>OZ022502.1:61429432-62044935 GCA_963989385.1 Ctena decussata | reverse complement strand
ATGGGCAAGAGAGAAAACATGTTTGTGTCCGGCCCATAACTTTGTCCTACTTGGTGGGATTTCAAAATTATTTGACAAAAATGATCATCTTGACAAGGGAATGTATCATGTGCAAGAGCCATGTTGCTAGCTTGAAGGTCAAGGACACTGCACACTTAAATTTTGTGCATAGGCTACGGTATAAACCTTTTTGTATCAGGCCCATAACTTTGTCCTGCATGGAGGCATTTCAAAACTATTTGGCAGGACAATTTGTTGCATGAAAGGAAAATCACTACCTCAAAGGTTAAGGTCACAGTGGCACTGAAGCTATGTGAATAGGCTATAAAGAAGTTTTAAACATGTTTGTGCCAAATTTGTGTCCGCAGTTTGACTGCAGAATAAATGTAAGTCACTTTTACCTATATTTCATGGTCCCTTGATTTGCCCTTTTACATCATACAAGTTTGCCTCAGTGAACCAGTAGCTACTCTACAAGAGCCAGTACCTTAATCAAGGTGCCATCTTACTCAAGGCACTAAGTGGGGGCATTTGTAACCTATGGGCACATTTCTAATTGGATACGTTTGGTGTATGGTTGTGTCAGGGGCAACAACATCATTTTGCCTCCCTTCTCAAAAGGGGGTCAACTCGAAATAAGGAATGAATTTTCTCCTCTTGGGGCAAATTCCTTCAAGATTTTGGTTTCATTGCCCAGGCAGCCCTGGTAGCTGAATGTGTTGAATGCTAGCATACTTTAAGCTAGTTAGCCTTCTTTAAAGGAGGAGGATCTTTTTCCTTTAAGAGTTCGCCCCCATTCATTGAGAAGAGAGGGGTAAATGAAATGGTCAGAGTAACAAAATGCATCCCCTAAACGTGCACTCTTTGACTGCTTCGACCAAAGTGCACCAGCTGTCTCTAGCAGAAGTATGTCTGAGTGCAGACGCACAGTGAGCAGAGCCAGAGGGCAGTAGCATAATTTGAGCCGAGACATGACAAAACCAACAAAGTGGCATGTGTCCCCAGCTAATGCTCAGATCAGCCTGGGCATCTGCCGAGTCTGATCAGAGTCCTTGCTGTTGGCATGGAGATGGATTAAACCCCTTGCTACTCTGATCAGACTGGGTGGATGCCTAGGCTGATTCAAGTCTTCACTGGGCGCACATGCCACTTTGTTGGTTTTGTCGTGTCCCGCTCAAATGTTGTGGCACCAGCAGTGCCAGAGGGTAGTAGCACCACAATTCATAGCTGAATGCAGTGGAACAGGGAAGCATACCTGAGTAAGATGTGTCTATGTGCAGTATCTTTGATTGCTGAGGCACCAGAGAATGTGCTTGAATGTTGTTGCTCATCAAGATGTGCTGCCCAGTGAGACTGGGTTGTGTTTCTAGAGCATACCTCTGTTTACTGAACCCTTTCCTATTTGGATGAAAATTAGCAAAAAACCCACAGACAAGCAAAGACCAATGAAGGATAATCAGAGGGAACCTACATTATGCTGATAGACAGAGCTAGTGATCCTGTTGCTGTGCCCATTGTACCCAGCCCCCACCCACTCACACTAACACACACTAACATGGACACACACAGAGAGCTGATGACCTGTGATGTAGGGTAACTGGAACACACACATGCATGCACACACAGCTGATGCCTGTGATGTAGGGTAAATGGAACACACACACAAGATTTGTTGAGTGCACTCTTAAGACATCCCAGAGTGCAGCAGCACCATAAAAGATGTGCTTGAGAGCAGTGGCACATTAAGACCTTAAGACATGTCTGAGTACAGTGACACTGTTAGGAAGACGTTTTGCTGTTTTGTCTGGCTTGCAGCGAGGGAAGCTAGACATTGGTATTAATTTTCCGGTATATGTGACGTCAGTGGCAGCAGCGTGAATTTGGTCATGTTTTCTGGTTTAGCCCAGTTTCTGTGACAAAGGGCAGACATGGTATATAGCAGAAGTGCTGTTACAACACTGCAGAATGCTCCCAGCAAGTGATTAGGATCTGCAGTCTTTACCAGCAGATTATTAATTTCCTTACATATTGCTTCAAATGGTGGTAGCATTATCAACCCTCAAATTGCCAGAACAGCAGACAACAAAATTTACGCCTGCAAAAATTCAAGATATTAAAAAAAATTTCCAATTAAGATATAAAAGCATATTCAGAATTGGAACAGGGAAGATCAAGATGAGGCAGCTCATTATGAGCTGCCTCCTCTGGATCTGCACTGTTTTGACATTCAACTTATTTCATATTCTGGCACTTTGATTATTATTGAAACTGCATTTCCAGAAGATGTCCGAATATTAAAGAGAAATGCCATCAGAAATAAGTCATCTGGAGGAAATTCTTAAGATTGCCCTAGATACCAGACAGTATGCAAAATGTGGTCTAATGTCATTTAAGCTCTTCTGGGAAAGTCTAAGAATCTCAATGATCCAGTTACATAACTGTTATATAAATGATGTAATCATTGCAGAATGAGTTAATACCCTGCTGGCAAGGCATTACCATAACCGATTTTTGTGGGAGCAAGTTGCATAGAATAAAGGCCTAATGGTGGCAGCAGTTGGTATTGACTGAGGCTAGTTTTAGCTTCAAGGCAGATGGGAACCCTTTCACAGTGGTTCAGGTGTTGACTGAAGCCAGTTTTGGTCTTAAAATGGGGACTTTTTGCAGTGGAAGCGATCTGCCATGTCATTTTATTTGTCCATTTTCAGTTGGGGTCAGCTCTCAAAGGAAAGAATTTGCTCCCCCAGGGAAGCAAAAGTTGATTTCCTGTGTAAAAACAGCGGTACTGCAGTAATCAGTCAATATTTTGGGTGCATTAGTAGTAAAGGGCGGCACTATGGCCTCATCCGTCCGGAGACTAAGTCCACAGCCTGGGGGAGTCTCCGGCCGGGATGAGGCCATAGATGACACCGCTTTAGTAAGCTTGAAAAGGCTAGTTTGAAATAACTTAGTCTTTTTTTCAGGCGGGAAGTCTATGTTAAATGGCATAGGAGATGGCTTAAGAGGCTATACAGTAATATGCGTCTGCTATGAGTCTCTTGGCCTTGTATCTCAAGACCTCACTATACCAGAGGCATAACTCTATAGCGTCAGTTGATGGTGTGAGTTGCTGTGGCATACTCTTGTTCAATCTGTTAAATTTCTGAGGCTTTACAGTATTATGCGTCTGCTATCAGTCTCTTGGTCCTGTATCTCAGGGCCTCACTATACCAGAGGCATAACTCTATAGCGTCAGTACTTGTTCCTTAGGGATTATAAAATCTTGTATCTCAAGATTTTAATGTTCTGGACTGAAATTATTTCTTACTAGCCTTCTAAAGCCTGACTACTACATTTGATGACGAGAAGATCTCTGCTCCCAGTGTGATTGAACTTGTGGATGTCAAGTGGAAGGTCCACATATCCACATTGAAATTGTGGAGCTGATGTGGATGTCAAGTGGAAGGTCCACATATCCACATTGAAATTGTGGAGCTGATGTGGATGTCAAGTGGAAGGTCCACATATCCACATTGAAATTGTGGAGCTGATGTGGATGATGTGGACTTGATGTGTATGCAATGTGGAGGCTATGTGGATGATATGGATCCACAATGTGGAGTTTCCACATGTCCACATCTACACATTAGACAAATCGGCTTACCCTGTCCCATTTCTGACAGACTGACACAATGCATCTCAAAACCTCACTGTTACAATGCCAGCTGCCCAGGGGTTCACTTGTTCCTCATACATCCAAAATCTGAGTTTTATCTGATTCCTACCTTCTATTCTGTACATGCATATTGTGGTTTATTATTTTGAAACAAAATTTGGTAGGTGTTGACTTGTTCTTTCCAATAAAAGAAAAAAATTAAAAATCCATTGAGGCAATTTGGAGTTATTACAGGTTTCTTGCCCTCCATATTCCGCGCATGCGCAGTATGACAATTAATTTTATGAATATTTGGTAGGTTTAGACTTTCTCTTTCCAATAAAAAAAGAATTATGAAAATCCATCGAGGCAATCTGGAGTTATTATAGTTTTCTTACTCTCCATATTCCGCGCATGCGCAGTGTGACAATTTATTTTAATTGTATTTGGTAGGCCTTGGCCTGTTCTTTCCAATAAAAAAAGAATTATGAAAATTCATAAAGGCAATCTGGAGTTATTACAGTTTTCTTACCCTCCATATTCCGCGCATGCGCAGTGCACATGCGCCGACAAACTTTTATTTTTGTATTTAAGAGTTACAAAGTCATACAAAATTTACTCATAACAAAAGTTCTTATACCATACACATATTCACTTTTCATTTTTATCTTTTTTTCTGAAAGCTATTACTTGTTTTGTCTATTTATAGAATAAACAAAGTCAATCCAGATTTACCTCCCTTGTAATAACACCATAATATGAAAAATTGAATAACTTTGTTATTTTTCGGCCGATTTTGATAAAATAAACACCAAAATGTAGATTTTATTATTCTCTAATTAATTTTTATATTTTGAAATGTGTTACTATAAATAGTAACATGACCTTAATTGAAATAAGATATATGATATGCAAATGTCCAATCTTGTCTCAAGTAAACTGGTTTATGTTTAGGTATATATATTGGGAACTCGCATATTAATATTGCTGGTTTGCCGGTCACCACTGGACTGGAACTGGTGTGCACAACGGTTATACCGCCTGGGCCCGCAGATGCGAAGTCTATCGATTACATGTGAAACAGTAGAAGCCTTATGGCTTAAGGGGTCGGAACATCCATGGTTCCGTAAAAGGTACCTCCGCTGGCAGGTCTCTGGTCCATAGCGACATTCAGGACTTGTGATCATGTAGATATGGCTTCAAATCGCCAGGGCTTCCCAGGCATAGGGTAACCGACCGGGGAAGAACAAGGTGCTGAACAGCACACTCTTCTTGCTAAATTTTTAAGTGCATATTTTTATCTTTACTGGCATGCAAGAAATAAAGATTGCATTTTTTGTGGCACTATAATCTTGATGAAAATTGTGTGAAATAATATATGAAACTCAAAATGCTATCCGGTATATAAGTGTGATATTCAGATATGAATTCATTCTAGTTTTGAACAGAGAGAAGTAAGAAGCAAGAGAGAAAAAAACAAAGCAGTTAAAGATATTTGATGAGTTATAATTCATCTCCTGATCATGAAGGACTTCTATCTAACACTTTTGAGTGACGGTTCTCTGAAAACTTTCCCTCAAAACACACAAAGCTCTTTTACTGTGAGACTAGATCACCCGATAAATATCGAAAGTGAAAAGTGGGAAGTTGCTTTGGTGGAATTAATTACACCATCTCGAGTCAATAATATTTCAGAAAACAATAACTTTTTCTTTTTGTCATTTCTGGACCAAGCGGTATTAAATGCTCAAGGAATAGATACGACAAAGGATTTGTGTGCTAGTGGAGAGGGCTGTCATGAATATAAATTATTTCTTCCTGAAGGAAATTACAACTCTCCACAGCATTTGGTGGATGAGATGCAATCTGTAATAGATACAAAACATGGATCTTTAATGAAACAAATAAATGCTTCTATCAGCATTACTTATGTTAAAACCACAAATCGTCTAAAAGTTGTTGCACAAAATCCAAACCAGGTCAGGATTCGCTTTCCAGCTTCACTTGGACAAGCTCTTGGAGTTAATCCGGATATGTCAGAAAACCCCATTGGAAACGAATCATATGCTTTCAAATATGGAGTAGACCTTAATATATTGCATAATCGCTTGTACGTGTACTCAGATGTAGTTGATTATACATACCTTGGTGACGTGACGGCCCCTATTTTGAGAGTTGTACCATTTGAGAATTCAAAACGCTCTCAGCAGTCACACAAAGAATTTGTCAACATGCACTACGTTCCAGTAGGAAAATCTTATATTGATCAAGTTCACATCAGTATCAAAGGTGATACCGGTAAAAATATTCAGTTCAGCTCTGGAAAGACTTTAATTAAGTTACATTTCAGGCGGCGAATTAAATAGAAAAAGAAATACAAAATAAGTATAAATACAACACACTGTTACAAACGTCACCATTTCAAGTAAAATCTTGAGAGAAAGCAGAATGCCTGGCAGTTCCAATAACCTAACAAAAGCACACTGTGTGCTAACTTGTGAATCTTCAGGCTTGCCTGTCATTCCTGTTGTACAAAAAAGAAAAAGAAATCCTTCTACCTTTGGACAGATTCGATACCTCATGAAACGATTGTCAACTGCTTTGGACAAAAGGCTCAGAGAGGGTAGACCTTTAAAGTATTGCCGACTATGCAGAGCAGAAATTCGTTCATTATGTCGTGAGGAGAAAGAAAAGCATCACAAACTCAAAGGATACATACACAAGAAGAATAAACAGTTAAGACGTTCCAGGCGGACAAAGAATGATTCTGGGGGTCAGAAATGTCATAGACGTAGTGAAACTAAAGAAGATATCAACAGACAGACAGGGAACAAGCTGGAGTTAAAAACAATGAAATAAAGTGTTAGTCACTTTTTTAATGCTATGATGATTGAGTAACATTGGAAACTTGTATCAGTTTACTAAATGTAGGTTTGTTAAAATTCAGTTGGTATTTAGACTATTGACAGAATTAATAAAACTGATATTAAATTATACACATTTTTTTCACAATTTTCTACATCATTTAGTTCACAAAAGTGCATGCAATTGGTAAAAATGTAAGAATTGCAGTGGTTTACCAAACTTAGCACAAGTTCTTCAATATCTATTGCAGACTATAAAAGAAAGAGTCAAAGGATAAAACTTCATTCTTCAACCAGTCGTTAATGGGTCGATACCAGTGCAAGCAGTGCTTCCGTGAATTTGCTCGATCAGACAGCCTGAGAAGACATACGTCCAGTGGTGTTTGTAAAGCAACTACAACTATGTCTGACAGCGAAGAAAGTACTATCTCAGAAGCATCGGATGTAACTACAAACAGAAAATATTTGAAGGGAATGAAAGGACATGATATCTTTGGAGAATATGATTATAGTAAACTCTCGGACGATCCAGACACAGAACCGTCAGAAGTGGAGACAGACAGTGAGTCTGCCAGTAAAGAGGAAAAACAGAAAGCCAAACGCAGGAAAATTCAAAAGACAAGTCCTTGGGATAGACTAATGAGAAGTACTTACAGAGACAATCAAGATCAGTTCGATGAAACAGTGGAAAATACCATGCAGGAGACACCTAACATCGATGTTGAATCAGCTGAGGAAATGGCATATGAAGAACTGAAACCAAAATACAGATCAACGCTGGTTACCAAGTATCAAGACCTCGTGGCACTCGGGTCTGGTTTGAGAAAAGATCCTATCCACAAGAAAGTAATATCAACAGCTCACAGATTGAAAGAAGATGAAGACTATGATGAAGAAGAGGCGATGCAGTATGCAGTGAAAAAAAGAAGATATCTACTTGAACGAAAACTTGACGAATATGAAAGACCAACTTTAACTGTTGAAGAGGAAACCCAATGACATTGATTCTTGATAGGACTTTGAAATTAACCATTTCAGCGATGGCAAAGCATTGAGATCATTTAAATAATAGTAGACCTGCAGTGGGACCTATCAAAAAGTTTTATTTACTATGAAAGACTAATGATCATTATGTAAACGAAGACAGAGGGACGGTCCTAATCCTCTGTCTGTCGTAATGAATAGATGAGCGGGACAAATAAAGTTGTTCTGAATTTAAACTGTTGTTAATTGTTCTTTTCTTCCTAGTTCTTATTATTGTAACAGTGAGGTTTTGAGATGCATTGTGTCAGTCTGTCAGAAATGGGACAGGGTAAGCCGATTTGTCTAATGTGTAGATGTGGACATGTGGAAACTCCACATTGTGGATCCACATCATCCACATAACCTCCACATTGCATACACATCAAGTCCACATCATCCACATCAGCTCCACAATTTCAATGTGGATATGTGGACCTTCCACTTGACATCCACATCAGCTCCACAATTTCAATGTGGATATGTGGACCTTCCACTTGACATCCACATCAGCTCCACAATTTCAATGTGGATATGTGGACCTTCCACTAGATACCCACAAGTTCAATCACACTGGGAGCAGAGATCTTCTCGTCATCAAATGTAGTAGTCAGGCTTTAGAAGGCTAGTAAGAAATAATTTCAGTCCAGAACATTAAAATCTTGAGATACAAGATTTTATAATCCCTAAGGAACAAGTACTGACGCTATAGAGTTATGCCTCTGGTATAGTGAGGCCCTGAGATACAGGACCAAGAGACTGATAGCAGACGCATATTACTGTAAAGCCTCAGAAATTTAACAGATTGAACAAGAGTATGCCACAGCAACTCACACCATCAACTGACGCTATAGAGTTATGCCTCTGGTATAGTGAGGTCTTGAGATACAAGGCCAAGAGACTCATAGCAGACGCATATTACTGTATAGCCTCTTAAGCCATCTCCTATGCCATTTAACATAGACTTCCCGCCTGAAAAAAAGACTAAGTTATTTCAAACTAGCCTTTTCAAGCTTACTAAAGCGGTGTCATCTATGGCCTCATCCCGGCCGGAGACTCCCCCAGGCTGTGGACTTAGTCTCCGGACGGATGAGGCCATAGTGCCGCCCTTTACTACTTGCATTTGTCAGTCTGTCTGCCAGAAATGATAAGAGAATCAACATTGTTGGTGGTCATGTTATGCACTCTCTTTTCTTCTCTGAGTGTGTACCATAAATGCCCAAAATATTTGGACACCACACCTAATCACCATATTATGTCTAAAACTTGATCAACTTGATTTTTCTTTCCGATGGTTCGTCAAAAAATTTCTGGCAGAATGGCAAACAGTGTAGACCCTGATCAGACTGCTCCTGTAGGAGCAGTCTGATCAGGGTCTACCCTGTTTGCTGATTGGAGCACAGCCGTCCCCACATTTAAAGTCATTACGGTAACATAAAAACTCCCTGCATGTTGATTTTGAAGTCGTTTTGATGATATGGAAGATACTCTTTGACAAAAGGAGAGCAGCCAGTTTGACTTGATTTACATTAAAATCAAATGAAGCATTCTGACAGGCAATCAGAATTTTAATAGCTTCATAGGCTAGGCATCACAAGAAAATCTGAATTGTTCCATGGGAAGGTATCTACTGTTAATCACATACTCTAGGAGATGACTATTATACAAGCATTGCGCTTACTGTCAGATCCTACATTGAAATGATTTGTATTTGTATATATGTATGTAGCTGAATAAAATACTGTTTCAACCAACCACATACTTTAAATTGCTTAATATTCATTAGAGTTTTACTTTTGCTAATATTCATGAATTTGCTGACTCATGAATTTGGGATTCTTGCAAATATTTGGTGTATTGATGGCCAAATGCAAATTGCCAAGTTTCAAGGCCAAGAAGAGCCAATAATACAATAATTTACCCCTCCCCCGACCCACTCCAGCCCCACCCACCCCTAAAAAAATCATGACATTATGATCGAGCACTTAAACTTACAGTAATATTTTCAAAACTTTATTTTTGCTGCTACCAGAATCTAAAAAATTTGGAATTAAAGTTGTGAATATTTTATCTTAATATATGACAGTCTTCAACATTGAAACAATAATATATCAGCGTTTTGCAATGCCACAACACCAATAATCACAGTGACAACCTATGGTATAAGGCAAGGTTTTCCAGGACAGATTGTATTGAAAATTAATGAAGGATATGATAAATAGCCTTGTAAAAGCAGGTGATGACATTATCATACTTAGAAAATATTTTTTGATGTCCTAATTCTTGTGTGTCTGCCTGTTATTTTGTCTTGATACCTTTCGAACTTTTATTCATAACACAATATTTCACATCCTAACCCTGAAAAGTATTACATCATGGGTCACAGGGGTGTGGTGGAGAGTAAAAGTAAATTGTCATTGCTGTTGCACAGTTTGCATGGAAACTCCAGGGTCTGTCAAAGTTTATGTGCATGTCTTCTATACAAAGTTTTCTCAGTTTATGAAAAAAATCTAAGAAATATTTAAGAAATAAATTTCATTTTTCCCAATGTTTATGGAAGTATGAACACAATGGATCATGTGCAAAGTAAGTGACGCCCGAAGGGCATTCACGTTAACTATGCACATGACCCATTGTGTTCATACTTCCATGAGCATCGGAAAAATGAAATTCATCTCTTATAATTAAACTTAATTTAAAATTATTATGAGCATCATTTTCAACTTTTAAAAGCAGCATTTGTAAAATATATGATAAAAAGCTGTCACTAACCAACAGGTAAGCTGCTTACGTTAAACGGCCATCACCATGACGTGATGCAAATAGAACATTACAACGGCCAATGGCGTTGCTTGTTTACATGTGGCGTTGCGTACCAACGAGGTCTCGTGACTGACTGTTGTTCATGTTACTCCAAAATAGGTTCATCTAAGGAAAATCACAGAGAATGTAATTATTTAAATTATGTTTCAGTTGTAAGTCTGCATAACAGTGAATTGCTGACAAAGATGAAAGCTCATTTACTTAAAATTTGTCCCAAACCCAGCATTGTTCATTATGTATATAATTATTATTATTATGAGGAATTCAAACCATTATGGCTGCATTTACCAGACTACAAAAGTTGTGTGTTAATTTATGATACAGTCAACCCTCTTTATAATGGCATTCATTACAACAGGATGAAGTAACACTGTTTTGATCGGCACAGAATCGGTTTATTGTTCAAAAGATGCGTTCTTTTATCAAAAGATGCGTTCTTTATAATAGTAAATTAAGTTTAAACATCAAATTGTTTTTGGGTACAAATGCCATCGTTGCTAAGAGAGTTTACTTTTTGTCGAGCCCGCTTGTGGTGAACAAGACATAGTCTTCACAACTTCAGTTCGGTATATGTATGTACGTAGCTGCGTGTGTACATTCATGAGTGCATGCATCTGTCCCAATTTGTCCGGTCCATAACTTCTACATTTAAGGACGGATTTCAAAATAATATGGCACAATTGTTCTCCTTGAAGAGTAGAAGTGCCATTTGAAACATTAGGTGAGGTAGGTTGAAGGTCAAATGATATAAAATGGTCATAAATTGAGTTTGTTCGGGCCATTACTGCTATATTTATGGATGGATTTCAAAATAATTTGGCACAATTGTTCTCCTTGATGAGTAGAAGTGCCATTAGAATCAGTCGTTGGGGTAGGTTGAAGGTCAAGGTCACATTTGAAGGTCATATGAGAAAATGGGCATAAATTGAGTATGTTGGGGCCATTACTTCTACATTTATGCATGGATTTCAAAAATGATTTAGCACAATTGTTCTCCATGATCATCATTGATGAGTAGAAGTGTCTTGTAAAACATTTTTAGGGAAGTCCAAGGTCAAGGTCACACTTGAAGGTCAAATGAAGTAGAGCTTGTGCCAGCCATTACTTCTACATTTATGCATGGATTTCAAAATAATTTTGCAAAATTGTTCTCTTTGATGAGTAGAAATGTCATGTGAAATATTTGTTTAGGTAGGTCCTAGGACAAGGTCACACTTGAAGGTCAAATGATAAAACTGTCATTAATTGAGCTAGCCGGGGCTATTACTTCTTCTAGGTCACAAAAGCGACAAAAGCAAACAGCGGACTCGACAAGTTGTCCCTGGACAACCATCTAGTTAGAATTTAGACATGTTAGCTGGTCAGAGGATGTTTGAAAATTTAATTGCTCCTTAGGTTTAAAATTTAGTACTACATGTATATTACACCATGATTTGCATTATAACTTTGACTTTTAACACTCCCAAATCATTAATGTTATTTGAAGAGACTTTGATCTTGTGTCTGATGCTCTTTAAAGTGACATTTACAAATGTACATGTGAACAGTTATGGTTACCAGGAAAAAACACACACAAAAACCCCCCCAAAAAAACAGAAAAAATAAAACTTCTGAGAGAGCCAATGAGTCAAATTTTGGGAATTCATGAAAATTGAACATTTTCTTGTTGCCCAGCATAGAAAAGAATTGTCTTACTGAGGCAATTCTGTCAGATGAGATGTTACAAAAGTAAGTTTGATTAGAAATAAGAAAAATGAACAAGTATAGATTTAGCTTATCTGCAGCTTAATGTCAGAATTAATAATTATCTGGGTAATGTCATATGCGTGGGCGTAAACCACTCGCGTGAGTGTCCTTGCTCTTTGTGACTTAACTTTCTAGACCATACATGTTGACAAATTCACAGATCTTCGGCTCCATTCCGTTCGTGTCATAGCTTTTGGTATTACTGTTCAAATATTGTTCAATTTAATTCAAAAAGATATACCTCTTGGTGTAGATTTTCAAGATTTATAATGAAATTGAAATCCTGACACATCAGATATTTCAAATGCTTGCGGTTTTCAGGTAATCTATTAAAAATTGAAGTAAGTTCAACCTTTACTTTTTTTGGCCTTGCGGTCATGACACACTGTGCAGGTGTTATGACATTATGACACACAAACATATTACCATAAAAATTCTGAGTATTGGGACAGATAGGTCTGAGAGCAAACAGTGCAGCCCCATGTCAGACTGCTCCTGTTTGTCATTCCTACTGCATGTTTTGGACACATTACTGCAGTGTAAATTCCAAACTGTGCTGTTTTTAGGACAGATACAGTAATTATTTTGTGTGTCCCAATTTTTAGAATTTATACAATAAGCTTTAAGGTGTTCCCATTTTGCCTTATGAATGGGTGTGCTGTAGTTTTAATGGCCATGGTTTTTGTCATGCCCACTTTTGTTGAGCAAGATGTGGTCACCCAGGTTTGATATCAGTGCAACTGCATCCATGTGTCTATCCCTTCATTCCTTTGTAATTAGAAAGAATCCCTATTACTTGTGTCAGTTTCATGGGACCTGAGCCTCTTGAAACTGTATGAATGTTTCTCTCAACATTCCAGGCCATCACCAATGAAACTAGGTCACCGTGACTTGCTCTTGCAAACTTTGGCTTAGCTTAAAGTGTTCAAGTCATTAGCTAGACAAAGATTTGCCAACAACTGACAATTAAAGCAGCAATTCTTTGCTGTAGGAGCTAAAAACAAAAAGCCCACCATTTATGATTTATCAGAAAATTACATCATTGGGAGGATTGGAGAGGACTGGCCATGTCCACTTTAACTCTTTAAGCACCAAAAAGCAGACGACAAAATGTACATCTGCAAAAAATAAAAAAAATCCTTGTCCAAGACATTTCATAGACTAGAGGGCAATTAAACAGTGTAGATCCTGATGAGGCGGCTCATTGTGAGCCGCCTCATCAGGATCCACGCTGTTTGCAAATTTTGCTAATTTCATCACTGGGACTTAGAGAGTTAAGATATGTTCATTGTAAACTGCTTCAGGTCAGAGAAACAAAGAAACTTACTAAAACAGTTATTGATATTTTAAATTTCAAGATGTCAGTCTTTAAAATAGTACAATGAGATAAATCAGACTGGCACATGTTTGTACTTAACTGAGCAAACCACAAATTGATTAATTTAAGAAAAAAGAAGATTTAACAGACCATAGTGGTGAAATGTGGGTTTCAACCACAAACCAGATTATTTACATATTCTGACATGTCATTATGCACAATTTCATAAAAAAATAGGTATTTATAGACAAATAAAAAGGGATGAGCTGTACAAGTTGCAGAGGCTGTTTGAGACATTCTAAAACAAGAAAAATACACAAACAGAGCCCTAGATAAGAGGGAGTATTTGGTGATAATAAGCTAAAAACATATATTGTGACCCCTCATCTGAACCGTCTCAAAGAGACGGTTCAGATGAGGGGTCACAACATATGGTTTCAATGAGAAATAAAGAAAATCATCCCTCAATTATCTGCAAATCAATATCATTCCTCTTATCTAGAGCTCTGCACAAAATACACAAATGTCAAGATTTTGTTGTTGTTGTTGTCGAGTTGTGGTTGTCCCGGTAAACAATATTTCAGTCATGTCGAGACGTTATCTATGAAGTTGTAGGACTTTACCCAACCTGAGTTAAATAACACCAAGGTCCTGCTACAGCTACTTGCAGCTGTGCTGCAGAGGCACCAGGAAGCCCAAGTATTTTGCGGGCCCCGATAGGTTGGGCCACACATATCAGGAAGATGAGAGGGTAATTAGGAAAGACTGCCTGTGTGCAGTGAAGCATCATGTGGGTTTGGTCAGAATATCGTTGCAGCTGGACTCGAATCTGTGACCCCATGATCTGAAGTAGAAAGTGCTAACCACTCGGCTATGCTGTTCTACTTTATAATGAGGAAATATGTGGGATAAATGTGGCTCAGATAGTTCATGATGTTTTACATGGAAAGAAACTACTGTAAACATTTTGTTCTTTCATAATTTTTGGTGTGAAATCAGTGCGACAGCTGTTCTTTTATTTACATATCATACAAGACAAAATTAAGGTCTGAGCAAACAGTGCAGACCCAGATCAGACTGCTCCTTTAGGAGCAGTCTGATCAAGGTCTACACTGTTTGCCATGAAATATAAATGCATATTTGGAAACAACGCTGCATCAAAAAACCAAAATGTTCCATTTTCAGGACAATTAGGGTAAATATTTTGTAGGAGTCCCTATTTTTAGAGTTTTTATGGTACATGTATTGGGTTTAGCTTAAGAAAAGGTAATTCACAGGGTATAATCGATTCCGCCAATCTTCGCTTCCTGCAGAGACTGTACATCATATTTGGCTTACGATGAGACTGTCCGCAATCTCTTGCTTCCTGCCGAGACTTCTGTACATGATAAATGGATTCCTGCAGAGACTGTCTGTGTGATTCTGCTTCCTGCCGAGGCTCTCGGCAGGAAGCAGAGTTACGCGGACAGTCTCGGCAGGAAGCCATTTTTCGAGGACAGTAGTCCCTGCAGGAAGCAAGAGTTCGGGGACAGTCTCGGCGGAAGCCAAATATGACGGACAGTCTCTGCAGGAAGCGAAAATTGGCGGACTGGTTTATACCCTGTGTAATTGATACACCCTATGCGATTGCTATATTGATGAAGGATTTAGGCTTTTATGGCTTATTCAACATTATTTCAGTCTTTTGAGGTAACTGGATGGGAGTGGGGAAGGGACAGACCTTCTGTAAGCAGAATGTGGCACCTTACTTGTGTCCTAGCATTGTGATATAGTAGGTTGTCTAAAGTAGGGTCAAGTCTTGTAAATTCAGACAGAAGGTAAATTGGGATTGTAACATCATTTCCTTTACATGTCAATTGTTTGGAATTAAAACAAAATTAACTGCGCAAACAGTGAAAATCCTGATGAGACGGCTCAGTATGAGCCATCTCATCTGGATTTTCATTGTTTGCAGTGGTATGTCCGAATTTACCCACTGTCTGAAGTTACCAGACTACACCCTAAACCTTTGGAATGAACTTGACTGAATCAAATGATGGCACAGGCTCTTGAAAGCCCTCACACAATTTCTTTTTCGGTAGATACAGGAAGCTTAAATGAAAGCTTGGGGAAAAATTACATTTGAAACAAAAGATAGGGGAAAAAAGGGAACTTTTTGTAAACTTCCAGCTGCTGTTAGATTGAAATTATTTTGTCAGTAAAATTGTTGATGTAAAAGGAAGAATTTAAAGATGACTTGGTGATAATTTTTGTCAGTTCTTCTTAAAACATTATGATGTGCCTGTGCCACCTGAAAACTATGAGTCAGATACGTGTGTAGGTCCTAGCCTTGCTCAAGGCTTCGAAATATACATATTTGGATTTCTCATAAATTTTCTAGAATAAACATATTTTTCTTCTTTGTGCTAGTCTATAGGCATGGGGCTGATATCTGATATATCTCAGACAAACCGGAGAAAAATTCATTTCTAGACTCACCAAACATCGAGCATGAAAAATAAGAAAAATATATATGTGAGATACAATTTAATTTATCCAACTGGAGCAAGTCTTATGTAAGTCCTACCACAACTCGCCACCTTGCCAAGGGAGGGGGGCTAGGGGGAAGAAGTCTGTGAAGTGGATTGCATTATTATATAGCTGGAAAAATATTCCATTTTAGATGCTAAAAGGTTAAGAGTGCTTTGTGACCTTTGTAACTTTTAAATCGATAAAGGAAAATATTTTTTTTCTTAGAGAGGCATTGACTTTACTCATCAGACAATTTACTAGCCCATATCATGAAACTTGAGAGATCTAAAGAAAACTGTGATATTGAAATAAATGTCACGACAAAATGACACTGAAATATAAGGCCGTCAAACTCATAAAGTCCTCTGATGACGATGAGACTATCTGTGTTAATTTCTCGTTTAATCAGGGCACTAACCTGATGTTAAGGAGGAGCACCTGCCATGCTGTTATGACTTCCGTTTTGAGCTCCCATCTACAGTATTTGTTCTAATAAACATCTTGGGGCATTGCAGTTTGCAGGCCTCATAAATTGGGACTGTTGGGACAAAATCTGGGCAGTAAATAACAAATTTTGGTGGCCTGGAGCCAATCTTAGTGGTTTTGGGCCACTTTTTTACAGTGTCTGTTAACTTTTCAGGGTTGTTAACTAGAGAGCCCAAGGTATTTATTGGAAGATATGCAGTAATTTATATTAGTATCAGCAAAGACACAGTGGTAATTTACCTGGATTTCCCTGCCTGTGCTGTCGACTGAGCCAGTCTGTTACCATACATGCATAAGTCGCTGTCGACCAATATCGTGTGAGCTAAGTCACACCAAACTGTAGTGAGTTATTTGAAGCAGAAGTAAGGGTAAGCAACTTGTCTAACAAAGTTGTGTCTCGTTTAGCAATGACACAAACCAGGCTGTTAGTCTGTACAGTCTCACCAGAGTCATCATTTTGTGCCTGTAGAATTTTAATGTTTTATGTGGGTGAAGGCTTTGATCAGACTGCACGGATGTGCAGGCTGAGCTGAGCCTTTACTGGTCCCTTATGTGTGAGGCACCATTTTGCTTGTTGGGGCATGCATTCTCATTAGATATGCATGAGGCACCGTTTTTGCTTGTCAAGGCTGTTGTTGGGGATGCATTCTCATTAGAATGCTTATGGTAATAGTTCATTGCCTGATGACAATAAGCAATCATAGTTGATTGGTATCAGACAGATTCCAGACATACTTGATATACCTGGAGTTACTATTGTTATATAGGACACCTTGCCAGGAAAAGGTTCTCATTGCCAGAGGATTTGTTTTTGAACAACCCACTCTGAAGTGACTCTGAGGCAGAGCTACACATAAGGGGAGTTTCTGAAGATAATTCTGAGATAATATCTGTTAAATATCCATATAAAATAATTATTGGGTCCCTGACATTAGAACCACCTCAGTCAGGGGTCGCAAAATATGTTAACTTAGTATGAAGAGATCAGAAAAAGTCTTAGAATTATGATCAAATTCTCGATCTTTTAAGCTAAAGTTGTGTGGTAAAGGTAAAGGTTTCCCATAGCCTTATAGCCATAGGGGCAGTGGGGGTTAGAGACCCACTGTATCTTGGGCAAAGCTGATGAAAGGCGGAGCCCATCTCTCTCCTTTCGCTGCCTTATCCTTCCCTCATTCAAAAAAGGTACCCATTTACTGCTGGGTTGACAGAGAGAGTTTTCCAGTCGTCGGATGGCGACAGTGAGCCGTGAACTCACGACCTTCCGGCGACTTTCTGCACAATAACCGAGCCACTCTAACCACTCGGCTACCACGCCTCTCTAGCTGTGTGAGGCCCAGACTCAGATGAGACTGCTCCTTATTAAAAGCACTCTAACTTGAGTCTACAGTGTTTGCTCTGATACTTCTGCCACTCTGGTTCACTCTTTCCCAAAACAGCCTGACAATTAAAATGCCTAAGCAGTGTAAAACCTATAATGTTCGAGCGGGTCAGCTCTGACTACTTTTAATACTAAGCCAATTTTTATGTGAATGGGCTCAGAATGAGTAATGATACACCTGAATGTTCTTCCAGATCAAAAGAAAGTCAGTAAACTGTGACAGCTGTGCCGAGATAGCTTTGAGAAGACCCCTCCTTTGTAGTACGAGCAATGCATGAATGAATGGAGAGCTAGGATTACTACTATGCTGCTGATTAATTATTTGTGAAAATGAAAAAAAGAAAAGAAAAAAAAAATGACGAGACATGTGAAAAAGATGCTTGGCACATTTTGCAATCAGCAAGATTTAAATCAGTATTTGCATCCTTGCAGTGCAGTCAGAGGCTTCATTTGATGGCATTTACATGCAGACAGCAAAAGCTCGCCCCAGTCTGCACTTTAATGATTTTGTGACTGCTGGGCTGAGCCTTTACAGTTCTATAATATTATGTAAGCACCTCTGAGTCTTGATAGTGCAGTCTTTTATAGCTGGCTTACTGTGCCAGTGCTACAGAGCTCGAACTCTGCCGACAATGGAATTCTTCATACTGTAAACTGGATTCCATTGCACACAGTTCATAATCATCAGCTTAATATGACTGAAATATTGTTGACAAGGATGTAAAATTCAAATTCATTCATCCAACTGCCAACAGTTACCTTTACTGAGGATCTCATTGCACCATTTCTTCAAGCAAAATAATGAAATACCCAGAATATTGGGTTGGTTGGTTGTTTGTTTTGGGTTTAACGGCCTTTTAAGACAGTATTTTAATCTATATCAGGCAGTCTCCAAGAGAAAGGTAGCAGAATATTGGGATACTGGTGCTTTAGTAGACAGTTTTGATCTAGATCAGACTGCTTCTGCAATGTTTTCAAATCAATAGGAAATAAGGCAGTGTTTCCATAGGATAATTACAGACTAAAAATAATCTAGAATAGTTGTTATTCAATCCACAATGAGTTTTGTTTTGAAGGACAGAACACACAATTTGTAATGCGGTACCCTTACTATTGGGAGGTGATCAAGGTAATATGAAAAGGGGCCTTAATCCATGTGCCTACAGTAAATGCTTGAAGTAGCCTGCAAAGTAGCATAAACTGGTTAGTCTTCACTTGCTTTCTCAGATACCCAAGATTCATAGAAGCAAAGACTCTGATCAGACGGCACAGATGTTCAGGCTGATCTGAGTCTTCCCTGTTTACATATCCCTTAAGGTACCTTTTCATGCGGCTGTAATGAAATGCCTTGAAATTTGAACAAGTTGATTTTACTATACGGCAGAGTACCCCAAAACAATTTTCAGACAGACTGGCAAACAGTGAGGATCGACCAATGTCAGGCGCAGGACTTCCTTATGACAAGATTATTGTAGTGATTAAATATTGGGACGCTGTCCCAATATTTAGAGTCACTACAATATTCTTGAGATAGACATTTATTCCAACCCCGACAACAGAAAAGCATTGTAATATTTTAATGGTGATCATTATATAAAAAAATGTTACCCAAACTTTGTCGCTATCAGCCTTTTACGGTGTCTAATATTTCCTGAGAGCAAAATTATCTTAAACGGGAAATCCAAGGATTTTTTAGATGGTTTGTCAATGTCCATTGCAAATGCATGGCAGAAGCAGCAAAACACAACCATGAGTCTTTGCTTTTAAGAAAAGCTAGCACTTGTAACATAAAAGCATTAGCTTTTCATAAATGCTTGTCATTCTCACACCATGTATTGAAACACTGCTTGCAGAATGACAGACTGTGCAGACCCAGATTAGCAGTTTCATCTGCCACTACAGTTTTATAAAGCCATTATAAATCATTTCGTAAAAAACATCATGCATTGATTTAAGTCAGTGCTAATTTTGCATGCTAATTTTGCATGAAAATGTGTAAGAACCAGTAACCAGTAGGAATTAGGGGGACTGTGTGTGTGAGTGTGTGGTGCGGTGGGGGAGGGGTGGGGGGAGGGGATGCAGGGAAAAAATTATTGGTTGAAGAGTAAATTAAGGTTTCAGGGATTGTTAATGAGAAGAGTAAGTGTTTTCAGAGATGAATTTTGATCAGTATTTCACCAATGTATCCTAGTTTTCATATGATTTGTCTAATCGCATACAGATGTTTTATCAAGCCTTCTCATAACAACATATTAGGTGGTTATCAGTACTGTAAAAGCTAAACATGTTGGGACAACTTAAGATGGGTTGACAGGATGACATATGTTGCACAGCTTTTTCTGCTATTTTTATAAAGGGAAACAACTTTTATGACTTCATGTTTAAGAAGCCCTTGCTTGAGGAGCAGATTCTTTCCTTTAAGAATTTAGTTGACCCCAACTAAGAAGGGAAGCAAAATTAAGCATGGCAGAGTTGCTACCCCTGAAACTGTTCCCATTCACCTTATAACTGAGCAGCAAAATGACAAAACCAACAAAGTGGCATGTGCATCCAGCGATGACTCAGATCAGACTGGGCATCTGCTCAGTCTGATCAGAGTCTTGGCTGTGCACTTAAATGGTAGCTTAGGGATTAAGCTACCTCTATGCCCACAGCAAAGACTCTGATCAGACTGGGCAGATGTCCAGGCTGATCTGAGACTTTGCTGGGCGCACATGCAACTTTGTTGGTTTTGTCGTGTCACAGCTCATTTAGTGACTGAAGGTTGATTGCCAAACTGTGTGGGCCTTCTGCAGTCTAGCTGGTATTGGTCTACACTGTTTGCTCAGATTACTCTGCCACAGTAATTTGGGGTTACACAATAAGCTTTTAACTTGTAATCAATCAAAGGACATTAAGACAGAAGGCATCATACTGTGTTAAAAGGTTGTCATCTTTGTTTTATCAGATATGAAAATACAAGCATGGGCAAGTGCTTTTCTGACATTTAACACTCCCATGAACTAATTCAGTCAAAGTGTCCACAGGGCTAAGTGGATAGTCTCCCAAATAAAGGTCACAAGGTCGCAAGTTCCTGTCCCACTGGAGGCCAGATTCTGTACAAACCTTAAAACAGCACCTAATTGCACAGAGCCCATCATAATCTTCTTCTGATTGTCCTGATATGACTGAAATACTATTGAAAAGGATCAAGCTACATGTATTTATTCTTATGTTCAGTTTTACCCTTTTAGGGTATGTCCAGCTCTGTACAGAAGGATGCATCCATTACGCATGAGAGATATGGTAACTGTCACAGTGACCATCACGGCCCTTTTGACAGTGACAGAGCCCTTTGATATGTGATCTCAGTCATGCTGTGCTGCACCTGGGCTCTTTGATGGGGCTTAGCAACTTAAGGTGTATGGCTACGCCTCCATATTTTCTATCATTTTTGACAAAGGGAAATAAATTTCCTGACTCCCTGTTTGTTTCATTGGAGAAGGAAACCCCTCAAAAAAAGGGGTCTACTCTTAAAGGAAAGAATTTGCTCCTAAAGGAGCAAATTCTTTCCTTTAAGAGCTGACCTCCTATTGAGATGAGAGACAAAAAATAAAAAATGTCAAAGTTGCTTCCCCTGAAATGTAGCCAACACCTTAACTTGGTTGAAATGTTCCTATACTGACCTCTACTATTCAGGCAGAAATGCCTCATTGAGCAGTGTTGTTGGTCCCAGGTTTGATTGCTGCTGGAAGTGGGAATATTCAATAACTTTCAACTGTCTGTAAAAGGCATTCCATTGCCTTTCATTATTCTATCATTCTAATATGACTGAAATTTGAAGACAGAATATGACATTTCAGAAATGTTTTGGTATCCGAACATAATAGTAAATTCAGCTGCGGGTTCATATGAAAGCTACCTTATAACATGTTTAAAGAGGAAAAGCCTTTGACTGTTTATGAAATATTCTGTTCTGTTCTGTTTCAATTATCGTAATGACTTTCATCAAAAACAGTTGTCCCTCTGCAATGATACTATGAGGCATTGCTGGCGATCAAACCTATTTAAAAACAAAAACACATTAAAGTGCCAGTCAAACTTATATTTTACGTAGCCTCTGAAGGACCAAAAAGCAGACACCAAAATTAACTTCTGCAAAGTTTCAAAAAAATGTTTCGTCCAAGCTATATCATATTTTGAACGGGATAGATCAAGGTGAGGAAGCTCTTAAAGATTATAATCTGGATCTACTCTGTTTGCAAACTCAATTAGATGGAAAACAGTATAGATCCAGAAGAAGCAGTTCATTATAATGAGCTGCTGCATCTGGAATAACGCTGTTTGCAAATTTAGCTACTGGTACTTTCTTTTCTTGTGCTTTGTAAGTTGCCTCCAAACACTTCCAATTACACTTTCAGCCCTTTAAGCGCCAAAAAGCAGACAACAAATTTACGTCTGCAAGTCTTTGCTATTATATCAAATGTCATTTAAAGCGATTAACTGTACTCCCTGCTTTGATCAACCTGATCGTGACAATAATGACATCATGTCAGAAAGATGCAATTATATTAGGATAAAGATTCAGTAATTGGCTGTCTAATATGTGCGTTTGCAAAGTGCGACACATTGACGTCATACTCAACATTTGACAGCATGAAGTAAAATTTAATTTGTTGCTAGAAGAAGCTAAAATTCAATTCAGATGTGTTGTTGTGCAATTCTGTGGTTGTGTACGTGTATTGTATTACGTTGGAACATAAAAAAACTATACATGCAAGGAAAGAAAGAAAAATAAAACATGAACAGATTAAAATATTATATTTCTTGTACTGTTTTTTAAAGTTCTGAACTGATTTCAGAACAGCTAAAGACCATTAAGAACATTATCGTTCTTGTAATTTGTAACATGAGCAGTACTGTTTACATTTTTAACCCTCATAAAGGCCAAACAACAGCAACAACAACAACCCAAAAAAAAAAAGAAGAAAAGCAGACGCCATGCGGAAAATTTAAAAAATGTTTCACCCAAGCTATATCATATTGAAAATTCAAAATCTTATGGGCAAACAGTGTAGATCAAGATGAGGCAGCTTCGGTTGAGCCACCTCATTTGGATATACACTGATTGAAAAAAATTCAACCATTTTCAGTTTTGGCTTTTTATAAGGGTTGATGTAAAACCATGGACAACAAGTTCAAAGACATGGCTTCTTTTAAGGCACAGACAATTTTGTTTATCGTTTTGTTCTAAAAATATATTCTTTTTATTTTCAGTTAAAACAGAGGATTACTTTGATGCTGGTATCATGGAAAGTATTCAGGACCAACTAAATGCAATAACAAGTCGAACAGAGATTGACATCAATGGCAGCTTATCCACCATTACATTCCATAGCACTGTAAGTATCCTCACAAAACTTGGCATAATAGGGTCAACATAAAACATGGCACTACATACTGAGCACCCTCCCAGACCAGAAGATCTCACAGCAGCTTCAGATAGTTTTTAACCAGAGCTCCAGATAAGAGGGGGTATTGAGGATAATTCAAAGATAATTTTTCTTATTTCTCAACGAAAAAATATGTTGTGACCCCTCATTAGAACCGTCTCAACGAGACGGTTCTAATGATGGGTCACAAAATGTGTTTTTGTGGAGAAATAATGACAATTATCCCTAAATTATCTCTGTTACCCCTTCTTATCTGGAGCACTGAGTTTTAGAATATTTCATAGTGCTTTTACTATCCATCCAATACATGTGCGTCCAAAACATGGGCTTGGCACTACAACTTGTTTACAAGATCCCATTACACTTTTAAAAATAGCCACAAGAAACTTCACATTGCATAGAAGTCTTCTGAATCTCTACTTATCTGCAAAACACAGTCTATAACACAAAAAGAATCATCTCACAACATATTACAAGTACATGATTGTATAAGTTTCTGTCAAAATTTATTTACTGTGGCAATGTATGTGTCCACCAGAAACTTCCCATCATAGCCGGCAAAAACTTTCCATAAGACTGTACATTTGCACTGAAAACATACAATACTACTGTAAGAGGCATTGAAAACTGAAAGTATCTAGCCAAGACTTCTCAAATCACAGTAAGCAGCCACCAAAAACTCCCTATAGCTCAGAAAGTAGTGTGCAAAAACTATAGCATGTTAAGTGTCCCTGGCAGTCAGTTTTGTTTTACCTGAGCAGGTAAAACCAGTTTAAGTGTCACTGGTTGGGATGTAAAGACTGAGCAAGAAGAGTATCTGTCTGTGCTATGTCCATAAAAGTATGTATTATTCAAATGATTTATTGCATCAAGGACCTGTTCATACACTTGACTTTACCTTCAAAAGTGTTGAATCAGAGGAATTTGGCACAAAGTTTACCTCTGACAACGTCATGACATTGGTTGTTTATTCATATGAAGATATCTACAGGAAAACGTTGAGCTCTGGAGGCATCTTATTATGCCTACATATGCTTGAAGGGTAGATACACATAAGTTTTGAATTTGATATCAGTTTTTCATGATGACAATTCCTGGTAAACAAAATTACATGTACTTAGATTATTTTTATAGTATAATGAGGAAAAAAGATAAAAAAAAAGAATAATCAGAGAATAAGTTCAGTAAACTCTAGATATCTCGAACACTGACATCTCAAAATACCTCTGATATCAAGGAATATAGTTTGGACTTATTCCATATTTTTATTTAAATTTCAACTCCTGTTACCTCAAACTACTGATAACTCAAAGTAAATTTTCTGGGACCAGAAAATTTACTTTGAGATATCAGTAGTTTAGGATGAGCTTCGACTTTGAGACATCGATACTTGACGGCATTTAAGTCATACTTTATGTGGAGTTCTGAATTGTACTTTACAGGTGATCGCCAGAAGAACTGAAGAATCAGGAAAGACGAGAGTTCTGCTACACTGGACACCAGAAGATGTGTATGTACTGTATTTGCCACAACAGTGTAGACCCTTTATCATGAAGTTTTGTCATAGCTTATCCTGTGCCCAGAAAATACAAGATATTGGCATAGAAATTTTCTGTGCATCATTTTATTACAACACAGACATAAAGTTCTTTATAATGTACATGTAGTTGTGGTCTAGACAGTTTCCTTGGTAGCTAAAAATCTTTGCTATATCTAAACAAAAATGCATCGTCCACATAACACTATGTAGACTGAGGTCAGTGGAATATCCGTTATTTGCAAAAACTGTCTAATAAGAAAGGTTTATTGTGTTCTTGTAATGCATCTGATTGTAAATTTCAGAGGCCCAGAATGTGATGAGTATTTGAAGATAATTAAATGACAAGTCCTGTTAATTCTTCATAAAAACATGTTGTGACCCTTTATTAGAACCATAGTACTGAATATATGTAGTGACCCCTCATAAGCACCATCTGGCCAACCCAATTTTAATGAGGGTCACAACATTTAGATGGTTCTAATGAGGTGTCAGAACATGTGTTTGTGGAGAAATTAGAAAAATATCATAGTTTTATCATCAAATACCCTTTTTGTCTGGGAATGTTTGTGATTGTACGAATTTCTATGGTTTATTAATGTTCATGGTTTCCCCGTTAAGGTAGTTGCCCAAACTAAATACGAGGGATGTTCAGAAAGTTATGTTCGTGACGTCTTATTTCAGTAACCATCATAAATACAGAGCTTTTCATAGCGAAAATATATAAAGGTATGATATGTCCAGACAACTCTGTAAACGTGGTGTATATTTAATAACGGACATATTTTTGAACGTTTTGGAAAGAGGTATACCTTACAGCCACTCCAGATTTTCACTTAAGAAGGTCATAGTTCGTATATGCGCAGTCTTTGAATTTTTTTCATCATTGCTACTGAAACTAAGTCCCCAGGCAACTGTGACCTGTAAATATCGCGGAAAATATATTTAATCTAGGTTCCATACTGTCCCTTCAGTTTAGATTATAAGCATTTTATGTAGTAGCAAATTCTCCCTTTCTACTAAAGTTATAATGATTTTGTAACGAAAACAATGGTCTTAACATCCAAAATCTTGTTAGGAAGAGCCTTTGCATGGGCCAATTCGAAACCATCGAAAAATTAAATTTAATATAAACAACAAAGCCGCCACGAGCTTTCGAAAATGACCTTGACGTCGTTTTCATAAATGTCATGAGAACTGCACATTGCTTTGCAAGGACTAAATCCATACCGTTTGCTGCCCTTCTAACTTTTGAATGGATATTGAAAGCAACGAATGATAGGAAGCTGACAAAAATTTATTATGTATTTACAATGATTTTTCACTTGAATGACACACTGAAAATAAATTCACATATGAAATTAGCCCAGTGGTATGACTGGGCGTAATAACGTACATTGTAACTCAATAAGAAAATATATCTTTGTTTAGTGTTAGGTATCATTGAAAAGACGAAATGTAGTGCCTTCAATACATGCATAGCATTTGTCCCCAGCATGCCACTAAACAAAGTTATGTGGCTAGGATCCAAACTTTCTGAACAACCCTCAAACCAAGGAACATAATACCCAAAATAAAAAAAAAAAAAACACAAAAAACACACACACACACACAAAAGGTTGTCATTTTTAGCATAAGTAGTATTCAGATGAATGGGTACTCTTTCAGGGAAAGCAACTCTGCCAGTTTCGTTTTTGTCTCCCTTCTCATTAGGGGTCAAATCGCAAAGGAAAGGATTCCCTTTCCTTAAAGAGTATACCCCATTTTAGAAAGAATATGTCATCCAAGCAAGCAAACAGGAAATCACAAAAGCTGTTCCCCTTTGTAAGAATGGCAGAAATAAGTGGAAGATGTACCCATATATCTTCAATATAATTATGTGAGCCGCGACAGGAGAAAACCAACAATGTGGTTGTGCACCTAGCTCAGACTCAGGTCAGCTTGGGCCTCCGCACAGCCTGATCACTGACCTCCCTAAGCGCTTAAAGGGTGGCTAAGTGTCTAAGCTACTTCCATGCGGACAGCGAAGACTCTGATCAGACTGGGCGGATGCCCAGGCTGATCTGAGTCTGTGCTGGGCGCACAACCACATTGTTGGTTTTGTCGCGTCTCGGCTCATGTATGTCTTCTGCATTTTCCAGATTACAAGACGAGTGGGTTCTAGAATCTCAGGTTACTAGTTTACAAACTCTCAGCATTCCGGTCCATCAGCTACCTCGAGACACTGTCACCAGTCTACATCCATCATTGTACAATCAGCACAGGTATCGCAAACATCGCAGGAAATAATGGTATAGGACACACTGCAAGAATAATGGTGTAGCACACACACACACACTGCAGGGACTGATTGAATAGCAAAGAGTAGCAAAAGAACAGAGGAGATCTGTGACGTGAGAAAAAGGCTTTACAGCTTTTGTGGACAGTGAAGATATAGATCAGTCTGCACATACATGGTTATTGATCAGTCTTTCATTATTGTTTATGTAGTAGAATTGTTCCTGCAAACAGAGAAGGCTGTCAGCTTTTCTGTTTCCGCAACCAATTCTGCACAGTCGTGTGCACAGTCTGATTAGAGTCTTGGCTGTTTAAATAAGCTAGAAAGGAACCTTTTCTCATGTCTTGGCTCAACTGTTGGTGTAAGGAAATGTGTGTAATTGTATAGCAAACACTGCAGAGAAACCTGTATAGGAAGATTGGTTTTCTAGGAAATAAACACAAAAAAACAAGAAGGTTTAGCAAAGCACCAGAGAACAATGTATTTCAAAACATCACAGGAATGATAGTATTGCAAACACTACAAGAAATTTGGGTTGGACCTCATTGTATAGTCAACATCACAGACTGTTATGATATACATCACAGAATGGTATAACAGACATCTTAGAATGGTACAGCAGACATCACAGAAAGGTATAGCAGACATCACAGAATGGTACAGCAGACATCACAGAATGGTATAGCAAACATCACAGAATGGTATAGAAAACATGGTAGAATGGTACAGCAGACATCACAGAAAGGTATAGCAGACATCACAGAATGGCACAGCAAACATCACAGGAAATATGCCACAAAGATGGTACAGCAAACACCACTAGAAAATAAGGTGTAGCAAGCTGCAACAGACATGTTACAGTAAACAAACTGAAAACGATCAAAGGATAACAGAAGCTCGATTAAGAAATTCCTTTTGGAACCAGTGTTTGCATTGGTTTGATATAGGTGTATGCAATATATTCATAGCTTCAGACAAAGGTCACTTTTGATGCTAATTTTAATGTAATTCTACATTTCTGTATCAGTATAAACATTGTAACCCCCTTATTAGAATAGTCTCAGTTCTTTGAGGGGCCACAAAATAAGTTTTATGGACACAGACCAGAAAGTATTTCAGAATTTTCATCAAAACCCAAACTTGTATGGAGCTATGATGTCAGAGCAGTGTAAACATATATGAGCCATGACACGATAAAACCATCAAAGTGGCATGTGCGCCCAACAAAGACTCAGAACAGCGTGGACATCCGCACAGTCTGTCCAGACTCTTCACTAAGAGCTTAAAGGGTAGCTAAGGGTCTAAGTACCTCCCTGCGGACAGCAAAGACTCTGATCAGACTGGGCGGATGCCCAGGCTGATCTGAGTACGCGCTGGGTGCACAACCACGCTGTTCGTTTTCTCGTGTCTTGGCTCATATGATGTAGTACCAACAAGTTGAATAAGTTACAGATGCTGAGAAGACTTGTCCTAGAAAGAACTGATATTAAAGATCTCAGATTAGCTAAATCATGCTTTTCATTACATTTTCCATGGAATGTTAAATAGTACAAGTAAAGTATAGGCTATGAGCTGGAAGCAGATGAATCTTTTTGACTCTACAGTGCTCATGACAAGGATGAGCTTTGATGGTAATTCAAAGGTTATTCCCTTGATCTCCAAGAAAGTAAAAAAAACTTCATACAATGGTACATTTACATTCAGCAGTGCTGCAGATGAGAAGGGATAACAGGGTAAATTTAAGGATCATTTTCCATATTTCTCCTTTAAAACATATACTGTGACCCTCATTAGAACTGTCTCGGCGAGACAGTTCTGATGAGGGGTAACAACATAAGTTTTTTTTGAGAAATACAAAAAAATATTATTGAATTATCCTCAATAGCCCCTCTTATCTGAAGCTCTGAATTTCAGTGCAATTTATGATAAAACACCATTAACAATTTTGGAAAACCATTTTTTTTTGTAAGTTGATCTCCACAGTCACAACATAAATTAAGAATTTGAAAATTGGCAAATTTATGTATTGACCGATCTGGGGCAGTTTTTATAAAACAACTTAAGTGGTTGCTATGCTGTTTCTAGGAAGGAGATTCCCTGCAACTATTAAATCTGCTCTGGAGGAACAGTCTGAAAAAGACTGTTCCTCCAGAGCGAATTCCATAGTTGTAGGGAATCCCCTTCATAGAAATTTAGCCTTATCATTAGCATAGCAACCACTTAGGTTGTTTTGTAAATACAGCCCCTGAAGTTTAAAGTGTAAGTGAAAGGAGTTGAAGTATATTGACTGTTTGGAATACAAATAGAATTTGACTGATTCAGTCAGTGATCTGTTAAATGTTGTGATTTGGAAGATATTTTTATGGAGAAATAAAAAACTTAGAAATTGGCATCAGATGCTCACCTTCCCTAGAGCCCTTTGAAGTCAATAAAGTTTCTGTCATGCGAACATGCAGCATCTGCAGAAATAGATTATGTGAGGTCATCCATGTCATCATAGACAGCGCTCCAGATAAGCCAAACGTTGGGGGTGGTTGGGGGCGGGGTTGGGAGATGAAGAGTTCTAGTTTGGGAAATTTTTGCAAACACTTCTTTTCATAATCTCTGTGAAAGGAAATGTTGGTGATTTGCATTTCACATTTCTCAAAGTGGTATTATAAAGGACCTTTTGTTAATGCCAGAAGTATTTCACAGTAACTTTAGCCACTTTTCCATGGAGTTATTTCACATTTTTCAAGGCTGCTTTTGCCCTTAATGAAAGGAGTTTTGGAGTGGAACTATGCTTCATTAAAATAGGCTTTATTTAGCAACCCTTAGCATTACAAGTTTTGGAAAAAGACATGATTTTCAAGGCTGCTTTTGCCTGTAATGAAAGGAGTTCTGCTGTGAAACTTGGCTTCATGAAAACAGGCTTTATTTGGCTGAACATACCATTACAAAGTTTTTGAAAAAGAAGAGTACAGGTCTACCTCATTATAACGCGATGGGTGGGGTCCATAGATCTCGACCGCGTTATAAGTGAAACGCGTTATAGCGATTAGGATGAGGGAGCTACCAACACAAGCTCGACTGACTTCGATTTTGCTCTAACGGTTGTGTGTGTTGGTGGTTTGAGTCAATGTTTGACGTAAATAATGGTTTTTGATACGTATTGTTGTATTGCTAGATAGATAAACACTTACAGCATGTATCACATTGTTCCAATCATATTATTAAACTGTCCTGTCAATAAAATATGCTAAGTAACACATGTGTTTCGTTTTTAAATTCCACAAGACGCCATCTTTGCAGATTTCCGGTGATCATGTAACTTAACATTGCGGTGTTGGGGTACAGTATCATCGGACCAAAATTATCCGTGTCTTTCACGGAGAAGGCTTTACGTTTCTTTCTTGGAGTCTCCATTATGCAGTATGGTTTCAAATTTACTGAATGAATGAATGACCAAAGTCGGACAATTTTTATCTGCATTGCGCACTTAAACTCAATTATTCAATTACACAATCTTTTACCCATAAACCCTCTCGCTCACTCTGATTGGCTGATTGTTAATTTTATGCAACGACAACTATGGCGGCGCCTTCAAACTGCGAGTTCGGCGTGTTTGAAGTGTATTCATCGGACCAAAATTATCTGTGTCTTTCACGGAGAAGGCTTTACGTTTCTTTCTTGGAGTCTCCATTATGCAGTAAGGTTTCAAATTTACTGAATGAATGAATGACCAAAGTCGGACAATTTTTATCTGCATCGCGCACTTTAAAACAATTAGTCAATTACACATTCTTTTACCCATAAACCCTCTCGCTCACTCTGATTGGCTGATTGTTAATTTTATGCAACAACAACAATGGCGGCACCTTCAAATTGCGAGTTCGGCGTGTATGAAGTGTGTTCACGGTTTTTAAGGGATAATTATGAAAGTTTTCATTCCTTTAAGCATGCGGTCATCAGTAAATAAATAAGGTAATTATTCAGGTGTTACATAAGTTTTGCTGTCATTGCAATTTACCTAATTATGTGTGAATATGCTCGGCGTACCTTCAAAACAAAACACAATAATAATGGCTTGTACACGTGGGGCCATCAAGGGTAATTAGGGCGAAAACAAACAAAGATCAAACAATTATCATGTAAGTACTTTATTCATAATTATTTTTACAAACAACAACATAATTTCTCGTTCACCTAGCAGCTTTGAATCAGCGATCTGAAAAAAAAAAGAAAATATTTTTTTTTTTTTTTTTTTTTTCAAAATCACTGAAAATGGTACCTTGGGAAAAATTTGGGGTCCAAGACAGGTACCGCGTTATAACGGTATACGCGTAATGTTGAGGGGAGTTATAACGAGGTAGACCTGTATGTATATTGAAAAAATACTTCTGTATTCAAGGCATTTCTAAACAAAAACCATGGTAAAAAGATTAAAATTTCTACCCCTGTATTTTGGCATGTCTTGAGCTGTGTTGTCATATTACAATCATAAATAGCTAACCACTGCCAGACAAAATATTACATCTCCCAGTTATGAAAGGAGGTACCAGAGATCTCGAAAAAAGGTCAAGTATTTGGTGATAATTTAGGGATAATTTCAATTAAAATTGTTTGAAAGCATATGTTGTGACCCCTCATCTGAACTGCCTGGACGAGATGGTTCGGATGAGAATCACAACATATGCATTCATTGAGAAATAAGAAAAACAATCCCTGAATCATCATTCGATACTCCCCTTATCTGATGATCTGGTACCAGCGTGAATGAGAGTACCAGCTTGAATTGAACGTTATATGTATGTATGGCATGTTAATGAGGCAATGGAATTGTTATGATATGAACATTATGTGTATGTATGTGTAAATGTCTCAAATAGATTTCAGAAACAGTAATTGTTGAGACTATTGTATTTTTAAAAAAACATGTTACATATTTAGACATACAAGTTAATGATTTTGTTATTCTTCTATTAATACAAGTCTCCACTTGAAGATTGTTTTTGCCACCATAAAAAACTACAAATATTATTACACAATGAACAATCATTTAACTGCAGGATTTAACATACTGTAACATATGATAGTTTATATTTCTTGGAAAATTTAGACAAAAATGGAAAATTTGAAAAAAATACACAAACTTACTAAATATGTTAGAAACATGAAAACAATTGTTACATATACTGATTGAAATCATTACTTTTGCTGTTTTCTGTTTTTCAAAAGAATGCAAAGAAACAAGCTGTTGAATTCTGATACCCTCTAAAACTGTTTATATGTAGCTTGGACAAAGTCTTTTATAAAATTTTGCCAAGATTATTTTTGACATCTGCTTTTTTGGCACTTTAAGGAATAATTATTCCAGAATTACTGTCGAGTACTCCGTTATTTGTAGCTCGGAGCATAAAGTAGTTGTTACACTCAGGTTGTATCATGGTCATAACTCACTTGCTCAAATAATTTGTCGTCATATCTAGACAATGAGAAAAACTTCTTGGCATCATCGAATATATACATGTAAATGCTTCTTGCAAGAAGAGGAGAGCCTGTAAATATTTTTGCAGCCTACCTTTCCCATATTGAGTCATAAGGCTTAACCCTTAAAGCGCCATAAATTAAAATTGTTGAATCTACACTATTTGCCCTCTAGTGTTCAAATTCTCAATATGATATCGCTCGGACGAAACATTTTATGAAATTCTGCAGACGTAAAATTTTGTCGTCTGCTTTTTGGCGCATTAAGGGTTATTCATTGGGACACCTAAAACCATAAATTTTCCATTTGTCCCAAATGGAAAATTAATGGTTTTTAGGTGTCCCAATATTTAAGCACATTAGGGTAAAATGGAGCAAATATGGGAGCGGAAATGGCACAGAACAGCCTCAGCGTGCACCCATGCAATGTGATCAGAGCCTTTGCATTTTACATAGTTGTCCCCTTTGTCAAAATGGCAGAAAAACACAGAAGTATGTCCATATACCTTAATACTGGTTTCAAAATCCATTAGCATGATGACAAGAGGTTCTTTACATTTGTCTTGACACATATAGGGCTGATTTTTTTTGACTGTGCTGTTTTTATCATTAGCTCCCAATGACCATGACCTTTGACTCAGGTTTCCATAGTCTGATACCCTGCATCCAGAAATACTTTGTCCTTGACTGTATATAAGTGACGAAAATTCAGTGGAATGTTGTGTCACGCCTGTCATTGACAGAGCTAAATCAGAAAACCAGACAATAGTGAACACTGACAATGCCGGAAAAGTAATACCTATTTCTTACATTCTGCCAGTTACAGCCGAGATATAAAAAAACGATTTCTTCATATGATACAAATACTTATATAGGGTTGGAAACATTGCCTTAAAAAATGTTAAGTAGAAATTTAGATAGCATGTTAAATTGTTTAGTCAAATTTTTGCAGACAGTGCATGAATAGCTTATACAGTCAGCTGTCTTCATCGCAACGTTCAGTGTACCCCACATTTCTTTAAAATATCAACTTTATTTGCTCCGAAGTTCATTTTGATCCAAAATCTATATATTTTTTTCTGAACCTGCAACTTGCATAGGAAAAAATGAATATTGCTTATCTGACTCAGTCAATGTCAACTTTCATCAAGTTTTCCGGTTTAGCTCTAAGTGGTTTTTGGAAGGATGTCATTGTCCTAGGTTCGAGGTTATAAAACTTGAGAATAATCTCAAACTCAAAATAAAGCACACTGATTGGCTGCTTCCGAGCATGTGCTCGGAGGCAGCCAATCAGTGTGCTTTATTTTGAGTTTGAGAATGTAATCAAGTTTTATAACCTCTGGGCCAGGGATGCAAACAAGAAGTCATGAATGCTGTATCCCTTTGGAAAAATGCCAGAACATTTGGTTTGATGATAATATCTGCATGTAGGGTACCAGATAATGGATTAATGGACAAAATTGCCAGTACACATTCTTTTAATTTATTTTTCTGTATGTATACCGGTCTGTAATGAGTGCTCAGCAATTTGGGATAATCATTATTAGAAACATTGTCATTGGCTCACTTTATTTTCATCAGTTCTGTGCCAAATATTATGATAGGTAGTTCAATGTATGAGTGTGCTATTAGGTTAAGAAGTCATAAGAAAGAATATGCTTCAGTTCATATGACATTTCAAACACAGCCATCAACATGTTGGTATGGGCTGTTATTACCTGTAAATATCAATGCAGTAAGATGGTTTGTATACAGGTTAACACTTAAAGCGCCAGTGATGAAAATGGCAGAATTTGCAAATAATGCAGATCCTGATGAGGTGGCTCGTAATGAGCCACCTCATCTAGGTCTAGACTGTTTGCCCTCTAGTTTTTGAATTTTCAATATGATATAGCTTGGATGAAACATATTTTGAAATTTTTGCAGAAGTAAATTTTGTTGTCTGCTTTTTGACGCTTGAAGGGTTAAGCTGTTACAAATGGTGTGCATTTAAATGGTCATTAGCATTACATAAGCTTATGGTTTATAAATGTGCTGTCATTTTATGTAAACAAACAAAAACCAAGTTTACAAACCGATTCTTTGGTGCAGATGAAACTTGAAAATATCTCTCAGTTCAAACCTATGTGATATATTTCAGTAGTGCAGTTTCGACAACAGTTAAAATTGAAGAAAAAACACACTCGTGAGTTTGCAACACACAACATAACCTTACATGTGGATATGGAAGTACAGAGTTAATATTATTTAGTAGTCATAAGAACAAAACAGGATTCATGTTTATCATAAAATGTTCTTCCCACACTAAGTCATGTCAAAAGTAGATAGCCATATACATATTTAGCCAACATGTATATATGAGACAGCTTGTAAATAATCCATTTTGATTTTTTCTTATAAAAACAAACTCTGCTTTTGAAGTTAGTTCCATAATGTGTTGAACAACTTACATTAGGCCATTGTAGTAGCTTAATAGAAAGTGCTTTATATTAGTTATCCTTATTTAATATTTATGATATGCATACATGCAATATGAAATATACATGTATGAAAAATTCAGGGAATACATAAGCTTTGGTTTGAGGATTTTAACATTATAACTTTTATGATGAATGAGTACCGTCAGGGGAAGTAACTCTGTTATTTTCATTTTTGCCCCTATTCTTGGGGTCAACTCTTAAAGGAAAGAATTTGCTCCTAGAGGAGCAAATTCTTTCCTTTAAGAATAGATCCCATTTTGGAAGGGCTTTGCCATCCAGGAAAGTTAGCAGGATGTCACAGAAGTTGTTTCCCTTGTTGTAAAAACGGCAGAAAAGCAGGGAGATGTATCCCTCCACCTTCATAGCTTCCACATTTTGAAGGTTGTCTAGTTATAAAAAGGAATAGTTTGATGATAATCTAGTCCACATTGTGTACCAGCAAAACATTAAGGTGGGTTCAGACAAGAAATGTTTTTCATACATTGTAGTCAGTTTTGTCAAACTATCCTGTAACACTTTTATTTCATGACAGGTTTTCATTTTTAGCTTGCCTGTACAAATGTACAGAAAGAGCTATTGCTCTACCCCCGGCATTGGCAGCGTTGGCATTAGCAAAATTTTAAAGTTTTATGTTCAAGTGTTCTAGGTGATGCGCAAGGCGCTGACAGGCGAGCTATCCTGTCCCACTGACAGGTCTTGTTTGATTGCAAAGTGGCCTCTTTGACTTGAAAAAATGTAGGTAAACTATACAAAATTATGGAAATCTGTCGTGATATATGAATTTGCAACTGAGAACACTTCTGCCCTACCATAAACTGGTTGTATTTGGGGTAGGCTTTATTGTCGTTGAAGTTTCTGAGCTCAACACTTAGCTCATAGTGACTTTTAAAAGGCAGGAGACGATGGAAGGTTGTCATTCTCGAGCCAGAATTCCCCCTGAAGATCACCAAAGCCGTTCTTGTACTTCTTCCAGTCTAGCAAAAAAGTCAACTGACTCGTCTTGTCGGCCCTGAAAGACTGTCCAGCCACCTCCATCTGTCTTCTGGTCACAGTGCACCTGAAAAGAACAATAAGAATACCATAAAAATTCTAAATGAGCAGTGACACGACAAAACCAACAAAGTGGCATGTGCTCCCAGCTAAGACTGGGATCAGCCAGGGCATCCGCCATGTCCAATCAGCGTCTTCCCTGCCCGCATGGAGGTAGCTTAGACCCTTAGCTACCTTTAAGCGCACAGCGAAGACTCTGATCAGACTGGGCGGATGCCCAGGCTGATCTCAGTCTTTGCTGGGTGCACTTGCCATTTTGTTGGTTTTGTCACGTCGCGGCTCAAATTTTGGGACAGATAGTTCTGAGCAAACAGTGTAGAACAGGAACACTTGACAAAACAGAATACAAGATATGTAAAATGTGCCTCTGCTGAATGTGCCATCATTGAATCATGCCAGACTGGACTCAAAAATTTACTAGAATTTGCCATTAAAGGAAGCAAAAGGCTTGAAAATCAGTTCTTGACTGATTTTCAATCCTGTTGACGTCTTTAAATGGAGCTTTGGACTGATTTTCATGCCTTTTGACTTCTTTTGATGGAGAATTCTAGAAAATTTCTTCATTATATTGTCGCTGAATTCATGAAAAATTTCAGATTAATTCTAAACTGTTTATCATACAATTTATTGTTCATCAATCACATATAGAGTATTCCATTAAGGGTTAACTTGGGGTTATAATGAATATAATTTCTCATGCCAAAGTTTGTTTATATTTAAATCATGACATCACATTAGACCATGCATGGAAAAATTGTATGTGATGGCACTTGTAACCAATGAAAGCATGAAATACTGTACCCTTAAGTGCATAAGTATTGGGACACCTAAAACCATTAATTTTCCATTTGAGACAAATGGAAAATTATTGGTTTTTATGTGTCCAAATAATTTAAGCACATTATCTTAAAGATTCCTCACTTAGGAGCAGTCAGAACAGATGGAGCAGGCTGATCTAGGTCTACATGGTTTGCTTGACCATTATTTCAGTGTGGGCATTGCACTTTATTGTCTGAAAATTGTAAATGAGCCACGACACAACAAAACCAACGAAGTGGCATCTGCGCCCTGCAAGGACTTGGGTCACCTGGTCATCTCCCCAGTCTGACCAGAGTCTTTCCTGTCAACATAGAGGTAGCTGAGTAACCCTTTAAGCACAAAGCAAACAGTTGGATCAGACTTTGCAGATGCTCAGGCTGATCTGACACTGGGGGCACATGCCACTTTGTCGGTTTTGTCATGTGGCAGATCAGGTGTGGCAGACTAGAAAATTTCATAGATATTGACCAACACCACTTGACAGCATTTCTAAGCTTTTAGATTTTACGCACAGCCAAGTTCCTGATCAGACTGCAGATGTATAGATTGATCTGTTCTTATTTGCAAGTGTCGTCTTCTTCAGTGTTACCTGTGCATGAATTTTCATGGCTACCATTTTGTCACAACTGAGTGCTCATGCAATATTTTGAAAACATTTGAATTGGAGATCATTTTGCAGTTTAAATAGTGTATCTGTGAGGCTGTTTCCTCGGTTTTGTGAACGCAAAGAAATGTACATAACCCCTGAACTTAACCATTATAATGATCTCAGCTTAATCTTTAGACCGGATACCCATTTTAGGGACATAGGCAAACAGTGCAGACCCAGTTCAGAGGCCACAAAATGTGGCCTCTGATCAGGGTCTACACTGTTTGCCTACAGCAATTTCTATTCAAATACAGTAAAAGTGAAAATGATCACCAGAAACCCCTAAAACTAGAAATGCTCAGATATAGGAAGCATTCATTGGATTGCCATTTTGAAAGAAGGAGGATTTTTTTTTCATCAGAACAAATGTAAAGATAGGATTATTGGGTAAAAAAGAGTTGCTGCCCAAAAGCACATATGATCCGGGTATACAGAGGAAAAGTGTTGAAAAAGTGACAGTTTCCCACACACTTGCTAGTTTTTGAAAAGGACATTCTGTCTAAAACATGTATTCTGCATAGGTTGCCATCCTTAAAGGATCATATGAAATTTTCAGAGGAAAGTTACACAATTTTTCTTGAAGAGTGACCTGTACATGGCATTTTGCAATAAGAAAACATTATCCATTGTATTTTACAAACAAGCCAGTCACCAAGCTGTATTGATAAACAAATTTATTGTTAGCAAAATACCTGAAAAGGTGTTTATTCAAAACTTACAAATTATTTGGTCACAGAAATGTCAGTCATAAATGGAAAAGTAAAATTAAAAAATTCATGTTACAGTATCCGCAGTTGAAAGTGCACTTTTGTTTTAAATTTGTTCTACATGGTTGTTGTGGAACAGTGTTGGACTGTTTGATATTGTCATCATCATCAGAAAGTACAAATAATCATCATCAATCGTCATTGTGAATCAACTAAAATTAATTATAACTATTGTATTTTTGTGTGGATATTGTTACATAGATATTTTCCTACCATTTGATTTTTACAGGTTGTAAATACATGTCAGTAGAGTGTACATGTATACATAGAATATTTGATTTTTTAATCATGGATAAATGTAAACCATAGTAATCCTAAGTACTGCTGCAACCTTAGAGTGTGTGGGTACTCTTCCAGCTTTTACATCATTTTTAGCTCACCTGAGCACGAAGTGCTCCGGGTGAGCTTTTGGGATACCCTGATGTCCGTCGTCCATCGTACGTCCATCCGGACGTCCGTCCGTCAACTTTTGCTTGTGTACACTCTAGCGGGCACAGTTTCGATCCAATCTTTATGAAACTTTGTCAGAATGTTAGTCTTTATAAAATCTAGGCCAAGTTCGAAACTGGGTCATGTTGGGTCAAAAACTAGGTCACTAGGTCAAATCTTAGAAAAACCTTGTGTACGCTCTAGAGGGCACAGTTTTCATCCAAAGTTCATAAAACTTTGTCAGAATGTTTATCCTCAAAATATCTAGGACAAGTTTGAAACTGGGTCACGTCGGGTCTAAAACTAGGTCACTAGGTCAAATCATAGAAAAACCTTGTGTACGCTCTAGAGGACACAGTTTTGATCCAATCTTTATGAAACATTGTCAGAATGTTTATCTCCATAAACTCTAGGCCAAGTTCGAAACTAGGTCATGTCGGGTCAAAAACTAGGTCACTAGGTCAAATCTTAGAAAAACCTTGTGTACCCTCTAGAGGACACAGTTTTGATCTTATCTTTATGAAACTTTGTCAGAATGTTTACTTCCATAAACTCTCAGCCAAGTTTGAAAGTAGGTCAAAAACTAGGTCACTAGGTCAAATCTTAGAAAAACCTTGTGTAAGCTCTAGAAGGCACAGTTGTGATCCAAAGTTCATGAAACTTTGTCAGAATGTTTATCCTCATAATTTGTAGGATAACTTTGAAACTGGGTCATGTCGGGTCAAAAACTTGGTCACTAGGTCAAATCTTAGAAAAACCTTGTGTACGCTCTAGAAGGCACAGTTGTGATCCAAAGTTCATGAAACTTTGTCAGAATGTTTATCCTCATAATATCTAGGACAGGTTTGAAACTGGGTCACGTCGGGTCAAAAACTAGGTCACTAGGTCAAATCTTGGAAAAACTTTGTGTACGCTCTAGAGGACACAGTTTTGACCCAATCTTTATGAAACATTGTCAGAATGTTTATCTCCATAAACTCTAGGCCAAGTTCGAAACTGGGTCATGTCGAGTCAAAAACTAGGTCACTAGGTCAAATCTTAAAAAAACCTTGTGTGCGCTCTAGAAGGCACAGTTTTGATTCAAAGTTCATGAAACTTTGTCAGAATGTTTATCCTCATAATATGTAGGACAAGTTTGAAACTTGGTCATGTCGGGTCAAAAACTAGGTCACTAGATCAAATCATAGAAAAACCTTGTGTACGCTCTAGAGGACACAGTTTTGATCTAATCTTGATGAAACTTTGTCAGAATGTTTATCTTCATAAACTCTCGGCCAAGTTTGAAAGTAGGTCATGTCGGGTAAAAAACTAGGTCACTAGGTCAAATCTTAGAAAAACGTTGTGTAAGCACTAGAAGGCATAGTTTTGATCCATGATTCATGAAACTATGTCAAAATGTTTATTGTCCATATATCTAAGCCCCCTATGAAACTGAGTCACGTCGGCTCAAGGTCAAATCTTAGAAAAACTTTGTGTACACCCTAGAAGGCACATTTTGCGTCCAATCTTCATGAAACTCTGTCAGAATGTTTATCTTAATGAAATGTAGGTAAAATTTGAAACTGGGTCGTGTCGGGTCAAAAACTTGGTCACTAGGTCAAATATAAGAACGACCTTGTATACGCTCCAGAGGGCACAGTTTTGATCCAATCTCAATGAAACTGTGTCAGAATGTTTATTCTTACAATATCCAGGCCAAGTTTGAAACTGGGTCATGTCGGGTCAAAAACTAGGTCAAATGTTAGTATGGTAAAAACTCTTATAAATCTTCACCAGAGCCAGTGAACTGATTAATGCTCAGGTGAGCGATTCAGGGCCACCATGGCCCTCTTGTTACAAAGGAAAACAACTTTTGTGACTATCCATTTGCTTCCAAGGACAACATAGCCCTTAAAACTGGGTCTACTCTTAAAGGAAAGAATTTGCTCCCCAGGAGCAAATTCTTTCTCTTTAAGAGTAGACCCCCCATTGACAAGGGAAGCAAAAAGGAAAATGATAGATTTGCTTCCCCTTGTACTGTACCCATTCACCTTCAGTCTCGATATTTTAGGATCATTATGGTATTTTCTGACTCTTCCCATACCTACCATTTACCAAACAAGATTTTCTTCGGACCGTCTTAAAAGCTAGAATTGTGTGAAAGGAACTCCATGTTAGCTTATAAGATATGTCACCCTAATGCAGCTTTTGATACCCTAATGCAGCTTTGATTTCATAGCCTGACTGCCTTTGACCTTGGCAGCTTTGACCTTTATGATCTTATAGTTATGACCTTCACTTGACATTCATGATTGACCTTCAACTTTGCTTTTAATAGTAGTTACAGCTATGGCTGATTCACCGATCTTGAGATATGAGTAGTTGTGACTTTCTTCTAGGTGTAGTAGCTGTGACCTTAACATGACCTTCATTTTTACCATCATATCTATGGCCTTGACATCGTTTCGAGTGACCTTTGCATTTGACCATAGTATTTGACAATGTGTATGACCTATTGTAGTAGCAGACCTTAGTAGATAGATCTATAACTGGTACAATACTGACCATCACCTTGAGTCTAAGCACAATTAATTTTAGATGCAATTTTCTTTTTGACCATCTGCTGACCTTAGCCGTTGTGATCCAGGACTTCCAGTGTCATTTGAGCCGCGACACGATAAAACCATCAAAGTGACATGTGCGCCAGTGCAGACTCAGGTCAGCCTGGGCATCTGCCCAGTCTGATCAGAGCCTTCATTTTGTGCCTAAAAGGTAGCTAAGAGTCTAAGCTAGCTTCATGTGGACAGCAAAGCCTCTGATCAGACTGGATGGATGCCCAGGCTGATCTGAGTCTGCGCTGGGCACACAACCACATTGTTGATTTTGTGTCACGGCTCATTTGTGAACTTGCTGCTTCCATCATGTGTGCTTCAGACCAGCCAGTATTTCTAATTTAGTGGAGAGGTTTAGACAACCAGTATTTCTTATTTTAGTGAAGAGGATTAGACCTAGTTTGGAACTTAGAAATATATTGAGTAGAGTTGTTGCAATGCAGCACTGAGGTAGGCAGAGAAGTTTCTACTGTTGCAGTTAACGTATATGTTGATTTTTTACATGCTTGTTCAGAGAGACTGAGTTCATTTTAAAATCATGTTTACAAACTATCATTCATATTTCACATCAGTTTAACTGTTCAACATTATTGTGACTGTATCACAGTTCTGCATTCTTGTCCATTATGGTATGATTGGAAATGTTTTGCACTATGGAACAGCTGCTGCATTACATGTACTTTTAATTCTTAAAACGCCAAAAATGAAAATAGCTTAATTTGCAAACAGTATAGATCCAGATGAGGCGGCTCATCATGAGCCACCTCATCTGGATTTGCACACTTTAAGATCTAGTATTTGTATTCTCAGTATGATATAGCTTGGACAAAACATTCTTTTGAAAGGGGGGAGGGGGTGGGGATTGTGGGTGAAAGGTTTGGTTAAATTGAAGGGGAAACCCCTTCTTTGGTTAAGTTGGAGGGGAAATCCCTTGTCTTGTTACAAATAAATACAGTACCTATAATTCAGGAACATTAACCCCAGTGCTGTTTAAAAATCTCATTGAGCTACGATGCAAGCAAAGGTCTTTTGTATCATGTTCAGGCAGTGAAGACCTGTTCACATAATCTATGACTATCAGGAAATACATAAAGTGAATGTGTTAACACACTTGTGCAGGCTAACTTGAGTGATTACTGTTTTGTACTTTCCAAAGGTCTACTTTCATGCAAGCTGGTTAAATATTTCAGTCAATGTTGGAAGATGCAGCTACAAAGTATATGAGCCACGACACAAGAAAACCAACAAAGTGGTTCTGCGCCTAGCATGCACTGAGATCAGCCGGGGCATCTGCCTAGTCCGATCTGGCTCTTTGCTAAGCGCTTAAAGGGTAGCTAAGGGTTAAAGTTACCTCCATGCAGACAGCAAAGAGTCTGATCAGTCTGGGCTGATGCCCAAGCTGATCTGAGTCTGTGCTGGGTGCACAACCACTTTGTTGGTTTTCTCGTGTCATGGCTCATGTGTATATATGAATATGTGTATAAATTGTCATGACATTAAACTGTGAATGTATGTACATATATTGTAATTCTAGGCGTGATAACTTAAGCTTCTGTAGATATTGTGTAGATACTCTCATATATGATCTTACATTTCATCTGATCTATTGCTAATTTTTACTGAAATATTTAATATGTCTATTTAAGTCGTAAAATATTGTGTTACCATCAAACTAGTTTTTGTTTCGGTGTAGCATAAATCAAGATTTAGGAGCTACAGACATCTTTTTGTTTATTTATATTTTGTTTCTATATGTAGTTCTCGAATATTAAGTCTTTTTTTCAAAGGCTGATATATTCTGTCTATATCTGCCTTTGTATTAGTATTCTGATATTTTGAAACTTGAAATGTGTATGTCCAAATAATCTTGACTGGCATGCATGAAGTAAGAAAAGAAGTGTTAATGTCAATAGCTTTGCGAGTGTATTAAGAAGATCAATTCCAGGTTTTACAATTATGTTTGTACTTCAGAATGAGTGCAAGTGCATGCCTCCAGTACATTATAGACTGGTTGTTGCAGGATGAATACCTCCTGTAAATTATAGAGTGGTTGTTGTTCAGTGAATATCTCCAGCATGTCAATAGACTGGTTTTTGCTGGATGAATGCCTCCAGTATTGTATTAATTCAGTTATAAGATGGGTCTTTTCCCTTCCAAAAATAATCCCACAATTCTAGATCCATCTTAAAAACAATCCCAAAAATCTAGATCCATCTTAAAAGATGGATCTAGAATTGCGGGATTATTTTGGAAGAGAAAAATCTGTCTTAAAGTTAAATTACACAAATCATTTGCATATTTGGGTTAATTGTGGATCAGAACCATCTTATAACTGAATAAGAATGGTAGATTATGATGGCTGCCTCCAGTTATAAGACTGGTTATTGGCAGATTTGGCTGATCAAACATTTAAGATAAAGGTTTTCAAAGAGCAATATTACATGTGAAATTGTGGCTCATCTGTGCGACTAGTATTTGAATTGTATCTAAAAACTGTGTGTATAACTGGAATGTTTCTGTATATTTGTTTCATATTGCTGTTGTGCCGATGTTTTCATTATGAGCCGTGAAGTGAGAAATTAAGTTTTGGGGCATATGTGAAGTGTGCAGGCTAAGTTCTGTAGGTGCATATGTGCGGGGAATCACAGCCTGTGTGGTTCAGCTAAACAATAATGCAAGACCAGTGGGTTACTGGCCGTAGCCATTGTTCAAGATAAGATCGGGTAAGAGGGACAATTTTCCAAATTTCTCAATAAAATCATATTTTGTGACCACACATTAGAACCACCTTACTGAGACAGTTCTAATGAGTGGCTACAACATACGTTTTTATTGAGAAATAAGGAAAATTATCTAATATCCTCAAAACCCACCTTATCGGGAGTTCTCCCTCACAAACACAGGATGAGGGAAGTATGTATCTTGTGAAGAGAGGTAATTAACACTTTAAATGTCAGAGACGAAACTAGCTGGATTTGCAAACAGTGTAGATCTTGATGCGGTGGCTCATGATGAGCCACCTCATCTAGATCTACGCTGTTTGCCCTCTAGTCTTTGAATTTTGATTTGGTATTGCTTGGACGAGACATTTTTTTTTCAAATTTCAGACATAAATTTTGTTTGGTTTTTAGCTCGCCTGAACGAAGTTCAGGAAAAGCTACTGTACTACCCCCGGCGTTAGCGTTAGCATTGGCGGCGGCATTGGCGTTAGCAAAATGTTAAAGTTTTAAGTTGAATTTTTTTATGTGATGGGCAAGGCGCTCAGGCGAGCTATCCTGGCCCTCACTTTGATTGTTAAATTGCCTCCCTTTTAAGATACATGTACTTCCTATTTCATCCAGAACTTGTGACTTAAAATGCATATACCATACTGCATGTGCAGGCCGGTCCAGCCATACTCACTTCTCATATGCCTTATAAAAATTTCTCACAGCACTGCTCTTGTTGTGCAGATGTTTTCATTATCATGTCTTTTGGGTGTTTTTCGTTATCATTAGTTGAATGGTTTTATCCTTGATGATTGATACATTAGATAGGTCCGTCATATTCATTAGAACTGAGGCTAGGCATGGGGATAAATTGCGAGTGAGAATATATGAGCTGAGAATATCTAGATGAGTTGGCTTGCCTACAGTCCTGTCAGGGCACAGCATGCCTTAAAATGTAAAATTTTGATGCAAAAGTGTAGTATTTTTGGTTATTTCTTTTTAAAAAAAACAAATAGCATGGTATTGACTCACTTTTGTAGTGCAAATCGCACTACAAAAGTGAGTCAATACCATACTATTCTTTTTTTCTAATGACATTCTTGTCAAATATTTCTTTTAAGAATGGCAATAAACAAATGCTAGATATCAAATTCTAGAATATTTTGGCCTTAGATTTTGGGCCCTGTCGTCTGTACATGGAACAGTCAGCCCTTGACATTTAAACTCATGATGTTTCCATGATGACCTCTTCTGCCTTATGATTTGGATTAGTCCATTAATAATCAGAGGTGTTTTACAGAAAAGTAAGTAAATTCCAAGTGTTGGCCTTGAAAACAGAATAGAGCCAGATCAGACTGCTCCATGGGAGTCAGAGCCAGATCAGACTTTTGTTTTCCTTAATCTATTCACATTCACCATTTAAAAGTTCTTTGGTGTAGGCAAATTATAATGGTCATGACAGACTATGTCTGAACGGGCTCATCTGGATATTCTTTTCTCAAATGTGAAAACTTGTGTTCTCCCCATGCTAAGCCTCGGATAGTTTTGTACAAATTCTAAACAATAAAAAATGCAATTTTTGGACCATAATGCTTTCTGTTTTACTTTTACCAATTAGAGGTCAGCCAAAATGGACGTATTGCTTTGGAAAATATGACAATCTGCAGTACATGACATATACTCTAATGTGCGTAAGTATTGAGACATCTAAAATCATTAATTTTTCATTTGTCCTAACTGGAAAACTGTTTTAGGTGTCCCAATATTTAAGCACATTCAGTACTTGTAAACCTTTGTGCAGACTTTATGTTTTACTTTGTTTGGCTGGTCAGCCACTTTCATAAACAACTTATTTACGTGGAATGTGGCGTCTTACCTGTTTAACCAATCCAGGGGTCGCAAGATTGATCCCCCGCTTCTCCAGTCTTTAGGACGAGACTTTAAACCGAGGTCCCGTCTCCATATGACCTGGTCGTTAGTGGGGTGTTAACCCCGAGTTCACTCACTTACCTGTTTATGCATTGTCTCAGAAGAGGGGTAAACCTGACCAAAGTTTACATCATCGCCATCGAAAAAGTTGCATCTGTGTCTCACATTCCACTAGTTGCAGGCGAGACAAAAATCTTCATGTTCTGCACATATGAGCCACGATGGACTAAACCTGAGCATGTCCATCTAAATATTTAGGCTGAACATAACTCATGGATGGAAGACCTGCTCTTTCAATTCCTTTTCAACAGTATTTCAGTCATATCAGGATGATGGAAGGTTGACAATGACAGACTGGGTGCAATGGAATCCCTTTTTATGGTTGAAAAGATTTCTGCCTCCAGCTGGAATCAAACCCGAACACACCAAGCACAGTTAGATAATAACTGATGGATGACTGTGCTTTTACATAATTTTCATAGGTATTTTGGTCATTGGACAGGACAATGGGAGAATGATTATGTAGGGCTCTCTGAGATGAATTGCAGGCTAGATTCCAACAAAATCTCACCTCCAACAGGACATGATTGATTGGTCGCTTTATGTCCATGGTAAACAGCTATAGTCAAGTCGGGACGGTCAATTAACCTAACCACACTTTTCCTATGCAGGCTTAGACCTCTTAAGCAGTTAACCAGTACTAAGTGCATATATTTTCGCCAGTAACTGACAACTGCCCTTCTTGAATCAGCGGAAGGAGAAACAGAAGTATGTGGCCAGACAGGGTATCGAACCCAGGACCCCTGACTTATAAGTCATGTGCCCTACCGACTGCGCTACCCGGCCTGGCCAACAGTACATGAACCCACAACCATGTGATCTAAAGTTGGAAGTGCTAACCACTTCCAACTTTCAGGTATATAATCAAATAAAGTTAACAGTTCTATCGTTTCACATAAATATAATACAAAACATTTCACAATTTTCGTTCACATATCAAATGTATGCATACTATAGTTCTCTAAAAATATACACCAATCTATCAGGTAATAAGCTTTTACAGGGCCAGAGCTCAAGAGGTGGGTATTGAAAATAATTCAAAGACCATTTTTCTTATTTCTCAACACTTATCAAAAATATGTAAATCACGTAGTAAGCACATCCAGGCATATTTTGATGACTGACTGACATGCAATATGGAGATTGTAAGGCTTGTACCAGTTTCTCCCAAACACAATCCATGTTCCCACTGTGTGTAAAAGGATTTTCTCATCATGTAAATATTATTTAATGTGTGCACTGTATTCTTCTAGGATTTAACAGCTGCTGCTACTTAAGTTTCTGGCAGTGAAGCTGGGATAATCTTTTCTCCCTGAAAACATTGATGTGACCCCTCATTTGGGTTGCATTTGAGAGCTCAGACTGTTGACATTATCTGGAGCACATACTATCACTAGTACTAAAGCTTCTCAGTACAGATTCCTTTAACAAATAATTTAGCAAATTTGAGACATGTTGATGTAAGTTTTATTTCACTATACATTCATAAATAATTAATAAACATGATGACAATGCTCTGGACTGAAACTTAAGGATGAAGGAAGAATGACAACCCTGATTAAGGTATATGGGTCCACCTCCATAATTTTCCATCATTTTTACAAAGGGAAACAACTTCCATGACTTCCTGTTTTCTTTCCTGGACAGCATAGCCTTTAAATTAAGACAGAGTTTCACCCCGTGAAAATGTACCAAATTCATTGTAAACATAAATAACCTGAGACTGTCAGCCTGTAATTCCTGGAACGAGTTTCAGAGATATGGTAATGAATAATTATCTCTTGACTCAGTCATAAAACACCAGAATCAGCATTAAAACAGTGAAAGTGGCCTCAAAGAAATTCTGAAAATTTAATATAAGCAACACAGTTAACAAAACTGGCAGTCATTTAAGCTTTAATAGTGTGTCAGTCTCATATACTTGCATCTTTTTTCTTGATGCGAGTATGAAAACGTAGCAGTATAGTTCATAAAAGTTAGGGTCACTAAAGCATGCATAATGTGTCGTCAAAAAAATGACCTCATTTTTCTCCTGATGCATGTATCTTTTCTTTGCTATTCGTCCCACTATATTATGTGCAGTTACGCCACCTGTGGGTGGTCTTTTAACTGAATACAGTTTCTGTTCTGTTCTGTTCTATGAAAATATATATCCAGTGTGCACATAACGTCAAAATTATGTCGTACTGACATTGATGCGATGTCACTATGTCACAGCAATGTCAGAAGCTCATGTGGTTGCTGGGTAAATACTATAGATCAGATACTTCATTGAAACAGATGCAAACACTAGCAGTATCAAAAAGTTTAAATTGCAGATAAACATAGAAAATTGGATGCCCATGACACATATGCTTGGACAAACACAAACTAAAGTACTGTACCCAATGACTCTAACAAGAGTTGTCAGAAGACAACAAAGTGCACCTAACAGGAGCTTGAATCTCGCAGCCACAAATCATCTGGACTCTAAACCGTTCAGGTTCAGAGAAGTATCATGAAGTCAGTGAACATCACAAAGGTGTGCTAAAAACTAGAACAGAAATGCCAGCAGCCTGAGTAACAGTGTAGACTCAAATCAGATGGCTCAAGACAGAGCTCTAGATAAGAGAGAGTATTTGATGATAATTAAAGATAATTTTTCTTATTTCTCATCGAAACCATATGTTGTGACCCCTCATCTGAACCGTCTCATCGAGACGGTTCAGATGAGGGGTCACAATATATGTCTTTATGCAGAATTAACAAAAATTATCCCTAATTATCACCAAATACTCCCTCTTATCTAGGGCTCTGGCTCAAGCAGCAGACTGATCCCCAAGTCTGCTAACATCTTTTTTTGACACACTGTCAGACAGTAAAAACAACTCAAGTCCACTCATATGGGTAGTATTGGGTATATCACCTGGGTTGCCATGGTCAGGGAAAAACATATGGAAAATGATTTTTTTCCAAGTTACGGAAAAGTCAGGGAATTTTGAATTGTTCAGGAAAATTTGGAAAAGACTTGAAAAGTCAGGGAAAAAAATACAGGAATTTGTAAATAGTAGCTAAGGCAATATTCAGAAAATACACTTATTCTGTTCAAGAGGAAAGGATGTACTCTATTGAAAGATAGTCCAGGCACATCTCCCTCCTCATTGGGGGCTATTCTTTTGGGAAAGAACTTGCTCCCTGAGAGCACAATTAGCACTGTTAAAATTAAGTGTAAATTCTATTTTTGTATCCCTCATAGGGTATGGAAAAGTGTAAAATGTCAGAGAAAAACCAGTGAAAAGACAGGGACTTTTGAAGCAGAGGACAAGTGGCAACCCTGATTACAATGTTTTCCTGCTTTTTTTCCAAAGTGAAATAACTTTTGTGACCTTCTGTTTGCTTCCCTGGGGCCGTATTCATAAAACGACTTAAGTGGTTGCTATGCTGTTGCTAAGGCTAAATTTCTTTGAAGGAGATTCCCTACAACTATGAAATTTGGTCTGGAGGAACAGTCTTACAAAGACTGTTCCTCCAGACCAAATTTCATAGTTGTAGGGAATCTCCTTTATAGATATTTAGCCTTAGCAACCGCATAGCAACGACTTAAGTGGCTTTATGAATACGGCCCCAGGACCATAAACCCCTTCCTAAAATGGGGCCTACTCTTAAAGACAAAGGTCAAAAGTTTGCTCCTTTATGAAAAAATTCTTCCCTTTATAAGCTGACCCCCATTGAGAAGGGAGGCAAAAATGAAAATGGCAGATTTACTATCCCTGAATACTTTGCTTAAGGTTTCCCAATAGATATTAAAGATAATTCAGCTGACAAAGTTGGAAAATACAAAGTTGCTGTGATTAAGTTATAAGCAACAAACAAATAACATATGCAATGAACATCATTGCTTACCCCTTAATATACAATAACATGAGTAAGTTGTCTTTAGACTGACAGTTTCTCATTTTAAAAATAAGGCATATGCAAGATGAATCAATGAAACAAGTCTACAGCAATCAACAAAAATAATGAGCTTGACTCAAAATAACATAACCACATTAAATCAGAGGGAAATGAATTTCTCTTTCCACCTTACTGCATGAAATGGTTCTCAGATTGTACAATATGATATATCAATATATCTATGATTTGCATGAGATTTAGTCCATATATCTACAAATAAGCCAGTGGCCAACAATAGGACCTTAGAACATTGGCATTGAAGACAGTGACTACCCTATACAGCCACACAGTCTAATCAGAATCTTTACAGTTTTGATACACAGGATTCCCAAGATCCACAGTCTGTGAATGGAAATTCTAATGCATTTACAAAAATAACGCGACTTCTGATTGGATAACGTCAACTATTTGCGACAGTATATTCTGCGATATACTGTCGCAAAACCGACGTCATTATAAAATGTCGCTTCCCATTGGCTGACGTTTGGTTTTATGCTGCTAAAAAAGCTTGCAATGGATGCAAAAAAAGTACACTTTGAAAGCTGAAAATTTGAAAACGGGCATTAGAATGGGGAAAACTATATTTAAAATTGTCACTTGGGGAGATAAATCGTCGGTTTTATGGTCGCAAATTTTGTTTTACGGCTCCGCTGTCACGTCGCCGTAAAACGAAATTTCGACCATAAAACCGACGATTTACCTCCCCAAATGATAATTTTGAATACAGTTACCCCCTAACTCTAAAGCTCTGATCAGACTGCAAAGCTGCACAAACTGCACTGATTCTTAAGGCGTACGGATACACTGCATGTTTTGCTGCCATTTTTGCAAAGGGAAACAATTTTTCTGATTTTCTGTTTGCTTCTTCAGATGACGCAGCCTTTCCCAAATGGGGTTTAGTCTCAGAAGGAAGAATTTATCCTAGGGGAGCAAATTCTTTCTTTTAATAGATGACTCCCACTGAGAAGAAAGAGAAAAAAATGAAAATGGCAGAGTTGCTTTCCAATCTCCATTCCTAATTCCATGTTCTAGGCAGCATTCTAGGTGGGATCTCTTCAATGATAAATTTTGATATAACATTTTCTTTTCCTCTTCATAAAAAATAGGCTGTGGCATCAGCAGTGCCTCACTAAGACAATGTTGTGGCTTCTTAACGAGGCAGCTCAAATGACATGCCTCAACATATGCTTCACAAATGCCACAACATGTCAATTCTTGAAAGTATTAAAGAAAGAAAATAATCCTGAAACTAGCTTCAAAACTTGTCCTACTTGGAATTCTAATCCCAAGATCCTCTCTGCAAGCCACCGGCACAAATCTGAAGAATCTCTAAAACTATCTCTTTTCCACCTTTGGTTTTGGAGGACGAAATGTTCCTTTCATCTTCTTCTTACTACCAGGTTTACTCTTGCCAGTAAACTGTCGCCAGCTGTCCACACGGTCAGACCTACTCTCCTGGAAAGATTAAGAACAGTTTGAGATAGGATATTTATTTGGCTAGAAAATACAGATTACTTTCCCTAGGATGATCTCAAATATCTAAATCAGTATTCTGCTGTAAGATGGGTTTTTTCTTGCAAAAATAATTGAAAACCTATATCCATCTAATAAGAGCAATCTAGATTTTTTTGGCTGTTTTGGAATGGAAAAATCTCCATTTTATAACTGAAGATATAGGTTTAGCCAAAACTTCTAGCACATTAAGATAGGCACTTGTTTAATTGCAAATTTTATATCAAAATACACTGAACTTTCCTCCTGTTAAAACAAAAGAAGTTTTGCAATGCAGAAGTTACTTGCATTATATTTGTCAAAAAGTTTCCACGTTTCTGTTAGATATCATGATAAAAGTTTTGACATGATGTAGCTTTGATCAACTGAGAGGAGCCCCAGTAGGTTAAGCGCTGGCCTGCCTATCAAGCGGTCCCGGTTTCAAGATCCCCTGGACAAAGAAATCTTTGCAATCATAAACGGGGTACCACTGCACACAGCCTTTTAACATCACCCTCCCATCATCCTGATATGACCGAAATACTGTTAAAAAGGATGTAAAATCACTAGTCATCCATCTATTTTGAACAGCTAAGCCCTAAAAGACACTTTCTCTTTTGTTTTCATTTCTCAGCTCATGTTTTTGTAGAATCAGTGAATTCTGCTGACAAATGCCTAATAAGATTTAAGATGCATGAGCACATTGTCATATTCTTATGCCATTTTTATAAGGGAGACAACTTCTTATTTGAGCCACAACATGAGAAAACCAACAAAGTGGTTGTGCGCCCCAGAGAAGACTCAGATCAGCCTGGGCATCCGCCCAGTCTGATTAGCGTCTTTACTGTCCGCATGGAGGTAGCTTAGACCCTTAGCTACCCTTTAAGCGTTTAGCGAAAAGTCTGAGCGATTAGGCGGATGTCCAGGCTGATCTGAGTCGGCGCTGGGCGCACAACCACTTTGTTGGTTTTCTCGCGTTGCGGCTCATTTCCTGTTTGCTTCTCTGGACAATGAAGCCTTTCCACAAGGGGTCTACTTTTAAAGGAAAGAATTTGCTCCTACAGGAGCAAATTCTTTCCTTTAACAGTTAACCCCCATTCAGAAGGGGTCAAAAAATTAAAATGACGGAATTGCTTCTGAAAAAGTACCCATTCACCATAAATGTATGTTTTGTGTACTGTGGGGTTTGATTAGAATCCAAGACCCAAGGTCATACAAGAATTCTGCAGAATCTTAAGTTTATATTACCTCAAAGTTTTTGTTCCACTCTGTTTCTATTTTCTTCTTCTCTGCTTCTTCTGCCTCTTCTTCGGCTTTACGCTTCCTGATAATACAAAGGACTGAGTAAGTATGGGTGAGTGTGAGAAAGGCTCTCATAAAAGAGCACCTTATTTATCTGGGTATAAGACAGTAGCTTTTCCTCCTCGAAAGTGACCAAAAGTATGTAAATCAGTCTTGTGTAATTCTGTTATTATAAGAAAGGTTTTTCCTTTACAAAACAATCCATAATTCTAGATACTTCTTTTCTTGCACACCGGATAAGGATATCCGCGTGCTTCCCCTGTACCTACAAATCTTATTTTACACATGTTATCTCACCCAGGACCGGATAAAAATCACGAGCATTAAACGCACTGGTTGTAATGGAGGTCACAAATCTGCGTCGTCAAGTGACGTTGGCGTTTTAGATGATTACGTCACGAAAATGGCAAAATGAGGTCAGTTTATGCATGCCAGACTTTGACGTAAAGAACCGAATGGCGGTCGTTGAAAATGGAGCCTTCTTTTAAAATCTAATAGAAACCTCTGAGGCACTAAAATTATGCATTTTAACAAATTCTAAACATGCTAAGATTATACAAAACGTGGTGTGCAAGAAAAAGTATCTGTCATGGGTGTGAGGTGCGGATAGAATAATCTGTCACTCGGGATCACTGTTCGGCATCACTCGACAAGCCTCCTGATGCTGAACAGTGACCCTCGTGACAGACTTTTCTATCCACACCTCATACCCATGAAAGATACTTATACTAAGTTAGATCTAGGTTGTTTTGGAAAAGAAAAACGTGTCATTTAACTGAATAAATATGGGTAAATGGTTTAGAAAGTCAGTCAAGGGCAAATGTGAGTGAGTGGATCAGTGACTGATTATAAACTTTAGCGTGCTGGAAGAAAAAAGATATTTACATCTTAATATTTTTATTATACAGTTTGTTGTAACATGGTTTTGATATGCATGACAATGAAATGGACTTCAAATGGTCATTATTATTTGTACATAATGCAACTTTGTTTGATAATAACGCAAATTTTTATATAACATGGCAGTGTACTTGAACACAATTTGTAGTGTTATTAACAAGTTCAAATAGATCCACAAAACAGTGTAGATTACAGTAGAAAAAGACCATAAAATATTAAGCCTTGTCCAGGACAAAAATAAATCCTGGGACATAATCTGGATTTGTAAGTTTTGGTAGTAAGAACAGTATCAATAACTGAAGTTTCCTAGCTAGTACTTGAAGAAAAATGCCCAGTTTCTGTAGTTGTGATAGTGTTTTGCTTTAAATAGTTGTTACCTTTCATGCATGTCCTTAGCTTCTCGTTCTATTCTCAGCCTCTCAAGATCAGCAAATAACTTACATGTCTGTACATACACTGCATGTTTATACTGTAAAACAAGAATTGACATGAGTAAAGCATATCTGACAATCTAATTTAGTATATGAACATCACAAGAACCATTTCGAGTTTTCTGGCCAGAGCTCTAGATAAGAGGGGTATCTGATGATACTTGAGGGATAATTTTCTTTATTTCTCATCAAAACCATATGTTGTGACCCCTCATCTGAACCGTCGAGACGGTTCAGATGAGGGGTCACAATATATGTTTTTATCCAGATTTAAAAAAAAAATTATCCCTAATTATCACCAAATACTCCCTCTTATCTAGGGCCCTGTTCTGGCCTTAATGAACTGTAAAACTTTGATGAACATTAGTTGTGGGATTTACAGCCTGCAGACTTCTGTGTAGTATCATAACATTAGGATAGACAGTATTCTTGCTACTTTAAAAATATCTTTGCCTCCCACTGGTTGTTCTGCTGAGGCTGAAAATATGTTTTAAGCAGAATAACCACAAATTACTCAAGTGTTATCAACCAAACTGATCCTTACCTAGACCTGTGTGATTGACTGTGAGAAATATAGAAATGAACATAAAAAGTCATGAAAAGTTCATATCAATTCAAAGCCTTACAGCCTGCGGTCATTCATGAGTTATCTCCTCTTCACATAAGGAAAATAAATATTTTTCCAAGGGAGGCCTCCCTTGGAAAAATATTTATTTTCCTTCACTTTACCAGTTTCCTCCATTTGAAACATATTTATTCCCTTTCACTATGTTGATTAAGGATAATCCAATTAAATTGCCTCCCTTTGAAAAATATTTATTTTCCCTCACTTTACCAGTTTCCTCCCTTTGAAACATGTTTATTCCCTTTCACTATGTTGATTAAGGAGGGTAATCTAATTAAATTACCTCCCTTTGCAAACTATTTATTTTCCCTCACTTTACCAGTTTCCTCCCTTTGAAACATGTTTATTCCCTTTCACTATGTTGATTAAGGAGGATAATCTAATTAAATTACCTCCCTTTGCAAACTATTTATTTTCCCTCACTTTACCAGTTTCCTCCCTTTGAAGCATGTTTATTTCCTTTCACTATGTTGATTAAGGAGGATAATCTAATACAGTCAACAATATGTGCTATATGCATACCTTTTCAGGGTCATCCTCAGGGACCTCCGGTGGTCGGCCCTCCTTCTTCTGCTGCTTTCTTTGTGTTTTCATCTAGAACACAAAGAAAACTATCGCCTGAAAACCATTAAAACTCAAGTTCTGTTATACAACTATGGGCCTCTATTAATGAATACTAAAATGGGGACCATTAAAATGCAGTATAGTTGCATAAAACCTCTGTTATTTTTTTCAGTGGTCTCATGACAGATCATTCAAAATTTACAAATGACTCAAACACTCTTAACTTTGGTTTTCAGGAGTTAAGACAATTACCATTTGGACAAAACCAAAATTACATTCATCAAACAAAATGTGTAAATATCAAATGCAGATGGAAGCTTAAGGTAGGTTAAGTGCTAGCCTGCTAATATAGCAGTCCCAGGTTTGATCCCCACTTGAGGTAAGAATCTTTTCAAAAACATAAACAGGATTCCATTGTACAAAGCCTTTCATTATCATCCTCCCATCATCCTGATATAACTGAAATACTGTTGAAAAGGACGTAAAATAACAAGTCAGCCATCCAGCTATTTCCCTTCCGGCTAATTGCAGACAAGACAGGAGACCTAAATATTGGAACAGACATAGTTACACAAACAGTGTATATCTGAATCAGACTGTGTATGAGCAATCAGATCCTAACCTACACTGTCTGCTTGTCTGGCAACCGTTTTTACCATACTGCCCAATGGTAACATAACTTGCTCCAAACTTTAAGTGAATTGGTATACCACCAAGCTTTTTCTGCCATTTTAACAAAAGGGAACAAGTTTTGAACTTCCCTTGATAAAGAAGCCCTTCAAAAGCCCTTTCTAGGAATGAAAATTCTTTCCTCTAACTGATGAAAAATGATGAATATGTTTAAGGTCACCTACCATTTCGTCCACTCTTAACTTAGCTTCATCAATGATTTCTCTACACCTTTTTAAGCCTTCTTCATTTTCCAGAGTTTTATACGCTTTATTCACAGCTGCAAGATTTCAAGAATTCTGTGGCAGAGAGACAGTTTCAACAAAAAAGATTGAACTTGGGATTACTGTAGAGTAACAAAGTTTTACTGATTACTTTTTATTCATTAATATGTACAAAGCCATAAACAGGTAAAATCTGGAAAAAAATGTCTAAAAGCAACCAGACTAAGACCTTGAGGAGGGTGGATACATCTCAATGTCTGACTCTTTCCACCATTTTTTCAGGAAACAACTTTTGGACTACTTTTATGCTTCCATGGAGAAAGTAGCCCTTCCAAATTGGGGTCTATCCTTAATGCGAAGAATCTGCCCCTTTTTCCTATCAGAGTTGACACCTATTGAGAAAGGGTTTGTTTTCCCTAAAAGTGTATCCATTCACTTTTACCCCATCTACACACTGGTCTGGCATTCAACACAGCCAATAAAGGCAATGTACTATAAAACTTGATTGTTTTCGCATATCTCTAAGATTAATTTCAAACTATTATTCGTACAGACTCGGCAGTTTGTTATACCTCTTAGTCAGACCAGATTTTTGAAGAAATTCCGTCTAGTATAAATGCAGTGCTAGAATAAGTTTCTTTACTGATTCGTTGCATAGACGTTGTAGTCCAAAAATTGTTTTCAAGCATTTCTTGAATATGCACAGGAATTCAGTAAAACTTTTGATTCCTATTTCAAGAGCCGGGGATCAGATGGTCCGTGAGACTATACTTCTGAAATAAACTTGCCCTGATTAGCGGAACAAGCAAGATTCCTGTACATTGTCTTCGTTGCCTGTGTTGAATGCCAGACCAGTGTGATCTAGTCTTGTCCCAAATTACAGAACTATAACTGTATATCACAGCTTCAAACAGAGGTCTAAATGAGTAAAAGTATTGACAATAATTCCAAAATAATTTTGTTTAGTTGCCACATATTTAACAAAATTATTTAAGAAACTCCACTTGTTCAGCCAAAATGGGTAATACTAGTGAGGTTACAACATATTTTTTTACGGAGAAATTCAAAATCATTTTCAAAACTTCTGCTTATTATGTACTGTCCTGCAAATTAAGTCCATGATTATGTTCCAGGGGTTTATATATCCAATGACAAGTATTATTAAAAGAACCACTCATACTGAATATTCTACAGAATTCTCCCCTAATTCTTAACTTAATAAGTGCACTTCTGCCAGACTATTTGCACAAAATATATAAAAATCTACCTTCGAAAGCTTTTTGTGCTCTGTCAGCATCGTCTTGGTTTTTATCAGGATGGACTAGAATAGACAGCTGAAAATTAAAAACAGTTTATTAATACAAATGGGTACATCCCTATGTTTTCTGCCATCTTTTACAAAGGGAAACAACTTTTCTCTTATCAAATGCTGTAAAAAATTTCAATAAATTTTATTTTATACTGATGTCTGTCATAATCTATACTAATTTTTCATGCTAGGGAGAAGTATGTAAGCATCTCCCTTTTGCACTAAGCCCAAAGATTGTTTTATGTACTTGTTTTATGTACTATGTGTGAATGTTAAAATGAAAGACAACTGATACAAATATGTTCAATTCTATTGCACTTACAAATATAACACGATGTCTGATTGGATAACGTCAAAAGTTTGCGACAGTATATTCTGCAATATTCTGCAAGGAATTATAAAACGTCGCTTCTCATTGGCTGACTTGTTTTACGCTGCTGAAAGCGCTTGCAATGGATGCAAAAAGTACGCTTCGAAATGTGAAAATTTGAAAAAGTGCGTTAGAATGGGGATAACTATATTGAAAATTGTCATTTGGGGTGGTAAATCGTCAGTTTTATGCCCGCAAATTGCGTTTTAGGGCTCCACTGATGCACCGCCATAAAACGAAATTTCCGAACATAAAACCAACATTTCTGATCAGGTTGATCTCAACACTGGGAAGGGAAGCAGAAATGAAACTGATAGAGCTGCTTTCCTGAAATTGTTTACCGTAATGACCCTAAAATTTCGGACATATGAAAGTCTGACAATTACCAGTACATGTATTTTTAAACATTTTAGAAATTGGATTTTACATACGTTAATGCCTCCAAATGATACTTTCTGAATGGCAAAAGTTGTGGACCTTGATCAAACTGCTCCTTCAGGAGCAGTTTGATCTGGGTCTACAATGTTTGCTCAGACCTGGCTGTCCAAATATTTAGGGTCATTACGGTACATTCACTTTGGGCCATAATCTGATACACTTCTGAATAACTGTTAACTGATTATAACAAACAAACCTGTCTGTATTTTTTCTTCATCTCTGTCATTGGAGTATCTGGATCAGCCTGCAACACCTGAAACAACAGTACAACAATGTCAAGCTTCTAAATGCCGGAACAGATGCACCCGAGTAAACATTGCAGATCTATGTAAGACAGCAGTGTCATCTGGGCCTGCACTGCCATTCTACTAGTAATTCTGAAACATAGCTTAGCAGTAAAACTTGTTCAACTTGTACTACATCTATTCTATATGTAAAATAACTGCTGAAGGTGCCTCCCATTTAAAGTGTATGAGTACACTGTCATGATTTCCTGCCATTTTTTCAATGGGAGACAAATTCTGTAACTTCCAGTTTTCTTCCCTTTTCTGACAAAGCCCTTCCAAAATAGGGTCTACTCTTACAAGAAAGAAAGGGCCTTGAGAGTTGATCCCCACTGAAAAGGCAGGCCAAAAGGAAAATGGTACAGCTGCTTCCCCTGTAGGTGTACCCATTTACCTTAAGATCTCTAAATATTTAATGCTGTCAACTTATGGTAGGAATTTGCAAATCTGAAAAGTTATTAGAATTATCCTCCAAACAAGTAGTTCTATTTTGCTAGTGTGCAAATCGGTCAGATGTTTTGATATGATCTGTCAATTTCTTGCCTTGATTATATTTAGTTATGTCCTATCTCTGTAGGTGCTCCTACATGTATGTGGGCCAAAAATTCGGAATAAAATTCTTGTATCATGTATCCTCCAGACCCCACCTTATGGAGTTCTGGATAAGAACTATGCATTTATTAGTGCTCCAAATAAGAAGGGGTCTCAAGTTAATTTAGGGATAATTTTTCATGTTTCTCAATAGAAACCTAAATTGTGACCCCTCATTAGAATTGTCTCCTCTGGTTTTGTCTAGAAAGAAGAAAAATTATCAAAGAATTATCATCAAACCCACCTTATTTGAAGCTCTGGAACTTTATTTGAACTGCTTTGATGATGATATTGAGATAATTTCTGTTCATTCTTTGTGAAAACATTACATTGTGGCTCTACATTAATAGTATCACTTGCAAGACAGTTCTAATAAGGAACCACACCATGTTTTGCAAGGTGGTTCTAATGAGGTGCCACAAGGTATGTTATGGTGAGCTAAGGGCAAGAACTTGGCAGAAGGCTGCATCTCGCTTGTCTGGGCATTACCACCAAGAGAATCCTAAACTATTACAGAGTTGTACCATAAAATTATTTGACAAACAGTTTATGCTGCTCCTGCCTGAAAAGCAATAATGTATTTATTTGGCTATTAAACGAGTTTTTGCTCTTTTTAGAATGACCCAAACTATCTAAATCTAAATCAGTCTTATGAAATTCTGCTATAAGATGCGATTTTCCTTTCTAACACAATCCCAAAAATCTAGGTCCATCTTTTAAGAAGGATCTAGATTTTTAGAACTGTTTTGGAAAGGAAAAATTCTGTCTTGTAACCGAAGGACTATGGTACCTCAGACTCGCTTCAACTCATACTAATCTGGAGCTCCCTGTCCAATATTAACTGTCTGTAGACTTACATCAAATGGGTTGAGATTGAAATAAGTAGAACCAGGTCGTAGTAAGCGGTCTATCTGTTGGGTGGACGTCATAACCGAGTCATGCTTCTCTATAGCTTTCACCTGATCAAAATGAACAAAAACAATTATAGTATAGTAGAATCACCATAATTCAAACTCTGAATTATCTCCATTTTATCCATATTTAAAACTGGCGAGAGTTGCTTAAGGAAAGCGCTATAAAATACCTATCTGTAGCGCTTTGCCAATGCTAAGCAACATTTGTGCTTTCACTCAAAACGCATTTTTCTGTAGCAGTGTGTTGCACAGTGAAATTTGCCTCATTTTAAACACATGTACACAGAAACCGCTACAGAACGCTTTGCCTATGCAACGGTAATGTTACACAAATATTCCGTGGAATGCGGTGTCTCGCCTGCTGGCGCTTTGTCACCAAACAGAGCTAAATCAGCAAAGATGTATGCATGAACCAAGTTTCTTGGCTGTAGCACTTATAGTTTCAGAGAAACAGACCAAAACGCGAAAAACTGGACAAAAAATTACAAAGTCAGTCAACTGTAAAATGAAGGTCAAGACTCAATATTGATGATGGCTTTGAGATTTACTCTTCCAGATGTACGCATGAACAAAGTTTCATGGCTCTAGCCCTTATAGTTTCGGAGAAACAGACCTATACATGAAAACTTGATAAAAAATTGCAAAGTCAGTCAACCGTAAAATGTAAGTCAAGACTCAATATTGATGATGGCTTTGAGACTTACTCTTCCAGATGTATGCATTAACAAAGTTTCATAGCTCTAGCCCTTATAGTTTCTGAGTACATGACCTAAATGTGAAAACTCGACAAAAAATTCAAAGTCAGTGAAAGTAGGCCAAGACTCACTACTGATGATGGCTTTGAGATCTTCTCTTGCAGATGTACGCATGAACAAAGTTTCATGGCTCTAGCCCTTATAGGTTCTGAGAAAATGACCAAAATGCAAAAACTCAACAAAAAATTCAAGACTCAATACTGAGAATGGCTTTGAGATCTACTCTTCCACATATACCCATGAACCAAGTTTCGTGGCTCTAGCCCTTATAGTATTGTGAAAATGACCTGAACGCAAAAACTCAACAAATGTTCATGCCAACAACACCGCTGCTGCCGACAATGGAAAAGCAATACATATGTCTCGCTTCTGCTTCGCAGGCGAGACAAAAAAAAGTGCTTTGTGAAGCAGCTCCGAGGATTCCACAGAGTGCTATTTCTATACTGTTGCATAGCCAATTGCTACAAAGCGCTACGTAGCGCTTGCGTTAAGCAACTCGTCCCTGCAGTCATTTAAACTCTAAAAGGTTTGGTTTGGTTTGTTTCAAGGCCATAATTAGCCGCGCTGACTCACTTGTATAAACTACTGTAAGTAATATAAGTAGAGTCAAATTAATGACTCACAGTATAATCCTGTAATAGAATGCATATAGTAATTTAGTCGCAGCGGAAACTAGAAAACTCGCGAAAACTAATGACGTTGTAAACCCTTTTTATTTTCACTGAATTATCACAAAACTGACGTATGTAATTGATCGACGGGTGGATAAAAAAGTAACAAACCTCCGTATAAAACTCATTGAATGCGTCTTCAGTTGTTGCCTCCGCTTTGTTTTCGCCTAAATTAGAGGCCGCTGCTTCTGACGACGCCATAATTGACTTTTCACAAAACTACCTTTTTTCAGAAGAGCTCCTTATTTTTGAGTGAATTCATCTGTAGAATTTTTATTCGAGCGAATTTCTTTTCTTTTCTTTTTTTCCCCCTGTCAAACTGGAAACAGTGATAATCCAAGTCTGAAACTGCTGGTACAGAGGCAGTTAGCTTGTTCCTTCAACAACAGCAACAGCTTTTTCTTCGAGTTGGATGCTATTCTTCAAAAATACAGACTTCCGTCCCTGTGTCAGCTGTTTTGCAGTGATTTCAGTAAATTGCAATGGAAACAGATTTGTGTTAAAGCTATTAACTCCTTTTGGACAACTCAGTTAGTTAATGATATAAAGACAAAGAAAACTCTGAAATACCTGTCTGTAAAAAACCTACGTATTGGCACAACCCATCTGGTCTGGAGAAATGTTGATTCCTCAGTTAGCGATGGCAGGAAAGCAGTGGTAAAAGCACGGATTCTGACTGGCACATACATACTTCAGAAAAACCGTCAGACCTTTAGTAAGAGTACAGTGGATGCAGTGTGTCGTCATTGCCGTTTGGGAGATGAGGATCTACTACACCTAGTGTCACGATGCCCAGCCTTCTATGATATCCGTGAATCAACTATTACTTCTTTGAGAGACATTATCTCACACTTGGGTGTAAATCTGTGGGAGCAGTATTGTACCAGTGACCTATAAATACATATATAGGTCACTGATTGTACGGATTGTTTATTTGTTCTTAAGACATTGGTCTGTGTTGAGTCTGTTGTAAAGACAGTCCCAGAATTGAAAGATGCACAAGATAATATAGAACAACTGTCAAGAAACTGTTTTTATAAAATCCACGTACGCAAGTTACAGTTAGAAAATCCCAGGGGGTAATGGTTGTTTGCTGCCATCCGACGTGTACATAGACTTTCCATAGAAGTTTTTAGGTGTCGGCCAGCTAGATTTTTATAAGTTGTGGATTTTAACATAAACTTTTAACCTGAACTTTAATCACGTTCCTGTGCGGAACGGTGCTCCTACCTAGAGGAGGAAAATACATCAACAAAGAAAAGGATACTTATATGTTCGCTTGCGTGAAATTCTTATAGAGTAATGTCGGGTATTATCGACCCTTTAAGGTTAAAATTAAAGACAACTGTTCTCTACTATATAGAACACACCCTCAGTCTTTATTGGTCTTATGAGTTCTGACCCTGTTATGTCACTACCTATGTGAGATGGTATATTTCCTTTGATGAAATAGCAGTGTCACTGGAATGTTGCATAATAGGATTAGACATTCAATAAACAAGAATAAATGTCTTTAAGTTACAACAATGACAAACAGTATTAGTTCCAACAATAATGGCACGCTACAACAAATTTCAGTGGTTATTTTCTACCAATCAAACGCAGTCTAACATAATCGTACACATTTTTGTAATTGTGGGTAAGTAGCACATCACACAGAGCTTTGAGGGATAATTTAAGGTCTTTGGGCAAACAGTTAGCTGATTAGTCAGTTTCTTCAGACTCCTTTACTACCTTATCTAATTATATCAAAGCGGAGCGGTCAGTCAAGAATGTGTCAAGTCATTAAAGACAAATATTCTGGTTTATTGGGTCTCATAATCCTATTATGCAACAGCCCAGTGACACTGCTATTTCATCAAATGAAATATCCCTTTTCACATAGGTAATGACAAAACGGGGTGATAAAACCAATAAAGACTGAGTTTGTGTTCTATATAGTAGAAAATATTTGTCTTAAAGATGAGATAAGAGGGCTATTTTATAGCATCCCCTTGGAAGTAAGTTCTCATAAGAAAACCTGCTTTTTGCATATGCAAACAACAAAAGGCCCAGATCAACTGCACATCCGCACAGGCTGATCAGCGCCTTTGTTGTTCACTGCATAGATAGTGTAATCTCTGTGGTTTCTTCATTTCAAATTACAAGCCTTTGGCTAGTCTCAGTGTCTTGGCAGGCTAGTTTGTGTCTTACGGGGTCAGAAACACTGTTAACAGGTTTTCTCATGAAGAGGTTCAGATGTATGGTAGCAAGAACTTTTGAAATTAGGCAAGTAGCGCATCTTAAAGATATACTCACTTTATAATAATAACAAAAATGATTTGATGAAATATTTCATGCAGTACCTCCGACATGGTCTAACTATACATTTGAATTAGAGTTTAGATAATAATATTTGATAAAAGTGACTTTAAACAAAAAATAAGATGAATTTTTATACAATCGCGGACCGCGGTTGAAATCGCATTATTGGACAAAAATAATTTATTCATACGTCACAATCATGTGCACAAATAAGAAAAATACCTCTACCTGATCACATGACACACGTGGTCAAAATCGATATTCTTACAGGCCGTTAGGAAATAGGTACTTTGCATTTTAGTTTGCAGATTATTTTTCATTCCACATTTATCGAATAAATACGCATTTTCTCAAAACTTTTACGGTTAATTATGAGACTATTACATATTGTCTAACGAAATTTTGTTAAAATATTTGTTTCTGAAAACATGAAATAAACGAGGGAGACACAAGTGGAGGGAGACAATCTTTAAATGAGCCTAGTGATTTTGCTGGCTAACAACTCTTTGACCAATGACATAAAACTTTGCCCAAAGACTAGAAATACAAAGCCTAAAGAGGTACTTGGTAGCTCTGTGTGATAAGCTTTTGTTCTGGGAGAAGGTTTGTGAACTCTGCAATTATCGACCGACGGAGGCTATTACAGACCCCTTAAATATTTTGTTAAAAAGATTGAACTCTAACCAAAGTGGCACAACAAGATTTTTAAGCTGCATATATTATAAGTACATTATACAAATAGGACTCAGAAGACAGTCAGTTGAATTTTATGAATTTATTGATCTTGATTGAAATATGTATATTTTCATATGACAAAGATGACAAAGTATTCATATCGTATAATATGAAACTGAATTAAAACTTGATTTATTGTTTGCATTTTGCAATACAGGCAAAATACTGCAATCAAACGGTTATAAATAGTATCATATGTGGAAATACTTTAGTATAGATTATCTAGATTATCTTAATAAGACAAAAAAAAAAAAAAAAAAATATAGTATCGTACATGTACGAAGCGCGGTGGCTTAGTGGTTAGTGCAGTTGACTCTGAAGCCAGAGGTCGTGGGTTCGATCTTCACCCGAGGCGAAATCTATCTATGTCCGAACGCGTTTTTCTAGCATCATTTGCAGGGATGATGCTAACAAGTGTGCCGTCCTTCGGATCGGGACGTTAACTGGAGCCCCCCCCCCCCCCACCCCCTGTGCAGGGAGAGTCATCCCTTGTGCAGGTTAAAGATGTTTAATAAATTTCAATGTCTGTGACATTGGCCTTTGGGCAGCAGCTGAATCCAGCTGATGTCAAATAAACTGTTTAACCTAATAATAAATCTAGGCATACACCAAAAGGTTCCGTTCAGCAAATTCAACTTCATGCTTAAATGCTAATGTTACACAAATGTCCAAGTCTGTGACCTTGACCTTAGGTGTGCATTATAATTCAGATGATTCAAACCAATACATACCTATCCTGTACTGATACTAAACACATCTAAACAAATTCCAGTTAAAGCTTTCTGAAGAACAGAGCAAAAAGCAAAAACTTAACACAAAACTTTAACGCATTCTAAGTCTGTGACCTTGACCTTAGGCAAGTGATGCAAACTGATCAGTATTCATCCTGTAGTAACACTAAGCACATATGAACCAGTTCCAGTAAATAACTTTCAGGAAAACAAAGCAAACGCAAAAACTTAACGAAACATATAGGTCTCTGATCGTATCAACTAATTTTATATACCAAATGTATAGAAATGTGGAACTTGGTAACCAATTGATGTATAGCCAACCTGAAAATGTGAGGGCTATTCCAGCGGCACCTCTATACCATACTTCTCTATAAGAAGATATCCCCTCCCCACCCCACCCCACGGGGACAACAGTGCCAAAAATTAATTACCAATAAACAGAAATACATTGAAGTCTATGGGAACTTTAACTTTGTGGAAATACTTTTGACCCTTGAATGTATGACTGAATAAACTTACAAATCACTGTTTTTTTTTTTTTTTTTTTTTTGGTGGTAGCAGTCGTTGCATATTAAAAGTGTACATGTTATTAACCAAATCTCTAAGATATGTGTTTGAGACAATCGTAAAAATTGTCCACATTTTATTGCGTCTAATTTCAATTCCGTATTTTCAATGTACCGGCTGGTTTGACAGTTGTTATTGTGAATGTGAAATTAGTCGATATTTCATTAAATTTACAACTGCGTAAAGACTAACAAGAATTTGAAAGAGTTTGGAAAAAGTAGTGGAAAGGTGTTTAATAACTGTGGGTCGGAAATATGTGACTCCTGTCTCAGAATCATGAGTTATGACCGATTTGTTATGTGATAATAGGAAACCCTGATAGAGTTTACAGTCCAGTTCATGGAAGTGTGAATCCCTGATATTCTGCATATTTTAACCAATTTGCCAGCTATTGACATTCAGCATGAATATAATGAAAGAAACCTATGCAAGGGAATTAAATGTGAGTTATTGTTTATCTTTCTGACAACAATGCATATAATGATTTTTTTGTATGCTAAAACATACATTTATTTCATATTAGATCATATCATATTAGTCACAAAGCCATTTAAGGTCATTTTGATTGGGGTTGCCTGAAAAGGTACCTTACAGCACACAAGAATAAGAAGACTCAGATCTGCATGTGCATGCAGGCTGATCAGGGTCTCCCCTGTTTACACTGCAGATCCTGATAGATTAATTTATATTGACTTAATGTTGATTTTATTATTTTTTGATTTAGTAGTCTTGATTTGATAGCTTAAATGGTGTTGGCATCCAGTAAGAATCCAGTAAGATTGAATCTGGGTATTTCAAAATAAAAACAAAAACAAAACAAAAAACTGTTTTTACAAAAAAAACAACAACCCCAAAACAAAACAACAACATAAAACTACTATGGTCAAGTCAGGTAAATTTGGACAGTGGGTAAGTTTAGACAGTGACAGTGTTTCCTTTACGTGTCAGTTGTTTGGAATTAAAACAAAATTAACTTGGCAAACAGTGAAAACCCTGATGAGACGGCTCATTATGAACTGTCTCATCTGGATTTTCACTGTTTGCAATGGTATGTCCGAATTTACCCGCTGTCCGAAGTTACCAGACTCAACCCAAAATATAGTTAAGAACTAGAAAAGATATACCAGCAACTACTGAAACATTCGACTTGCCTTTCTGTACAAAGGATTTATTTGAGCTCAATGTAGTGTAAAATCGGGTAAATTCAGACAAAATTCAGCCTGACTGAACTCATCTCTCTCCAGGGCAGCTAAAGAATCACTAGGTGGTGAGGGATTGTTGTAAAGTCATCTGTGGTGCCCCAGGAAAGCAATTCAGGGCTATCATTGCCCTTTTGTTAGAAGCTTAACACATTTGGGATAGGCAGTTTTCATTTTGACATGCAGCATGCAAAGATATACACAACCAAGTGACCTTATTGATACAACATGTACAAGATTTGAAATGAATTACTTGATTTACCACTAATATTGCAATTGTGTAGATTAACAGTACTGTTTTCTTAATAAAATTCAGAGCTCCAGATGAGAGGGGGTATTGAGGATAATTCGAAGATAATTTTTCTTATTTCTCAACGAAAACATATGTTGTGACCCCTCATTAGAACCGTCTCAATGAGAGGGTTATAATGATGGGTCACAAAACATGTTTTTTATGGAGAAATTTATGTAATTATCCCAAAATTATCTCTGTTACCCCTTCTTATTTGGAACACTGAAATTATTGTAATGTTTGCAGTCCAAGGGCAACAGCAGTTTCCAGCGTACATTACAAGTAACCAACACTCTGATTGGCAGGCTTGGACTTGAGCAAGAACTGGAGGGACACATGGGATGTGTTAACTGTCTGGAGTGGAATGAGAAGGGGACGTAAGTTCACTGTTGTAGACATCTGCAGTATTTCTTCAGTTATAAGACAGGAATTTTCTGTTCCAAAACAGTCTTAAAAATCTAGATCCATCCTATAAGATTTATGGAAGGGAAAACACCCTTTCATCTTTTTCATAGCTGAATAACAATAACACATGACTGATTTATATACAGTAGAACTTCATTGGCTCGAAAAGCTTGAGACCATGAAAATTAGTTCCAGCCAAGGGTAGTTCTAGCCATCCAGGGTTAGTTTCAATACAAAGTGACCTCAAGAGACCAAGGAAAGAGTTCTAGTCAGGCATGGTTGATGAACCATCAGGGTTCGAGCCATTGAAGTTCTTCTGTATATGCAGTGATTTTGGAAGAGATAGTCTTGTCTTATAAACAAATAAATGAGGTACATTTGTGTTGAGAGAAAGAAAGAAACAGGAAAGAAAAAGAGATGAAATGCACAGTCACAATGCAATGTATATTCAACTTGCAAATATGCCAGTGGGACCCTAATGATCTATTAAGTTCAAATAGTTCAGCTAGGTGAATTGGTACACTTTCAAGGGAAGAAACTCAGCCTTTTTCAGTTTTGCCTCCCTTCTCAATGGGGATCACCCTTGAAGGAAAGAATTTGCATCCATAGGGGCAAATTCTTCCATTTTAAGGGTAGACCCCATTATGGAAAGGGATTCATTCTCCACAGAAGCAAATAGGAAGTTTTACAAAAGCTGTTCCCCTTTGTACTACTTATCTGGGTAAGATTTTTAAAACTACAGTAGAACTTCAATGACTCAAATAGGCTTGAGACCATGAAACTTAGTTCCAGCCAAAGGTAATTCTAGCCATCCGAGTTAGTTTCTATACAAAGTGACCTCTAGAGACCAAGGAAAGAGTTCTAGTCTTTCAGGGTTGATGAACCATCAGGGTTCGAGCCATTAAAGTTCTACTGTATATGCAGTGATTTTGGAAGAGATAGTCTTGTCTTATAAACAAATAAATGAGGCACTTTTGTGTTGAGAGAAAGAAAGAAAGGAAACAAACAGGAAAGAAAAAGAGATGAAATGCACAGTCAAATTGCAATTCACATTTGACTTGCAAGTATTCCAAACTGAGGGTTGCAATGGGACCCTAATGACCTATTTACTTCAGATAGAAAGGTAAATGGATACACTTTTAAGGGAAGCAACTCTGCCTTTTTTAGTTTTGCCTCCCTTTTCAGTGGGGATCAACCCTTGAAGGAAAGCATTTGCTCTCATAGGAGCAAATTCTTCCATTAAGTGTAGACCCCATTGTGGAAAGGGATTGATTCTCCACAGAAGCAAATAGGAAGTTACAAAAGCTGTTCCTCTTTGTAAAATGGTAGAAGAACATGGGGTGTATCAGCGCATCAGACCCGCCCATCTTCTTGTCCTTATCTGGGTATGATTTTTAAAATTATTGGCAGTCAGTGCAAATCTACTATTTCTGTTGTTGTTATGTGTACCGTACTTATTTGGTTGAAATGCTTGGGCACCAGTGTTAACCCAGGCCAGAGATAAAACTTTTTTCCTTGTTAAGGTTCTGTTTCTTTTAACCTTAAATTTCAGTTTATTGGCCAGTGGTTCGGATGATGTTCAAGTGATACTGTGGGACCCCTTCAGGAAGAGAAAGGTTACCAACATTAGAACAGGACATCAGGGGAACATCTTCTCCATAAAGGTTTGTTGTGTAATCTATAAAAAAAACTCATTTGATTGGTTCAGAGGCTGGTCACATGAGGTAGACATTTCTTCATGGTGCATAGTTTGTGACATAACATCTTAATGCAGTATGGTTAGTGATGTTAGGCCAAGGCCTTGATGGCACTATGTTGTGATGAAACGTCAACAAAAATTAAACATCAAGTTTACAAAAATGACAGTTTTCATCTGAAATTATTCTTATATTGTAAAGCAGTTGACTTTTGTTTCGGTGAATAAAAGGCTTTATTGAACAGTAAATTTCATATTGACCTCCACTTAGCGTTGTTCAATATGGAGTTTACTGTTCAATAACACTTCATGTCCACCTAAACAAAAGTCAATATTTGTATATTGCCGTACCATATTTATTTTGGCCATAAGACATTTTTTCCCCTCAAAATCAACATGAAAAATCTAGATTCATCTTAGGAGACAGACTGATCTAGATTATGGGATTGTTTTGGAATAAGGGAGAAAAAGCCTGTAATGGAGTTAATGACTGATCAGCAAATTTGGGGTCATTTTGGATCGAAACCCCCCCCCCCCCCCCCCCCCCCCCCTCACAGCCGAAATAAAAGGAAAATGGAAAACATCCGCCAGAAACCATTAAAACTAAAATTGGTCTCTTCCAAATGATAATGATGCACTAGCCCACTGGTCAGAAAGGGATAGCTGTAGCTGGTGCTGGAAAATCTTCTGACACCCATAAAACAAGATCAAAAAAGAAAAACATCTAGTTTATGCATTGGTCATATACAAGGTCACAGTCTGTACTTGTTATATACATGACATGCCATGAAGGAGGGAAAAATGACATCAGTTTATGTTGTAATGGAAGCCAAAGCAGCAAACCTTAAAACTTAGCTGCTTTTATTCACTAGTAAAAGTTACTAAATATGTCTTTTCAACAGTTTCTTCCGAATTCCGATGACAGTATTCTAGTAAGTGGAGCAGCTGATTCCAATATCAGAGTGCACGATCTCAACACCAAGGAGACAACTCATGTATTCACATGCCATGTGAGTCGGGTCAAACGTCTGGCCACGGCACCCAACTTACCCTTCATGTTTTGGAGTGCAGCTGAAGATGGCTGTATTATGTAAGTATAATAACTGTAATGTGCCTAAATTTTGGGACAACTAAAATAATTGATTTTCCATTTGGGACAAATAGAAAATTAATTATTTTAGATGTCTCAATTCTTACGCAAATTACAGTATTTGAAAATGGCTTTTGAAGAAAAAAAAAATGTTTGCAAACTTGAAATTTATTCCAGGTGCATTAGATTTTGTTTAGAATATAGACACATCTTTGAAATAAACAGCCATTGGAGGCAAGCAAGAATTTCACAAACTGGTAATCTTAACCTGCTTGGACACATTATATAGTATGGTCAGCACAGACATATTTCAGGAAACTGTTGATGTAAACTTGCAAGTTTTAATACCCAGTTGTACATGTGAACTTAACTCATTTTGCAGAATTCTTGTTCTTACTGACACCATTCTTGTGTAACTATTAAAACAATTACCCTAAGTCTTTTGACAGAATAAAATTTAAACTAAACAGTATAGAAAACAGAGCAGCCTGAACAAAGTCGGACTGTTTACTATTCCTGCAGTATGGTTTTGACACTCCACCAGATAAAGTAACATAAAGGTACATGTGTGAGCCTTCATGTTTTTTCTGCCATTTTTGTGAAGTGAACAATTTTTACAACTTTCTGTTTGCTTTTTTGGAGGAGGAAGCTTTCAGAAACGGGGGTCTGCTCTTAAAGAAAAGAACTTGCTCTTTTAAGAGCAAGTTCTTTTCTTTAAGAGTTGACACCATTGAGAAGTAAGGCAAACTTGGCATTTGCAGAGTTGCTTCCCCTGAAAGTGAGCCCATTTACTATTAGTAAAATTAATTTAGATTTGAATCTTTACCATTATCAGTTATTTTGAGTTATTATATTACAGTCAACTCTCAATAATCAAAGTCAAATTTCAGCCCAAACTACTGATATCCCAAAGTAAATTTTCTGGAACCAGAAAATTTACTTTGAGATATCAGTACTTTGAGATAACAGGAGTTGAAATGTAAATAAAAATAGGAAAGATATTCTTTGATACAAGAAGATATTTTGAGATATCAATTTTCGAGATATCGGGAGCTGACTGTAATTTCATTTCAAACTGTATTCCATTGCAGGCAGTATGATCTTAGAAGTCCAGAGAGCTGTCAATCAAATGGTAACAATGTACTTATTAACTTGAACGCCCATATAGGTGGTCCTGCAGAGTGTAAATGTCTGGCTATTAATCCCCAGCGACCAGAACAGATGGCGGTAGGGGCCAATGACCCCTATGTGAGGGTGTATGACAGAAGAATGCTCACATGTAGAAGTCTCAAAAACACAGATGAAAGCTTCGATAGGTAAATTATTAATTGTAATATTTTTGCCATTAGGATTTCGCCCCCTCTAGAATGAACGTAAAAACCTAAGTCCTTCTTGTGTAATTTGCTAGAAGTAAAGGTTTTCCTTTAAAAAACTGTCCCATAAATCTAGGTCTGACTTACAAGATGGATCTAGAATTTTGGGTTTGTTTTAGAGGGGAAAGACTCTCATCTTATAATTGGTTTAAACATATTTATTTAGCTTATTCAGTTAACATATATATATATATATACTGTAAAACACTTATATTTGGCGGTCACTTTATTTTGGCGATATTGGCGGAAACGAAGAAAATCGCCATATTAAAATGTCGCCAATATAAACTCATGATACCGAAAGAGGAAAAAATATCATTCAGCACATAATCCTATTTTCTCTACCAAAATATCAAAGCTAATACACATCACATATATAAGCGCAAAAAAAGATGCTTCGCAAACAAGTGGGAGGAAACGGAGTATGAAAATGTTCTCACCATACTAATTAGTATTTCAATTAAGTTGATTAAATCAGAAGGAACACAAAATCTGTTTACTTTAAACAATTAACTACCCAAAATGTAACATGACTATAATAATAGTTGTTATTGTTTTAATCACCATGACAATATAGAGCTCAAATAAAGACCCTAATACGACGTCAGAAGAAATATTTTGTTCTTGAGAATCACAAAACCGCCAAAAAAAAATTCCGCCAAAAGGTCCATATTTAAAAACCGCCAAATTTTTCTGCCGCCAAATATAAGTGTTTTACAGTATATATACATACATAAACAAGTAAGATATCAGTACAAGCTATGGGATTAGAACGAAAGCGATGTGCCTATCGAGTTCTTCTCCCTCTTATAATTGAATAAATATGATATACATGAGCCATGACACGACAAAACCAACAATGTGTTTGTGCGTCCAGTGCAGACTCAGATCAGCATGGGCAGCCCCCAGTCTGATCAGAGTTTTCGCTGTCTGCGTGGAGGTGGCTTAGACCCATAGCTATTCTTTAAGTGCTTAGCCAAGAGTCTGATCAGACTGGGCAGATGCCCAGGCTGATCTGAGTCTTCGCTGGGTGCACAACCACTTTGTTGCTTTTCTCATGTCGCGGCTCAATGTAAAAGAATTGAAGTGAAGAATGGGTGAGGTGGGATGGGTGGAATGGAAGTGGAGAATGGTTGGGGATTCTTAAGGGAAATTTTTTTCTTAATTCTGTGTAAAACTTTGTATTTTGGCTTTGTCAACTCACGAATATTCTGGGCTCACCCTGGCTCTGACTTAAATGTTATGAAAAATGTAGTGAAAATGGAAAACCGACGAAAAGTAACTAACTAATAACTGAGCATTTTTGAACCTGTATTTCTATATTTGGTTTTGCAGGGCCTCACCATCAGAGTTTGGTTTGCCACATGGCAGTGTAGATTATTATATAGCAGGTAGGTGGATAATTTATGTACAGAACCCCTTTTACGATATTTCAAAGAGGGGCTGTTTTAGATAAACATTTTTTCCCTTGGTAGGAAAATTTACCACTGCAAAATTTCCAGAAAGTGAATGATTATAAGATCTCAAGTGTTTGATTTGCATTGGTAAGAAGGGGTTTGGTCATAATTCTGCTCGGATAATTTCTCCTTATTCTGCTTCATAGTGTTTGCTGTCCTGTCATGCAAAGTTTTCTCTCTCTCTTTCTCTCTCATTCTCTCTCTGTCTCTTCCTTGCTTGCTCAGCATAAATTGATGTCTATTTTGCATAAATTTGTGTATATTTTGCTATATTTATGTACAATGTATTTGTTGTGCTATGTGATTTAATAATAAAACTGAATGAGAAAATAAAAACTATGAACAGACGACATAGAATTATTATCATAATCCCACTTTATTTGGGCCTGGTTGTTCAAAGCATTGTTAGCAAAACAAAGTCATTAGTCAGGGATTCCTGAATCTTTTAGTACAGATAAAGTTGGGTGTTTTAATATATTTGCTAAAAATATGTAAGAAGCTTTTGCAGTGCAAGAATGCAAAAGCTTCCCCTTTTTATTCAGCCAAAAATGGTAGTGTTTTTGCATACAGTACATTTTAAAATAAAACCTGTCTTTAACTAACAGACTCATTAGTTTTGAACAACTGGGCCCTGGAGTTTTGCTTTAATACCTGAAGTTTTAATTTGATCACTCAGATACTGTATACGCGACAATTTTCGCAGTGTTCCTTTTTTCGTGGTATTTTGCAGTCACTTAGAAACCGCAAATATTAAAATAGCGAAATGATTTCCTTTTTTGACAAAGTATCATTAGTAGACACAGCATCCGTATATTTTGTTTCTGTTTGCTTCAGTAAAGTCTGGTACTTTTCATTTGAGCCAGTTCTTTCATTAACCTGCAGCCGCAGTTTAATGAAAGAACTGGTTCAAATGAGAATGAAGTAATTTTGCTTTTTTGGGCGCATATTGCTAACTGCCAAAATTAAAAATCGTGAAAATTAATGTTTATGTTTTTGCCCCTAAACCGCGAAAATATGAAGCCCCGAAAATTACAGTGTATACGGTATATGAACATAGACAAATACAGCTCTTTTATATCTCTAGGCCATATTCCTCAAAAGAAAGATGACTATAAAAAGAAATTGCGAGCTTTAGCGGCCACATACGTCACATTTAGTCCTGATGGTACAGAGTTATTAGTCAACCTCGGTGGGGAACAGATATACTTATTTGATGTGAATAGTAAAAGAAGAATGCAAAAATTTGAAACGTCCATGGTATTATCAACAAATGGTTATGTAAAAGGTAAGTTTTATCTTAGAATTTGAGTGGCATCACATAAAAAAGTGCCTTATGGCATGTGTGAACAGGGTATGCTCTGCACATCTGCACAGTCTTATCAGAGTAATCCCTTTTTGTCTTGCCAGCAATTAGCAGAAGCGAGCAGAGCTGCAGGTAAGAAGGGGTAACAGGGATAATTATAATATATTTTTCCTTATTTTTCAATATAAATATATACATTGTGACCCCTCATTAGAACCCTTTGGCTGAGATGCTTCTAATGAGGGGTCACAAGGTATGGTAAGAAATAAGAAAAAGTATCTCTGAATTATCCCTGTTACCCCTTCTTATATGGAGATCTGAGCAAGACATACATGATACTTTTTGGAGATGTTATTGGCATAGGCGTAAACTTTCGCCAAGTTTTTCTGGTTTAGTCTGTTCTGTGGAAGTGCCAAGACAGGTGAGCATAGCATCTTGTGACAGGTGAGCATAGTATTTGTGGCTTGTTGCATATATAATTCTTTGGGAGTACCAGAGCTATAGATAAGAGGGGTATTTGATGATAACTGAGGGATAATTTTTATGCCCCCGAAGGAACTTTTGGTGGCATATTAAAATCGCAATGTCTGTCCGTCCGTCCGTTACAAATCGTGTGTCCGCCATAACTCGAAAACAGCTGAAGGGAATTTAATAAAACTTCACAGAAAGGTAGACCGAATTGGGAAGGTGTGTCGCGCACAAAATTTAGGCTCCCATGACAAAGGTCAAGGTCACAATCAAAGGTCATAGGTTCAACCCTTACAAATCAGGTGTCCGCCATAACTCAAATATCGCTGAAGTGAATTGAATCAAATTTCACAGAAAGGTAAACCATAATGAGAAGGTGTGTTGCACACAAAATTTAGGTTCCCACAACCAAGGTCAAGGTCACAGTCAAAGGTCATAGATTTGACCCTTACAAATCGTGTGTCTGCAATAACTCAAAAATCCCTGAAGTGAATTGAATCAAATTTCACAGAAAGTTAGACCAAATGAGAAGGTGTGTCGCACACAAAATTTAGGTTCCCATGACCAAGGTCAAGGTCACAATCAAAGGTCATAGGTTTGTCTCGTGTGTCCCCAGTAACTCAAAAATCCCTGAAGTGAAGTAAATCAAATTTCACAGAAAGGAAGAACAAAATGAGAAGGTGTGTCACACACAAAATTTAGGTTACCATGACCAAGGTCAAGGTCACAATCAAAGGTCATAAGATGGTCTCCCTCACATCTTGTATCCAAGATATCTCAAAAATTGCTGAAGCGAATTGAATCAAATTTTACTGAAAGATAAACCAAAATGAGAAGGCGTGTCGCAAACAAAATTTAGGTTCTCACGGCCAAGGTCAAGGTCACAGTCAAAGGTCATAAGTTTGTCTCTTACAAATCTTGTGTCCAAGATATCTCAAAAAGTGCTGAAGCGAATTTATTCAAATTTCCAGAAAGGTAAATCAAAATGATAAGTTGTGTCATGCACAAAATTTAGGTTCCCATAACCAAGGTCAAGTTCACAGTCAAAGGTCAGGGGTCAAATACCAGGTGTTAGGGGCCTTAGGGGGCATTTGTTACACACTGTAACATTTCTTGTTCTTATTTTTCATTGAAACCATATGTTGTGACCCCTCATCTGAACCGTCTTGTTGAGACGGTTCAAATGAGGGGTCACAACATACATTTTTATGCAGAAATAACAAAAAATATCCTTTATTATCACCAAATACTCCCTCTTATCTAAGCTTTGGTCCTGAGGAATCAAGAAAGTGACAAGTGAAGGCCAACTAGAAGCACAGGCTGATCTGAGTGTTTACTGCACATGGCTTTTGTTCCATTTTTACTCAAACTCAGTCATTAGGTCCCCTGAACAAAAGTTTAGGAAGAGCTATTGTTGTCACCACGGCGTCCGCGTCAGCATTCGGATTGGATGTTTTGGTTAAAGTTTTTTAAAGACCTATATCTCCTTAACCCATGGATGGATTCTTTTGATACTTGCACTGTAGTTAGATATTGGTCTGAAGTTTAACAGGGTACCAGCCCCACCCCGCTCAGTGACCTCGATGTCAAGGTCATGGACTTAGAAAATTGGGAGTTTTTTGGACTGGATGTTTTGGTTAAAGTTTTATAAAGCCCAATATCTCCTTAACCCATGGATGGATTCCTTTGATACTTGCACTGAAGTTAGATATTGGTCTATAGTTTTTAAAGGTTCTACACCCATCTCCCTCAGTGACCTTGATGTCAAGGCCATGAACTTAGAAAATTGTCTTTTTATTGATTAGATGTTTTGGTTAAAGTTTTTTAAAGACACATATCTCCTGAACCCATAGGTGAATTCTTTTTATATTTGCACTGTAGTTAGATCTACAGAGTACTACCCCAACCCCGCTCAGTGACCTTGATGCCAAGGTCAGAGACTTAGGAAATTTTGGTCTTAATTAAAGTTTTGTAATTGCGTACTGATTCATATTGCTTTTCAGAGATTTAGTTTATACTTGAACTGATGATAGACACTTTTTTGAGTTTTTACAAAACACCTTATACTTACCCTTCTGGATGACCTAGAAGTCAAGGTTACCGACTTAGAATTTTGTCTTAAAGATTTTGGTTAAAGTTTTATATTTAAGAAGACATAATTTCACAGTGCCCGATGATGGACTCAGTTGATACTAATACTTGGACCAATGTTAGATAATGGTTTAGGGTTTTGATACATCCTAGCCCCCCCCCCCCCTCCCCCTCCTCCCCCCCTCAGTTTTTTTACCTCTAGAGCTCACTGACTCTGAAATTTCATTTCATTTTTTTATTATGGACATGCTTGCCTGAAGTTTTATGCATAGCAGTCCACACCACCATAGTGGCTGTGTGAGGGGCAAGCACCAATTCAGATGAGCTATGCTGTCAGACGACAGCTCTTGTTTATTTAGGGGATAATTGTACTCAAAATTGTCATTTGGGGAGGTAAATTGTTGGTTTTATGGTTGGAAATGCACTGGTGGAGCAGTAAAATGCAATTTGCGACCATTAAACTGACAATTTAGTAAATTGTCGGTTTTATGGTTGGAAATTTCGTTTTATGGCGATGCGCTAGCGGAGCCCTAAAATGCAATCTGCAACCATAAAGCAGATGATTTACCACCCCAAATGACAATTTTCAATACAGTTATCCCCATTCTAATGCACTTTTCACATTTTCACCTTTAAAAGTGTGCTACTTTGCACCCATAGAAAATGCTTTGAGCAATGTAAAACCAGATGTCAACCAATGAGAAGCGACCTTATGTAATGACGTTGGGTTTCCGACAGTATATTGCAGGATACACTGTTGCAGATTTTTGATGTCATCCAATCAGACGCCGTGGTACATACTTAAGTGCATTAGAATGTTTTGTTTTCATACCTATTTTTTAGCTCGCCTGAACGAAAGTTCAGGAAGAGCTATTGTTGTCACCACGGCGTCGGTATCCCCGTCTGTGTCCGTGTCCGTGTCAGGGTACAGATTGGATGTTTTGGTTAAAGTTTTTTAAAGACCTATATCTCCTGAACCTGTGAGTGGATTCTTTTGATACTTGCACTGTAGTTAGATATTGGTCTAAAGTTTAACAGGGTACCACCCCCACCCCACTCAGTGAACTTGATGTCAAGGTCATGGACTTAGAAAATTTGGATTTTTTTGGACTGGATGTTTTGGTTAAAGTTTTATAAAGCCCAATATCTCCTTAACCCATGGATGGATTCCTTTGATACTTGCACTGAAGTTAGATATTGGTCTAAAGTTTTCGCATGTACTACCCCCCCCCCCCCCCCCCAGTGACCTTAATGTCAAGGTCATGGGCTTAGAAAATTGTCTCTTTATTAATTGGATGTTTTGGTTTAAGTTTTTTAAAGACACATATCTCCTGAACCCATAGATGAATTCATTTTAGCTCGCCGGAACGAAAGTTCAGGAAGAGCCATTGTTGTCACCCTGGCGTCGGCGTCCGCGTTGGCGTCAGTCCGGATTGGATGTTTTGGTTAAAGTTTTTTAAAGACCTATATCTCCTTAACCCATGGATGGATTCATTTGATACTTGCACTGTAGTTAGATATTGGTCCAAGGTTTAACAGGGTATCACCCCCACCCCACTCCGTGACCTTGATGTCAAGGTCATGGACTTAGAAAATTGGAAGTGTTTTTGTATTGGATGTTTTGGTTAAAGTTTTATAAAGCCCAATATCTCCTTAACCCATAGATAGATTCATTTGATACTTGTGTTGTAGTTATGTCACGGACTCTTAAAAAATCTCACGCCCGGGCCGAGGATCGAACCCGGGACCTTTCGATCTAAAGTCTCGCACTCTACCACGTCGCTATAAAAGCCGGCTTGTACCGCAAGGCAGTACAAGTGTATTATATACCTAAACTATACCCTGTGACATTCTCCCCCTCCATATTGAATTCGTCCTCGAATTCTCAGGAGTACAAGAATCACTTGAAGTGAGACTTAAGGAGTTCTAATGCACATGTGGGTTATTTACGTTGGGCGCCATTTGTCACGGACTCTTAAAAAATCTCACGCCCGGGCCGAGGATCGAACCCGGGACCTTTCGATCTAAAGTCTCGCACTCTTCCACGTCGCTATAAAAGCCGGCTTGTACCGCAAGGCAGTACAAGTGTATTATATACCTAAACTATACCCTGTGACAGTTAGATATTGGTCCAAAGTTTTCCAAGGTACTACCCCCACTCCCTTCAGTGACCTTGATGCCAAGGTCATGGACTTAGAAAATTTATTGCTTGGATGTTTTGGTTTAAGTTTTTTAAAGACACATATCTCCTGAACCCATAGATGAATTCTTTTTATATTTGCACTGTACCTAGATATTAGTCCAAAGTTTTACAGAGTACCACCCCAACCCCGCTCAGTGACCTTGATGTTGAGGTCAGGGACTTAGGAAATTTGGTCTTTATTAAAGTTTTGTAATTGCATTCTGATTCATAATGCTTGACAGAGATTCAGTTTACACTTGAATTGATGTTAGACAATTTTTTGAGATTTTACAAAACACTATATACTTACCCCACTGGATCACTGGATGACCTTGAAGTCAAGGTCATTGACTTTGAATTTTGTCTTAAAGATTTTGGTTAAAGTTTTATATTTATGAAGACATAATTTCACAGTGCCACGATGGACTCAGTTGATACTTATACTTGGACTGATGTTAGATAATGGTTCAAAGTTTTGATACATCCTAGTCCCCTTTCCCCCCCCCCCTCCCCCCTCCCCCCCACCCCCAACCTCCCTACCCCAGCCCCTTAGTTCTTTGAGCTCAAGCTCATGGACTTTGAAATTTCGTGTGGATTTTTTTATTTCAATTTCATTTTAAACTTATTTCTAAGCTTTCGTTTATAAATGTGTTGTCATTATGGACATGCTTGCCTGAAGTATTATGCATAGCCGTCCACACCACCATAGCGACTGTGTGATGGGCAAGCACCTATTCAGGCGAGCTATGCTGTCAGGCCACAGCTCTTGTTATATTTGCACTGTAGTCTGGGACTTAGGAAATTTTTGTCTTTATTAAAGTTTTGTAATTGCTTACTGATTCATAATGCCTTGCAGAGATTTAGTTTATACTTGAACTGATGTTAGACACTTTTTTGAGTTTTCACAAAACTCCTTATACTTACCCCACTGGATGACCTTGAAGTCAAGGTCATCGACTTAGAATTTTATCTTAAAGATTTTGGTTAAAGTTTTATATTTATGAAGACATAATTTCACAGTGCCACAATGATGGACTCAATACTTGGACTGATGTTAGATAATGGTCCAGGGTTTTGATACATCTTAGCCCCCTCCCCCCTACCCCTGTTTTTTTTACCTAAAGCTCATGGACTTTGAAATTTCATTTCATTTATTTATTTTACTTTTATTTTAAGACTTATTTCTGAGATAGCTTTTTTTTTATAAATGTGTTTTCATTATGGACACGCTTGCCTGAAGTTATATGCATAGCAGTCCACACCACCATAGCGGCTGTGTGAGGGGCAAGCACCAGTTCAGGCGAGCTATGCTGTCAGGCGACAGCTCTTGTTAACTGCTGTATGTAACTACCCTAATCACAAATCACAATATAAGTTAGCTTTCTTATTTTTAACTCTATTTCTCAGTATATCAGAATATTCTTACAACTGCTTATGATATGTATAGTTGATTTTGCAAACAGCATAGATCCAGATGAGCCTGCTCACTATGAGCTGCTTCATCTGGGTTTACACTATTTGCCCTCCAGTCTTTGAATTCTAAATATGATATTGACCCGACAAAACAGTTTTAAATTTGTTGTCTGTATTTTTGGCACTTTGGCGGTTAAATGTTTTGGATATTGATGGCTGTTAGTTAGAACTTTGAAGTATTTATAACCTCTGTCTACTTCATTGAGTTATATGATGTCACAAAGACATGTTCTATAAAATTCTAAAAATTGGGACACCTAAAATACCATAAAATGGAACAGTTTGATTTGACAATGCAGTAATTCATCCCAAAGATGCAGAGGGAATGCCCAACAGTGTAGATCCTGATCAGACTGCTCCTAAAGTCTGATCTGGCTTAGCACTGCTTGCTCAAACCTGTCTGTCCTAATAGAATTTTCATGGAAGCAACAGTTCATGCCCATTGCCACTGACTGGTGGGCTGTTATATTTTTGAATGAAAAAAATCTCATGTTTTGTTCCATAGATGCTGCCTGTTCAGCGAATGGTTTTAGTTTACACTGTAATGGTACTACGACAAATGGGGTCACAAATGGAGTTAGTAAACATTTACATGCACATACCAGTAAAACAGTGGTGACAGAGGGTGGGGAACCGGGAGATTACAAACCTAGTGTGAAAAAGTAAGTTTCCTTTTAACCCATTGCATTCTGGGTATTTTTTGTCGTCTGCTGAAATTGTCGTCTGCACCAAAAATGAAGAATATTTTGACAATATTGGTCTGAAATGATGTCTAGGCAGCAAACAGTTTGGATCTCAGATCAGATCCAAACTGTTTGCCCAGATACCCCCAAAGGGGTATCCCGAATGGAATGGGTTAATCATGTCTGACAGAAATGCTTTTGTATATATTGTGAATTAGAAGTTGTGAAATTAGTAAAACAAACCCTTATCATATAAATTAAACTTAGCTGAATTTAGAGAATTTATAAAGCTTGCCAGATCTTTTTTTTATTGAAACTGGCACCAGTTCAATAGTTCATGTGGCAAAACCACTTGATTTTCAATAAGTATTGATTTATCAGTACAGTAGAACTTCAATGGCTCAAACCCAGATGGCTTGTTCACCCTGCCTGGCTAGAACTCTTTTCTTGATCCCTAGAGGTCACTTTATATGGAAAATAACCCTGGATGGCTAGAACTACCCTTGGCTGGAACTAATTTTCATAGTCCCAAGCCTGTTCGAGCCAATGAAGTTCTACTGTAATTCTTTGGTCACTACATACATGTAAGTTTTATGCAGAATGTTCAAAGCGTCATCAGCTTTATAGGTCATTGGTCAGGGATTCGTTAAGTCTTCTAGTGCCTATAAAATCAGATGTCATAATTTTCTTTGCTGAAAAATTGCTAAAAAATGTGAAGTTTTAGCAGTGCAAAGCTCCTCACATTTTTTGGCAAAAAATGGCATTGTTGTTGCATCCAATATGTTTATGTTTTAATGTCTCATTATGAATTCATGTTTATGTTTTAATGTCTTGTTATGAATTATGGTCATTTATTTTCAGACATAAAATAGAAAAGAAGGCACTACCTCCATTTGTTGAGTCATTGAAGAAGAAAGCCAACCAGTACTTTGAGAAGGAGCAATATACCAAAGCCATAATACTGTACAATCAGGCAATATACCGGGCCCCACAGGCATCCATGTTGTTTGGTAACAGAGCCGCTGCATATATGAAGAGAAAATGGTGACTGCCTTAAGTTCTTGACATCTATTTTAATCATTTCTACATGTATTCTGTTCTATACAATTTTATTTTATTCTATCCCATAACCTTGCAAGGTCGTTGAGGCACTTTGCAACAATTATCTGTCTACCTGTTCTGTTTTCAGCTGTCCTAGTTGTGCTGACAAAGTTGTAAATAACATTGAGCCATTAGTAACATTTAGTGTTTTGCAATTGCATGAAGAATTGCCTTGATGGGAAAAATAGGTTTCTTGGGCTTACAAACCATCATAGGTTGTAAGGAAAATTTTAGTGTTTTCATATGCTTGAGATAATTTTCTACTGACTGGGTGTCTGAAACTTATCCCACCTGAGATGCTGCTACAAGCAAATTATAAAGGATGTAGACCCTGATCAGACTGCTCCTCTAGGATCTGGATCTACGCACTGTTGCTTAAGCATGTCAGTCCCATCCAAGATTTTTTGTATCATCTGCAGATAACAGAAAGCAAGACATAGCTATTGCTATGTGGCATCAGGTGCATTGCCGCAAAGATTGCATGATTTTTTGTTATGTTCTATTCTGTGACTCTGTGCAGACAGGCAAGACTCAGGTTTCTACAGAATTTTAGCGTTATACTGATATTTGTAATATTTCAGGGATGGTGATCTTTATGCAGCCTTGAGGGATTGTCAAACAGCTTTACGGCTAGATATAAACCATCTCAAGGCTCACTTCCGACTTGCCAAGTGCCTACATGAACTGTCTTGGCCTAAAGAGGCATTTGAATGTCTCAACCATTTTAAAGCCAAGTTTCCAGACTATGCAAAGTCACGAGCCTGTGAGCAGTTAGATAAGGATATCCGAGCGGCCATATTTGCACGAACTGAACAAGGTAAGCAAGATTGTCCTTGTGGTACAAAATTTCTCTAAGTGTCGTTTTTAGCTCACCTGAGCCTTTAGGCTCATAGGTGAGCTTATAGTATAACCAGGCATCCGTCGTCTGTCCGTCCGTCCGTCCATCATCCGTCGTCAACATTTTCAAACATCTTCTCCTCTGAAACCACTGGGCCGATTGAAGCCATATTTCATATGGAGCCTACCTAGGTCGGGGGAACGAAAGCTTGTTTGGGGTATCTGGGTCACATGACCAAGATGGCTGCCACACCCATATATGGTAAAAACCCTTCAAAAATCTTCTTCTCCAGAACCAAAAGACCTTGAAACTTGGTATGTAGCATCGGGCATGCGGGCCCATCATAATTTGTACAAATGATGACCTTGCGGTGACCTTGACCTAATTTATGTCACGGTCGACTTTGGTATGTTAGGCTTTTATATGGGAAAATGCTTAAACAGTGGATTTCTCAGAAACTATATAAGTCTAAGGTACAATACTTGGTATACATGGTCGACTAAATGAGCAAATGAAAATATTATGTCACTAAAGGTCAAGGTCATTCCGTCGGTCCATCCGTCATCAAGATTTTCATACATCTTCAACTCTGAAACCACTGGGCTGATTGAAGCCAAATTTCATATGGAGTCTCAGTGGGGTGGGGGACGAAAGTTAATACCCCGGGTCTGGGTCTCATGACCAAGATGGCCGCCACACCCATATATGGTAAAAACCCTTCAAAAATCTTCTTCTCCAGAACCAAAAGGCCTATGACCTTGAAACTTGGTATGTAGCATCGGGCATGCGGGCCCATCATAATTTATACAAATGATGACCTTGCAGTGACCTTGACCTAATTTATGACACGGTCGACTTTGGTACGCTAGGCTTTTATATGGAAAATGCTTAAACAGTGGATTTCTCAGAAACTATTTAAGTCTAAGGTACAATATTTGGTATACATGGTCAACTTAATGAGCAAATGAAGATATTATGTCACTAAAGGTCAAGGTCATTCCTTCGGTCCATCCGTCATCAAGATTTTCAAACATCTTCAACTCTGAAACCACTGGGCTGATTGAAGCCAAATTTCATATGGAGTCTCAGTGGGGTGGGGGAACGAAAGTTAATACCCCGGGTCTGGGTCACATGACCAAGATGGCCGCCATGCCCATATATGGTAAAAACCCTTCAAAAATCTTCATCTCCAGAACCAAAAGGCCTATGACCTTGAAACTTGGTATGTAGCATTGGGCATGTGGGCCCATGATAGTTTATACAAATGATGACCATACAGTGGCCTTGACCCAATTTACGCCTCGGTCAACTTTGGTATGTTACGCTTTTGTATGGGAAAATGCTTAAACAGTGGATTTCCCAGAAACTATTTAAGTCTAAGGTACAATATTTGGTATATTTGGTCAACAAAATGAACAGCTGCAGATATTATGTCACTTAAGGTCAAGGTCATTCTGTCAGCCCATCCGTTGTCAAGATTTTCAAACATCTTCCCCTCTGAAACCACGAGGCTGATTAAAGTCAAATTTCATATGGAGCCCATCTAGGTCGGGGGAACGAAAGTTTGTTCGGGGTATCCAGGTCAGATGACCAAGATGGGCGCCACACCCATATATGGTAAAAACCCTTCAAAAATCTTCTTCTCCAGAACCAAAAGGCTGTTACGAAATGGATCCGATCGTCGACCATGTCGTCGAAATTATTTTAATCCTTTCAATCAGTAGAGCTACAGTTTTTAGGGCAACTGTGGTAATAAAACATTTACGGAAATTGTGGCTACGTTATGCATGGGTTGTTTGTGTGTTTGTGGACAGCGTATTGCAAGATTTTAAGGTGAATACCTGCACGAGTCTTTTGATTGTGGACAGCGTGTTGCATGATTTTAATGTGAATACCTGCACGCTTAGATTCGAGTTCCATGATTTAAAAGTGAGACGCATAGTATTTATACTCCTATTCTTTAATGAAAAGCTAGACGTGGCTGTTTAATTCTAAGGTGAACTGATGGATGTTATATTGTTGTGTGCCCAGGTTCTGTGTTAAGACCTGAATGGCACATCAAGTCCGGCAGTCAGCTGTTAGGGCTTAGAGCCACGTCTCACCTGGAGATTCGATATACGTCTCCAGGTTAATACCAACCCGGGTAGAGCAGTTACAACCCCCTTGTGCATGTTTTCCTAGCAGAGGCGGGAAGCACAAAATATCGGCGAAGGCGATCTTATTACTGCGGAGGTGAAAGTGGTACAGTGTTCGTCCACTATAGTGTGTCTTGTTATATATATAGACTGGTCTCTGGTACGATCCAGGGAGCGACCAGTATATAAACGTGCGCATATTAATATAAGTTGGTGTTCCTCATGATATAGGACTGGCCCATGACATGATCCAGGGAACGACAAATTGAAGTCTACCAACATAACGCCTTGTTTTTTGTATGAGCTCAAACTAACTTTTTTTTGTTCTTTGTATTTTCCTTTAGTTCATGGCGCTGAGCCGAGTATGGTGTTGACGTCACACGGTAATCTATTTGTGTATTGTACGCAAATCGATTACAGATTTGAAACAAACACCTTACTTGGGCCAGCGACATGAACTGATATGTGTTGTATATTATTGTAATTGTGACAGTTGTAAATTGTATTGTTGTATATAGAATTTACATTATATATAAACTTCAAAAATTCTAATGTTGTTAGAGTTTCCTTGTTAGTGTAATACACTGGTAGATAACCCTTTAACCGGAAGTCACCCTCCGCCGTCCTGGCGACGCATAAGGCTCTACGCCTGTGTCGACCGTGTGTAAAACCTTCTGCGTAACAAAGGCCTATGACCTTGAAACTTGGTATGTAGCATCGGGCATGCGGGCCCATCATAATTTGTACAAATGATGACCTTGCGGTGACCTTGACCTAATTTATGACACGGTCGACTTTGGTATGTTAGGCTTTTATATGGGAAAATGCTTAAACAGTGGATTTCTCAGAAACTATATAAGTCTAAGGTACAATACTTGGTATACATGGTCAACTAAATGAGCAAATGAAAATATTATGTCACTAAAGGTCAAGGTCATTCCGTCGGTCCATCCTTCATCATCTTCAACTCTGAAACCACTGGGCTGATTGAAGCCAAATTTCATATGGAGTCTCAGTGGGGTGGGGGAATGAAAGTTAATACCCCGGGTCTGGGTCACATGACCAAGATGGTCGCCATGCCCATATATGGTAAAAACCCTTCAAAAATCTTCTTCTCCAGAACCAAAAGGCCTATGACCTTGAAACTTGGTATGTAGCATTGGGCATGTGGGCCCATCATAGTTTATACAAATGATGACCATGCAGTGGCCTTGACCCAATTTACGACACGGTCAACTTTGGTATGTTACGCTTTTATATGGGAAAATGCTTAAACAGTGGATTTCCCAGAAACTATTTAAGTCTAAGGTACAATATTTGGTATATTTGGTCAACAAAATGAACAGCTGCAGATATTATGTCACTTAAGGTCAAGGTCATTCTGTCAGCCCATCCGTTGTCAAGATTTTCAAACATCTTCTCCTCTGAAACCACAAGGCTGATTAAAGTCAAATTTCATATGGAGCCCACCTAGGTCGGTGGAACGAAAGTTTGTTCGGGGTATCCAGGTCAGATGACCAAGATGGCCGCCACACCCATATATGGTAAAAACCCTTCAAAAATCTTCTTCTCCAGAACCAAAAGGCCTATGACCTTGAAACTTGGTATGTAGCATTGGGCATTCGGGCCCATGATAGTTTATACAAATGATGACCATGCAGTGACCTTGACCTAATTTATGACAAGGTCACATGGTCAGCTTTGGTACCATAGGCTTTTATATGGGAAAACGCTTAAACAGTGGATTTCTCAGAAACTATTTAAGTCTAAGGTACAATATTTGGTATATATGATCAACTAAATGAACAGCTGAAGACAGTATTGGCCGCTTGTACAACGGGATAAGTAGGAGTTGAGCGGTGCTCAGGTGAGAATCTCGGCTGATCGGATTTACCAACTCATGTCAGGATCAAGACTCCGATCAGGGATGACTCTCGCTCACTTGGCTTTTATATCAATAATGAAACGGTGAATGGCGCTCAGAAAGTACGGATTACCCAAACCTGCTTCGTAGCAGGTTTGGGTAACTTGTCCCTGATATTTCTTCTGTTTTTTTTTCTGTGCTTTAAATCTTAAATGAATTAAGATATAGGTATAAAGTACAGTATCATTTTGTATTGCACATTTAAAAAGAAATGGAATATATTAAGATACAGTTGATGTTTTAGTAAGGGTTTAAGATATGGGGGTGGCGGGGTTGGGGCGGGGTGGAAATCCGTACCAGGCTTGATCCTGTCACATTTTAAAATCATATTTTTTTAGAGATAGCATATAACGCAAAGTAGTGTTTTAAGATATTGTCTGTACCACGAAAGGACTGCCTTTCTGTACGTAGAACCGGGTCAGCCTTCACATCGGTGGACTGTGGTCAGCAGTTTGTATGTACGCAGGATAGTGAGTCATACGTTTCAGCAGGGATGTATGGAAATATGTGAAATTCTGTGCATGCTACAGATTCTAATTTTGACTTCTTAGTTAGCCAGATAAATTCCATAACTATTGATGATTACTACTACAATCAAAACGGCATATTAACACATGCGCTCGCATATGCTTCTATATATCAACATAGGACAAGAAAGAAAAAATATTATGAGTAGCAAAAAGGACTTTGGATACGCTGTACCATTCAGCTTCAACAAATGTTTGGTTAAATATTGAATTAAGAAGTTACGAATTTATTCAACGCTAGATGCCATAAATTATGACTGCTTTGTTTTTAAATTATTTAATTCGTACAACTTCGCTCATTCTCCACAATCTCAATTTCATTTCTAAGTTTTCCTTTTTGCCTTTTGTTGTTGTTGTTGTTGTTGTTGTTGCAGAACAATTTCCAAAAAAACTATATTTTTGTTTAATTTTTACATGATACAATCGACCACATCCTCACTGTTGACGAGATACAATCTGTCTTTTTTTGGTTTGTTGATTAGGGTTTACCGGTTCTTCGAGACAGTATTTCAGTCTTCATGTGGGAGTCAGAAAAAGAAGACATGATAGGCGAGAGAAGTATATCAGAACAACCTCACCTGCACATACTGAAGGCACACTAGGCCCTTTCCCTTCTATTATCCAAATTAGAAGGACTCCCTGGCACTGAAAGTTAGCCAGTAGCATCGCCTGACCCGACCATACAATCTTGGAATCTAAACAAATGATGCTGAATAAAACGGGCTCTTTACAAATGGGTAAAATCTTTAATGAATGTGGACGCATATGTCCCTGCCGTCGCAGATATTGGCAGTGCACCTTGTAATCTCGACTAAACATGTCACTGCCAAGATCAGCCTGCAAAGTCACGCCATATGATAAAGATTGCTCGTTTTCTACATGGCTACGGTATGGTGTCAGCCAGCAATATGAATACTATGGCTGTAATGGTACACAGGCTAATCATGACTTTCTCTGTTTACATGTGCCAAGGACTGGATCTTATTATCGAGGGTCAGTTGCCTGTTTTCTATTACTAGGTACATTACAAACCTTTCGAACTCAATTATTTTTATTGTTCAAGTACTCAGATGAGTGTGACTTGATCTTCACGTGATAAAGCCGATCAAATGTGGGCTGATCCGCGCTCGAGCACGAGTTAACTCGTACTTATATGATCCGAAGATAATTGCATAAGTCCGAGTCAGACAAGCTGTTGTTGTACAAGTGGCCATATGTCACTTAAGGTCAAGGTCATTCTGTCAGCCCGTCCGTCATCAAGATTTTCAAACATCTTTTCTGAAACCACGATGCCGATTGAAGTCAAATTTCATATGGAGCCTACCTAGGCTGGGGGGAAAGTAAGTTTGTTTGGGGTATCCAGGTCAGATGACCAAGATGGCCGCCACGCCCATGTATGGTAAAAACCCTTCAAAAATCTTCTTCTCCAGAACCAAAAGGCCTATGACCTTGAAACTTGGTATGTAGCATTGGGCATTCGGGCCCATCATAGTTTATACAAATGATGACAGTGCAGTGACCTTGACATAATTTATGACACGGTCAACTTCGGTACCTCAGGCTTTTACATGGGAAAAAGCCTAAATAGTGGATTTCTCAGGAACTATTTAAGTCTAAGGTACAATATTTGGTATATATGGTCAACTAAATGAACAGCTGAAGATATTATGTCACTTAAGGTCAAGGTCATTCTGTCAGCCTGTCCGTCATCAAGATTTTCAAACATCTTCTCTGAAACCTTTAGGCTGATTGAAGTCAAATTTCAGATGGAGCCTACCTAGGTTGGGGGAGCAAAAGTTTGTTTGGGTATCTGGGTCACATGACCAAGATGGCCGCCATGCCCATATATGGTAAAAACCCTTCAAAAATCTTCTTCTCCAGAACATAAAGGCCGATGACCTTGGGTATGTAGCATCGGGCATTCAAGCCCATCATAGTTTATGCAAATGATGACCATGCGGTGACCTTGACCTAATTTATGAAACTAAATAAATACATGAAGTCAAGGTCATCAGAGGTCAAGGTCATTTGTTGAACTTTGCTCAAGGTCACTGAGATTTTAAAATTAAAATATGCACACCTTTTAAGCTACTGGTTTCAAATTCACACCTGGTAAACTATCACAGGTACCTCCGCGGAGATACCGATAAAAAGTTGTGACAGGTATCCGGAGTTACCTGTGACGGTACAAAAATAAACAAAAAAGGGTAGGTATTCGTCTTTTTTGATAACATACATTATAACCAGGGAGTTTACTGAAAATCAAAGAATGCTATTCGATCCTTATATACATTAAGTTTTGTCACACAATATATCCCCGGGAACTTTACATATATGTGGAAGATATGACTTTTGAAGTGGCTTTAAGGTCAGTCAGTTTAGGTCCTAAATGCACTTTTCTTGCATAAGAATCTGTTTATCTGGACACACTGACGTAAAGTAAACCTCCTTGCCCAAATATAAATGCCGATAAACTCCATATAAGGCTGGATCTGTAAAAAAACAACTGGAGGAGCTGTGACGGAATGGAGGTGCCTGTGATATAAGAAAATATAGCGAAAATCTGAAGATTTATTGCGGTTGCAAATATTGATATTCTTCATCTCTAGACCACTGCCTTGACAGAATCATTCATTCAACGTCGCAATAATCTATCATAATGCGTATATCAAGCATATTTTTGTTCAAACGATAGACAATGATCATGAACATACAATCAGATTCTACATCCTGCTGTCAAAACCAAGATGGAAGTAAGTATACATTGACAATAGTTCTTAAAAGACACATATGGTAAACCGAATGAAGAGCTCTTTCCCAGACAGGTGGTCATTCACCTAATCCAAATGAAAACAACGATAACTTCTGTTTTACCTATTTTATATTTTAAATTACGACAAAACCCAGAAAGCAAAGTGGGCAGCTGTACAGGTGACCTTAATGCCAGAAGACTACAGACAAGCGGACATAAGAACACGTAACATTGATGCTTTACAACAGAAATCCAAAATCCAAAGCATATCATCTCAAAGAGTTATTGCCCGTTTTGCTTCCATATCTGTCAGTCAAACATTGGCGAGTTGTACGTAGCTGTTGAAAATTTACTGCCTAATTCAGTGTTAGAATAGTTATGAAATGCGTTTAAATAAGAGGCAACACTTTTATGAATAGCGATGACTGCCAGTTAGTCATTCCAAATCGTTAGAAATTGTTGAGGTCAAACCCCATGCTAGCTACTCGCAGTGACCTATAAATACAGTGACTCGCGTCTTCACCTTTCGGTCCAAAGAGGCGTGTCGTGCATGCGACTGTAGCGCCTCCTACCGCAGCGCCATATTTAATATAAGCTGAAAAAGCTTGAATTTATGTCAAAAGTTAACGGCGTGCATCGCCCATTTTATCGCTGTTTTCATAGTGGAATTATTATGAAACGATAAGGTAAGCTTTGAATTTTATAATGACGTATTAGAATATAAGTTATGTGATGATTTTGCTTGGTTTTAGAGTTCATTTCTAACGATGTAAATTGAGAAACTTTCGTCATTCGAAAGAAAATGGCGCCGCCGCCGTAAAAACCATCACTTCTTTTACGATGTACTCCATCGTTAATAAGGTTTGAGGTAATATTTTAGCATTAGAAAACGAAAGGGGAAGGACCAAAATGTTGTTTAATATCATTTTCATGACAATTATTTACTATTTTGATGGTCTTATGACAGTATAGAAATAGGCTTATTTAGGAAAGTAGCGAAAACCGGCAAATCAGGACGTTCAAAACCCCACTCCCCCGTTTTTAAATAAGGCTCCGAAAATAACTATTTTTGAGCCTCGCAATGGTATTTTTCATAAAGTTGAATGCCTTACAAATTGTTTGAGTTTCATTTTATGCAATTTCGTGCTGATTTAATGGGTCAAAATAATCTTAAAATAAAACTTGTTTTTCACAGTTTTCGCCATACAACAATGAGTTCAGAGGGTTGGTTAGTTATGCATTGAAGAATTTGTTAGGGACCAAAGTTTCTTATTTCACATCAATAAAAATTAACTCCAAAACCAAGCAAAATAATCACAAAACTTACTAATACATCATCATAAAATTCAAAGCTTTCCTTAGCGTTGAATAATAATTTGATTACGTAAACATTAATGAAATGGGCGATTCACGTCGATAACTTCTGATAGAAATTTCAACCCACTCAGCTTAATTAAAACCTATGTCACTGACTTACTTTAATTTTCAATGCATGCATATTTTCCTAAGTAAGAGAGAACCAAGATCAAAATCCTCATCCAAATTCCCGTATTTATATTGAAAAGCCATCCAGCCCGTTTTTTCGTTGTTTTTTTTTTTTTAACTTCGTCAAGTAAAACTTCCGTATAAAAACTTGGCAAGTTTGTTATCAAAATTTCGGAAATTAAGTACACAATTTAATGCAAACCTTTGTAAGAACACATTATTTATACAGAATAAATAAAACAATGATAATATTAAAATATTTCTAGATGCGAAATAAGCGGTCGATAGAATTATCGATTTTTTCAGTCACTCACCTGTCCAGCGGCACGACAAGCGTCTATTGGAAAAATACCTATATTTAACTGGAGATGCGAGTCACTCTATAGATAGGTCACTGCTACTCGAAACGTTTGCAAAACCAACAATGTTTCGGAAGACGACTTTCGTGTAGTAAAAGTGATCTTTTGTTACCAAATTTGATGCAGTGGCTATTCGGAGACTTTGAATTACACATAATTTACAGTAAGATTCCGATCACTTCAACATACGAAAGATGTAATGTTGAGAATATGTCACATGCCGATGATGTAATCTGTTGGCCTTACGGATGTTTTTGGATTCTAGCGCCATCAATTCAAAAATAGCCAGACTGAATCACTTGTAGCACCTATCACTCCAGTTACCACAAAGTTGACACATACAGCGAGCGTCATAGGACACATGCGAGCCACACACATATGAGGTACCAAAAGGATCAACATTATAGATACCTGTACGTGTATGCCTGTTGACGGGTATTGCCAATTTTGACCCATTTGACACACCAAAAGTGTAGCTGACATGACTTGTGACCTCGACAATTTCTAACGAGTTGGAATGACTCACAGGCAGCACCTGCCGATCACAGTCATCACCATTCACAAAAATATTGACTCTTATTTAAGCGTTCATTTCATAACGATTCTAACACTTAATTAGGCAGTTAATTTTCAGCAGCTATGTAAAATTCGTCAATGTTTGACTAACAGAAGCGGAAACAAAATGGGCAATAACTCTTTGAGATGGTGTTTTAGGAAATTTAACATGGAATTTCATGAAATACGCATTATGACAGCTTATTGGGACGTTGAATGAGTGATTCTTTCCAGGCAGTGGTTTAGAGAAGATGTTAATATAACTATTCAGATTTTCACTATATTTGCTTACATCACAGGCACCTCCACACCATTGCAGGCACCTCCAGCTGTTGTTTGGAAAAATCAAGCCTTATTTGTAGTCAATCGACATTTATATTTAGGCAAGGAGGTTACCTTAACATCAGTGTGCCGAGAAAAACAGATTCGTATGCAAAATCACTGCATTTAAGACCCAAAACGGCCAAATTCTTTATGTTTTGAGCACTGTGGGCTGATATCAAAGCCACTTCAAAGGTCGTATCTTTGATTAATATGGAAAGTTCTAGGGGATATGATGTGTGACAAAACTTTATGTCTATAAGGGTCGAATAGCACTTTTTGATTTTTAATAAACTCCTTGGTTATTTTATATTTTGTCAAAAAATGAGGAATACCTACCGTTTGTTGTCATTTTTTTGACAGTCACAGGCAGCCCCAGATGCCTGTCACAACTTTTTATCGGTACCTCCGCCGGAGGTGCCTTTGATAGTTTACCAGGTGTGAAATTTGTAACAAATGAGTGAAATGACAAATTGTGTCTGTTGACAGAAGGTGTCAGGTGAGCTACAGGACCATTGGTCCTCTGGTTTTCTTACCCTAACGGTAATCATACTACTGATGAATATAATTATTTTAACAACTGAAAAACGCAAAAAGAGTTCCAGTAATTATGTTATTTCTTCGTAAAAATGTACATGTACTGTAAAACACTTAATATCTGTGGTATCAAAATTTTGCGGTTTAATTAAAAGGACATATTAGTGCATTCTAACTTTGGCATTCATGATAAACCATGGCTGCAAATAGTAAAGAAAATTTGATGTAAATTTGTAATAATTTTTCATACTTTTCTATTAAACTATACATTGTGGCATCAGTTACAATAATAAATACTTGATTTGTTTCTCTAATTTAAAACAGAAGAAAAAAGTAATTACAAATCTGACAGTAGTGATTTATTACACTCGCGGCGTAGTCAGCCGTCAGAGGAGGAGAGAATGTGGAGGGGAGAGGCGAGTGATTACGAGGCTAGGTTCTGTGGTCACTGTAATACAACTACAGATATCAAAGAGGCAAACTTTTTTGGAAGGTGAGTGAAGCAGAGCTGGAGATAAGAAGGGGTAACAGGGATAATTCAAAGATAAATTTTCTTATTTCTAAATGAAAACATACGTTGTGACCCCTCATTAGAACCGTCTCGGTGAGACGGTTCTAATGAAGGGTCACAACATATGTTTTCATGGAGAAATGTTGGAAAGTATACCTAAATTATCCCTGTTACCCATTCTTATCTGGTGCACTGGTGAAGTGTTTAACCAGTGCTGTAGGGGATAACTAGTAGTAATTCCGGGATATTTAGCTCACCTGATGATAGTACAGGAAAAGCTATTGCAAGTACAGGAAAAGCTATTGCACTCTCTATGGCATTGTCATGTAGGTCAACATTGGCATCCCACCTTGCATTCAAGTTTTAGTTTAAGTTTTACACTTGATTGGCAAGGCCCAATCATGCAATTTATCCTGTACACAGACAGGCCTTGCTTTATTATAACATCTGCTTTGTAGAGGGAATTAAGGAAAATTAAGCCAAATTATCAGAAAATTCCTCAAATACAGCTCGGTTTATCAATAAATTTGGGACAAATTCAAAATTAATGGTTTTAGGACCTCACAAGACTTAAGCACTTTAGGGTAGCTACTGTGCTCTGTCCATTTAATCAGAAATGAGTCAAGGAAGTTGAAATTTTTCAGCAACAGAATAACAACTTTAATATCAAAGGCACATGTTCTTTGAGTACATTATTATTTCAGGGTTTATATTTTATGCCTTGTGTTAACACTGTATTGTTTTCTGTGTTTTACAGCAATGGCCAGTATATAGTAGCAGGGTCAGATGATGGCTCTTTTTTCATTTGGGAAAAGAGTACGACAAATATAGTGAGAGTTCTCAGGGGAGATGACTCTATAGTGAATTGTTTACAACCCCACCCATCAGTATGTTTATTAGCTACAAGTGGTATAGATCCTGTCGTGAGATTATGGAGTCCTAGGCCAGAGGTGAGTGACTGTGTATGAGCCTTGACACGACAAAACCAACAAAGTGGCATGTGCAACCAGCAAAGACACAGATCAGCCTGGGCATCTGCCCAGTCTGATCAGAGTCTTCCCTGTCTGCATGCCCTTAGGTACCCTTTAAGCACAAAGTGTAGACTCTGGTGGAGCCCCGGTAACTCAGTGGGTTAAGCCCTGGCCTACTGGTCTAGTGGATCCGGGTTTGAGTCCAGCTTGAGATGAGAATCTTTCCTACTATAAACGGGGTTCCATTGCACACAGCCTTTCATTATCACCCTCCCATCATCCTGATATGACTGAAATTCTGTTGAAAAGGAAGTAAAATCCCAAGTCATCCATCCATCTGTAGACTCTAATCAGACTGGGCAGATGCCTTTGCTGGGAGCACATGCCAGTTAGTTGGCTTTGTTTTGTCGTGGCTCAAATTTATATCTCGTATTCATATCATGCCGAAGAACAATTCATGACACTTTGATGTGCATGATGATTTTTTAAGATCTACCTACATGTATTTGTACTTGTTTGAAAGGTGGCAGGAAGGGGGTAGAAGGGGAAGTGGGTGTTTTGTATGAGCTGTCAAGAATGTGACAAGTACAAAATACATGTATACAGGGTCATAATTGATGAGCTATGTCTTGTAGACAGTTTTTGTCTCACCAGCCACTAGCAGAAGCAAGACTTTGGTATTACTTTTCCAGTGTTTTTGTCGTAGTTGTCTTCATCAGCAAGTTTTCTGATTTAGCTCTGTTGTGTAACAAGGGGCAGTCAGGTGAGACACCCCATTCAGTGGAATTCTAATGTAGTAGAGTGGAGTCGGGTAATTTCGGACAGCGGGTAAATTTGGACATACCATTGCAAACAGTGAAAATCCAGATGAGACGGCTCATAATGAGCCGTCTCATCAGGATTTCCACTGTTTGCCCCAGTTAATTTTGTTTAAATTCCAAAACAACTGACATATTAAGGAAACAATGTCGCCGTCCGAATTTACCCGCTGTCCGAAGTTACCCGACTCTCCTCTATTTGAAGTCTCTTGTGTTAAACTACAGGCACAATTGCCCATTGACAGACCAATATGTGAATTTTCTCAGAATTACCAATGCATGCACAGATTTCTTCATAAAATCAGCAAGATCATGTCTATATGAGCCGCGACACGACAAAATCAACAATGTGGTTGTGCGCCCAGCGCAGACTCCGATCAGCCTGGGCATCCGCCCAGTCTGATCAGAGTCTTCGCTGTCCGCATGGAGGTAGCTGAGACTCTTAGCTACCCTTTTAGCACTTAACAAAGAGTCTGACCAGACTGGGCAGTTGCCCAGGCTGATCCGAGTCTTCGCTCGACACACAACCACATTGTTGGTTTTCTCGTGTTGCGGCTCATATGGTTTATGGAACTGCTCCTGCTCTGACCAGACTGCATTGTGCAGAATGGTCTGGGCATCAGTGGTTTGGGGGTTGTCCGAATTCACATCTCATCTACCTATAATATATATGTGTTTGTAACAGGATGGCTCTAAAAATGACAGAGAAGTAGACAACTCAGATGACGCGGCTCTAGCTAACCAAAAGCGCATGAATGCCGACCCGCTAGAAGTGATGTTAATGAACATGGGCTACAGATTAAGTGGTGCATATGACGTTGATGAAGACGAGGAACACAGACCCGGTGAAGCCCACGTGGCCTGTCCAACGAGCTGAGATATTAGACTGTGATAGTTTGTTTTATGAAGCTACTGACGAATGGATGGGTGGGATGGGTTGGATTATGATTTTTGTCTCGCCTGCGAAGCAGAGGCGAGACATATGTATTGCTTTTCCGGTGTCGTCGGCGTCGGCGGCGTAAACTTTTGTCGAGTTTTTGCGTTTAGGTCATTTTCTCAGAAACTATAAGGGCTAGAGCCATGAAACTTGGGTCATGCATACATCTGGAAGAGTACATCTGAAAGCCATCATCAATGTTGAGTCTTGACCCAGATTTTACGGTTGACTGACTTCGCAATATTTTGTCGAGTTTTTGCGTTTAGGTCTGTTTTTCCGAAACTATAAGGGCTAGAGCCATGAAACTTGGGTCATGCATACATCTGGAAGAGTACAGCTGAAAGTCATCATCAATGTTGAATCTTGACCTAGATTTTACGGTTGACAGACTTCGTAATTTTTTGTCGAGTTTTTGCGTTTAGGTCATTTTCTCAGAAACTATAAGGGCTAGAGCCATGAAACTTGGGCCATGCATACATCTGAAAGAGTAACTCCCAAAGCCATCATCTGTATTGAATCTTGACATACATTTTACGGTTGACTGACTTCGCAATTTTTTGTCAAGTTTTCGCGTTTAGGTCTGTTTCTCAGAAACTATAAGGGCTAGAGCCATGTAACTTGGGCCATGCATTCATCTGGAAGAGAAGAACTCAAAGTCATGCATACATCTGGAAGAGTACATCTGAAAGCCATCATCAATATTGAGTCTTGACCTAGATTTTACGGTTGACTGACTTCGCAATTTTTTGTCAAGTTTTCGCGTTTAGGTCTGTTTCTCAGAAACTATAAGGGCTAGAGCCATGAAACTTGGGTCATGCATACATCTGGAAGAGTACAGCTGAAAGTCATCATCAATGTTGAATCTTGACCTAGATTTTACGGTTGACAGACTTCGTAATTTTTTGTCGAGTTTTTGCGTTTAGGTCATTTTCTCAGAAACTATAAGGGCTAGAGCCATGAAACTTGGGCCATGCATACATCTGAAAGAGTAACTCCCAAAGCCATCATCTGTATTGAATCTTGACATACATTTTACGGTTGACTGACTTCGCAATTTTTTGTCAAGTTTTCGCGTTTAGGTCTGTTTCTCAGAAACTATAAGGGCTAGAGCCATGTAACTTGGGCCATGCATTCATCTGGAAGAGAAGAACTCAAAGTCATCATTGATATTGAGTCTTTACCAACTTTTAACGGTTGGCTGACTTTGCAATTTTTTGGCAAGTTTACGCGTTTAGGTCTGTTTCTCAGAAACTGTAAGGGCTAAGAGCCATGAAACTTGGTTCATTCATACATCTTTGCTGATCTAGCTCTGTTTTGTGACAAAGCCCCAGCAGGCGAGACACCGCATTCCGCGGAATTCTTGTTGGATTATTTGTATTCTGAATAAAAACATATATTGTGACCAATCATTAGAACTGCCTCACGGAGGCAGCTCTAATAAAGGGCACAACATATGTTTTAATGCAAAATGAATGGAGATTTTCTGAGAATTGTCACCCTTACCCCACCCACCACTTATCTGCAGTTTCAAAGTTTTGTAAATAGCCAGTTATATAATAATTTGGCCCCGCAAGGCAGAGGTGGGATTTATCCTTTATTTGAACAGCTGGGAACCAAAACAGACTGGGAACCAGTGGGACTGATCAGAATTTTCTCTTTTCACCCTAATGACAGCAAGTGTTTTGTCAGATCACATTCTATTGGCTAAGAGGTTATCACTTGTGACAGCTACAGTGTGTGGGTACACCAATTTTTTCTGCCAATATTACATACAGGAACATGTTTGTGACTTCTTGTTGACTTCTCTGGAAGACCAGACTCTTCCAAAAAGGAGTCTGCTCTTAAAAGAAAGCGGAGCAAATTCTTTTCTTTAAAGAGTTAATTGCTTTTGAAATGGAATGCAGAAGGAAAATGGCAGAGTTGCCTCCCATAAAAATGTATACATTCACCTTAATTCCAAGATCATATAATTAAGCCTAGCCTAGGCTTGTGATTTTTAGCTCACCTGAGCCGAAGGCTCAGAGGTGAGCTTATAGGATGGGAGTCGAGCCGTCGTCCGTCCGTGGGTCCGTGCGTGCGTCAACACTTTCAAACATAAATATCTCAGAGACCAGTGGGCCGATCGCAATCAAATTTTATCTGAAGCCTCATTGGGGTGGGGGAAAGGCTGCATTAGGTTTTGGTGCCCATCAGCTTAGAACTCTGGTTTCCATGGCAACAGATAGCCCCTATAGGGTTATAATGGGGAAAATGGCGTCATCACGTTTTCTCGATTGTTTTTGATTAGATCCTTATCATACTTGCAGGTAATGATGACATACACAAGAGCTTGGATGAGTTCGAAATTTGGCCGGATTCGAGCACAGACTACGGAGTTAGCTGCCCTTGAGCGTTTGAAAAAAATCTCATAGGGTTATAATGGGGAAAATGGCGTCATCACGTTTTCTCAACTGTTTTTGCTTAGATCCTTATCATACTTGCAGGTAATGATGACATTCATAAGAGCTTGGATGAGTTCGAAATTTGGCCGGATTCGAGCACAGACTACGGAGTTAGCTGCCCTTGAGCGTTTGAAAAAAATCCCATAGTGTTATAATGGAGAAAACAAGGTCATCACATATTTTTAGAAAAACTTTGTCATCGCTCTATTGCCTACATTTCTCAAAGGATTTTAAAATAACTTCACACAAATGTAGGGCATGACAATATCTCGAGCAAGTTCGACTTTCAGGATGCTGCGCCCAAGGTCAAGGTCACTGTGGCTATTTTAAGAAAAACTTTGCCATCGCTCTAGCACCTACATTTCTCAGCAGATTTTAAAATAACTTCACACAAATGTAGGGCATGACAATATCTCGAGCAAGTTTGACTTTCAGGATGCTGCGCCCAAGGTCAAGGTGACTGTGGCTATTTTTAGAAAAACTTTTTCAGCGCTCTAGCACCTACATTTCTCAGCAGATTTTAAAATAACTTCACACAAATGTAGGGCATGACAATATCTCGAGCAAGTTTGACTTTCAGGGTGCTGCACCCAAGGTCAAGGTCACTGTGGCTATTTTTAGAAAAACTTGGTCATCGCTCTAGCGCCTACATTTCTCAACAGATTTTAAATCAACTTCACACAAATGTAGGGCATGACAATATCTCAAACAAGTTTGACTTCCAGGGTGCTGCGCCCAAGGTCAAGGTCACCGTGGCTATTTTTAGAAAAACTTTGTCAGCGCTCTAGCACCTACGTTTCTCAATGGATTTTAAAATAAATTCACACAAATGTAGGGCATGACAATATCTCAAGCAAGTTCAACTTTCAGGGTGCTGTGCCCAAGGTCAAGGTCACTGTGGCTATTTTTAGAAAAACTTTGTCAGCGCCCTAGCACCTTCATTTCTCCATGGATTTTGAAATAACTTGACACAAATGTAGGGTATGACAATATCTCAAGCAAGTTCGACTTTCAGGATGCTGTGCCCAAGGTCAAGGTCACTGTGGCTATTTTTAGAAAAACTTTGTCATCGCTCTAGCACCTACATTTCACAACAGATTTTAAAATAAATTCACACAAATGTAGGGCATGAAAATATCTCGAGCAAGTTTGACTTTCAGGGTGCTGCAATCAAGGTTTTTGATTAGATCCTTATCTAATTGCAGGTAATGATGACATACATAAGAGCTTGGATGAGTTCGAAATTTGGCCGGATTTGAGCACAGACTACAGAGTTAGCTGCCTTTGAGCATTTGAAAAAAATCCCATAGTCTTATAATGGAGAAAACAATGTCATCACATTTTCATTTTTCATTGGATCCTCTTCATACTTGCAGGTAATGAGGATATGCATAAAAGCTTGGATTAGTTAGCATTGCGGCTAGATCCCACCACTGACTATGGAGTACCTGCCCTGAGCATCCAAAAAAATCAATGTCGCCACTTTTTCTTGGTTTCTACTGATCCGATCCTTTTCAAACTTGCAGGTAATGAGGAAATGCATAATATCTTAAACAAGTTCAAATTTTGGCCAGATTAGGCCAACCACTACGAAGTTAGCTGCCCTTGACAGCTCTGTCTATTGTGCTCTTGATCGGATACTTTTTAAGCTTGCATATATTAAATGAGGGCATACATAATGTTTTGGATGAGTTTAATTTTCAGCCTGATTGGACCACTGACTGTGGAGTTAGCTGCCCTTGAGCATCTTAAATATCCCTATAGGTTTACAATGTCTCTCAGGTGAGCAATTGTTGCCCTTTGGGCTACTTGTTTTCTAGCCTTTCGATTACTTCATTATCATCATTATCAGCTCATCATTTTCTCCCCTAGCCCAAAACACAGTCAGCTCTTGATATCTCGAAAACTGATATCTCAAAGTACCCTTTTATATTGAAGAATATAGTTTGGACAAGTTTACTATTTGTATTTGCATTTCAACTCCTGTTATATCAAACTACTGATATCTCAAAGTAAATTTTCTGGTACCAGAAAATTTACTTTGAGATATCAGTAGTTTTGATTGAAGTTCGACTTCGAGATATTGAGAGTTGACTGTAACTACATTTTTCTAAAAAGGCAATATAACACAGCTCCTTGATCCATCCATACAACTATAATACATTAAATGTGCTATTGAAATACTTCTGATCAGGCTGTAAGGGTGTACAGTGTGATCTCACACCGGATAGACGGCAATCGAAAACGCTCTTAACAATTGATTAACGCGGATCAAAAACAGGTAGAAACAGGGTTTTAGATTGCAAATTGTTGACAATATGCAATCGAAAACGCTGTTTCTAATGGTTTTTGATTTGCGTTCGTCGACTGCATGTGCATTTTCGATTGCTGCCTACCCGGTGTGAATCTGGTCTTCTCTGTTCAGATAGTGAAAAAAACAGTTTTGCCAGGGCCAGCCAGTATAGCATTACCATTGGAGTCTTGTTAAAAAAAGAGCTTAAATCATATGGGTCATAAATTTTTTTAGTTGCAGATAAACCCCACATGTTGTTAGATTTTGTTGAAAATGCCTTGCTAAGGTGATTTTAAGGTGATTGCTACATCTCTATCGTTTTTTGCCACTTTTACAAAGGGAAACAACTTTTGTGACTTCCAGTTTGCTTCTCTGGACAATGTAGCCATTCCAGAATGGGGTCTACACTTCAAGGGAAGAATTTGCTCCTGGAGGAGCATTTTCTGTCCTTGAAGAGTTAACCCCCATTGAGAAGGGAGGCAACAACCAAATAAGTAGAGTTGCTTCTCCTGAAAGTTTACCCATTTACCCTAATGAGATTCTGCAATGCATTTTGGGAGAAATCATTTTTCTGCGTCAACTGTTCACTTCTCTGCACCTATGGTTACATATGCCATACTGTATGTAATAGGTACAATAATTGTGGAATTTTGGTTACTTAAAGCAAGTTGCCAGAGGTTAAATCCCAGTAAACACACCAGGTAGGCTGCAATGAAAAATGCTCGTGCAGTTGATGAACGCGGATCAAAACCCTTTAGAAACAGCGTTTTTGATTGCAAATTGGTGACAATTTGCAATCGAAAACGCTGTTTCTAATGGGTTTTGATCGGCATTAATCCATTGTTAAGTGCCTTTTTGATTGCAACCTACCACATATGGTAAATAGGTTTTACTGTGAGAAGAGTGACTTGGGGAAATTAACAAATGTGTGAACGTTTAAAGTTAGATACAGAGTTGCTTTATTGTGAACTTCTATAACGGTGCAAAATACCTCTCCATTGAACATCGAATAAGGACTCATAGGATACAGTAATGTAGGTCTGCTCAGGATTTCTGATTTATGGTAGCAACAAATGTTTTATGCTCAATGACCCAGTTACCGGTGTTTACCAGTTACCGGTGATTTCTGAAATACGCCAAATTTTTTTTTTACGTCACCGTGATTTGCATACCTGAAATTTCGGTTTTGAGCTGTCCAAATCTTCTGCTAACTGTCAGTCCTCTTTAACTCACGAAAAGTAATATTTATTTCTTAGTTACTGATATATAAACATAGTATATAAATCAATTAAGATCACCGGTAACTGGGTAAAGGAGCCTACTGGCTGAATAATTCAGTATCCCTGAAATCTTTCAGTTTTAGTTTCCAGAGGTGGGAAGATAAAAAAACAAAAAGTAAGAGAAACAAGTATATGAAGCACTTGCCTACTAAAGAAAAAGAATGAATATTCATCATGCATTTTCAGGTAATTCATTCAAAAGAAATGCAGAAGAAAGAATGAATATTCATCATGCAAATTCAAATAATTCATTCAAAAGTAGTGCAGAAGAAAGCAAGGTGCTTTGCAAAAACTTTGAAAACTAAAAAATTACATTTGACATTATTATATGCTTAATTTACTGCTCAGTTCACTGTCAGAACTTGAATAACGTCTCTGTCTGCAAACTTCTTAAATTTCTACATTGTAAAATGTTGTTTTTTTTTTTGCACAGTGCACTGAACTTCAATGAAGTTTCTGTCTTCCTGCAGACTTCTTTGATTTTTATATTGGTCATTTCATTTTTTTTTCTTTATGTTTCCTGAAAACTTTTCATAAAATATCTTATTTCAAGTCCTCATTCTTATTTTGTACCCTCAATAGGTCATTTTTTTTCTAAATAAAGTAATAGGGTTATATGTTGCAATGTAGCAATGCAGTTATTGTACCATATGCACATTTAAAACTCTGAAAGGATTGATTTCTTTGAAGTAAACAACTCGCCCAAGCGACTGAAATAACATTTATATAATCTGTGTGACACATTACAACTTGTTCTACGAAAACTTGCAGCATCAGGCTAAGAAAAAAAAGTTTTACATCGTACTAGTCAAGTAAGGTCATTGACCTAAGATATGTTACGTACAAGCTTTTGGCTAAAGTTTGGTAAAAGCTTTTAGTTTCATATTGTGTGCAGGGGCGTAACTAGGGGCAATTTCATGATACGCACAACCATTTTTTATGCTGTACTTCTTGAAAGGAAAGCTAGTATTTCAGCCACTTTGGTAATTGGTATTGAAATCTTGTCTAATTTATAAAATTTCAGCATGCAAATATGCAGGTGCATTTTGAAATTTTGTCAATTTTGACAAAATTTCAATACGCACTTGCGTATTTGCCGTATACGTAGCTACGCCCTTGGTGTGGGTGGATTAAGTTGAGATACTCATTGCAAGCCTCACCCTTACTTGACATTAAGGTCATATTCACAGACTTCAAACTTTGCCCTCATGATGTGCAAGCATCATTTTTTTTGCGCTTTGCTGTCTGGTGACAGCTCTTGTTTGCAAAATTGCCATAGTGAATGTAAAGAGAAATTTCAGTTGTTAATTTTTGTACCATTATATCATTTACTCATCAACCAATGTAAACTGAACAAGGCCTATTCTTAGACAGACAAGTGAATGGGCATTTGAAATTTCCCAAAGCAACACATCACTGTAGATATGAGGGAGTTTGGTCAAACATGTCTATAGGGGTCATCTTAGGGGACACTCAAAAACTGTATGCTTAAGACAGGTGATCTCTTTATACAGGTTCATTTGCAGATTTTGTCTTGCATGCAGACATAGATATTACTTTTCTGTTGTGGTCAACATTGGGGACATAAACTTTGCGTCAAGTTTTCAGGTTTAGCACTTTTTGTGACAATGAACATACAGGCGAGACACCGCATTCTACAGAAGTCTTGTTTGGTTGAAGGGATCCCAAAGAAGGTGGCATGATCCCTTAATAGAGTGATCCCCTTAAGACAGTTTTGCCTATATTTGATGATTAGGGATATTTCTTCTTATTTCTCATTGAAAACATATGTTGTGCCCTCTCATCTGAACTGCCTCTTTGAGGCAGTTCGGATGAGAGGAAGAGGCAGTTCAGATGAGAGGGCACAACATATGTTTCGATGCAGATTTAACTAAAATTACCTATAATTATGACCAAATACTCCCTCTTATCAAGAACTTTTCAGCATATGTAGACAAGGCTTAGACAAGTCTGCTTAACCACGCAATGTGGGCAGAGCTGTCTCCTTGCCTGCATAATATCTAGGAAACAGACATTAAATTAGGGAAAACACTGATCAAAAAGCACAGGTATGTGGGCTGATCAGAACCTTCAGTATTCACATTTCTCATTTGTAAGCTTAAATTGTGGGGAAAGATTTCTCATTTGTAAACTTAAATTGTGGGGAAAGAAAAAAGTCTTTAACATTTGTTCTGCTAGAGGGGAATAGGCAGAATTTGGTAAATACATGCATTGTTACCAATGCTATTTTCCTAGTGCCATTTTCTCTAGAACGAAAAATGGGCAATTCCAGATTTCAAAGGCAGGAGAAATAACAGTTCAAGGGTGAAACTGAAGTTTTTGTTAAGTATATTTTACTGATTTTATTGTTGGTACTTATTGTTGCTTTAAGAAATCATGCAAATATAATATTGAGAAACAGAGTTTGTTGTTTATATTTTGAAAAACAGATACAAGAGATACAGGTGATCCTGAAATGTTTCCCTGATTTCTGAAGGTGTTTAGGTACACCGTCATGATCACTGGCCTTTTTTACAAAGGGGGACAACTTTTTTGACTTCCTGTCTGTTTTTCTGAAAAATGTAACACTTCAAAATGGTGCCTACTCTTTTAAAGAAAGAATGTGCTCAGAGGGGAGCAAATCCTTTCCTTTGAGAGTTGACCCCTTGAGAAGCAAAACTGAAAATTGCAGACTTGTTTCCCCTAAATGTATATGCGCACACCATACCATTCCATATTTGGACGCTTTAACCAATTACTGTAATCACCTGGGCCCAGTTGCTCAAAGCATCATTAGGTTAAGTCTTCTAATAGCCATAAAATCAAGAGGGCTCATATTTTTTTGCCAAAAAAGGTGAGAAGTTTTTGCAGTGCAGAAAGCTCTCACATTTTTTTCTGCAAAAAATGGCAGTGTTTTTTTTTGCATACCATACTTTTGAAATTTTAACGTCTCATTAATTAATGATAAGATTACTTTTGCAAAACCTGGCCCTGAAACTTTGAACAACCTGATACTATGAGCAAATATTTAAAAATTGTTTAAGAACTGGTCAGTAGCACAGACCCTGATCAGACAAAAGGAGCATTTCCATATGGGTCTACCATATTTATTAGGGTCTCTCTGTCACCAAATAACCCTATATATCTTACTCAGCCTTGTATAGTTCAAAAACAGTCCCAATAATCTAAATCTAAATGGCTTTTTGGGTTGTTTTGGCCGAGAAAACCTGTTTCACAATCAAATAAATAAAGTTCATTATTCGCTGATGCACATCTGTCCTGATATATGAGTGATTTCATTTATGTGCTGTTTTTATTCAGCTACACCATGGGACATTTTTCCTGTCTAATGTGATCCCAAATGAGCCACGACTCAATAAAATGTGTGCCCAGCAAAGACCCAGATCAGCCCAGGCATCTGCCAGGTCTGATCAGACTCTTCGTTGTGCACTTAAAGGGTAGCTAAAGGTCTAAGCTAGCAACTAGCTCCGTGCAGACAGCAAAGACTCTGATGAAACTGGGCTAATGCCTAGGTTTATCTGAGTCTTCTCTGGGTGCACATTCCACTTTGCTGGTTTTGTCATGTCACAGCTCAAATATGTAGTGCAGCTGTATTAATTCCATAAGACATAAAACATAAGAAACATTGAGTCAGTTTTTAATGTATAACATAGTGAACATTAGCTGAAAGGCTATTTTATGGACACAAAATTTGAGAACTGCACATATAAAAAGAACAGCATCACAGCAAAGATATATATATATATATATATATATATATATATATATTGCCCCATATCTCCCCTTATATATATATATATATATATATATATATATATATATATATATATATATATATATATATATATATATATATATATATATATATATATATATATATATATATATATATATATATATATATATATATATCACAGACTGTGATATACATGTTATCTATACAATCAAAAACGGAAATGGTAATAATGTTATCTATTAAAAACAGGAAGTCTGGATGCAAGTATGATGCTCAATTGCTGCATACCTACACCCAGATTAAAGTTGAATAGATTAAATTAAAATATAAAGCCAAGTATTAAAGGAGAACCAATTGACATGATTACATTTATTTCTCTTTAATAAAAAAGAAAGAAATCATGGTCCTCCTTCAACTTAGACTTCATCACTACCTTGTAATTTTACCCTAAGACAGAGCACTAGATAAGAGGGGTATTTGATGATAATTGAGGGATTTTTTTTCCATTTCTTATTGTAACCATATGTTGTGATCCCTCATCTGAACCGTCTCGTCGAGACGGCTCAGATGAGGGGTCACAATATATGTTTTTATCCAGAATTAACAAAAAATATCCAGAATTAACAAAAATTATCCTTAATTATCATCAAATACTCCCTCTTATCTAGGGCTCTGCTAAGATGTATTTTTCTCTTCCAAAACAATGCTTCAAATTTAGATCTGTCTTGTAAGAAGGATTTAGATTTTTTGGGAGGAATAACACCTATCTTATATGGAAGATAAATACAGCAATTTTTCCTGTGATTTGGCACTGTGTGTTATTGTCATATTTCTGTGTAATATCGTGATACTACTTAAATAGACCTCTCTTTAGACTGACTGCAGTTTCTTAAGATTTATTGCCTCATGCAGTTTTTTCCAGTGTCTAACCAAAGTCACCCTTTTTCCTTTTCATGATTTGACACAAGCATGAAAGTACAAGCTACCGGTAGTTATTTTGTGACAGCCATCATAGTGCTGTCAGCATCACATTATCAGTACAAATCTGACGAGTCTAAGAATCACACAGGGTTTGCCCATTTTGATGCAAACTTATGTATGTCTCTTTCTGCTGAATTGTCTCTCGACATTTCTATCAGCCTAATATCTCTCCATCTCCTTGGTGTCACCTTTAGATGCTGATTTTGTTGATTCTGCAAGCATGCGTTTTCTGTTGAGTAAAAATCTGAGAATCCCGAGGGCGACTTGTAACAGGAGGCTGAGGAGTGCCAGCCAGGAGCCAATCTGCAAATAAGACAATTTGGCCGCGACATGGGAAAACCAACAAAATGGTATGCGCCCCCCAGGAAAGACTCCGATCAGGCTTGGCATCTACCCAGTCTGATCAGAGTCTTCGATGTGCACTTAAAGGGTAGCTAATGGTCTAAGCTAGCTCTATGCGGACAGCAAAGACTCTTGTCAGACTTGGTGTATGCCCAGGCTGATCTGAACCTGTGCTGAGCGCACATGCTGCTATGTTCATTTTGTCCTGTTGCCGCTAAATTTTGGGTTCCTGCATAGATACCAATACAATAACTTCGAAAAATAGCCCCTCTCTCTCTCTCTCTCTCTCTCTCTCTCAAGTTTAAAGTGAATGGATATACCTTAATGGAAGGCAACCCTGCCGCTTTTGTTTCTGTCTCTCTTCCTCTTTTATATTTTTATCTTATTCTCATAACGATGTTCCCCAGGAGGCTCAGCGGAATAGATCCACAGGATGCATTTCCTGGCACTGAGTGGGTCTATCCATCCCCTTTCCAAATCAAAGAGGTGAGCCGTTCTGTTGCTTTTAGTGAAACCGACCCAAATTATCCAAGTTGGCCCTATATCTTTGAAACTGCATGTGAGTCTCAGGCCTTTCAAACTGAAACCACGAGGAGGAAATTATTTCCTTAATACTTGAAGTGCCAGTGACGAAAATAACTGAATTTGCAAACAGTGTAGATTTTGATGAGGCGGCTCATAATGAGCCGCCTCATCTAGATCCACACTGTTTGCCCTCTAGTTTTTGAATCCTCAACATGAAATATCTTGTACAAGATATTTTTTTTTGAATATTGCAGACGTAACTTTTGTCGTCTGCTTTTTGGCGCTTAAAAGAGTTAAAGAGCTGCTCCCTATTCAGAGGAATTTATATAGGTCACGGTGACGTTCTTTTATAGAAGTTGTTGGTCTTGTGTCGCGGCTCAAGTTTGTTTGACGATTTTTACTTACCATGGACGTTGTCATTAAAGAGGTGAAGTTTGCAGTGTTGATAGTTTTGCTACCAAAGTCGATTTCTTGGTGTTCCAAATCGGAGCATCTGCAAAAGAAAATTTATTATGGTATAGGAATCCTGAAAACGGATGTCTAATGGAGGCAATGCAGGCGTTCAGGCAATTTAAAAGTATCGCCAAAATAATGATAACATGCATACGGGAAATTGATATTTCCAGCCCCAGTTTAATTGCCTTGACTAAATATACTATGTCAAAAAAGTTCCTTTACATGAAATTGCTTGTGTTGCCATGGCAACTGCAGAAGTTATAAACACTTAGTTTTTGTTAATTTCACAAGAGTATCCATTTGCCTGTCGAACAGGTTTATTCGTTTTGGTTTCGTGACTACGCTTGTTACAAGGGTCGTTTGAATATGCATGAGGTAATTTTTCAATTTCGCAGAGCAACGTCATTACAACTGCTCAAATTAAAAGTCATTTAAAGTTGGTTTGTGAGTAATGCTTTCCCAGATTCTGTGCTCCACAACTAGAGCAAGCCAAAGAAATTGAAATTTGACTCCTTCTGATGCGAGAATTTGAGCCACAACTGAGGACGACCAAGACAAAATATAGCTTACCATGGATCGATAGTTCGATCAAACGACTGGTCAGAAAACGAGATAAACTACCTTCGTGCTCGCAAGTCAAGCAGCCCTGACATTAAGAACCACTACACACGGTTCAGAGCACATGTTCAGAAGGTCATAAGAGATGCATATTGGAAACATATTTCCAATATCTTCTCTTTTGAGACCGATAACCCTGATCCCGATTGCCCCTGGAAAAGTCATTTGTCAAGTCCCTCAAGAAAGGTGCGTTTGGGATCACCACACTCAGAGAAAATGGAATCTTGAAAACTGACACTCTTGATAAGGCTAATATTTGTAACAGACAATGCCAGGCAGCTTCCACATGTGAATCTGACTCCGAAATCCCCTACAAAGGTATTAGTCCTTTCTCCCCCATGAGGGAGATTACAGTTGACCCAAATGGGGTCATTAAATTGTTGAACAGCATGAACATACATAAAGCATCTGGGCCTGATGGCCTGAAAGCTAGGGTGTTAAAGGAATGTAGTTCTGAAATTGCTCCTTCATCTACAACGAGTCGCTTGCTCAGGGCGCTGTACCAGATGATTGGCGACAAGCAAATGTAGCTCCGGTTTTTAAGAAAGGAGAAAAATGTGATGCTGCTAATTATCGACCGGTGTCTGTTGCAAAACCCTAGAGCATATAATATTAAATAACATTAACAAGCACCTAGCCTTTGAAAGCATTGTTGCTCACTATCAGCATGGTTTCCGAAGTCAGAGGTCTTGCGAAACCCAACTTGTTCAGTTCTACCACGATTTGGTAAGCAACCTGGATGGTGCCCTAAAATCGTGGCCACAAGCAGACTGATGTGATTATTATGAATTTCGCAAAGGCCTTTGACAAGGTACAACACAGTAGACTATTGTACAAATTAGATTATTACGGGATTAGAGGATCTACTCATAAGTGGATCACTTCATGGCTCTCTGAGTGCTCTCAATAAGTCGTTTTTGATGGCCAAGCCTCAGATCCAGTCCCGGTTCTATCTGGTGTCCCTCAAGGATCGGTGCTAGGACCGGTCCTTTTTTTCTTATTTTCATTAATGATCTTCCAGATAACATCAGGTCATCTGTTCGTCTTTTTGCTAATGATTGTATTTTGTATAGGAATATCTGCCCCCCCCCCCCACCCCCCCCCCCCACACACATGAATTGCCAGATCTTGCAAGATGACCTGAACAAACTCGCACAAAGGGAGACCGATTGGTAAATGAAATTTAATGTTGCCAAATGTCATTCTATGAGGGTGACTTGGCACCTCCCTAGCAAACAAATACACTTTAATTACTCTCTCCAACAGCAAAGATTAGAACAGGTTCAGTCCGCCAAATATCTTGGAATAACAATTCAGGGGCGTAACTAGGGGGCAATTTCATAATACGCACAACCATGTTTTATTCTCTACTTCTTGAAGGGAAAATACGTATTTCAGCCTCTTTGGGAGTTGGTTTTGAAATCTTGTCTAATTTATAAACTTTCAGCATGCAAATATGCAGGTGTGTTTTGAAATTTTGTCAATTTTGACAAAATTTCAATACGCACTTGCGTATTTGCCGTATACGTAGCTACGCCCTTGCAATTACAGACAATTTGGATTCGGGTCAACATATTTCAGAAATATCAAGCAAGGCAACTAAGACAATGGATTTTCTTCGGCGCAATTTGGCGCTGGCACCTAGGCAAACTAAGGAAGCAGCATACAAAACATTGGTTCGCCCTCAACTGGAGTATGCAGCACCTGTGTGTGCCCAGTGGGGTCTTACTTTATTCCTGGCTTTTGATCTTCAATGCTGTTACAAAATTTGGTGTATCCTACAGATATCATACACGCCATTACGAAGGTGATCACGGCTAACACTGCATTTATCAGCACAAAGGGCAGAACAAACATGTTTGACCTGAAAACAAAGCAAAACGCCTAAAAGTTTGTAAAATCAGCTCCTTCTATAGTTTTGATACAATAGTTAAAACATCAGAATGCGTGTGCCATTTTGGAGATAATTACAGCATTCACTTACCGGGTACCAAGATTTCAAAGAATTAATTTGTGACACTACACGCTTATAACAGGTATGTGGAAGATGTGCATATGATATTTTGTGGATAAAATGTTTATTTTTTGACAAACTTATGGCATTTTCAAGTTAAGAAATTTACTATTTCAGAAATACAGTGTTCCAATTTTGTGTAATCAGCTCATTCCGCAATCGATCAGTTAGGCACTTTGCAAATACTGAAGATGTGCATAAGAAATTTTGGAGATAAGATACTATTTCTGACAAAATTATAGCATTTTCAAACTTAGAAATTTTACAGGCGATTCGTTAATGTAGATATCATTTCAGCAAATCACTTTCAAACAGTGCACAGATGTTACAGACGTAATGAAGATCGGCATATTATGGCAAAACTAGATAAGAGGGGTATTCGATGATAATTTGGGGATAATTTTCTTTATTTCTTATCAAAAATATATGTTGTGACCCCTCATCTGAACCGTCTCGTCGAGACGGTTCAGATGAGGGGTCACAGCATATGTTTTTATCCAGAATTAACAAAAATTATCCTTAATTATCACCAAATACTCCTCTTATCTAGGGCTCTGATTATGGGCAGTGATGGGTACGATCACCATGTTTATATGTTCTCAGGAGAGAAGAAAAGAAGAAAAAAAAACATACCCTATGTTGTGGTCGTGACTTGACCTCTTTACCATATACAAGAAATAAATACACAGAGCCATACCACCAATTGTCAGCCCGAATATGCTAAAATAGAGGGGGAAGTTACACTTGGCGACGTCACTCAAGCCATCGACTGTTGTATAGAGAATACAAATTCCAGCAAAATGGTCCTGCAATTATACAGCTACAGTAATAACTACATCTCAGCAGGTCGCAATATTAAAATGAGCCGCGACACGACAAAGCCAACAAAGTGGCTCGTGTGCCAAGCAAAGACTCGGATCAGCTGGGCAGCCGCGCAGTCTGATCAGAGTCTTTGCTTTGCCCTTAAAGACTAGTCAAAGCTTCACTGCAACAGCGAAGATTCTGATGAGAATTGGCGGATGCCCAGGATGATCTGAGTCTTTGCTAGGCGCACATGCCACTTTGTTGGTTTTGTCATGTCGCGGCTCGAAAAAAGCTTTGAATCATCGTCGAAACATGCGTGCCTACTGGAATGTAATATGTGTGTCTGCTGGAATGTAACACGTGTGTGCCTGCTTCAATAAAGAATTGAAATTTGATTTTTCAGCGTTCATCGTGTGATGAAGCCAGTGGGCGGAGCTAAAATTCCATGAAGCGCGAAGCGCTTCTTATAGAATTTTAGCGCCGACCACTGGCTTCTTCACATGATGAGCGCTGAAAAATCAAACTTTTGTTCTGATATTTATACTTTATTCGTGAATCTCTCTGTGCCGTTTTCGTGGTAATTTGGTGTAGAATATGCAAAATATGGGTCGAAGAAAAGCTAGTAACGACGTGTTCGGCCATAACGTTAAACAGCCGTCGCCCTAACGTGGCGTCAATCGAACGTTACAAGAACCAGTCAAGGCGTTTGTTTACATAAGACGTCGCTTGACGACGTCACATGATCAATTGTCCTTCATCGGTGTATGAAGCGGTTCACCTATGGGAAGTCAGTGGCAAGTGTAAATATTGTAACATATGCCTGCTGCAATGCAACGTGTGCCGGTTCGAATACAACGCCTGTCTGCTAGAATGCACTGAATATACTGTCGCAAGCACGACGCCATTACGTAGGCATACAACGTCGTTTCTCAATGGTTGACGTCTGGTTTTACGTCGCTGAAAGCGTTTGCTATGGGTACAAAGTAGCACACTTTTAAAAATGAAAATGTGAAAAGTGCGTTAGAATGGGGATATTGTCATTTTGGGAGGTAAATCGTCGGTTTTATGGTCGAAAATTGCGTTTTATGGCTCCACTGGCGCGTCGCCGTACAGCGAAATTTCCGACCATAAAACCGACGATTTTTGCTCCCAAGATGACAATTTTGAGTACAGTTTTCCTCTAATATCAACGTCATGTGACTTCTGGAATGTGCCATTTTTGCCTGATGTAATGTAATATATGTATTATATTTGCAGCTCAGACGGTGTGCGCCTGTTGGAATGTATTTTATATACTATATGTACTACTTTTGTGAAATGTATCATGTGCTTGCTGCAATGTAACATATATGGTAATATATATTTTGCATGCTGGAATGTAACATGAATATAGTTTATACTACTCAACATTGTGTGCCTGCTGGAATGAATCATTTGTGTCTGCTGAAATGTAACATGTATATAATATAAACTCGTCAACATTTTGCGCTTGCTAGCTGGAATGTAACACATAATATACACTTCTCAACTTTATGGGCCTGCTGGACCGTATCATGTGTGCCTGCTGAAAATAACGCTGTATGCATCCCGGAATGTATTATTTGTGCCTTCTAGAACGTAACATGTATTTAATATATACTAATCAACATTTTGTGCCTGCTGGAATGTAATGTGTATTACGTTGTGCGTACGCTGGAACGTATTATGTGTGCCTGCTGGAATGAAACATATATAAAAAATTATACTTCTCAACGCTTTGCGCATGCTGGAACGTATCATATGTGCTGTAGAAACATAATAACATAAGGATGGTTTACAAGGCTACACATCTTAGAATACACATCGAAAGACAAAACGTCGAAACGTAACTTTGGCTTCATCGAAAAGTCACATCATCGAATACGACAAAACAAAGAAACGTCAAAATGTCTTCGAATGTCAAAAGACCGAAACTGTCGTATTAACACTACGACACAATATCGAAATCACAACATTTCACTGAGGTGCGACAAATAATCACATTTGCCATTAATCTTGGTCATGTTGGTAGCTGTACGCTAGTTTACATCTATGTTTCTTATTTACTCAGTTACTGAAGAACATATTTTGTGGCCTCGTAGGGCTACTTGGGTAGGGGAGACCGTGGATGAAAGTGTCACTTTCGAATTTCAGTCTCAGCAACAAAATATTAATATACTGATGAAACCGATATGAGCCACGATACGAGAAAACCAGCAATATGGTTGTTCGCCCAGCGCAGACTCAGATCAGCCTGGGCATCCGCCCAGTCTGATCAGAGTCTTCGCTGTCCGCATGGAGGTAGCTCAGAGCCTGTGCTACCCTGTAAGCACTTAGGGAAGAGTCTGATCAGACAGGGCGGATGCCCAGACTGATCTGAATCTGCGCTTGGCGCACAACCACATTGTTGGTTTTCTCGTGTCGCGGCTCAATTATTAAGTCGACCGAATCGGATACAGAAAAGGCTGCTGTTTTGGCAGATTTCTTTACATAATTGTTTACGAAGGGGCCTGAAGGAGAGATGCCAAAATTGACAAGAAAGAAGTACCCTTTTTTCATATTTATGCATTTTTTCTGTGTTTCTTCGATGTTCTTTTTCCATGTTATTTTTCGATTAACTGTCCATTCGGCAGCTTGTCTTATTCACTGCTTTGTTCTTTCGATACCCTGTCTTTTCGATGAACTGACATTTCAATATTTTCTTTCCACAGTCCCGGATCCAGGGGGTGGGCTTTGGGACTGCAGCCCCGCCATCTGGGCTTCTGTGTTATGCATAATATGTAGGTCTTCAGATAATAAGGAGTATCTGGTGACAGTTTGAGATAAGTTATCCATGTGGTTAGATTAAAATAAATGTTTCGACGTATTAGAATCGCCTCGGTGGGGCGCTTCTAATGAGATATCACAACATATTTTTCAAGGCAAAAAGAGATAAACAAATATCTCATCAAACTGATCCCTTATTATGTCATTTGTTTTCAAGCCCAGACCCCCTCCTCCCCCCCCCACCACCACACAAACGCATTTCGGCACCTCCAAGCCCCACTAGTTATCCAGAGCCTCACCAGTACGTGGTGGTCTGGATCCGGGCCTGCCAAAATACGAAGGGCTTTTAACACCCACTGCCCCTACGTCCATAAGGCAACGGGAAACCTACCATTTACTAAAATCTCAAGGGAAAAATAAAAGACCATACGGTATCCAAAGAGCTTCCTGTATTAAATGCAAACACTGTAGGCCCTGACCTGACACTGCGTTCTGCGGCGTCTGATCTGCGTCTACATAGGAGCGGCTGTAGCGTAGTGGATTACACTCCAGACTACCAATCCAGGGGTCGCAAGTTCGATCCCCCGCTTCTCCGGTCTTTCGGATGAGACTTTAAACCGAGGTCCCGTCTCCATATGACCTCGTTGTTGGTGGGACCTTAAACCCGAGTTCACTCACTCACTCACTGCGTCTACATTGCTTGCCAATATCCTGGACATAAAAAGGTCAGAGCCCACTCTCTAGACAGATTTTCCTATTGTGTTGTAATCTAATTGAGGATTACCTCATTGAGCGATAAGAATACAAACTCACTCAGGTTAGTCAATTTTTACAAAAAAGTAGTAATAATGATTGAGGCCTTTACCCATTGTGTCCTTGACTCCTCAGGTTTTGAAACGGACTTTACCATCTGTGCGTGAGAGCCAGCCCAGGTGAAAAGGGTTTTAAATTAGGACATTGTCTTCCCTCTGAATACTAAATGGACTCTTCCATTGATTTTGGCCTGGTCCATTATTTTATAGTAACTGTTAAGATTTTCTGCCAGTACAAATTTTTACATCCCTTAATATCTTAAATTGACTCTTCCATCAATGATTATGGAACAGTCCACTACTAATAACAGAAGTGTCAGAAAGGCTCGATACAATTTTCACCCCCGTATATTTGAAATGGACTTTTCCATCTTTGTCTTTGTATCAGTCCATTATTTAGTGGGCTGTCATCATCAAACATTTAACCCCTAATCTTAATTGACTGTTCCATCATAGGACCGTCCATTATTTAAAACAGGGGTGTTAGATAAACAATCTTTACCTTACACCCTGAATGGGTGTTTAAATGGACTCTTCTGTCTTTAACACTTGGTCAGTTCATCATTTCAAATAGGTGTTCAACATGCCCAAGATGCTTTTACAAAGGGATAAGTAGGATTTGAGCGATGCTCACCAAGTCAGTTCAAATTCGACTCGCTCTAACACTTGGCTTTTGCGAATAGTGAGTGACGCTCAGATACTGAGATAGATGTTTAATAGATGTTTAAGCAGAAAAACAAATTATGCAAAAAGTTAAGACCCTGATCAGACACCGCATTCTTCGGCGTCTTTTATATGTCCACACACTGTTTGCCAATAATTGAGCCGCGACACCAGAACACCAACAATGTGGTTGTGCGCCCAGCGTAGACTCAGATCAGCCTGGGCGTCCACCCAGGCTGATCAGAGTCTTCGCTTTGCGCTTAAACGGTAGCTAAGGGTCCAAGCTACCTTCATGCGGACAGCGAAGACTCTGATCAGACTGGGCGGATGCCCAGGCTGATCTGAGTCAGCTCTGGGCGCACAACCACATTGTTGGTTTTCTCGTGTCGCGGCCCATATCTCTTTTATGGGACGCTAGGCAAAAATGAGTAGTAGAAAGTATTCACTAACGTTTGATTTGTCCATGAGAATTTGAAGAGGAAAATGTCCATAATCGGCTTGAATATGCCATGTCCCATTCAGTTAAGCTCGCATGAACGAAGAGCTATTGTCCTATCCCCGGCGACGGCGTTTGCGGCGGCGTTGGGGGCGGCGTCGGCGTTAGCAAAATGTTAAAGTTTTACGTTAAAGTTATTTATGTGATGGTCAAGGCGCTATCAGGCGAGCTATCCTGTCACGGTGACAGGTCCTGTTAAAACAACGCGTTTGATAAAAGGATGGATAGCTGCGTTTTAAGTCATTTGCAATTATAGTATTTTCAGTAATTAGGTGATAATGAAAGGCAGGTGTAATCGAACTCCGTTTACGATTGAAAAGGTTTCCGTCTTTCAACCAGAATCGACGAACCTGGACCGCTAGCATAGCAGGCTAGCACTCAACCCACTAAACTGTCAGTGGAACTGGTTACCCAAACCTGCTGATGTTTTTTACTATGGTCTTTCAAATTCTAAAGAACGAAAAAGAAAGAGAAAGAAGAAAAAAAAAACAATAAAGAAAGAGATATGTATATTACCATTTTGACATTGAAAGAATGGACTTATTCGGCTACATTTAAGTTTTCAATGAGAATATAAGATGAGGAAAAATATCCATAACGGGTATGAGCCCGTCTCAGCCCCGGATCCAGGAGGTGGGCTTTGAGGCTTAGGTCCCGCCACCTGGGGCTCTGTGTCCAATATAATGCAAGAATGTAGCTAATAAGAAGCATTTGATGATAATCAAAGATGATATTCCTTAAGCTTTGATTGAAATATGTTGTGACATCTCATTGGAATCGCCTTGGCGAGGCGATTCCAACGAGATGCCAGAACATATATTTAAAGCTGAACATGATATTATCTTGATTTTTCATCGAATACTCTATTTTATCTGGATCCCTGATTATGGCCTCTTTCTTTTGGCCCTAAACTCCACCAGTTGTCCAGAGAGACCCCGCCATCTAGATGTGGTCTTGATCCGGGCCTTTTCCATGTTTTGTCAAAGACCCGTATCATGAAACCATTTGAGCCGCGACACGACAAAACCAACAATGTGGTTGTCCGCCCTGTCTGATCAGAGTCTTCGCTGACGGCATGGAGGTAGCTTAGAACCTTAGCTACTCTTTGAGCACTTAACGAAGAGACTGGTGAAACTGGGCGGATGACGAGGCTGATCTGAGTCTGCGCTGTGCGCACAACCACATTGTTGGTTTTCTCGTGTCGCGGCTCATTTAGTTTATGTTTAGACGATCAGAGATGTTACAGGCAACAGATTTATATCATGAAACATATGTTTTTTTTTTTGTGTGGGGAGGCGGGGGAGGGAGGGGACGGGTTTCAGAAAAGTAAAAGAAGGAGCCTGAAGAAAGAAAAAAAAAAACTCAGAGGTGTGCCCGACGCGAAATTTAGGAGGCCCGGGAAAAGGACTTTTAAGGCAAATTAAAGGGGTGCCGGATGGAGAAAGTGGTGAATTTCTATTCATTTTAAAATTACAGTTTGAAAACTTAACCTTTTTTTTTAAACATAACATAACATAATGTTATTTTGACTTAAGCATAACGCAGCTCATCGTCATACATACAAATATACAATCTGCGTGAACATATATATAAATACATGTATGTGACAAATATGTATAGTTACATCCACATAAGAACAAGGTGAAATATCCTTTCTGAAGCAACATTAGATGAAAGACACTTCAGGTTATCCCTTAGTTTGAAAGCATTAATCAAAATTTTTGCCAGGTTATTAAGTTCTTTTAGTTTTGTTGTATTGTGCAAAGTTATAAATTTATACATGTTAGGTCTAGTTTTTAAGTGTCTTTTAATATGTATTCGTCTTAAATCATTGTAAAAGGGACAAATCAGGACAAACTGATATTCATCCTCAATATTATTTTATCGATAACATTAACGCCATTGGCAACATTAATTTGGTTGACTTGGATGTCATTAACTTGATTGTCATTGATAACATTAATCCTTGGTGATGAAATTAATGACGTTGACTTCATCGATGTCAACGGAATTAATGTTATCCATGGCGTTAATGTTATCAATGACGTTAATGTAAACCAACAAAGTTATTGTTATCAATGACGTTTATGTTATCAATGACGTTATTGTTATCAATGGCGTTAATGTTACCAATAATGTAAATGTCATCAATGACGTTTTAATGTCATCAATGACGTTTTTAAAATGTCATCAATGTCATCAAAATTTATGTTAAAGATGGCTTTAATGTTATCAAGAACGTTGATGTTTTCAATGACGTTTATATTGTAAATGACTTTGATATTACCAATTACGTTAATGTTATACGTGATTAAAAGATAAAGATACTATGTGTGCCCGTTGAGACATATCCGCAAACAATTCTGCAAGAAACAAAAATAACACTAAAATATATATCATTAAAAAGTCCATGCAAGACGTTCAATCCCAACCCGGATCCGGCGATTTCGTTTTTTGTTACCCCACCACACTTTGGTGGCGGGGTATTATGATATACCTTTTGGTGTCTGCCCGTCCGTCTGTGCTCACAATTTCCGGTCCATAACTTGACTATTCACAGAATCCCTTCAGATTTTGCATACATATTGTTATCGGGGATGAGTGGTATGGGATTGTTAATGGGCAAAATCTGTCCATTTTTTTACAGAGTAAGTGCCCTTGTTCGTATTGGAAAAAATGGTTTCTGATCTGTTATTCCTTTACTGTTTGTGATACCTGAATGAAACTTCACAGATATGTTGAACATCAAAAGTTACATATTGTGACTAAGAACCGTCATTCTTACCTTTCCAGTTTTTAGTTATTCCCCTTGATAAGTCTTAAAAATGGTTTTTGACCTGTAGTTCCTTTACTATTTGGAATGTCTGAATGAAACTTCACAGATATGTTGAACATCAAAGGTTACATTTTGTGACTAAAAATCGTCACTCTTACCTTTCTTGTTCTTGAGTTATCTGCCCTTGATAGGTCTGAAAAAATGGTTTTTAACCTGTAGTTCCTTGACTGTATGGAATATCTTAATGAAACTTCACAGATATGCTGAACAAGAAAGGTTACATATTGCGACTAAAGCCTGTGACTCTTACCTTTCCAGCTCTTGAGTTATCTGCCCTTGATTGATCTGAAAAATGTTTTTTTACCTGTCGTTCCTTCACTATATGGAATATCTGATCGGAACGTCACAGATATGTTGAACATCAAAGGTTACATATTGTGACTAAGGCATGTGACCTTTACCTTTCCAGTTCTTGACTTATCCGCCCTTGACAGATCTGAAAAATTAGTTTATGACTTATTGTTCCCTTTCCATATGGAATATCTGAATGAAACTTCACAGATATGTTTTACATCAACGGTTACATGTTATGACTATGGACCATGCCTCAGACCTTTACAGTTCATGAGTTTTCCACCTTTGATGGATCTGAAAAATGGCTTTTAACTTGTAGTTTTATACTATAATGAAATATCTGAATGAAACTTCACAGATGTGTTTAACACCATAGAATAAGAAACGGAGTCTCTCAGCTCAAAGAAATGCTTTATAACCTGATCTAAATCTACATTGGTCAGAATGCCCCTCGTTGTTAGAAATCTCACAAGGCTGCTCATGTATGAGTGGTTTATATACTCAGCGTCAATGAAAACGCACCAGTTTGGAACTTATGGCTCATTATGTTCGTTTAATGTTTGATTTTATGTAACAGACAAATTGGTTAATCGTTATCTTCTGGTATTGAGACAGAATGTTTGCAAATTATATTTCATTCATCAGTGGATGCTATCAAGTGTGATGTCAATACTGACGTACTTGAAAACTGTTGATATCAAATGACATATGTAAAGCGTAATAAATCCATATTTGGTGCTCTGCCAGTCACTTGATAGCAAATGAATCGTTTATTGGAAGGTCTCTTGACATAAAACCCACTTTTCCTCCATTGAATTATGACGCGGTTCGGCAGATTAGGGTGACGTTATCCATGTAACGTCATGCTCTATCTGGATAATGATTGACGTTTGCCCCACAGAACTTCTGAAATCCTGTTTCTACTACTTATCTCAGCATTTTGGGATGCATAAAAGTATTGAATTTACCTTTAGTTACTTTTGTCTGCCCTTGTTTGGTGAACGTGACAATAAAGTGATGTTCGAATCTAAGTCACTTTGTTAGTAAGTAAGTAAGTAAAGTCTTTATTTACCGAGGGTGACAACATTTAGCAAATAACAAAGCTAATCTTACATGAGGCCCTCAAAATATAATACAAAATGATACAGAATAATACAAATGAATGTGCAATTTACATGTACATTCAAAACAGAGCTGTGGAGAAAAAAGAAAAAAGAAAAAAAATTACATTCGGTGGTCTGGATTTCTTTTCTATGGCGATTTGATAGGGTATCTATACTCTGGCAAAATCCATCATTGAGGAATTTCTGCCATGTGAAATTATGGTAGAATTCTGCTTTTCTTGATTTCCGAGCTTAAGTTACGTCACACACCCACAACGTACCTTCAGGCAGAATGACATCATGGGCGTAATAAGATGGTCCGATATGACAACTATACCCTGTTGTATAGTTTGATATAGAATTTAAGCAAAATGTTTTGCATTATAAGACTGGTGCGTTTTCATTGACGCTGAGTATATTAATATCTGTTTACAGTAAGGACATTATATCTCTGTCTATCCCAGTTCCGTGGCTATTTAGCTATTATATATTTTAAAAAATAAGTTACGATGCCCAGCAGTGGCGGGGTATCATGCAGTGCCTGCAGTGCTTTGTTCCGATTGGCTGCTTCTCTGACTTCTTGTTGTAACCAATGATAGGACATGAATTTTTAGCTACATATTTGTGACACAGATATAACACAGTCAAAATCATTTAATGTTAATGTTCTCCGCATTTCTTAAAACATATCAATATATTTCCTTCAATTTTCAATAAACCGAGACTTTGACGGCCGACTGTCTGCCGAATTCAGTGTCCGTCACATGATTAGACATTGACAGGTATACAATACTCCGGCTTTGGGCATTGGCATAAATAGTGTGGGGAATTACATCAGTCCAGCCACAATCCTTTGCCGATTCGGATTCTTGTCGTAGCCCAAGATCAAATTGTCATTAGAAGAGGCCCACGGACTACAAAGCTGCTCACCAGGCGCCTAGCTCGAAATTGCTGTCACATTTGTACATGCTCAAAATTGCTGTCACATTTGTACAGGCTAATACAAAATATACAACTACAAAATCTCAGCCTGACAGTCTGATGAGTTGATAAAGTATATAACTATTTTCCATATTATGATTGCCGTGGCAACAATAACAACAACAACAACAACAACAAATAAATAAAATAAAAATAAAAAAGTAATAAATGAATAAATAAAAATAATTTCCAAAGTTTTTTTGTGCGATTTTCCCTTTTGGTTGCCATGACAACCGATCAAAATGAGCAGTGTACGTATTTCTGAAAGTGTTAGGTCAGAATGTCAATGTATCTCATTTTTTCCCATAATAAGTCGCTATACCAACCGTATTCTTTGAACAATGGATAAAGGCTATTATGGTTAGTATGCCTATGAACTCTTTGCCTCATAGAGCGTATGGTTCCTGAGGAGAAAAATTCAGATATTTTTTTTTCTATTTTTGCACTTTGGTTTCAATGGCAACAAACAAAATGAGCAGCAGGCATAAAATCATATGGCTGATACAAGACTACTCAAGGAACAGTTTATAAAATTGTTGTCAAAATATCTGCGATGGTTTGGCAGTAGATGCCATTTTTCAATTTCCCCATTATAAGTATATGAAAACTCTAAGTTACCATAGCAACAAAACTAAAGAGCCTATTTTCATCAAAAAATCTCTTAAGTCTTATTATGATGAATATTTCTATAAAGTCTCAGTTTCATAGAGCTTATGGTTTCTGAGAAGATAATTTCTGTATTTTTTTTTTTTTGCAGTTTGGTTTCCATGGCAACCAATTTAAAAGTGCAGTGGGCCAGAGAACACATGGGTGATAGAACACTAGTTAAGGAACATTTCTATAAAAGTTTGGTCAACATATCTGCAATGGCTTCGCATTAAATACCCTTTTTGAATTCTCCAAAATAAGTCTATGGGAACTGTAAGCTGCCATAGCAACTAAACTAAAGAGCCGGTTTTCATAAAAATACCTACAAACTTTCCATCCCCACTCGTCCCCCCCCAACCCAAGGATGCCAAAGATAAAATTTGGTCCCAATCGGCTCACTGGCTTCAAAGGAAATGTTGTGAGAAAGTGTTGACCACATACGAGACGACAGACGACGACGGATATCTGCCTATCCTATAACCTCTCCCGGAGCCTTCGGCTCTGATGAGCTAAAAACTCATCTCTGGTACATCAAAGACTTGACTCAATCAAGATTTTGGATAAAGTACAGATTGTCTGGAGCCACTGTTTATCCACAACATAAAGTCTGTGCTATCAGTTCGATCTCATTTTTTACGGTTTGATGGTGGCCATGGCCTTTTTAAAAATATTTTTATTACGTTTTTTTCCCAGTATTTTTAAAATTTGAAACGAGCCTTTGGCGAGTTTTATAAATTTCATATAAAATGACCACAAGTATAAGATTCTCTTTATCATATGACCCTTTAAAATGGGATTATCTTCACCTTCAAAATGAACATTATTTCTATAAGAAAACGCAATGTTGACACTCATTGTCGATGACGTTACGTATACGCGCCAAGTGTTATTACACGTGTTGTATGCGAATTTTATGACACGACGTTATCCACTGAATAACAGGGACGTCATATGATAAATATGGACAAAAAAAAAAAAAAAAAAAGCAAGGTCGGCAATTTCAAAATCGCTTATTCTGATATGTGAGGGTTCCCCATCACATCTGTGAGACTGTATTTCATCAATCCTATCGCAGAACTTTATCTTTTATATACTACTGTCAGGCAACATGTATCACCGGGTAAACCCACTTTCGAAGTTAAAGTTTTTCTGAGCGTTTTTGAGGTAGAGCAGGTCTCAATACTTCTGGACTGCCCCTCGTAGATTATACCTAAATTTAAACAAAGAAGAAGGAAAATAGTCTTTGGGAGTGGAGACGGTAACAGGCTCACCTTATTTATCCCCGTTGTGATTGATACAATTAATCCACATATACATGTGACAAAATATAACAAACACTGTACTAAAATATGGATGTCAATGAATGCCATGGCAGTTTCCGAAAGAAGAAACAAATCAGTAAATATTTTTAACCGGTACACCGATATATCAATTATTAACACTGTATCTTTTAAAAATTATCATATTTATATTCGGTTTTGTTATTAAACTGATAACAACTGACATCAGATTTCATCACATTAAAGTGCAACATACGAGGGCTGATCCAGAATTAAGTAAAATGACACCAAAAAAATAATAATAAAAAAAAAAGATTTTTTTTTTTGGCCCCGACACTTCCTTTTATAGGAAAACATGCGTTTTCTTACACAGAGTGCAGTCAGTTAGGAACATAAACATCATTTACTGTCATATAAAATTGGATATATAATGATATAATAATCAAGACAATATTGTTTTTGAATCCTCTACAACCTCCCCTCCCTCCCCCGCCCACTTACACTCATAACATATGTCTCATCTAGCACCAAAAAGTTAATTTCTTCAGCCTCAAAATGAACCCGTATTACATTCTTTAATCTTGTCGGAGCATTTTAGATAAGCCTGGTTATAACCATAAATCATTTAGCTTCCCTTTCTCGGGCTGTTATGCTCCCCGAAGGGTGAGTATTTAGTCGCCGCGCGCTTCGTCCGTCCATCTGTCCGTCCGTCCTTTCGTTCGTCTGTCAGTCCGTCCAGCACATTTTGTTCGGAGCATATCTTTGAAAGTATTTAAGAGAACTAAACGAAACTTCACACATTGATAGAGGGCAATGTGAAGAAGTTCAGAGCACAAGAACCATAACATTGTCACCAGTGGTTCTGGAGGTATTTCCCTTCTTAGATTTTTTGCTTGTCCGGAGCATGTCGCTGAAAGTACTAAAGAGAACTAAATGAAACTTCCCATATTGATAGAAGGAAATGAGAGTAAGTATAGAGTGCAAGAATCATAAGTCTATCACAAGTAATTACGGAGTTACTTTCCTTCCCATTTTATCAGTATTTGATTTTTCCGGTGCATATCAAGGAACCAAATGAAACTCCACACATTGACAGAGGGCACTGTAACCTAATCACACGTAATTTTTACAGAGCCAGTTCCCGGCCTATTATTTTTCGAGTATTTTGCTCGTCCAGAGCAGAGATGGTCGTAAATGTTTCAAAAATGCTGAGATGGTCGTAAATTCAAAACAGTAGAACCCTACTGTGAAATTTGGCTATTCATTCTTGTAAGGTATAAAGTTGGAACCTTTAGGCCACTCACTGATGGGTACAGCTTTGCAAATGATAAAGGAATAAAAGCTAAAATCTGCTCGTTTTATTTTCCTAAAAGCTAGGCTTAATATGATAAGTGTATAGGAAGCGTCTAAATGTTTCTGGATGGATGGAAATATGTTTTATATGATTGTAAAAACAGAAAATAAAGTTGTACTGTGATGCGCAGTTTGGGGATAAGTGATAAGTGTATAGGAAGCGTCTAAATATTTCTGGATAGATGGAAATATGTTTTATATGATTGTAAAAACAGAAAATAAAGTTGTACTGTGATGCGCAGTTTCCCGCGATGTCTCGGAACTAATACTTTCGCGCGTGTAAATCGGCCTACATACAGTGTTTGGATCATTGGGCTCATTCCGAGTCAGTTTGAAAATAGAGCTCCGCTGAAACCGGTACTAGGTTGGGGTGGGGGCGGTGTCAGTGTTGTAGCGTTACATTATAGCATATGAACAAACTCAGTCAAACCGAGTCTCTTGTTTTTTTGTTTCTTTGATTTGTTCCTTACTCCAGAAGGTCTTCCATCAGAATTTATTTTGTAGGAATCGGGTAAATTCGGACAGGTGGGTAAATTCGGACATACAATTGCAAACTGTGGAAATCCAGATGAGACGGCTCAGCCGGATTTTCTCTGTTTGGCCAGTTATTTTTTATTCACAACTCACATATAAAGGAAATAATGTCAATGTCCGAATTTCCCCGCTGTCCGAAGTTACCCGACTCTCCCCTAGACTTTGCTTAGCAATTTGGAGGGCTTCCAAAGAGATGGTTATCCAAGAAATTGCTGGAGGTATAAAGTATGTCTTCTTGTGACCGGGTTCTTAAGGTAAGTGGGTACACTGCCAGGGGAAATAACTCTATAATATTCATTTCTACCGCCCTTATTTTACGGGTCAACTCTTAAAGGAAAGAATTTGCTCCTAGAGGAGCAAATTCTTTCCTTTAAAAGTAGATTCTAGTTAGGAAGGAATTTGTTTTCTAGGAAAGCAAATAGGAAGTAACAAAAGTTGTCTCCATTTGTGAAAATGGAGGGAAAACACTGCGGTTTACCCATACACATTAATTTATATTAAACTGACAACTGATAGAGCCTATGATAAGGACAGATTTTGCATAACAATTTCCACTCACTTGCCAAAATGGCGACTTTAACGTCGCTTATATCTCTGTTGTTTGTTGGTTATATCTATGCTGCGCGAAATCTGTTGAAAAATGGAGATTTGGAATCGACGAACTATTCTGGGAATTGGGGCTGCCTGGGAGGGACTTGTACCTTGGGACCGAGCCAAGACAGTTTCAGCGGGTCGCATAGTATGAAGGTCTCCAACAGGTCAGATTCTATGTCAAAGTTATCATTCGTTAGTTGTCTCAATGGACAAGCATATAGATAGCGCTATAAGTGAATAACATTATATTCAGAGTAAACTGTAAATGACTATAAGGCAAATGAGCATAAATGCTCATTTTCATTATATTCATTTTAGTTTGGTCGGCTCATTTGATTTACATTCTTTTGTAGCTTAGTCAGACACGGTAGCGTTATATCCGAAATGGCATTATTATGAGTAGCGATACAGTGACTGTGCCACTTAATTTTCTAAAGACCACAGATGTTTTAACAATTTCTTGGTTACTTAGTAGCCAAAGGAAATCGCTTTGACCTACCCCTCTATAGTTATTCGCCATTTCTACAAAGTGAACCAACTTTTGTGACTATATGTTTGCTCCACAGGACAACGAAACGGCCACCATACCAAAGACACATCCAGACTCTTCAAATGAACTTGCAACAGAAAAAATACATAGTCCGTTTGCATCAACACCTTTGTCGCAAACAGTCGGCCTGACGCATTTCTCGCAGGGACATGTGGGACTGAATGTTCATTATTATTTGTCGGTCAGTCTTTGCCAAATACGAGAGTTCATAACGAGATATCTTTTATCTCTCAACACCTTCTGATAATCGGAGTACCGCTCGGCCAATTCCGTGATTCAGACTTCGGATGTATGTCGGCGGAGAAATATGTTGCAGAATGCAACATTTTGTTCGCCGGAACAAGTATACGCCGAAGACGTAGCTCTCTATGTCTACGAACGATAATCAATTCTCGACCTGCGACATTTTCAGCTATTGCACGGACCTTTATTTGTTGCTTTGCTGTTGGCAAAACAAAATAATTATTGAAGCCTGGACAGAAAATACATTTGTTTCTTTTCATTTCATTATTTACTCGCTGCGACAGTGACGGCCATCTTTATTATGTCGTTGTTCCTAACAACGGTCATATGATTTAAGTAGTCCCAAATTATACATCCGAGGTGGCCGAGTGGTGTTCCTATGGCTTCTTTTGAGTACAACTGCCATTTTTTTTTCAGGCATCACGATTATGAGGGACCGTCTCAAGATGTTCAAGTGACACCCAATCAACATTACAACTTCACTGCTTACATCAAACTGTTGAACACGGTTCCAGGCCACAAGTATCAGAGTGCTCAAGCAACCATGGCATGCAAAGACAGTCACGGTTTATTTGCTTGTTCTTTATTTTTTCTTATTTTAGTGCTTTTCCAACATTTTTTTAACAAAGGGAACAACTTTCGTGGCTTCCTTTTTCCTTCCATTGGCGACGAAACCCAAGGAGACACACAAAGCTGAATCATCATTGAATCAGCGTTGATTCAATCAACGCTGATTCAGTGTTGATTCATCTTTTGTGTGCCCGGTGGGAACCCTTCGAAAAAGTAATGTACTCTTAAAAGGAAGAATTTTCCCATCTAGGAAAGAAATTCTCCAGGAGCAGCAAATTCTTTTCTTCAAAAGTTGATCCCAATTGAGAAAAGGGCAATAATGAATGTTACAGAGTTTATTTCCTTAAAAGTGAGTGTTCCATTATTCTCGCACAAGGAAAACACAACTAAACGGTTGCAGGTGACCCCTAATGCAAGCTCATTTGCACCGCATTTTGATCTATGAAGACGAGCTTGAAAAGATTGTCGCTGCTTAAAACAGCGCATCCCTTTATACAGATGACCACAAAAACAGGTTTGGCTACATGTGTTTATAAACAAATTCTACTTTGGTTAAAAATTAACTGACTTGATGAAATGTTTTCATTTCAATTCTGACAGAAACGATCTTATTTTATATCATAGTTATAGTTTTCATATCATAATTACATTCATTAAAGCTTTGCTTGAGAGAGAGAGAGAGAGAGAGAGAGAGAGAGAGAGAGAGAGAGAGAGAGAGAGAGCTTATCAAATAAAACCAAACCAAATCAATTTGCGCATCATCTGTTTCATATTTGCTGGTACCGTTTCAGGGAAAACACATTATTTCAGCTTTGGTAATACTCCGTATGTACAGCCAAACATTTGGACCGAAGTTGGAGGCATACACAAGATACCAAATGGTTAGTAAGGCATACACAAGATACCAAATAGTAAATAAGGTATAAGCACGATACCAAATACCGGTATACAAGATACCAAATAGTAAGTAAGGTATACGCAATATACCAAATGATGTGAAGTAAACACAGGATACCAAATGTTAAGTAAGGTGTACACAAAATACCAAATAGTAAGTACAATGTACTTACTTACAATGTTCTTAGTGACAGCCTTTCTCAGTGACTGCGTTTATACTTAAGCCGCGACATGAGAAAACCAACAAAGTGGCATTTGCGCCCAGTGAAGACACAGATCAGACTGGGCATCCGCCCAGTCTTAGCAGAGTCTTTACTGTCGGCATGGAAGTAGCTTAGACCATTAGCTATCATGTAAGCGCACATCAAAGACTCTGATCAGACTGGGCGGATGTCCAGGCTGATCTGATTCTTCGCTGGGCGCACATGCCACTCTATCGTTTCGTCATGTCGCGGCTCACTTGTGGTTGCTTTGGAAGGGTTAAGACGGTGACAAATGTTGCATGACACTTTTCATGCAACACGTGCCACTGTGTAAAGACCCCCGAATTGTATGTTGCATGACAGAAATCTGTTGTATACAATAATATTGAGCCGCGACACGAGAAAACCAACAAAGTGGTTGTGTGCCCAGCGCAGGCTAAGACCAGCCTTGCCATCCTTCCGGTCTGATGAGAGTCTTCGCAGTTCGCTTAAAGGGCAGCTAAGGGTCTAAGCTACCTCCCCACGGACAGCGAAGACTCTGATCAATCAGACTGGGCGGATGCCCAGGCTGATCTGAGTCTGCGCTGTCCGCACAACCACTTTGTTGGTTTTCTCGTGTCGCGGCTCAAAATTTTATGTCTAATAGTCTTAACACAACCTAAGTGGTTGCATGACACACCATGTGTCATGTTTTGCCGTGCAAACCCACAGTTTGGGTTTGATCGATGGTGTTGTTGTTGTGTTGTGATTTAACGTCCCAGTAAATAATATATACCTTTTTCGAATCAGGGCAGCAAAAGAGAAGGGATGGGCTCAGCCTTTCATCTGCTGTGCCTAAGATACACTGGGTCTGTAACACCCACTGTCCCCTATGGCTATTAGGCTATGGGAAACCTTTACCTTTACCTTTTAAACAATATTTCGGTCGGGTCGAGATGTTGCCTTCGAATTTAGGAACTTTACACGACCTGAAATAAATGACACCAAGGTCACAGGGTATAATCGATTCCGCTAATTTTCGCTTCCTGCAGAGACTGTACATCATATTTGGCTTCCGCCGAGACTGTCCACGAACTCTTGCTTCCTGCCGAGACTTCTGTACATGATAAATGGCTTCCTGCAGAGACTGTCCGTGTGATTCTGCTTCCTGCCGAGAGCCTCGGCAGGAAGCAGAATCACGCGGACAGTCTCGGCAGGAAGCCATTTCTCGAGGACAGTATCCTCTGCAGGAAGCAAGAGTTCGCGGACAGTCTCGGCGGAAGCGAAATATGACAGACAGTCTCTGCAGGAAGCGAAAATTGGCGGAATCGATTATACCCTGTGAAGGTCCTGCTACAGCTACTAGCAGTTCTGCCGCAGAGGCACCAGGCAGCCCATCTATTTCGCAGGCCCCGATGAGCGGGGCCAGGGTTTGTTTGAATACAACACGTCATCATTTTACCATCATTTTAAACATCGAATAAAAGCGGGCTATAATTCATAATATGCAGTTAGCATGCACAGCCGGGGAAAACACAAATTAACATGCGCATTTGCACAGTGCTCAATGATATTAATGTCACTGTATCTAGAATAGATATAATAGGCATGGTTGTTTCCGTTCAGAAATCTGCATACTGACAACTAAGGATCCATATACACGATAAGCGATCGAAGAGTTCTGAGCCTAAGATATTTTTAGTAAATCTGCGTTTGCATGCTTAACACGAATATAATTAATTGTCATTTACTTGCTTTCGATGGAAGTTTAAAAAATATTTGTTGAAAGTTTCCTTTATACAGCACCTTAAACACAAGAGGGGTGGCATATTTTTAAAATAACATTTAAAATCTATTACTTGCCTTACTTTGAAAAATCATTCTTCACATTCTACAAAGTTTAAACGGTTCTTGTTGTAGTACATGAAATATGATGATTTGTTAATAGTTTGATGGAAATGCAAAATATTTTTGCATCTGGTGGCTTTACCGTAAACACTTAAATATTGCAATCCTGAAATTTAGAGACCCATATCCTACTTTTGTGTTTGTTAGGAACATGGTTAGCAAAATCAAACAATGGTTACACACATATAAACATTGGCACCTTACATGATTTTTGTCAAAAAAGAGTTAGGGTAGTTCGCCCTTGAGTCGAACACCTTTTGTATTGTCTTGCGCTTACAGACCCTGGCTATTGACCCACATCGTGCTTGGGTCATGCAACAGCTAGCGCAGCTTTCCAAGCGCCAAAAAGCTGCAACCGTTTAGCCATACTTCGTGAAATAAGGGAATATCAAGGGGTTTTATCCACCTACCCTGATTAGCCCTTAAGTCGAACAGATTTGCCCCTGACTCGAACAGATATACTGATCCAGCTATTATAGTACCACTTCATGTAGGGTCTGTAATATCCAGAAAATCCACATTTTTTAAATTACATATTTTTAAATCATTTTTGTTTGATGTCAAATTAAAACACTCTTTTTGAGATAATGAGACACATAGCAATGTACGTAAATGCCGAAATTTCCACCCTGTGACTCCTGGTGCATGTAGAAAAACATTCGTTTAAGGGGCTAAGTTACCATGTGTGATATTTCATTTATGATAAGCGTAGACCCTTATTGCGCGCATAAAAGAAAAGAGGAAGGGGGCTAAGTTACCATGTGTGATATTTCATTTATGATAAGCGTAGACCCTTATTGCGCGCATAAAAGAAAAGAGGAAGCTATGTTTGTGCATTTAGTCTTTGACTGAATGTATTTGCTGTTGATACATTGAGTAAACCATCACTGAAACTATATGCCCGTGTTCGACTTCAGGGCGAATCGGTGTTCGACTCAATGACAAAGCATAGGTTTGTGTTAATAGTTGAAAATTTGTTGAATACTTATTTTGACCAATAAATAGTTATCTTTTCAAGAATTGAGAAGCCATGGATTAATTAAACAAAAATGTTAAATTTCGTACACTAGAACCCTTTTTGCTACATAATATTAAATATTTTACAAAATTTGTTAAAATCAAAAATATGAAATTTAGAAACAGCTCGAGAGGTATGCGTTGTGACGACAACTAGTCGCATAATAATGCATGTTTTATATTTGGAAGTCTTTTATGCATATTGTTCATAGATTAAGGTAACGTCTGGTATCTTAACAGGTAATGACCCACCAAGTTAAAATATTAATGTTATCAGTTTAATTTGTTCGACTTAAGGGCAAGTTCGACTTAAGGGCGAGTTACCCTAAAAGATATTCGCTTCTGTGCACGCAGAGCACGCGACTCCGATTGCGCGCCGTCTGCAGAAACTCTAAAAAAACACTTTCTGAAAATTAAATTGTTGCTATTTATTCTGAAATGCAAATGTTTTCCTGTATGGTCGATCAAAGAGTTATACAGTGCACTCATGGGGGTAACTGTAAAAGGTGAAGTGTTATCGAATTGATTTAAGATAAATTCCCGAAATTTCGTGATTGGTGCTGTGTAGAATGGCTGTTTAAAATCAATTACTCAATTTTACACTAAAGGTTTCAAAACATGGAGGGGTTTAGAACTTTTCGATCGCTTCTCGTACGCCTTCCTCATCTCATGTTCACATTCGATTGTGTAACCAACATATCGAGGTTTCCAAAAGGTAAACTGTGGCGACTAGTTCACCTCTCGATGGACTCGAATATCAAACAATAACTGAAACATGTAGGTGATAGTTTAATGAGATTTTTCTAAAGCGCTGTACTTCTGGTACGATTGGTACATAGAAACATCCGACTCTTCAGACGGCAGCTCTAGACGCAAATAATTATTGCCATGCCAAAGACAAGCTGGTTGTGCAGTGTTTGCGGACAACTTTAATCATATCGGTGTTTATATGGTCCCTACTTCATATTTTCGCCATTTTTGCAAATAGAGACAACTGTTGTGACTTCCTGTATGCTTGCCTGGACAACAAAACCCTTTCAGATAAAAGACAGATGTTGCTTCTAGGATCAATTCGGGTAACTTCGTACATCGGGGATAAATTCGGACATACCATTGCAAACAGTGAAAATCCAGATGAGACGGCTCATAATGAGCCGTCTCATCAGGATTTTCACTGTTTGCTCAGTTAGCTATGTTTAAGTTCCAAACAACTGACACATAATAAAGGAAGCAATGTCATTGTCCGAATTTACCCTCTGTACGAATTTACCCGACTTTTCCCTAGTGCAAATTCCTTCTGTTAAGAATTTAAGCCACTGAAAAGGTAGGCAAAAAACTGATGCAGAATTGCTTCCCTTGAAAATGTAATCCTTTTCCTTAATTTTCAGGCTACCAAAGCTGTTTCGCCTACGTGGAAGTTAAAGGCGCAGCAGTAAATTTCCTCTTCGATCACGCGAATCTTCAGCTTGTCCCCAACAACCCACACTGGAAAGCGGATGCTGAGGCCAGAATCGAACATATCAGGAAAGCGGACATTACTGTCAGGTAGGCACATACTGGCTTGGTACATCTCCTCACGCCTTTTTGTCCTGTTCTCATAAAGATCCTATCCAGGAGGATCAACAGAACGAAACCATGGTTGCACACTTCTGGTGCCGAGTCTGTCTGTCCGTCCACTCTCCAGTTCGAAGAGAAGAGCAGCTGTTCGCGTATTCCTTTATGAATGTGTACACATAGATACAGAAAAGAAATATACATTGTTGAGAGAGAGAGAGAGAGAGAGAGAGAGAGAGAGAGAGAGAAAGAGAGTCTCCTACTTGTTGGAAAAAAGTAGCGCATTCGTATAGGCAGCTTAAACATTTTGGTTGGTGTCTATAACTACATTTCAGGGTTGCGGGAGGGGGGGGGGGGTGGAGCGGGAGGTGGTCTTGGGGAAGTGGGGGAGGGGATGGGAATGTCACTTTAGCGGAGAAAACCCGATATGAAAAAAATGTATAGTAGACTTTCTCTTTTGAAAAAGGCACAATATAGTCAAGTTTCCGGGGAGACAATCTACTACGAAAAACCTATCCATGGCCGCAGTACATGACACGGTGCGTCCGTCTATTGAGCGTTTGATAGTGAACACGTGCGAGTTTATTTGTGGGATTATGTCACGTGCTATGTTGTCGTTGCCTGGGCGCCAGCCTCAGATGACCTTTGAGTGACAGTCTGAGTGTGGCTGGAAACTATCAAAGTACCTTAGATGCTACATGTGCTAGTAACACAAGTCTTTTCACTTATTCCAGAATGGCAAATGGAGGTCACGTGCCACAAAATACTTATATCGAGGTATGTTGAGATTTTTTTTTTGTCGAATTTGCGGATGAACAGACTGGGGTACGCTCATGCGCAATCTACTCGTCTGTCCGACCTATTCAACAAAGACTCAGCCGCAGCACGACAAAACGAACAAAGTGGCTCGTGTGCCCAGCGAAGACACAGATCAGCCTGAGTAGTCGCCCATTCTGATCAGAATTTTCGCTGTGCGCTTAAATGGTAGCTAAGGATCTGAGCTACCTCCATGCCGACAGCAAAGACTCTGATCAGACTGGGCGGATGCCCAGGCGGATCTGAGTCTTCGCTGGATGCACATGCCACTTGTTGGTTTTGTCAAGTCGCGGCTTATAATATAATTACGTAGATTTCCGCCAAAAAGCATTATACCATTTGATCCGTCGTCTGTTCATATTTTTGTGCGAGCCATGATATCAGATAGATAGAAATTTGATTTTACCCGGGCTTTACGGCAGTTTTCAAATTTTCGTGGAATCTTAGCGTCTACAACGTTTACTTTCTCTAGACGATTTAACGGGTCAGTGACAGACATAACCGTAACGTCTCAAAGACCTGCGACTCTTGTATTGAGTACACATGACACTATAACGGTAGAGAGATGTAATCAGTAGCCGGAAGTGTCAATCAATTTCTGCGCTTGAAAAGATGTTTAGCTGCTTTGACTAGCTAACACATTCGGATCTGCTACCTTAGATTAATTTGTTGAAAATCAAACCTTTAAATTTTTATCGATGGTGAATGAATCACGATTTTACGCCCTTTTTAACATAATTTCAGCCATATCAGGACGATGGGTTGGTGATAATGAAAGGCTGTTTATGACTGAAAAGATACCCGCTTCCAATGCGTCTCGAGCCCGGGATTTATGTACGAATGCAGAGTCTAATCCCAGACTGGGCAGCTCGCTAATTTCCCATCGTCCCTTTTACCGACGCGTAAAAGGGCGTTAGGGCATATGTAGGCTTTGGTGACTCACACCAACCTGTGTTTTGTGCACAACAGCTAAAGCATTACTTTTAGCCTGACGACTCTCACGTGTGTTATCGGGGTGGTTTGGTGGTGCGATGGTGCTGGGTATAACTTTCAATTCCGTGGCGTCCTTGCTTGCAGTAGATGCAGGTGGGGCTGTTTGGACATTTTTCTCGAGCTATCACACCTCTCTTCTTTTTCCCTCTCTTTGGGAGACGGCCCGATATAGACTGAAATACTGTCTCAAAGGGTCGTTAAACTCAAAACAACCAACCAACGTGTGTTACCAGAGTTACAGACTTTTGGACTGCACAGTTTTCTAGTGATTTGTGTGTCACGCCGTAGTCCATTTGTTAGAGCGCATAGCTATTGCACAGAAAGTCGCGGCTTCGAAACCCGGCCCGGTCAACGACTGAAAATTTTGTCAACCCAGCAGTAAAAGATTAACCTCTTGATGCATGACTGCATGCAGCTGAGCTGATGACTTCGACTATGGACAACACACTCGCGATACCATATGCCTCGCCAAAAAAATGCAAGCTATGCCATCACGCTGTGTAAAGTGATCAAACTGAATCCTCACTTTTATTCCCCAGTATCAGATTATCTAAGCAATCAGACTGCGCGGAAGCGCAGGCTGATCTTTACCTTCCATATTCCCCCATTTGTTTTAAGGTTCAGTTTCAGGTGATGTTATGCCCAATGTTGCTTCGTCTTATTTATTATGGTTTCTTTACACTAACTTACAGTTTTTGATTTCATTTGAACAGCTCTTTCCCAAATAGGCGGTCATCAAAAACAACAGTAACATTTACTTTTACCTATTTTCTATTATAAATCACACACACACACACACACACACACACACACACACACACACACACACACACACAGAGAGAGAGAGAGAGAGCAAAGTGGGCAGCTTCACAGGTGACCATATTGCCAGAAGACCACAGACAAGCGGACCTAAGAACACGTAAAATTGAAGAACCACAACAGAAGTGCCGCCTTGGAACGGTCAAAAGAACTAGACTGCAAATCCATTTGGGAAGAGCCGTATTGTCAGGATCCACATTAAGCCCGTGGTTAAGATACCGTAAACAAAGCTATTACGGTTGTGTCGAACTAACTTGTTATGTCTGTCAAAATTTATTTAGTCAGCTTAAAGTACATCAGTCTTATTGGTAGTCTCATAATTATTATTGATCTATATTACCCGCCTCCCTTTCACCCGATCTTCAAATGCATAGCGAGCGCAATTGAAATAAACTGCAATATGTACAAAATGCGACCTTTTTATTTGACATGATGTTAATGATATAGTCATTGGCAAGCTTAAAAAGAGAAAAAAGAAAACCAGTGTTTAACAGGCCCTTTTAATAGCCAAAACCGGAGCTCATGGGAAAAACTCCTGACGTTTCGCAAGCAGAACTGTTGTCGGCCTGTGCGCTGAGCGAGGCTCGAACCCACAGCAGTCACAGAGATGACGTATAAGAGCCAGCGCTCTTTCCCACCAGGTCACTGGAGCTATGAACAGAATAAATTATTTTCTGTTCGTGCGATTATTTTTTAACTTTTGTGGTCCATGTAAGTGTTAATTCGAATGTTGATTTGTCTGGTTATAGTAAACCTATTCACTCATTTAGACGTTTTCGAAATCGAAGGGCAAAACGAGCTAGTGGAGGCTTAATTATTTATATCAAAGACGAACTAAGAAAGGGAATTAAATTGGTTAAAAATGATATTGATTCTATTGTATGGTTAAAGTTAGAAAAGCAGTTTTTCTGTACCAAAAATGACAGATATATTGTGGCGGCTTACATTCCGCCGGAAAACTCTCCTATGCATGATATCTACAACATAGATTTTTTCAATAAACTAGAAACGGAAATAAACCATTATTCTCAGTTTGGAGAAGTGTATTTAATTGGGGATTTGAACTCCAGGACAGGGCGAAAATATGACTATATTGCGAATGACTCTATCTTGCATGATTTAGAAAATAATAGTATAATAGTATAATAGAAAATAATAGTATACAGGCGGATACGCCGATGAGACGTCTTTCTAAGGACAGTATATCGAATAAATTCGGTGATTGCCTACTTGACCTTTGTAAAGCCACTGAAATGAGAATAGTTAACGGTCGCATTTTCTGTAATACGGATAAAATGACGTGTTATACGCCTAACGGTGAAAGTCTGATTGATTATATCGTAACTTGTGAATGCAATTTTGCGTCATTTTCAAATGTAACTGTGCATGATTACAATGTGTTTTCTAATCATGCGCCGATATCATTTGATTTAAAGATTGGTACACAAAGGTCAAGGGAGACAACCACGAAATATCGAAATGTGTATTTGTGGAAAGAAGAGTGTAAAACTGATTTTGTAAATTGTTTAAAAAATGACCTTAATTTGTTACAAAATATTGTTGATGAAGATATTTCCTTAGATTGTATTGTAGATAAGTTTTCAACTTTTATAACGGATAGAGCAAATCCACACTTTGAGAAGATTATTAAGGTGAATCAGGAAAATGTATTCACATGCTCAGATTTAAAGGAGACTCAAAAATGGTTCAATCAAACTTGTAAGTTGAAAAAAGAAAAGTTACAGGAAGCTATACGAGACTTCAATTTGCAAAAAAGTGAACAAAATCGTAAAACAGTTTTTGAATGCCGAAAAGATTATAAGTACTATTGCAGAAAATGCAAGCAAAAGTTTAAGCGGGATAGGTGCAAACAGATGAATGATCTTAGAAAGAAAAAACCGAAAGAATTTTGGAAATTGTTTAAACAAAAAAGATTAAACGCTCAAACAAATTTAACAGAAAATGACTTTTTTGAGTATTTTCAACAATTGTCTTCTGAAATAGCGGATAATTATCCGGAAGAGGTGATAAGTTTTATGCAAAATTTTGAAAATACACGCCAGGAAAGAGATGCTACATTTTCAGAATTAGATGAACCAATATCTCTGTCGGAAATACAAGCTGCAATAAGCAATTTAAATACAAATAAGTCGAGCGGAATTGATAATATATTAAACGAGTACTTCAAAAATGCCGCGGAAATATTATTAGAACCGTTGCATACATTATTTAACAGAATACTGAATAGCGGATCATTTCCAAAGCAGTGGGCAACCGGTGTAATCGTCCCAATACACAAAAAGGGAGATTTTGATGATCCAAATAATTATCGAGGGATAACCTTGATTAGCTGTTTCGCGAAATTATTTACGTCGGTATTAAATAAACGATTGAAAACATGGTCAGAGGATACTGAAAATAGTTCAGATGCACAGTTCGGATTTAAGGCCAACCACAGCACCATAGACGCCATTTTTATCTTGAAATATTTAATAGACCAGCAATTGCAGGCCAAAAAGAAATTGTATTGTGCCTTTATAGATCTTAAAAAGGCGTTTGATTCGGTTTCTAGGTTAAGTTTGTGGTATAAGATGATTAAATGTGGAATTGATGGGAAAATTTTTGATGTAATCCGTTCAATGTATGCAAATATCAAATTAAGTGTTAAATGTTTAAGTTCATTATCGGACCTGTACTCGTGTGATGTAGGGTTATTGCAAGGGGAGATAATGTCACCATTTCTTTTCTCGCTCTTTATAAACGATATTGAAACAAATTTACAGGAAAATATTAACGATGGTATAAATATAGAACAGTTGCAGTTATATTTATTGTTATTTGCAGACGATGCCGTATTGTTTTCAGAAAGTCGCGAAGGGCTACAGAATAGCCTTAACAACTTAGAAAGTTATTGTAAAAAATGGAACCTCACGGTTAATGTAATGAAAACGAAAATAGTTGTCTTTCGAAAAGGGGGAATGTTAGGGAAAAGGGACCATTGGTTCTTTGCGGGCCAAGAAATAGAAATTGTAAATAATTTTTCGTACTTAGGTGTAGTATTTTCAAGTGGGGGATCTTTTATGCAACACACAAAAACTCTTTCGGGCAAAGCCCTCAGAGCTATGCATCAATTATGGCAAATTATAAAAGAGGTCGAGACACCTTTGAATATTTCGTTTAAGCTGTTCGATTCATTAGTCGCATCTGTACTTAATTATGGTTCTGAAGTATGGGGGTATTTGAATTCCGAATGTGTCGAACGAGTGCACAGAAAATTTTGTAAATATATTTTGAATGTAAAAATTTCGACAAACAGTTATGCAGTATATAACGAACTTGGAAGATACCCGCTGATAATAGAAAGACATCTAAGAATTGTTAAGTATTGGTTTAGTTTACTGGAAAAATCGAAAAATAATTGTATTTTACGTTCTGTTTATACCTTGATGGAAAGAAATATTCATACTGATGTACATAAATTGTTATGGCTTTCTAAGTTGAAATATTTATTAGAGAGGCATGGTTTTGCTGAAGTGTGGTGTTATCCTCAGTCAGTCGATATCAAATTATTTATACCAGTATTTAAAAGAAGATTAATCGATAACTTTTTGGTAGAATTAAGAGAAGGTTTGGATAAATCTTCGTCAATGACTTTTTATAAAGAGCTTAAATATGATTTTGAAATATCTCCGTATTTACTGCTTTTGCAGAATCGAAAACTTAGAAACGTTGTGTCGAAATTAAGACTTTCGTCTCATCAGTTGGCCGTTGAAACTGGTAGGCACTCAGGCATAGAAAGACAAAATAGAAAATGTAAGTTTTGCACAAAAGATGATATCGAAGATGAATTCCACTTTGTTTTAATTTGTCCGCTCTACCATAATATACGCATCCATTATATTAGTAAATATTATCAAAATCACCCTAGTATGTTGAAATTTATACAACTTTGTAGTTCGACTGGAAAAACTTTAAAGAATTTGGCTATATTTTTAAGTAAGGCATTTGAAATTCGAAATTCGGCCATAAATGATACCTTATAATAAGTCTATGGAAAATATATCTATCTAACATTCACCTGGTACAGTACGTGGCATACAGTTGGTATAACCAAAAATTGTAAAGCAAATGTAATTCATAAAATTGTTAATACTGTAACCGAAATTTATTCACTCTCATAGAATTCGACATAAACTATCAAATTGTTTAATGTATACACTGCTAGAACTCATGTTGCTATTTTTGTATATATGTTGTATAGACGATGAGCTTGTAAAATGCTTAAGTCTTGAATAAACTTCTGTTCTGTTCTGTTCTGTTCTGTTCTGTTAATTTGTGCGTGCCGATTTTCCCTTTAGCGATTTTAACAAAAACAAATGAGCCGCGACACGAGAAAACCAACAATGTGGTTGTGCGCCCAGGGTAGACTCAGATCAGACTGAGCATCCGCCCAGTTTACTCAGTCTCTTCTTTATGTGCTCAAAGGGTAGCTTAGGGTCTAAGCTACCTCCATGCGGTCAGCGAAGGCTCTGATCAGACTGGGCGGATGCCCAGGCTGATCTGAGTCTGCGCTGGGCGCACAACCACATTGTTGGTTTTGTCGTGTCGCGGCTCAAATGCCTTTGCAAATGTAAAACTTCGTATTTTGATAAGCCCCCGGACAAGTAAGCATAGACTTTCTGATGTAAGAACTGTCAAGTTTTACCTTCGATTGTATCACTAAACCTGCACGCGACAATAATAAGTGGCGTGTCTTGATTAGCGAACGCTACAACAGGGCAGTCTCAAAGGTGATTGACGTTCATTGAATTGACTATCTTAGATATGCAAATCCGTAAAACTGTTGGTTTGATAGCTAAAAGATATACGTCACAGCTTATTAATTAGTTCATTCATGAAATATAGAAAACATGATTTTGCCGCACGGATCAATAATCAAATGTTCGGACTTTAAAAGATGCATCGAAAAGAAGGAAAAATAAGAGGTGAGAAGTTTGTTTTATAAATCAGAACTCCGCATGGCAAAATCACAGTACTTGTATTTACATGAAAACGAAACTGACTCTGCCGCGCGGATAAATTCTCAAAGTTTTCGGACTATTAAACATTAGGCCTACAGCTCATACATGTAACAGTTTTCCCTCGTTTTGCTGCGTGTTCGAATATCTTATTGTTTCTTTTCAAAGTTGTTTCCGAGGAAGCCAAGGAAGAATCATTGATGTGTATCTTCTATCTGAGCCCGGCACTGAGTCTGATGACGTCCTTTCAGAATCGGAGAAATGATTTCTGTGATTGAAAATTTTACCTAAATACCCTATGTGTAAAATGGTCGCCTTTACTATAACAAACTTTTAATGTGTGTGGGTACACCTGCATATGAGCCACGACACGAGAAAACCAGCAATGTGGTTGTGCGCCAAGCGCAGACTCAAGATCAGATTGGCCAGTTTGTTTTGGTTAAGAGTTGATCTTATAATGTATTTGATTAAACTTTAGAAGTGAAAAGGATACATGGTATGTCCCGTATTGGTTGATATCGGGAAAGATCTGTCTTAAGGTGAATGGGCACACTTTTCGGGGAAGCAACACTGTCATTTTCATTTTTACATCCCTTTCTGAATGGAGCAAATCCTTTTCTTATTAAAAGTGTTGACCCTATGAAAATGACATCATTTGGATTCAAGCCGCGTTGTTGCCCAAACAAGCCTATATGTAAAAACAGCATGATAGGCACATGTTGCAGGATAGGTGAATCATACGGTGTATGCTCTGACCAGACTGTACAGTAAACTGCGCAGATACACATAACACGCGGATCTTTTTTATAATAGCGTCCCAAAAGCCGAGGCGTCTTCCCCTGTCGACTGAGTAGATCCTTTTATAGACTGTCTCGAACGACAGCCACTTTTGCACGTATATAATGATTATTCGATCAAACTCGGATCAGCCTGTGCATATGCAATGTTAGCAAAATCACCTCGTTCCTGATCAACAATAAATGAAGTCTACAGCAAATAGCGAACTCTGCTCAGATCAGACTTGCAGGCTGTTCTTAATATTCGCTATTTGCCCATGTCTAAAGGCACTTCTTTCTCACGTCGCGACTCAATTAAAATGACAGCTCAGGTAGGGGTATTGACCAGTATTACCAGTATGTACACAATCGGCGAATTATGTTATCTTTATTGCCTGAGTGTCGTATACTTGCAGATTGTCTCATCTTTACCCCTTAGTGCTAAACTATCACCGCCGTTTTAAACCACCAGGAACTCTGCACTTTTCTATCAAATAATAATAATAACAATGCCTTATCTCATTTTATAGCGCATTATTTACGTAGTCGGGCTTGACTGCTTATCCTTTTTTACTATTATTATTCGATTGATTTCACCGTATTTTGTAACTTCACAGTTGAAGAGCATTGCCACGTGCATGGTGATTTATGCGTTAATAATACCGCTGACAGGTACCGTTAAGTTTGTGACAAGACGGTTTGCTTTGAAGCTAAACTACCGTTGTACACCTGTACTTTAGTAGCGGAGAAAACCGTTATCCTGTCTAATTCAGTTTACAGTCCAGCACACAAGGTACAGAGGCCACACATATCGTAGCAGATTCTGTTTGACCTCATCACTCATTCCAGACTGTGATTGTAACAGTACATTAAGTGCTGGTGCTTATTTAACCCCATAATATGTTTGCAGTTTAAGCAGTATTTGTTTATTTTACTGCAACAATACAAGAAGTTTGAAAACTTTGTCTTATTATCAAAACATTATGGGAGTCTGGCATGTGGTAGTAATGATGGATACAGAGATAACTTGAAAAGGTCACTGTGAATAATCTTCACACTTTCTACACCATGTATGCGGCACTGTTTACAAAGAAACATTTCAGACAGTCAGATTTTGCGTAAATATGAAACGGGCTGTAATTGCTGTTGGTGGCGAAGAATCATCTAAATGATTTGTATTTTCCATCTGAATGTTGTGAAAGTTTTATCACATCTTTTGTTCTTATTTTCATACCATTAGAGAGGCGCCGTGGTCGAGTGGTTAGAGTGACTCGGTTATGGTGCAGAAAGTCGCCGGAAGGCCCTGAGTTTGCGGCTCACCGTCGCCATCCGACAACTGGAAAACTCTCTCTGTCAACCCAGCAGTAAATGGGCACCATTTTCGAATCAGGGAAGGATAAGGCAGCGAAAGGAGAGAGATGGGCTCCGCCTTTCATTTGCCAGTGCAGTGGGTCTCTAACTCCCAGTGCCCCTACGGCTATTAGGCTATGGGAAACCTTTACCTATGCCGTTCGAACTTTTTGGCAAAAGCTATTACGAACTAATATTTTTACCCAAATGATTCCAAAATGTAATTCTCTTAAAAATAATTTAACGGCAGTTTAGGCTTGTTTTTCTGTTTCTTTATTCTTGTTCCCGGGGAAAATGTTGCAACCAACGAATGTAGATCTTAGCGAATGTTATACTTCTTTCAAGCTGGACGCTGTTATAATGAATACAATAGTTTAGGCGATATACATAAATGTTGTTAGCCGCAATATTAAACTCAGTCTAAACGCGTGTGTCATGCACAGAACAAAATAAAAAGTTAGATGCTATCGGAGGCTGTTCTAGTGCATGCGTACATCACGATACACAATTGTTTAGATAAAAACAGGTGACAGGAATAATTTGGGGATAATTGTCATTTTTGGCATTAAAGCACATGTTGTGACATCTCATTAGAACCGTCTCGCCAAGACGGTTCTAATCAGGGTCACAATATATGCTTTCATCGAGAAATAAGAAAACAAAATCTCTGAATTATCCCGGTTAGCCTTTTATATGCTGAACTCTGAATTACAGACCACATTTTCTCTTTCAGTTAAAACAGACTAGGCATGAGTTTGCCTTTGGAAGCGTAGTTGGTGCTCGTCAGATCGTTGATCAGGCTCACAAGAAATACCAAGATTTCTTCTACGATAATTTTGAATGGGCCGTACTGGAAAACGCTTTAAAATGGCGACCAATGGAGCCTACAAGAGTATGACAATATTATTAGCTCATTTTTTTTGTCTTTGCTGTAAATATGGTTGAGGATCGTCTTTGTCTCGATCAAGTTTTGGATACAATTTTCTGTCTTTACACTTTTTTTTCAGTGGAAATTGTATGACGGCATAAAAACGTAAATCGGGCATCCAATATGTCCTTGGAATCGTTAGCGATGTGGTACTCGTGAATTCGAGTCTGCATATTTTTCTTTTCTTTTCTTGTTTTTTGTTTACTTCCTAGAAGAGATTTCGTTTCCAGGTACTTCACATTTGAGCGTATGGGAGCACATTTTTTTCTGATTTGAAAACGTCAGTTTTTTTTTATATATATATACTCTTTATTTCCCCTATATCAGAGATAACAATTCGATTTTCAACAATTCAAAATATAAGTATATAGTAGGTTTACGTGTAGTTTAACAAAACAGATCTTTACATACGTACACATCGTAAGAGTTCAGCGCGAGAGTTCCAAGCGAGCGTATGACGTCGCACCTACGTCGCACTGACATCGATGCGACGTAATAACGTCGCATCGACGTCAGCATGACGCCATTTCGACGCCATGCTCCCACTGGGATATTTCATATTCAGCTGTTATTTCTTTACAATATCACCTACGGCACACTACCACTATAACTGCATTAACGCCGTTTCGACGCCATAAGTCGAAACGACGCGAATGCAATGTCGCTCAGACGACGCACGCTCGCTGGCGTTATCGTGCTCAGTATTTTGACTTCAAGGTCTGCCCTTGCCGAAACGAAAAACAAGGAATACAGATGAAGGAAAATTTAGTGACTAATCTAAGCACTAGAAGGATACAGTGCACTAAATATTCATGAGGACTTGCCCCGCCTATTTCGGGGAGAGCATTAGGTTTACATTGTAAGAGAGATGACGTCATCTGTCAATCATGCATGTTAGATTTCTTGCAGTATAAAAAAAGACCAACAAATGATAGTTACTAAAAGGCATATTTAATTGAGAAATATTTTACCAGAAGGAGATGGGGTTGATTTTGGTAACTGATCCCCTAGGAAAAAAGTATGCTCTTTTTTTGGGGTACGAATCGGTGGTTGCCATACTCAGCCTAGCTTAGCGGCTCACTGAGATGAGAAGGCAGTGGATGTTTTCATCTCAAATTGAAAGGCTAGGATGGCACTTTAAAGCAAGACAGGTTTGGAAAACTTTGTATGTACAGTTTTGTAATAAAATGACCAGATGTTATCATTGTCGTCTATGGAAAATTAATGGTGGAATGCAACCAGAAGATGGAACAATAAAGTATTACTGATTTTGCACAAGCTACATCTTGGTTCAGACTGTTATTGGGAAAAAATCAGATTTTGATGCCATAGTTCCTCACCAGGTCACCAATAAATGCAAGTGACCTGGCAAGGAAATATGTATATTTGACATCCCTGGTATCAATGGAAATATTACTGGGTGAACCAAGTAATATGCAGAAAAGGGTTTCAAAGTTTTGCAATATGCATCCAATTTCTGATCTTACATTTTCTTTTATGTGGTTTGTGAATGCAACACGCTGCACAGAGTTGTGTGAACAGGAAGTCACTAAATGCTTATAAAAATCTGAAGTTAGTGTCTCACACCACGCACATTTTTCACTGTTTGCTTCGTTTGGGCTGGTTTTAGCCCGAATTCTTGTAACAAAAATACAGCCGCTAGGGTTTTACTATCTGTTGCTATTTCCCAAATAGCAGACATTTTTAGAAAAGGGTGTAGTGCAGTAAACCGCCTGAACTCATTGTCTTGATTTATGCGCTGTGACCAGGCACTTTCATGATACTGTCTTACATTTCGATTAATTAATATTTCTCCAAACAATTTTCGAAGGAAACATTGAGATCTCAGATAGCTCTGAAGATTATTAAACTCCGTTCATTAATTCTGAAACTGGGTTTTTCGCTGCTCATACTTTTATAATCTAATCAATCCAGGTAAGACTGTGCATAATGATACTGCTAGACTTCGGCCGATTTCTCATCAATGTGTCCTATGCCTCTGTCCTTCGTAGGATGCTGTGCTAACCTGCACAAAGCTGCAAAAGACAGGTTTTCAACCCGAGACTAAGTCCATCGGACAGGTTGGAAACGCCTTTTAATACCATATAAAGTGGTCGCTATAAATAGTTTTGTGTACGGGTGGGGTCAATATTCTAACACATGCTCTGCGCGTGCGAAATCAGTCAGCGTGACAACAAGCTTGTCATCCAGATAATTTGTCTCCGTTTGAAATTGATTACACCGCATAAATTCGCACTGGACCAGGCTTTCAGTGTTTCATCGTAGTATCGCCACCGGCAAACAACGTCTAAACGACGTCAGATCAGCGTCATTGCGACGTAACGATGTTCATTGGCGTCATTTTAACGGAACTATTACAGCTTTCCGCAGTATGTAATAAAGTCCCAAAACGTTGCATTAAAACTACAAAGTTAAATGCAAGGACAAAAAGGATTAAATCGTGCACTTTTCAAACTTTTAGAGCTCCCCTGTATCAGTCTATTCCTTTTTCTTACCCCCACCCATCCCCATCCCCACTCTAAAAAATAATAAAATAATCTCCCCAACACTACCTACAACCCCCTCCACTCAATTAGTCTACCATCCAGACTTCCACCCCTCGACATGACCCCTCCCCACCTCCTTATTCAACCTGCCACTCAAACCGCCACCCTAGTATCTAGACACACATCCTACACAGCCGCCCCCCCCCCCACACACACACCGCTCCGACTTCTTTTCAACAAACTATTCCCTCGATTAGTCAACCGCGCCGACCTCTACTCCGCGACACGAGCATATATTACGCAAGGAAGGCCTTAATGTAAACACTACATTGTCGAACCTTACGGCTCGCGCAAACATGATGCAGTCTGATTAGAGTCAACCACGGAAGTCGAAGTCAACCTCTCGGAACCGAGTTTCAGTGAAAAGCTAAGGCACATGTAAGAGGTTAATGTTTCGCGATTCACATGTTAGATTTGATTTGCGTCATGTGAAAAGAATATTAGGTCATGTGCATACTTATAATACTCAACAGTACATAAATAGGCTGTTCATTTCTTGTATCATCCAAGAATGTATATGCAGAAATGTAGACTCTGATATGACTGCACGTTCTGAGTTTTCCCTGTGCGTACACTACAAGGGTACCTTTCCACAAGCGTGTAAATCTTTTACTTCCAAGAAACTGTATTCTTAGACATTGACGTACAAAAGTGAACCCGCAAGCATGCATGCATGCGATATTTCCTTCCGTATATACGCGAAAGCTGATCTGAGCTTTTGCTTTTCGCACATCTGGTGTGTGGTTATTTGGACACAGAGGCACATAACAAAGTCTCTTAGCTGACTGGTTTTAGATTTTCCTGTTCGCAGATACATTATGCCACATTTTTGCGTGAAACGTCACCCTGAGAAAAATGATAAAAAGGAAGAAATAGATAAACGCAGGGACGTTTATGGGCCTGAAGTTCGCTTTTGAGCCGGATGAAACAACTGTCCCGTTGTCTGTATGTATACTTTTGATATATGACACAAACAAATACAAGTGGTCAAAATATGGTAAAGAAACTGTGTCTGATATTCAATCCTAAAATCCAGAGTTGTCAAAACTGAAAAATGTAGCTCATGTAGTAACTTGGTATTTTTTCTGTATTAAAAAGTAGCCGAAGTTCAAAACGCTTTTTTTTTTCTTATTCCTGTGACCTTGTTGGAGGGAGTTATTACCCAAATGAACAGCGTGAAAGCCACGTGGAGCGCATCTGAATATGTATGACTTTAGGCTGTCAATTTTCATCAAATGGTCTTAGTTTGCGGACAGGTTTTTGAAATTTGCTGTTTCGTGCATGTGACTGCAGCATTAGACGCCAGGCTAAGATACATGAGGCCTTTATGAGAAATCGGCGGAAGTCGATCTTTATCACTATGCACAGTCTTACGTGGATTGATTAGATTATAAAAGTAAGAGCAGCGAAAAACCCAGTTTCAGAATTAATGAACGGAGTTTAGTCAGCTTATATTTCTCAACTGTTTTCAACATCTCAGGTATGTACCCTAGTTGATTTGAGCACCCCCTTAATATAAACAGTTGCAATCTTACATCGAAGATTCGTCTCGATAGTGTTTCTGGTGAAATAGTACAAAGCTTTTACAAAAACATAAGTTTTCTGAGATCTACTCGAGCGCTTATAGGGACAGCCAACCAAGCATCCCCAGAGCTATATCAGTTCTTGTACAGGTCGGAAGCCTCTGAATACATTTCGCAACAAGCCGAAGTTGTTCATATCATTCATGGTGAAGCAATTCTATAAATCAGCTCCATACAAAAGAGTTTGCAGGCAGACTTTTTCAAAAATGAGGCTAATAAGCATGGGTTCACAAGACTTGTGTCTTTGTCAATGGCAAGGATGGAAAAAAGAGACGCTCGTCCTTTCTGTATGCGAGCGTTTACTGTGTTGGAGCTTTTGAGGGTTTGATGTATCTCTATACCAACGTCTACCCAGTCTGATCAGAGTCTTTGCTGCGCGCGTGGAGCTAGCTTAGACCCTAAGTTGCTCTTTAAGCGCACAGCGAAGACTCTGATCAGACTCGGCGGACGCACAGGCTGATCTAAGTCTTCACCGGACGCACATACCACTTTGTTGGTTTTCTCATGTCGCGGCCCATAAATAATTTATTTTTGTTTGTCGTTTAATAGGGAAGAGTTAACTACAATACACCCATCAATGCAATTAATGCCCTCAGAGCCAAAGGGTATGTTTTTTTTTCTTCCGCACTTAATTTCCACCCACAAAATAATCCACTGGAATCTGAAATAATCTTTTATAAAACACGTGGCTTAGAAATAGATTCTACATTTTACATGAATAAAAATGATTACTGTTTGCGCACACCGTGTATGGAACCTGAGGAATCTACAAGCATGACACGAAGGCTTATTGGAGTATAGCTGGTTTGCAGAGATCTGCAGAGGCGATGGGATCTTCGCTATTTGCAGATACGTTTGTCCACTTCTTTACATGGCTCGACTGAAATTACGAAATACCGAGAGTTATTCCACCATTTTCACCATTTTGTCTTGACAAACAAAATCAGTTTCATCGTATTTATTCTTGTATAAATGATCCAACTTTTCATGTTCAGAATCGGTCGACCGAGTATATATGCAACGTGTCAGTTATCCATTGCTAAAATTCATTTCAGTCGAAGACACCTTGCATCAATAAATTATTAATCAACATATTTGGTAAGGACATGTGAGGATTTTTAAAAGTTATGCTTTGTTTAGTTATGTCATATTCTTGCCTTGCGAATAAATAATTCAAAGTTTAGATATTTGATCCAGCAAAGAAAAAGAAAGCAAACATTCAAAATATTAATGATATCGGCCGCTAGCATAAATAGAAGATACTACATGAGTATTCACGTATAAACGAGTTGGGGAAAAAGATAAGATGCGAGGGTATCGGTTTTCGCAACGAGTTTAATAAATTCAAAAATACAGGAGCACGAATGCAATATTCTGTTTATCATATGATACTAAATTCGCATTTTATTAGCAAATTTTGCACTAAAACGTCACAATGTCGCCATTAGAAAACGCGACGTTTTTATGGCGTCATCGCATAACGTTACGACGTAATTTGCATATTTAATCCACTAGTTGATTATCGTTTTAATGCATGGCTTTATTACACTCTCAGATGCGTCATATGATAAACTGAAAATAAATAATTTCAGAATCAAAGTACGTGGCCATAACGTATTCTGGGCCGTCGACCAATGGGTTCAAAACTGGGTGAAGGCACTCAGCAAACAAGACTTACTTCAAGCAATGTCGGAGAGAATAAAAGGGGTGATAGGCCATACCAAAGGATTGTAAGTCTTGCAATATTTCATTTAAGGTAAATTGATACATGCTCTGAGGAAGCAACTCTTTCAGTTTTTGCCTCCCTTCTCAATAGGGATAAACTCTTATAGGAAAGAATTTGCTCCTAGAGGAACAAATTCTTTCCTATAATAGTTTACCCCTATTCGGAAAAGCTCGATCATATAAGGAAGCAAACAAAAAGTCACTAAAGTAGTTCCCCTTTGTAAAAGTGGTGGAGAAATATTGAAGTGTATTCATACATCTGAGAGTGTTTGATTGCCTCTTAAACAAGGGAGACAAATCTAATACTCACAAAAGTAGATACATTCCATTTGTAAGAGGCGTATTTAAAAGAAAAAGAAAAACAGAATTGTAATTTAAGCTTTACCACCATTTAATCACTTAGATACCGACTTGCGATCGTAATGCTGCGTGTGGCACTATAATGTGTTCTAGATATCTAAGGTAAATAATAGTCATACAATCACAAGGCAGGACCCACCCAAGACACTGAGTGAGAGTGACTGACCTCGGGCTTAATGTCACACCAAACACAAAGGTCACTCAGAGACGAAAACCTCGGTTAAAAAGTATCGAAAGCCGGTGAAGTTGAGTAAAACCTGCTTCCCCTGGATGGTAGCCTATCGCAAAGGCACTGGCCCCGAGGTTATAAAACTCGAGTACATTCTCAAGTTTTATAACCTCGGACCCTGGATGACAATGAAGAAACACAAATTGACGATAAAACGAATCAGCACATTTTCAGTAAATGACAAGTCAGTCTGACAAAGAGAACCACAACAGAAAAAAACACATCTCGGAACGATAGTAGAACTACTGGGGATTTGAGATAAACAGGTACACTTTAAGGGAAAGCAACTCTGCCATTTCATTTTTGCCTTTCTTTTCAGTTGGAGTCAACTCTTAAAAATAGAATTTGTTCTATAGGAGTAAATTTTTTGCTCTAAAAAGAAACTCTATTTTGTAACGAAAATTGTTCACCTTAGTAAAAATGGAGGAAAACATGGAGGTGCATCCAAACGCCTACCCAGCGGGTACGCAACGTCAAAATCACGTTCCGACGTCGATGCGACGTCATAACGTCGCGTCGACGTCAGAACGACGTCATTTCAAAGTCATGTGCCTGCTTGGTACTTTCGTTTCTTCGGTGTATTACCTGCATCCAAAGGGTCTAACGTTCTAGCACTTGCAGCTGGTGTCCATAAATGCAATATGGGGGCCGTAAAACATGTTCCCGTCCTTCATAGTACAGATGCTATAATATCCGCTACTTTTGGGCCGTTGAGTCATTTTGAGAATAGAGTTTTGCTTAAGCTGGTTCTAGAGGGCGTGGCTGGTTTACTGAACAGACTCAGTCAAGAAACATTTGCTGAATGCGTTTCTTTGGTGTATTCTTAGCTTCTTTCAGAACTAATAAAAGACAGAACAAACATCATTTTGACGAAATTGCTCCTGTGTGCTTTACATGCTCTTTCATGACCACTTATATTGTACGATTTACCGAAAAAAATGCTGTTTCGACATGAAGAAGAATGGATACACTTTCAGGAGAAGCAAATCAGCCATATGAGCTGCGACAAAACCAACAATGTGGTTGTGCGCCCAGTGCAGACTCAGATCAGCCTGGGCATCCGCCCAGTCTGATCAGAGTCTCCACTATCCGTATCGAGGTAGCATAGACCTTCAGCTATCCTTTAAGCGCTTAGCGAAGGGTCTGATCAGACTGGAAGATGCCCAAACTGATCTGAGTCTGCGCTGGGCGCACAACCACATTGTTGGTTTTCTCATGTCGCGGCTCTTATCAATTTTTGCTTCCCTTCTCAATGGGGGCTCACTCTTAACGGAAAAAATTGCCCATTTACGTGCCAAAAATAGTAGACTCCATTTTGGAAGGGTTTCATTGTCCACAAAAGAAAACAGGAAGTCACGAAAGTTGTCTCCCTTAATAAAAATGGCGAAAAAAATACGGGAGTGTAGCCATTCACCTTAGATTTAAATTTTCACTTCATTCGGGTTACTGCAGTTGTTTATTTTCCAAATGATTTTCTACACTCGGCTTAGTTTTACATCTCAAGCCAGGGGAACATATTTTACTTTGTTCCTTATGTACCCTTAGCCGACGGCCTATTCGCAAATAGTTTTCCAACGGCACTGCGCCATTTCATTGGATGCGAGCAACTTCCATCGCATTCAGTCAAATTATCAATAACAAAACATTTTCCGTATTAAATTAACGGCGCTCTTATCGATAGAAAAAATATCTTGTTTACCGTTAATTATTGCCAAAAAAGAGTTGACGGTCAAGTTAGTGATTTTGAACAATAATTATGCGACATTTCTTTTTTGCAACGGATCTTTTGATCGGTAAAAATATCACGCGTCAAGGGAGCAATTCGCTGCTGCCAAAAGGGAAATCCGATTTGCAAATAGGCTTTTGGCCAAGGGTATGTAAGGAAAAAAATGAACTTTGTACCGTTGGCTGGCGAAGGTGCTTAGTTTAATAAATTTGAATTTCTGGTTAGGCTCGAACACTGGGACGTTAACAACGAAGATCTGCACGGGGATTTCTACGAACGTCATACAGGAAACCCGAATGTTACACAGAAAATGTTCCGTGATGTGCATGCTCTTGATCCAAATGTTAAGCTCATTTTGAATGACTATGACGTCATGGCGAATGAATACGACAATAAAGCAACAGTGAGTCATTTTACAGTAGCCTATATTAACACTTTTAGCGCCAAAAACGAAAATACCAGAATTAGCAAACAGCGTAGGCTCATGATTAGCCGCTTCATCTAGAGCTACAGTCTTTGAATTCTCAGTTTGAGATATCTTTGACCTAGCATTTTTTTTGAAATTTTGCAGATGTCGTCTGCTTAAAATGTTAAAGTGCATGGGACTATGGATACACCTCGATGTTTTTTTTTTCTCCGGCGTTTTACAAAAGAGAACAACTTTTGTGACGTCTTGTTCGCTTCTCTTGATAAAAAAGCCCTTCCAAATGGGAGTCTACCTTTAAAGGAAAGAATTTTCTCTGAGGAGCAAATTATTTTCTTATATTTGGTCCTTATTTAGAAGGGATACAAATAGAAATACTTTACAAATATATTTTTATGACAGAGTTGCTTCCCCTGGAAGTGTACATATTGATCTTAAATCGTCAGCTGAAAACTTTGTCCTAAAAACCTTCAATGTTTCGATACAATAAGTTCTTACAATTTGACTATGTATTCCGGTCTGCATTGACATCTAATGTATGCTCTTGCAGACTTGGGTGCTTTCAGAACTCCATAATCATAGCACTGTGACTGAGTAACTCCTCTAGGTGCAAATTCTTTCTTTTAAGAGTAGACCCCTTCTGGAGAGGTTTTGTCGTCCAAAGAAGCCAACAGGAAGTCTATCTCCCTTCAAACAAATGGTTGAAAAACATGGAGGTGTACTCATGCATATTAGATAATGTTTCTTATAAACAAGGTTCGAGGTTACAAAACTTGAGAATAATCTCAAACTCAAAATAAAGCACACTGATTGGCTGCTTCCATGCTCGGAAGCGGCCAATCAGTGTGCTTTATTTTGAGTAAGAGACATGCTCGGAAGCAGCCAATCAGTGTGCTCTATTTTGAGCTTGAGAATGTACTGAAGTTTTATAACCTCTGGGCCTTATCTTCCTTCTGGCCAGGGTAGAGCACTGGGACGTGAACAATGAAGACCTTCACGGAGATTTCTACGAACGCCATACCGGAGACCCGAATATCACGATGCAAATGTTCCGTGATATCAATAGAGTTGACCCACATGTCAAACTCTTTCTGAATGATTATGCTATCATGGCAAGAGATGAATATAATCAAAATGCTACGGAAGCTGAGAAAGATGATAATAAAGCTACAGTGAGTTTACAAGGGCGTAGCTACCTATACGGCAAATACGCAGGTGCGTATTGAAATTTTGTCAAATTTGACAAAATTTCAAAACGCACCTGCATATTTGCTTGCTGAAAGTTTATAAATTAGACCAGATTTCAATACCAATTGCAAAAGTGGCTGAAATACTAGCTTTCTCTTCAAGAAGTAGAGGATAAAACATGGTTGTGCGTATAATGAAATTACCTCTAGTTACGCCCCTGAGTTTATACTTGTCCACCAATGAATAAAATCTGTATTTATTTGTGAACACACTGAGAGTATTCTCCTCACGTACCATGAATGCGTTATGTTACTATGAATGCGTTAAGAATGCTTTGGAATGTAAGTAGACATGCATCTGGGTGACCGTTTAAATAGATATTTATTCTCTATTATACAGAACACATCCCAGTTGTTAGCTGTTTTATGGCCCTGTTATGTCATTACCTATGATGAAATAGCAGTATCATTGGACTGTTACATAATGGGATTACGACACCCATTCTTATTTATTAGGCGCCATAATCATTTTATACAACACCATATTGATTTCGAGATTACGACTCTAAAATGAGAAAATAGGGAATGAGCGACACATTTTATTTTTTACCTTCTATCCATGATTTTAGGGCAACCAAGCAAGAGACACTCTCAGTCCGGATGCATAGATTTCTGGCCCCGAGGTTATAAAACTTGAGTATATTCTCAAACTCAAAATGAAGCACACTGATTGGCTGCTTCCGAGCATGTTGCTCGGAAGCAGCCAATCAGTGTGCTTTATTTTGAGTTTGCGATATGTGCTCGGAAGCAGCCAATCAGTGTGCTTTATTTTGAGTTTGAGATTATTCTCAAGTTTTATAACCTCGAACCCTGAGTTGGTTTCATGTCAGTAAAAGCCTGTCTCAGTCTTTCTAAAATGCATTTATCCTTTGATAATAATACATGTAATACAATAGATGTCTGTGAAGAAAAGAAAATTTGATGATAGATGCGAGCGAAATAATTTTTCTTTTTCTCTCTGATTTTTGGAAGTTTTGTGCGGCAGTCCCGAAGAACGAGAAATCAAATTGATGTGGCATAATTTTCTCTTTCAGGAATCAAACAAGTCAGTTTGATACCTTTCTCAGTATCTAAACCAGACTGCGTATGGCATGGAATCGAGCCTAAGATTTCAAAATTGCAAACACGAATGAATTTCGTACGACTTTGAAATTGGGCTAAGGCTGAAGTTCGCTGTTACACCTGTTTAATGACCGAATCAACATAAAAATCGAGCTATCTTCTGATATATTCAACAGTGTAGATAGAATTATATATCGATATGTACCGACATTTTTTTACACTAGATCAATGGCACATTACAGTAGCAAAGTTGATAATTAAAGAAAATAATTTGCTCATCTAGTCTAATAAGATTTCTTTTGGTTATATGGCTATATATATTCCTTTTTGAAAACGCAATACCGTTTGACTTCTTCAGGCATTAAAAGACCAAGCCAAGCTGTTCAAAGATGCCAAAGTACCTATCTATGGTGTGGGAATACAAAGTCATATCTACAACGCCCATTTAGATATTACCATGCTGAAGGTATATATGAGCCGCGACACGACAAAACCACCAATGTGGCTGTGCGCCCAGCGCAGACTCAGATCAGCCTGGGCATCCGCCCAGTCTGACCAGAGTTTTGCTGTCCGCATGAAGGTAGCTTAGACCCTTAGCTACCCTTTAAGCACTAAGTGAAGAGTCTGATCAGACTAGGTGAATGCCCAGGCTGATCTGAGCCTGCACTGGGCGCACAACCACTTTGTTGGTTTTCTCGTGTCGCGGCTTATATTTGCTGTAAAGTGGTGGTGTCTGTAGAGAGGCGCCGTAGTCGAGTGGTTAGAGTGGCTCGGTTATTGTGCAGAAACCGGAAGATCGTGAGTTCGCGGCTTACCGTCGCCATCCGACGACTGGAAAACTCTCTCTGTCAACCCAGCAGTAAATGGGTACTTTTTCGAATCAGGGAAGGATAAGGCAGCGAAGGGAGAGAGATGGGCTCCGCCTTTCATCAGCTGTACCCAAAATACAGTGGGTCTCTAACCCCCACTCCCCTATTGCTATAAGTCTAATGGAAACCTTTACCTTTAACTTTTATAGTATTAGTATATGGTATGATATAAGTTGGTGAAATTTTTCTTGAAATGATAATATTTTAGAGATATGTATTTAAAGTGTAAGGGTACACCTCCAAGTCTTTCTGACCTTTTCTACAAAAATACAATAATTTCATAACTTATTGTCTGCTTTCCTGCAGCACGAAGCCCTTCTAAACGTGGCTGTTTCCCCATTTTTATGAACGTGGTGGCTTGTTTAAACCATCCTCACAGTTTTCATTGTAAACCTTTTCAAGTCTGGAGACCAGTTTTTGGGAGAGTATGCAAACAGTGCAGTCCAAGATCAGACGCCGCGAAACGCGGCATCTGATCAGAGTCTACACTGTTTACTTTCAGGAATTTCTATGCAAAATACAATAATAATGAAAACATTCCTCAGAAACCCCCAAAACTAGAAACTGAATCATCTAAATAATAAGGATGGGCAAGTCCACTAGTCAAAAAAGGGGGACGGTGGATTAAGTTTTATAGGCGTGTAGAGACTTGTCGTACTGTAATGATTTTTTACAGGCTAGACTAGATAAAGTGGCTGAAGCAGGTCTTCCTATATGGATTACTGAACTAACTTTGTCGGAAAAGGACGAAAACTTAAAGGGTAATCTTAACCTAAAGTATCAGAAATCATTTTTTCTTCCGCAAGTCAGTTGATAGCAAACCTGAAAGCACGGTATGTGCAAAGTAGAAGTGGTCAAAAGACCAAAAACGTATTATATGTTCAAACTCATAAACCAAAGCTGAAATAGTAAGAAACTCAGACAATGCAGATGTGTGACAAGGTACGCGCGAGTAGAAGGCATCAACTGCAAACTGCAAAATGTCGCTCACAGCCAGATATAGCGGCAATTAACGCGAAGTCTACTGGTCAAACAAGACCCTCCTAAACGCGAGTGACATATTTTGCATTCTATGTTGATACTTGCCTTTCCATTCGATGTTGATCCGCAACAGAAAGGTCGTATAAGTGTCATTGATAAGTTACAGGACTTGTTGATTCATCGTATTAACGTCTTCAGCCACAACACTCGCGGATTCATATTTTGCAGTTTACACTGATCAGCTATATAACTTATGGGTTATGCTGGTCACCCATAGCACGTTCGGGCTCATTTTCACCCCCTGGTTAACTCATTCCTGCCTTTAAGCTATGTTTGGACAAGGGCTGTTACGAAACGAAAAGCAGTCATAGTTACAAAACAACCTGGTGATCAGGTCGTTTGGTAACTATGACTAATTAATGTTTCGTAACATATGACTGTATTACGAAAAAAGTCATAGTTACAAAACGACGTAATGACCAGGTCGTTTGGTAACTATGACTATTTTTCGTTTCGTAACATCATGCGGCTTTGAAAACTAGTGTGATATTGATCATCATTTACCGCGTCTATTCATGGGTCACATTTTGCCCTTGTGAACCTTTCGTTTTCCATACGGAGGCGTGAATAACGGCTAAGCAGATGCTCCGGACTTCAGTAATAAGCATTTTGCATTTTATATAGATCAACCATACATATACATGTTATGTATTTTATTTTGATTAGCCGCAGGACTTACAGATCTTCTGACCCTGTACTTCAGCCACCCAGCAGTGGAAGGTGTATTGCTTTGGGGCTTCTGGGATGGTCTTATCTGGCTGGATGAGTCAAAGCTAGCAGAAGGACCAAATGTTACGGTAGTAGACGCTTCCTAGCAGGCACATGACGTCGTAGTGACGTCATATTGACGTCAATGCTATGTAATGGCATCGAATGACGTCAGTGCGACGTCATTTACCTGCTGGTTTCCTATTATAGAGCTCTAGATAACTGGTTTGCGGTGTATGGGAACACTGCAGGGGAAGCAGCTGTATCACTCTCATTAAATTTTCTTCGCTAGGGGCAAATTATTTCTTTAAGAGTCAGGTGCGGATCCAGGAATTTTGGATAGAGGGTTCAAATTAGCTGAGGGGGTTTGTTTTATGCAGTTTGACCAATTTTTCCTGAAATTCCCCATGAAAATAAGATAATTTGGGCCGAGAAGGGGGTTCGTTTGAACCCCGAACCCCCTCTGGATCCGCCACTGAGAGTAGACCCTTTTTTGAAGGATTTCTACGCCCATGGAAGCAACCAGGATGCCATAAAAGCAGCAAATTAACCGAACTCAAACTTGTCAATAAAACAGAATTATTTTTTTCCTGACAAATAGCTCTACGACCAGACTTTTAACTGAATTAAAAACTTCGCCTACATTCGGTAGTTTCGTATTGTCAATCAGTCTACCTATCATGCGCACTGCGATTCATTGTCCAGAATGATGCAGTGCAAGATTTTTTTCCGTAATTGCAAGATTTCGAGATATATTTTTAAACGATACCGGTATCCACGAAAAGGTCAATGTCTGGCGAACTGAGGTACATAAGTATTTTACATGATTGTGTTGAAGTTGGAATGCGCAACGCTATTTACCGAGAGAGGGGTCAAAATTGATCAACATGGAGTTCAATATCTTGTTGGTTTTTTAGCTCACCTGAGCCAGCGGCTCCGGGGGAGCTTATAGGATGGTAAGGCTCCGTCGTCCGTCGTCGTCCGTCCGTCCGTCCGTCCGTCCGTCCGTCGTCCGTCCACAATTTCAAACGACTTCTCCTCTGAAACCGCTGGGCTAATTATAACCAAATTTCATATGCAGCCTCTAGGGAACTTAGGAACAAAAAGTTGTTCAAACGGTCCTGGTCACATGACCAACATGGCCGCCACGCCCATATATGGTAAAAACCTAGAAAAATCTTCTTCTCCAGAAGCGATAGGCCGATGGCCTTGAAACTTGGTATGTAGCATCGGGCATGCGAGTATTACCAAGATTGTTCAAATTATGACCTTGGGTTGACCTTGACCTTGTTTACGGTAAGGTCAAATTTGCTTCCTTATGCTTTTATATGGCAAGATGCTACAACATAAGATATCTTGGAAACTTTTGAAGATTTTGGGCTAAAAATTGGTATCTACAGTCATCTTAATGACTAGATGAAGATTTATGAGTACAAGAGGTCAAGGTCATTCTTTGACCTTTGACCCTGATCTCTCATATTTTGATAAGTTCTAACAATCTTCTCAAAAGCCACTGGGCAAATTGAAACCAAATTTCATATGGAGCCTTTTGGGGTTGAGGGAACAAAAATTTATTCATACGGTCCAGGTCACATGACCAACATGGCCACCACGCCCATATATGGTAAAAACCTAGAAAAATCTTCTTCTCCATAACTAGTTGACCGATGGCCTTGAGACTTGGTATATAGCATTGGGTACTTGAGTACTATCAAGATTGTTCAAATTATGACCTTGGGTTGACCTTGACCTTTTTTACGGCAAGGTCAAATATGGGAAAATGCTAGAACATGAGATTTCATGATAAGTTTTGAAGATTTTGGCCTAAAAATTGGTCTATACAGTCATCTTAATGACTACATGAAGATTTACAAGTACAAGAGGTCAAGGTCATTCTTTGACCTTTGACCCTGAACTCTCATATGTTGATAAGTTCTAACAATCTTCTCAAAAGCCACTGGGCCAATTGAAACCAAATTTCATATGGAGCCTTCAGGGGTTGAGGGAACAAAAATTTATTCATACGGTCCAGGTCACATGACCAACATGGCCACCACCCCCATATATGGTAAAAACCTTTAAAAATCTTCTTCTCCATAACTAGTTGATCGATGGCCTTGAGACTTGGTATATAGCATTGGGTACTTGAGTACTATCAAGAGTGTTCAAATTATGACCTTGTGTTGACCTTGACCTTTTTTACGGCAAGGTCAAATATGGGAAAATGCTAGAACATGAGATTTCATGATAAGTTTTGAAGATTTTGGCCTAAAAATTGGTATATACAGTCATCTTAATGAGTATATGAAGATGTGTGAGTACAAGAGGTCAAGGTCATTCTGTGACCTTTGACCCAGAACGCTCATATTTTGACAATTTTAAACAATCTCCTCGAAAACCACTAGGCCAATTGTGACCAAATTTTATATAGAGCCTCCAGGGGTTGAGGGAATGAAAGAATTTTCCAACGGTCCTGGTCACATGACCAACATGGCCACTATGCCCATATATGGTAAAAACCTTTAAAAATCTTCTTCTCCAGAACCGATTGACCGATGGCCTTGAGACTTGGTATGTAGCAATGGGTACTTGAGTACTATCAAGAGTGTTAAAATTATGACCTTGTGTTGACCTTGACCTTTTACAGCAAGGTCAAACACTGGAAAATGCTAGAACATAAGATTTCATGGAAAGTTTTGAAGATTTTGACCTAAAAATTGGTATATACAGTTGTCTTAATGAGGTCATGAAGAATTATGAGTACAAGAGGTCAAGGTCATTTCTTGACATTTGATCCAGATTGCTCATATTTTGACATTCCTCAAAAGCCAACAGGCCAATTGTAAACACATTTCATATAGAGCCTCCAAGGGTTGATTGAATAAAAATTTGTTCCAACGGTCCAGGTCACATGACCAACATGGCCATCATTACCACTTATGGTATAAATCTTTAATATTTTTCTTCTTCAGAACCAGTACACCTATGGCCTTGAAACTTGGTAAGTAGCATGGAGTACTAGAGTACCACCAAGACTGTTCAAATGGTGACCTTGGGTTTACCTTGACCTTTTTTTGCGGCATGGTGAAATATGGGAAAATGCTAGAACATAAGTTTTCGTGGAAAGTTTTGAAGATTTTGGCCTAAAAATGGTATATATGGTTGTCTTAATGAGTACATGAAGATTTATGAGTACAAGCGGTCATGGTCATTCTTTGACTTTTGACCGACTTTTGACCCAAGACTCATATTTTGACAATTTCAGACATGATAAGAAAAAGGCACCTTGCCAATTGCCCAGGTGAGCGATTCAGGGCCTCATGGCCCTCTTGTTTAGCCAAGGGAGCAAGTATCGATAATTGCAAACGTTTTCTATACGTGACCAAACCATTTATCTCAGTTAAGGTGTTGTTAAAGTATACTAAAATGTAAAATTAAGTGAAAAAAAAAAAAACTGCAGGAGATCAGTTTTGGACCAAATGCTCCTACTGGCCCCATGTGTCTATGGTAAACACAGGGTATAATCGATTCCGCCAATTTTCGCTTCCAGCAGAGACTGTACACCATATTTGGCTTCTGCCGAGACTGTCCGCGATCTCTTGCTTCCTGCCGAGACTACTGTCCTCGATAAATGGCTTCCTGCCGAGACTGTCCGCGTGACGCTGCTTCCTGCCGAGAGCATCGGCAGGAAGCAGAATCACGCGGATAGTCTCGGCAGGAAGCCATTTATCATGCACAGAAGTCTCGCTCTCGGCAGGAAGCAGAGTCACGCGGACAGTCTCGGCAGGAAGCCATTTTTCGAGGACAGTAGTCTCGGCAGGAAGCAAGAGATCGCGGACAGTCTCGGCAGAAGCCAAATATGATGTACAGTCTCTGCAGAAAGCGAAAATTAACGGAATCGATTACACCCTGTGGTAAAGATCATGCAGTAAACCTGATGACAACTTCATCTGCAGCTCTTTTTAAGGCCAAAGAAGAGACAAATAGGGTCCAGACAAGTTTGTACATCTGTGCAATCTTTTAATGGCAATTATTATTTGTAGGCAAATGCAGCCGGAAGGGCATACCAGAAGCTATTTAAGGAGACCTGGCGCACACACGTGACTCGTAATATAGCCAATCATAATCCAGTACATGTGAGAGGATTTAAGGGTGACTACACTGTAAATATCAAGCAGAATGGCCAAGTGATCAAATCTGAACAGTTCACACTCGGAACGAATGGGGCATCACTGGAAATACATCTTCCCAGACAAGGTATCTGAACATGCTTTGAAGTTATGGGGTTTTCTTAAATTGTTTTGTGAAATCTACGAATTTTGTATAACTCAAATGTATGCGAAGTAAAATGCATTCATTTGAGTATATGTGATATATAACTTGGTCAACCAAAAGCATCCCCGCAAGAACACAATGTTGCAACAACGTTCAATCAACGTTGATTCAACGTTGTGTCACCACACTGCATAATGTACATGCTGCTTTCTAGAAGCGAATAAGAAATGAATTTATAAGTAGTTTTGGTCATTGTAAGGGACTTCTATGTATGAGGCATCGATTTTCTCTCAAATATGTAATAATTTCTCTCTCTTTCGTCTACACTTCTTTTACTTCATTTCATTGTATTTTTGGATGATCTGTTTATACATGAAAAAAAGGGGGGACCCCCCCCCCACCCAAAATAAAACAAAAAAAAAAACAACAACAATAAACAAACAAAACAAAAAAAATTAATTAAATAGATAAATAAAAAAAAAAAGAAACAGTGGTTTGGATATATTCCAATATTAATCATGAGTCAGACCTGAATATGATTTCAAATTTGATCTTATAACGTAAGTTCTCACACCAGCAATAATATTCAGGTAACAATTTACATGATCGAATGATATAATTGAGCATTGAGACGACAAAACCAACCAAGTGGTATCTGCGCCAGCGAAGACTCAGATCAGCCTGAGCATCCGCCCAGTCTAATCTGAGTTTTCGCTCAGCTGGAACTTAAGTCTTCAAGGCGCGCTAAGTAGTGTAATCCGTTACCTGTTACCTGGAAGGAGTTTTAATGTGAATACAGTTATTTCCCTTAGACCCGCTGAGCGATAGGCATTACTCGATATTAGGAATGTCATATCGATGCCATATCCTCGGACCTGTACAGGTGTTGAACTTCTCTGAAGCCGGTTTTTGTCATCACTGTGTTTGATATTTTTCGGCATAATAACAATACGAAGGAGCTGGAGGGAAACATTTTTAAGTTTTAACAATATGGGTTTTCTTTTTCTCAGATCAAATCTATTTACTTTTCTCAGTTTCTCACTTTTGTTGTAATAAGTCTCTTTTTTCTGACATTTAGGTCAATTTCGTAAGGATTGGCGAGAAAAATAGATCTCATTATTGGTCGTTTTAGTTTCTGACAACAAAAACATAAAACAATAATACTTATTTTAAATTATGATATTTCGATCTCTTTGACGGTCTCATCTTTATGGAAAGATTAAGCCTGATACAGATATCCATCCACCCACATAGGTTTTTTTTTTCGTTTCTTTTTTTTTCTTTTGCCCCACCCATCGGGGCTCGCGAAATATATTGGCTGCCTGGTGCTTCTGCGGCAGCGGCCGCTAGACCTGGGTGTCATTTATCGCAGGCCGAATAATACTAGTAGTCCTACAAATTCAGAGGCATTATCTCGACATGACTAAAATATTGTTTACTGGGACGTTAAACCACAACGACAACATTTTTCTTTTGACTTTCTGTTTTGATAAAACTGTGTTCAAAAGTTTTATGCACATGCCGTCTTTCTGCATTCTGCTAAGCTGCGTTATTTAAGTTTAAACATTTACGATTAGTATTTAAAAGCTGCCTTTTCTGCGAACAAAAAAATAAATGAGTCGCGACTTAACAAAACAAACAAAATGGGATATGCGCCCTGCCAACACTCAGATCAGCTTGGGAATCCGCCCAGTCTGATCAGAGTCCTCGCTGTCTGCACAGAGGTAGCTTAGACCATTGGTTATCCTGCCCAGGCTGATCTAAGACTTCGCAGGGCGCTATGGCACTGTGTTGGTTTTGTTACGACGCGGGTAAAACTTCTGTTTTATACGCTTAAAAATCATCAGAAGACGATCTTTAAAACATATCGGTTTAAATATCGATTTCTGACTATGTGTTAATTTCGAAATTGCATTGTTTTGACAAGACATGTGACCGAATTTCACACCTTCCGACAGATGGCGTGTCGATGACAGCGGCTAGGTAGGCTACTCAGTCGATGACTTTAGCAAACAATTAAATGAGCCGCGACATGACAAAACAAACATAGGTGCATGTGCGCCCAGCGAAGACTCAGGTCAGCCTGGGTAGACGCCTAATCTGATCAGAGGCTTCAATTTCGGCATGGAGGTAACTAAGAGTATTAGTATTAGCCACCCTTTAATCGCACAGCAAAGACTGGGTGGCTGCTTAGGCTGATCTGCGTCTTCGCTGGACGCACATTCCACTTTCTTGGTTTATCGTATCGCGGCTCATATAAGGAAAATTATGAAAAATGACCAGAAAAAAAGTGACCTGGCCTTGGCTGGACCGCTGACGAGTGCCTTGTATCTTCGTATTTCTGTTTTTAATTCTACCTAAATTTAATTACAACATGAGAACAGCTTGCCAATTTTAAATGGTTTAGGCACAGCCTGATTTGGTCACACATGTTTAAAATATATTGATCAGAAACTACTGTAATATCTTAAGACAGCAATACAGTGTATGTCTCTCCAAGTCTCCTAATTATAAATGAGCAAATCTGCCAGTCAGCCAGTCAATAAAAATACGATTCTGTGGTTTCTAAGATCCTACCCTGTGATAGACAAAACATATTGATAAATACGCCCCACCACACCCAAATAAATTTCAATAAAAACTGTTAGCACAAACACTAGAAATTATATAATAACTAATAGATTTAATCAACATTATCATAAAGAATGAAATTATTTGTTTTCATAGTTGTTTTTTTTAGCTTATTAAGAGATATTTTTTAAACTACAATTAGTCGATTTACCGTCATTACATGTTTGATTGTCACGTGTAAGAGTTTAGTGACTTCTCTCTCTTTTTGCCTTTCTTGCGTTCTTCGTTCATTCGTTCTTTCTTTCGTTCTTTCTTTCTTAATCAGACTATATATATATTGCTCATTTTTTAACAACATGTAGATCATAAAAAGCACACATGAAATATATAAACAAAACACGAATACCAAGAAAGGATGTGGTGTAAGCCTTTGCGCAATACAGGCGGATTTGGACTTAGACTATTTGAGACATAATTATGAGCGAGGTTTTATCGAAACGCGACTTTCTGTAAGTTTAGAGATCCATGGAAGATACTCATAGTGTATTTATTTTATAATGAATAACATCAATGTAAACCTTATAAAAATCTCTCGATTGTGATAACTTATAAAAGTTTTATAGAAAATTCGTTCATTTTCAAATTTTAGGCAGAAGATAGCTGCTTGGGCATTTTGGGCATGATTCGTATATAATTTCAAGTGATTGAACCTTCAAACTTCAAAAGCTGATGGAAGAATCAAAACATGAAATTATTTTATGTATTTTTACACCATATTAACGGACAAAGATTGAAGTTTATGTTCATAACTTATAAAAAAATTGTCGTAAGATTACATAATTATGTATTGAATTTTACATTTTACATCATATTCCAATGTAACTGCATATAGCACTCGACAGGATTTCAACAGGTAAGCTCTCGGATAAACCCGTAAGTCGCTATCGGTAATTTCCGCCGTATTGAAGCATAAAATTCCCTATGTTGCGCTTAAAGGGTAGCCGGGGCGATGCCCTGTCTGATCTCAGTCTTTGCTTGGTGCACATGCCACTTGGTTTGTTTTCTCGTGTCGCGGCTCATATCATGTCTGTTATCACTTCAGGTCAACCAGCCAGTGTCATCGTTGGATAAAAGCACTGCCAAGTTAAATATGAATAAATTACAGTGAAAACAGTATGCTGATATGAATAAATCGATCACGAAAACATTTCAGTGTATATTGGAGTTCTTGCTACTATTTTCGGAACCCTGGTCCCAAGGTCATTAAACGTTTTTTTTTCACCTGAGCATGAAAAGGAAAACTCGCACCATGTAAATTCTAAGCATTTTGCAGAGAATTTTAATTGCTTCAAGTGTTTGCTTTTCACATAATTTCTCCAATCTGAATGTTCAAAACAGGCGGGCTAAAACAGGCCTTGTTAAATATTTTGCATTATCAAATGAAATCTTTGTTATTGAGTGGATAACACCGTGTCATAAAAATCGTATTGACAACGACTGTCTTGTTGAAATAATGTTCATTTTGAAGGCGATAAAATCCCATTTTAAAGGGTCATATGATAAACAGAATCTTACACTCGTGGTCATTTCATATGAAATTTATGAAACTCGCCTAAGGCTCGTTTCATAAATTTGATATGAAATGATTCTTCATGCATCATCCTCTATTTCTGTTTAGTATTAAAATATGAGCACAATCTCAGCTGAGCTTGGAGGTAAGTTTATAACATCGGGGCCTGTTTGCGTTAGGTTGGGACACTACCAACTGGTAGCGTTCTGGCTCTGATGCACTTACGACAGTGTCGCCCTGGTGGTTAGAGTATACTTGATTCCTCTACCCTGTCTTCACACTCATTAAAAAAAAATCTGTCTCTGAGAGATTGCTTGATGAAGTTCTGAAATGCTGACTGTTGGACTGTGAAACAACACCGTGTGTCACCGTGGTTAGGCGCTATCGACTATCAGAACTGATTCGAACTCTCGAAAAGGATAGTTGTAAAAAAATGGGTGTGGTTACTAATTCACGACTGAAATGATTCATATTGACTATAATTTTTTTTATTTTGATCAGAACATTTTATTTGAAAAAAATGCGCTCTTTGGATAAAAACATATGAATTAAAACTTAAGGTGGTGATTATAGTAAGTGCAAAAATCTGCATAAAACCATAAAAAAATAACATATCTCCCTGAAAGTTAGCAGACTTCTTATTTTTATTGTTCTCTTCAGCTTAGAATACAAAATAGAGGTAAATGCTGCTTAAAAAGGTGTTTTATAAGGAAAGATCAAAGGGTTGTTTTGTGCGCAGAAATCTAACTAAAATGATATCGTTATTGAAAATTTACGTAGCACTGAAGGTACGTTATTGTATAATGAAGAGTGTTATTTGTTCGAACTCTTTCTCAAATTGTAATGTAGACCAGATGAAAACAGTAGCTGTTGCTCAAACGTTCAACCATGTACAAGGTAATGAACAATGGACGCATTCATTAAATATAGGGTACACAGGCATACCTATATAACACCTACAATATAAATAATACATTACTTTCACTATGACAGGTGAATTAATGAAATTGTTCAACCTTGTTTAAATAGTCTTACCTGTGTGTTCGATAGTCTCATCTGTGTGTTTTGACAAAAATTGGACACAGGCTATGTCTTTTTTTCTGCTCAGCCTGATAATGTGTGAAAGAATTGGAAAAAAAATTGCTAGGACACTTTCCGTAATGGTACAAGGCACCCTCAGCACTAAGTATATTTTCAATGACGATACTATTTTTTTAGATTTCTGCGCAGAAAATTACCCTTTGATCTTTTCTTATAAAAAACACTTTTTAACATTACGAATCCTGCAATTTGAAATTCTAAATTATGAGAAACAACATAAAGAAGGCATCTGCCAAGTTTTGGGAAAATCAGTTATATTTTCAGCGAAATCAGTGATTATCACCACCTTAACAGGAATGGATAAAAGATGATTTAAAGGTGAGTCTGCTGATTAGTAGATACATTCTTTTGAGACAAATGATATATGTAATGAAAAGCTTTTTGATTAATAAACTGTATTTTTAGTAAATGCAAGAATTCTCCTTGCCCTTTTTGCTCTAAATTCTTAAGAATGGGCAACATCTTTCTTTTATTTCAGTGCAAATGCATGTACTTCATATGTTGCTGCAAGAAAGCCCGTTTGTGTAATTGAATAAGGAAATGTTTTTTTTAAGGCAGCTTTCCCCCGTGCCTTAACAAGCCACTTTGCATGTATGTACGTAACAGGCCACTTTGCATGTATGTACGCACTACCACCAGGTGAGTGGCATACAGAGGCAAGCGGTGATGCGATGCAGGAATTGTTCAGCTATAAGACGGAGAGTAGCCCTTCAAAATTAACCATGGTATGTAAACCAGTCTTGTGTAACTCAGCTATAACAGTGGTTTTCTCTTCCAAAACAGTCCTTGATATCTAGATTCGTCTTACAAGACGGATCTAGATATTTAGGACTGCTTTGGAAGGGACTAAAATCTCGTCCTATAATCGAATAAGCACGGTAATCTACGGCCAATAATGCAAACAAATGGGTGGGGTACATGTAATTAGACGGTCTATTTCGAAAAAAAAACAGGCTTAAGTCCATTTTTTATGGGAAATATCACATACTGTCATTTTTTCAATTTAAGTAAAATAACCAAAACATATTTCAATACAGAAAGAAAACGTAAACCTAGGTGAATTTTGGATGATCAAAATACCACTTATTCCCCTGTAGTTATCCTACAATAGAAATACTTTTGCAGCCCCCAATTAGAATCGCTTTATTATATGAAGGTTTACTTATTAACATCAAAAACGTCAAAATTTGCTTAGCTAGAAACTGCCATAATCTCTTGATAAATTAAGCCATATATATACCACTTAAACGGTTGAATTCTGCAAAAATATACAAAAGATAGTTTGCACAGGACAGATACTTGTACGATTATCCGTGCCACGTAGCGCAGTCGGTAACGCGTCTGACTCAAGAGCCAGAGGTCCCGGGTTAGATTACCGGTCCGGCCACATACTTTCGTGTCTCCTTCCGCTGATTAATGAAGGGCAGTTATCAGTTTTTGGCGAAAGTACGGTATGTGCACTTAGTACTGGTAAACCGCTCAGGAGGTGTAAGCCTGCCAAGGAATGGTGTGACTAAGTTAATGCCCCAGTCACACACACACATTACGGAGTGGGCGGATAGTTGTGGATGAAAATCCACAATAATCCGCAGAATTTGTGGGCGTGGCTTATTTTCTTGACTAATTTACGGATACAGTTACCTATAGATGCGTATGATTAAGGATAAATGCGGATGTCGGCGGTGAGATATTTGCCCTTTGAATCAATACAATGAGGGATGATACGAATGTATACGTACTACTTACCTTCCATTACCTTCTGTTACTTCTAGATGCGGAAAGATATTGTTGATGCTACGGATGACCCGTTCGTATATGTCCGGTTTTATTCGTAATGGTCCGTATCGCTTCTGCGGATGGCCCATCCGTATCTGTCCGGTGTTATTCGTAAAGGTCTGTATCACATCCGCAGAGTCTGTAACTGTCCGTATCGTATCCGTAGGGTCCGCAGGATCCGATTCCAAATTTTGAAAATTTTCAAAATTCAGGCGCGGACGAGTAAACCGTATAGATCCGTAACAAAAGGTAGCTGAAGGCATTCATTCGCATTTATCCATATATAATGCGTATCTAATCCGTATCTTATCCGTATCTAATCCGTATATAAACCTATCATTCCGCAGCCCAACCCCAAGTTATGGACTGATACGGTTTCGCGCAGATCGTTTCCTTCAATTACGGTTAGTTACGGGTCTCGTTTGGAGTTTTTTTTACGGACTTTTACCTTCAGATACGTTTTTATACGGATAACTTACACTTCAATACTGACAGATACGTATTGGTGAGGATAATTGCGAACAGCTTATCTGACTGGGGCATTAATCCGTAACAATACGCAGAACGAGACCCGTAACTAACCGTAACAAGCCGCATGAAACCGTATTTGTCCTAAAATTTTGGGTGGACTGCGGAACGATAGGTCGAGATACGGATTAGATACGGATAAATGCCTTCAGTTACGGATCATAATGGTTAATTCGTCCGCGCCTGAATACTTAAACTTTTCAAAATTTGGTGGCGTATCCTGCGGACCTTGCGGATACCATACGGATACGATACGGATTCGATATGGAGAGAGACCACGCCCACAAATTGTGTGGATTTAAAGTCCGCAACTATCCGCCCAATCCGTAATGTGTGTGTGTGACTGGGGCATAACTGACCGTCCCGACATGACCATAGCTGTGTACCGTGGACGTAAAGCAACAAAACAACAAACGACTTTTACGATTTTGTTGGAATAACAAACAAGACAGAAATGTGTAAAATTATATATATTTTTAGTAAGCGTAAGCAGAAAGATACTATATAAAGTCAAGAGAAACTAAAATACATAGCATTATCAAAACAATATAAAATTTTAAGAACCTATTTGCTAAGACGAACACTTATTTTCAACTTTTCATATTTCATTTCATAGACAGATCAAATAGCCTATGCTGTGGGGTATTAATTAATTGTTACCAGTTGGTTGCGAGGGTTGCACGGATTGAAATCACCTCAGCACGTGAAGACGTGAAAACCGAGACGCGGCGCGTCGATATATTTTCACCTGTTGAGGCATTTTGCATCACGAGCATGAATCCGGTCTTGGATGAATGTAGGTGATACTACAGGTAAATATTTTTCTTTCCTGACAATCAGTATTTAGGAAATAGAACTGTGCACTCATACAACTAGCAAAAATGTAGACTGCGAACTGCGAAGTCTGATTATAAAATAGATAGTTGCAGTTTTGATAAGATCTTAATCTGTTGCCGCTGGTAACCCAATAGAAAATGAGCACTGTATACAGAGGTTAGACTCGGGACAATAATCGCGGTCCAATGATCTGGTTGTATCACCCAAAAGTAAATCATAGTTCTACCTATATTGGCGAGCTGATGTACCTATCAACTTTGTGTCTATTGTCGTTTAATCTGTATCTGTGTTGCAGTAATCATAAATCTGTCAGTCAAAACGATTCTTTTGTATCAACGCGGAAAAAGCATTTTGTATTCAAAGCACTAGGTTTTAAAAAGGCATATTTAGTGCTAGGCCCGAAATCTGTAGCTACGCTAGATAACACTTTCGCTCTCCCTAAAGAGTAGAGTTTGGCAACCATGTGGATGTTATAGCCTGTACCCCTCTGGACATAATAAAGCCCGGAGACATTCTGAGAAATCCCTCTGGGGCGCTAGAGGGGTGAATTTGTAAAAATGACAAAAAATGACTATTTTCTCTGATTTTTTTAAATTTTGAAAAAAATCCGGTTGTCTTAATTTTGTATTAAATTACACCCATTTATATGTTGCCACAAATGTGTTCTAATAAATAAGACCTTCCAAGGTGATGTAAATGTCACCAAAGGGGCTCCACGAAGGGATAATTACCAGTAGTATAATTTTCATAATTTTAACCCCACCCTTGAAAAATGTTATGTTCAGAATCACTTCTAAAAGATTTTGATTTTATTTAAGTATTGAGGTTTTGCATATAGCCTATGACAGTTTTTAAGTGCATAGCATTTTTGTTCGCGATAACGGGCGTGCCATGGTAAAATGAGATATATGAATGCAAAATTCTCTTAATCCAAACTATTTAAATTTAAACTACAACTGTCTCTCATTGACATGGAATAAGGCATTTTTGTTGGAATTTTGTTGATGAACACTGAAATGTTTAAATAAATATATAAACGTCCAATCTGATGCAAATTTGCTACACATGTCAGTCATTTATTTTATACAAACCCTGAAGAAAAAGGCTACCCTTCATTAAGCCGCAACCCTGTTTAATCTGTATCAAAATAATGTAGTAAATAGACATTTTATAAAGTTCCCTTACAAAGTGGAAGCTTTTTAAAGGAGAATACATACATATTTTTATGTGCTACTGATTTATATATGTTACATATTTATGTACGTTTTATATGGACATATTTATATGTAAAATACAATTTATACAAAATGTACAATATGATTCGATTATACTGTATAAAGATAAAATTTCATTTAAAAACTTGTGGAACCAGGGCTATTTCGAACTTAAAAGTGTATAAGTGCATAGTATAACCTAATCGTCATGGTACCATGTTGTCCAAAACTAACGGTTGCATGTGGGCAGATGGATCTGATCAGCCTGGGAGGGTAATAAGAACTACATGTAGAAGGGTAGGTGCAATCGTTAGCCTTGGTTGGCAGTCCACCTATGAATTCATTGCTAGGTCTGTGGACAAAACGTGCTAAAGAACACCTGTGAAAACAGCTTCACTGGGTTGAAGACTTCTAGAAGAAGTCAACGGCCAGTATAGAGCACCAACATGAGTTCAACAGTCGTGTGTTAGCTGCAAGACCCGAGCGAGCCTTGCTCAGCTTGGTACAACATCTAGATTTCAGATATCACTGTTGATTAGGATAGGCCTAATTAGCTTGGCCCTTTCCGTATGTTGTATTATATTTAGTAGCTTGCTTGGAGAAACCAAGAAGCCACTTCCACCTCCATAGGTCTCCCAAGCATAGGGGTCAATTTGGGTTGGTGCAGATTCAACATCAAAGAGTGAACGTCCTCCTAGAAGAGGTCAACTCCCGGGATGGAATAATACTTTTAGCCAACCGACACGTGCTCATGACCAAGGCGAGCCAGATAATTTTCTTGGAATTCGGTTGTGGTCAACATAATCAGCCTGAAGAAGTATGGTCTCCATCGGGTTGACTTTTGCCCAAGTAACATTTTGGAAGACAGACCCAAGGATACTTTTTGGTGTTGTGTTATTGTTTAACGTCCACGGTAAACAGCTATGGCCATGTTCCTGGGCAGGCTTAGACCAGTACTAAGTGCACTTACTTTCGCCAGTAACTGACAACTGCCCTTTTTGAATCAGCGGAAGGGGCAATGAAAGTAAGTGGCCGGATCGGGTATCAAACCCGGGACCTCTGGCTTATAAGTCAGACGCGCTACCGACTGCGCTACGCGGTCCGGCCCCCAATGACACTTAAATACTGGATCTGTCGGGGCCCAGCTTAAGAATGATCACGCCTACCGTTTGACGTTAGTAAGTACATGTAGTTGATAAGTGTGCGACTGATGTAACTAAGGTCGAGAAAATGAGAGGTAGGGAGAACATCTCAGTAGAAAACTGGTATGTGAGGGCTCTGAGGCCATCCGGGAAACTTGAAGAGCTGATCCACGAAATGGACAGGTACTTCTGGAACATACTGGAGCTCTGAGATATGCATTGAGAACTTTGGTGAAATGTCAACGGATGACCGACACAAGGTTTACCAACCAGTCTGCAGCAGACTCTCCGTTTGCGAGCAGCTCCTTTCAATGTCACAACACAATCATAAAGATCTGAGCAAGATGACAAGAAGGTAGACAGACCATTTCTACCAGTAACTCCAGTAAATTACGAAGGACATTCTGGTTGTACAATGTGATTGGAATGGCAAGTGGAAGGGAATCACAAACAGTCTGGAGACGTATAAGGACCCTACTGCAATGCCGAGACAAATGAGCGGGGTCTCAACTCCTAAATTAGCATCTTTAACAACCTGTACTGACAAAAACCTGGGCCCCACAAACCATCCACAAGGTGGACATAGCACAGCCGAGACAGGAAGCATTAAGACCAGATTAACTACATCTTGGTGAGGAAGCGGTTCCTACGAGGAGGACAAGGAGCTTTTTCAGCGCAGACATATGAAGTGTACATTACCTGTTGATGATTACCTCTCAAGTTCGTCTGAAGGAGACCAGAAAGACAACCCAGCCAAGATTGAGGTTTCACCGTGAGAAGTTCAAAAACCCAGATGTGGACAAGCACGTTCCAAGTAACAATAGGCGGGAAATTCGCACCATTCATCAGTCTGAGGGATGATGACAGACATAAACAGCATGATAACAAACTACAATACAACATTGACTGACACAGCCAGTGAGATACTTAGGAAGGAACGTCAGAGGACAACGGCCTGTTTCACCAGATATGTTCTTGATCTCGCTGTGATGAAGGAGAGATTCGAAGAAGAGCCGGCATGAAACAGAAAGGGTGAAAAAATACAGGACAGCCGACAAGAGTGTTCAAAAGACCCTGAAGTAAGCAAAGGAGGACAGTTCGAGGAGATTGAAACTTGCCTGAACAAAAATATCAGTGTCACAGATGGTGAAGGGTCTAACTTCAGGGAAACAGGGTAGATCAACAAATATCCAGGACTCGTCTGGAGCATGTCTGAAAGAGCACAAAATTCTCAGCAGATGGACAGACTATTGCCCAGAGCTATACAACCATGTGTCATGGTGACAATACAGTTCTGGACTGCACTTGGCACTCAGAAAAAATCTACAACCGATCCTTCGCGAGGCAGCTTAGATTGTAGTAGCTGCACTGAAAAAGGAAAAGTCTGCCGGGGTTGATAATATTTCAGTATAACTTGTTCAAGCAGGCAGGAAGACCATGAAAAGTCTATAAAAAGTTCTGAAGAACAGAAGAATGGCCGACCCCAATGACTCCGTCGCTGGTTACTACGCTCCCTCAAGAGGGCCAACTCTGTCAGAACTACAGAATCATCAGCTTCAAAATAAAGTCATACTGAAAATCATCTTTAACAGGCTCAAACCCCAAGTTGAAGAGATTATCGCTGAACAAAAGGCTGGTTTCAGTGTCGGAAGAAGCACAACAGAACAGATAGGCCTATCCTCTGTAGAAATTACTCAGGTGAGCAGATGGTCATTTTTGAGTCTCCTGGGCGTTTCTCGAGATGTCCCCGGGCCAAAATCTATGGTAAAATAAATGTATATTTTAATGCACAGGGTTGTCAAACTCTACTATTAAAGGAGAGCGAACCTCTTTTTTTTCTCCTGGGCTCCTGGACTATATTTTACATTTTAAGCATTTGAGGATTATATTAAGCTAAAGCAAAGGAACAATGAGGCCATGAGTTGCTGACTTAAGCTCACCTATGAAAATGCATCCCTCCTGAGCAAATGTGGTCATGTGAGCAGGCAACTATCTTGGATCTTGAACGAAGCCTTCAAGGCCTACCATATATGGCCCTTACAGCAAACTTGGCTATGCTCAATTTGAAATCTGGCTATAATCAGCCTTGTGGCTTTGCAGGAGAGGATGTCTGATACTGCTGAAAATGCGTCAGCTTGGACAAAAGTCAGAGAAAAAACACATCTCAAGTATAAGGGTAGAGTCGGGTAACTTCGGACAGCGGGTAAATTCGGACATACCATCGCAAACAGTTAAAATTCAGATGAGACGGCTCTTTATAGCCGTCAGGATTTTCACTGTTTGCTCAGTTTTTTTTTGTTTTGTTCTAATTCAACACAACTGACATATAAAGGAAACAATTTCACTATCCGAATTTACCTCTTGTCGGAAGTTACCCGACTCTACCCTTAAAAATTCCCATGTTTCTATAATGTGTAGTCGATTCAGTTGATCAACTTTACTACCATAACCCTAAATAGTTTATGAAGACTCTAATACTAAAGCATGGTCTCATGGGAAAAAACAAATGAAAGCATTCGACCTTTCCTTAAAATGGTCAATGGTCAATCTAGGGTCATCATTTAACAAACTTGGTTGTACATCAGTCCATCTAGATAATGTTATCGGCCGACTGATTATGAAGAAATAAATTTCAAGTGCTTTTTTACCATGTTTGGGTATGACGACCATCTTCGTCATGTCAATATAACCATTGGAACATACTTTCGTTCCCCTAAGACCTGGCGGCAGCAGATAAAATTTGGTTCTAACCGGCAAAGCTATTTTAGATGAGAAGTCGTTTGAAACTGTGAAGCGGATGAACGATGAAGCATGTCTATCCTATTAAATTTTACTGAGACTTTGGCTTAGAAAAGCTAAATATGAGATATGTCTATTTACACATTCAGCAGCGTTGTCTCATATATTCCGGGCAACAGTAGGTTTTGCTGGTTGGTCATTCTCTTCATTCGCCATTCAAAAATGGTATAGTCCTCATAAGAATCGTCTACAAGAGGCGATTCTAAGGAGAAATAAGAATAATTATCAGAGAACTAGGGGGTCGAGTCTGGTAGCTTCGGAGAGCGGGAAAATTCGGACATACCATTGCAAACAGTGAAAATCTTGATGAGCCGTCTCCTTAGGATTTTTACTGATTGCCCAGTTATTTTTGTTTTAATTCCAAGCAACTGACATATAAAGTAAACAATGTCACTGTCCAAATTTACCTACTGTCCGAGTTTACCTGACTTGACCCTGCCACCATCTATATCAGCAACTTAGACCTCTGACGTAAAACGTAGGTCTAAAATGCGATCGGTAGACACCGTCAGACAACGTCAAGCATCGCCAACTGCCTTTGCCAACAACCTTTAAATCCTTCTAGCGCCAAAAAGCAGACGACAAAATTTTCGTCTGCCAAATTTAAAAGAAATGTTTCGTCCAAGCTATATCATATTGAGAATTCAAAGACAACTGGGTAAACAGTGTAGATGTAGGTGAGGCGGCTCATTATGAGAATAAGGATCTACGCTGTTTGCAAAGACAGCTATTTTCGTCTCCGGCGCATAAAGTGTTAACACCTTTAAATCAATGTTGGAAGGAGCTGGCAATGCCAGAATACGATGCTGACGGCGGAGCTCGGCTGTATTTACTGGTTTGCCATAAAGCAACTCTGGTAAAAGGGTAATTCTATTCATATACAGAAACTATAATTTCAAGCCTGTGCAAACAGTTTGTCAAAATTGACAACGCTATTCTCTCCGTATTTACGTAAAGCATATTCGTGAAAATTGTTGGCTTTAAAGTAAAAGAATTGGTAGGTATAGGCTTTTTGCTGTCCATAAAACAAGACATTTTTTAGTTTTTTTTTCCATTTATTATTGGAGATAAAAATGATTTTCTTTCTTCACTGGTATTTTCTAACTGATACATAACTGGGAACTGACTTTCAGAATTTTATCTTGTCATTTTCTTGCTTTTGTCTATTAAATCTAATACAAAATTTTAAAGACAGGACTTTTCTGTCGGGGGGTCTGTTTCCCAACAATAGCCTATGTTGCCTGTACAATTAAAGGTGTGAAAATTTATTCAACCAATCAGTGGACCAGAATTACCAGTTATAATAATTAAATTGGCTGACTGGAGGTGTTGACACCATGTGATCAAGAGACACAATGACACTGTGTTCAGTTCAGTTCAGTTTAAGTTAATCCTCCTTATATAGTACCACTCCTGTCTTTAAGCTTAAGTGAAGGGGAGTACAGTAATTTAATGTAATAGACATAATTCATGCCCATTTATGCATTGATCACAATCTAGAAGATTAACAGCTGTCAGGAGTCACTGAATGCATCTACGCTTTATTTGTGTGCAAATTACCTAACAATAGACATAGCTAAATGTTAAACATACCCAAGGCTGTTACATTGATAAATCTACTCCTTTGTATAATACAGTCAAAATTTAAATAAAGATGGGCATTTTTTCAAAAGAAACATTTTTGTTTCTAACTACTTTTTTCAAGAACATTATAGATTATTTATGCATTATACAGACATTAAAGATGCACTTTACTTCATAGTGATATGTGTGGTAGTTTTAGAGATACTTGGCAAAATGGCATGTTTAATGACAGCAAATAGCCTATATATAGTTATCACAAAACTCCTGGAAATGACCAAATCGAAAATATCGGTTTTGCATTTTTATGGAGTTTTGTGATAACTCATTAAGGTATCATTTACAAAGCTGCAAAGCTTGTACACATTTGATTTACATACATAAAGTGGAATAACATTGTAATATTTGACAATCTATTTGCAGAACTTTGATCTTTTTATATTTCCGACTAGAAATGCAATTAATTAAGTTTCTTTTAAATTATCTCAAATGGCTCTTTTAAATTGTTTTTTTTTTACACTTTCTGTTTTTGTTTGAGATTGTTTTCTGTCGTCTTTTTCTGATTATTCTCTTCATTCACTAATGTTTATTTTGGGCATTGCCTGGTTTTCCAGTAGTTTTCATATCCCTTCATGAATCGTCCAACTGGGGTCCGTTGTGGTTTCCACTGTAGTACGATATCCCCCTCGCTGATGTAGTATTTGTACCTACAAGGCAGACGACAATTTGTAAAGGGAGAAATCGAATTTTCGAAATTTGAATTTAACCCATCAGAGCCGACAATTCCAAATTAGTTAACTTTAGAAACGATACTTAACAAGTGAGCTTTTTAGTTTGGATGAACACAGCTTGCTATGTTTTATTTCAATTTTGAAGTTGTCAGAAAAGTGGGCTTTCCCAAGTGTGGCAGTTTCAGTAGGCCAGCTCCCCCCCCACCCCCACGACTTAATCCTTTGTAGACTGGAAACTCATTTTGTGGACATATGCAAACAGTGCAGGCCCATGTCAGACGCCAGTAACCCTTGAGTCCGATCAGAATGAAAAATTTTCTAACATGAATTCGGTGTAAAATAAAAAGAAATTAAAGCATTTACCAGGAGGCCCTTACGCTATTTATGGACTAATCTCAGTAAAACCGGTTTAACCTTTTTTGACAAGTGAACTTTGCTCTTCATATCGTTTGGATGAGCCCATTTTTAGTTTAAGAGGTTTCAGGTGGATGTTTTCATTTTATTGAATTTTGTATAGAAGTTCCTGTGAAAATAGTGCAGACCCTGATCTGCGTTCTGTGGAATCTGAGCTGTGTTTGCACTGTTTGCCTGCGTCCCCAAAACGGACTTCCAGTCTAAAAAGGGTTAAGCCTCCAGTAACTTATTACTGACCATTCCGAGGCGATGCTATCGTGGATATTATTGATATTTTCATATGTTGTGCAAGCTTATCTCTAGTCATCAAACACTGGGTTCTTTGTCTTTATTTCATCTTTGTCTGTTCTCTTTATTCTGATGGATTTTCTTTAAAGTCTGCATACAGTTATTTTTTCATAATATTATAGGAATACTGAAACAATAAAACCTGAAGATCACCGCCTGCAATTTTAGGTATGGTATTTCAAGATTTATTTTTTGGCATAGAATTTGCAATCTTCAGTAACACAAAAAAATCTTACTTTAACGCTGACCAATACAAGTAAACCAAAGAAAAAAAAAAAAAAAAAGGAAAATGTCATGTCATTCACTATTGTACCTTAGCATTTGTCGCATCGAGCCAACGTAATGTAACTGGAATTTTCAGTTGAAAGGGAAACGAAAGCCCAAATATTGTTGATAGGCAATAGCGAAAACTCGTTGTCTACTACAGGGGTGGGCGTATATGAATGAAATAGCGAAATGTATTCATTTGTCCGCACGTGTAATGCATGGTGTCACTGGTCAGGTGATACTATGTTGTAAATAAACATTGAACTATTATATAGTTTTGCGAGTAAAAAGTATATGTTTCAAAATTTGATTATATATGGGTGAAACAAAAAGTAGAAAAAGTGGATTTAGAATAAAATTTCAATTGATTATGCAAATTTTGACCGAGGGATAACATACATTGGTCACATGTTCTAATACGTAAGACTAAACGGTATTTACAACCGCCAACTTTTACTCCCTTGTAATTAAGAGGTGAAAATGATATTATTCTAGGTCCGTTTTAGAAACTTTTTTATGCAAAGCCTTACATTTCTACAAAATTTTGATTTTGTTATATATAGGATAAAAATTAAGAATGAGCAATTCGAAAATCTTCTACCTCTCACCAATTATGTGTATATATTGGGGATGCCGTTTGCATTTGGGAGCAAACGGACTATATAATACGTGGTCTATATATACGTCACGTAGATAAAATTATGCTACTCAAATGACTATACGGATTCACTTTTATGAACATTAAGTTGCAACATAGTTTACAATTTTGGCAGAAGCTATTCGATTGGTTTGTCTGTTTTTTTTTGTTTTTTTTCCAATTTAGGTGATTTTCTGACATATGGGCTGTCCTACATCTTTTGTTAAATGGAATTTCACGCCGTCAACTGAATTTGATACCAGTAAACCATGCCAGTAACACAGTATTGCCATGTTTTGGTGCAATGAATAAAAGCGTAAGAACTGAGATATTGAAATATAAAAGAATCCCTAGGCATTTGTGATGCTTAATTTAACTTCATCATGAGATAAGCTATCTTTGGGTTTATGAGTACCGCACACCATATCTTCATGCGCACTTGCACAATCAGGCGAGAGGAAGCAGAGCTAAACTTGACCATAACTGGGCATCGTAATTTCAAAAGAAGTAAACAATGCGCTTGAATGCAGATTTATCTCATGACATTATTCAGTATTTACCTCTTTTGACCTCCCTCTAAGTAGGATTTTCCGTCTCTAGCGATGATATAGTACTTCGTTTGTTTTTTAAACTTTGGCCATTCACAGTTCATACGCCAGTAGAGTTTCATTGTTGAACCAGGGATAAGCCTCTCACGCCCTAAATGAAAAAAGAAATTTATGAAGCACTATTCGCCACCAACGTTTATTTAAGATTTTAAACGAAGGGTTTATTGTTTTATAGAAAGTTTAACGAAGAGAGAGAGAGAGAGAGAGAGAGAGAGAGAGAGAGAGAGAGAGCTAATTGTGTATTTAAACTTACTGCTGAATGCAAATGTACAGATTTCAATTGGCTGATGTTCAACGATCAAGATTGAAGTATAGGACTTTTAATTTCGATTGAAAACGTGGTCTTAAACCTTTTTTTGATAAATAAATACAAATCTAAGAGCTGAGATACACGAATTTTCACGTACATGTATAACTTAATTCTGGGTTTTAGCTAAGATTCAATTGTAAAGGTGGATAACAATTGAAACAAATCAGGGCTACCTTGGTTGTAGACGGCTAAGACCTCTGCGACTGCCATAGACTCCTTCCGTCCAACATCACCGTCGTCCAAGCTTTCTATTTTCACGTTGACAGCTTAAAATAAGGCAAAGCATATTCAACATTAGAGCCGTGCAACGAATCTTATTGCATGTGCGAACATGAACATTTAGATTAGCATACTCATCGGGAAGATGGGGTGTATTTATAAAACGACTTAAGTGGTTGCTGTGATGTTGCTAAAGCTGAATTTCTATGAAGGAGTTCCCTACAACTATGAAATTTGCTCTGGAGGAACAGTCTTTCTCAGACTGTTCCTCCAAAGCAAGTTTCATAGTTTTAGGGAATCTCCTTCATAGAAAGTTCGCCTTAGCAACAGCATAGCAACCACTTAAGTCGTTTTATAAATACGGCCCCAGTACTCTCTATTTGCATGAATCATTGCAAAATGAATATTAAACTGTAAAACGAAAACAGACAGTAATGCAAGTTCACAATCATGCAAATTTTGAAAAGGTTTCATATTATTTCCAAAGTTGCCAGGAAATGTTAAGACAGGTAGGAAAAAGACACCCGATGATATTGCCAAAGTCGTATTGGAATTTTCAAACCATGAACATAACACTCGCACAAAAGACTTGTACCAAAATTGCCCTGGACCAGTAGAAAACTGCAGGAGGGGTTGTGCACACAAGGTAACCGCGTTCTCCGTACTAACTTGCTATATTAGGCGAACGTAACTTTGGTTAGCATAGGCGAAAGAACTATAGCCCATATGACATTGACGCTCTTGCTGAGGAACAGCAGGAACTAGAAGCTCTTGTTGAATGTCTTTACATGACCTGCACAAGATATACAATGGAGATAAGTGCTGATAAGACTAAAGTATTGACAAAAGCGCAAATGTATTGCAGAAGGAGATCAACGTTAAAGGACAGAAGTTGGGAATTGTTAACAGCTTCAATTACCTTGCCAGCACAAATGATATACGAAAGAAGATCCTCTGCAAGCATGGAACACATAAGATGAACTAGACTCGGTTTAATTGAGACTATTCATGTGCAACAAAGAACTGTTCCAGAGCTGCCCACTTACCCTAGCACCAGCTTCAGCAGAACTCTATTTTCTAACTGAGACACAATGGACCCAATGAATGCCAAACTAGGACATTTGAAAATAGAATAAGGTGGAAAAGCATTATTGCAAGGTCATCTGTGGTGCCGCAACGACCTTGCAAGAGTATGGGACAAAATAAAATAGAACTTAGTCCAACATGGGAAAAAATGATAAACGAAGTATGTGAATTACATCTATTACGAGGCCATACAAACGAATCCTTCACAGTTTCAAACTGATCATTTAGAAACTATTGAAAGAATACATTGTATTCGTTGTTTTGGGAGTTCGAACAGCGAAAAACAAAGAACGACAGAATCGCCAAATATATTGTTTCCCGAGCAAGTAAACGGTGGTATTGTATCATCAAGAAACTATCATGCACATATTCAATATGTCTTGAAATAAGACTCTGATAAGAAACTGAAATAAATTAGAAACATAACTTCTGCAGAATTATGGATGAAGCACGACTACACTAGTATCGCAATTATGCTAAAATATAGGGTGCAGAATAAGATCAGTATTTAATTCAAAACCTTACCCGTTCTACGTGCATATTGATCATGTAACTGACGGACAGATATGAAAGCCTGCTTACATACTGTTTTTATAAAGTCTAATAAAGTTTATTTCGTTGCACTAATCATCTTTTTTTAAACTGATATCATATTAAAGACATGCAACCACTTTCCTGCAAATGGTAAAACAAATGATAAATGCCTTTAAAGTGCCAAAAAATTGTTTTATACAGATTAATTAAGTCTGTAAATCTACAAACTGCCTTTGGCAAACTCAGTGCTTAAACTCGCTCTCTGTCTGTCTCTCTTTCTAAATATTAATTACATTGCTCAGTTTTGTAACAACTATCATTTTCCTACCTTTTGTTTTCTCAAAAGGAATTATTTACTAAAGATTATCTATTGCTGCACGTGCTCTGATCATATTTTAAATGCTTCAAACATTTGATATAACAAAATACCATATTCAGCATAGTGTCTGTCACCTGTCCTGTGGATGAGAAATATTGCAGGTTGGGACTTTCGTTTTAGTTTGTCCTTCCAAGGTTCTGGGCAAGTACCTGTCAACAGATATATTTGAAAACAACCATTATGAAAACAAATCAAAATTGCCACGAAAGAAAAACTGTCATGATTGTGCATTATTCCATGCCTTTGTCTTATCAAAAATAAAATATATTTATGGCTTAATAAGAAATATCTTACATTAATGCAACCCCCCACCCCCCCCCCCCAAAAAAAAAAAAAAAAAAACAAAAACAAAAAAAAAGTGTTATAGTTGCTTGTTGTTTATCTAACTGGTTTGAAAGAAGCTGATTTTATGTATGAGTAAGTAACTAAAATCAACACATCTGAAGTCAAGATACATGTATTTTGTTAATCTGTTACATATTGACTATATCTATTTTGAACGTAATGTCAGTCAAGTTTTTGTTTATTTTCAAACACATCGTTATTTTGATTTGAAACTGTTAGTTTTCAGATTTTGGATGTAGATGTGTCTGCTCTACATTCGTCATATATGATTTTTTTGTCTCCACTTATTCGTTTTGCCATAGTATTTTGTCACGCCATTGACTTAACAAGATACTGAAAAAATCCACATCAGAAACAAGAGAAAGAAACAAGAAAAATCGCTTGATCCTAAAATATCAAATTTTCTTCATGCGTTTTTTTCACAATATAGCACACATCAAAAAAGCATAGTCCAAGGTATTTCATTAGATGATGAAAAATGTATCTGTATGACAAAAGTCGCCAAGTTAAGACAGAAACGAATCTGTTACATCAATATTGCCTTTAGATTTGAAAACTAACGCTATATTTAATGATATAAGTCAAGTTAAATTAAACACGTACAGTAAATGTTACAAAGAACATTATCTAAATGGAATGACGAATGTAGACTAAGAAAATAGTTCAGATTAAGCTCGTGTATCACCCTGTCTTGAGCCAACAGCACAGTTTGACAATGGCATGCGCAGTTCAGTTTTTAAAAGCTGAAATATTCAGTGTCTGTTTAAACGTTCTGCATAAAACCTGAGCGGTCTGCGTAAATATAGCTTTTAGAGGGCCTTATTAACCCATTAATGCCTAGCGTCCCTTTGGACATAGGCAAACAGTGCAGGCCAGTTTGGACACCTCAAAACGCTGCGTCTGATCAGGGTCTACAATATTTGCAAAAGACAAGCGGGTATTTCTCCGTAAAACGGTATAAAATGATAAGAACATAATTAGACCGCCTTAATTGAAAAATGAGCTCATCTATTTGATAAGGCTAGAATAGTCCTGTGGGCATAAAAGGGTTAAGGCACAGCTCATATTAGTTTGCGTTTACCTGCTGTTCGATGCAAGATGCTTACTTCCTAATATTAACTCTTTCGGTGCCAAATTTTTCAGACGACAAATTTTCGTCTGCTCAAATCATCAGACGACAGATTTGTAATTGGAAATTTTAACAATCTAAAGACATTTTTCATAAAATCAGGCTTTTTTAGTTCATATTTGAATGGCAAACAGTGTAGATCCTGATCAGACGGCTCTTTCAAGAGCCGGCTGATCTGGATATACGCTGTTTGCAAAGTCGCATTTTTGCGACTTTGGCGCCGAAAGAGTTAATAAAAGGCCATCGGCCAAGTGTCACCCGACGTTTGAAATGTGACATAAACTGCAGCCCTTCATTCAGTTTCAGAGGTAACTATATCGCCAATACAGAAAAAATATGTGTATTACAGAACCTGGTAAGCAAATAATAACTGAAGCACAAGCAAACACATATACCCCATTGCTGGGCCTCAATGAAGTTATGAAATACTTAAGTTTAGAAAGGGACAATAAGTGTAAAATTAAGTCTCTGAAACTTTAGGCTCTTACAGAATGCCCAAAACATCAAGGCGGTATAACAAAATAACAAGGGCCATAATGCTGCTAAACTGAATCTGGTGAAAAATGAACAATGTATTAATGAAAATTCAGCCCATTAATATAAATAGTTCTGGAGTTATCCTTTTACCATTAATCGAACGTCTATTATCTATGAAAGGGGAATAACTCTGTCACTGATCAATTTAGCACATCCTAACAATAATCAGAATAATCAATTTACCAAATACTTAAAGCATACCAAATTTCAGCTCTACACTTTTGTTGTACAGTTTATAAAGGTAAAGTAAAAAAACCCTTTCTCAAATTCAAGCACAGCTTTATCGATGTTATGATTTGGACTGGTGTGTCTGTTTTTAACATGATAACAAACATCTCTCGCTGAATGGCAAACAGTGCAAACCCTGAGCGGACAGGAGCTGTCCTTTTTGTGGCCTATACTATTTGTGCCGGTGTTACGAAGTAAAGTGACCCATATAGAATAACGACCCCCGGTTGACGAAAGTCACAAGGTTTATGTTTGACAAGCTTGGTGTCAGAATCTACCTGTTTACAGCACCTTCTCAGTCATAGGATTTTTCTTGCACCATTTATTCCAAACATTTTGCACGGCATATACATAACTCTTAGAAATCAGGTTAGTCTTTTTTCAGTGCATTCAGATAAGTCTTCAAAATAAAGAAATCCTGAAAGACGGGGTATTCTAGAACCCTTGATAAAATATACAAAAGGATATTTTATTTCCTTCTGTTTTCTAAAGTACAAAGGCAGAAGAAACAAATCACTGTATCTCTAACATATGCAATTACTCAAATGCATCGTCAAGATTTCCAGAGTTCAAGTTTTGCAAGATTACTGTATCTAATGTATCTAATTTCGCTATAAACAAGTGTGATTTAGTCTTTAACAATTATACAGCCATAATAAACGATGAATCGGTTCACACACACAAAAAAAAAAAAAAAAAAAAAAAAACAGCCGGGCCTTTCTATCATTTTTAAATGCTAACCATGTTAAACATTTCAATAATCGTCAGGCTGTAATTAATGAAATATGAACCATTGATGCCTAAGGTATACTCGGAGTGGTTACTGCTTCTTTTTCTCTTTCTTTCAGCGGCGGGGGTGGGGGAGGGGATAGTGGGGCGGAGATAGAGGTTGGGTCGTCTTTTTCTTCCTCGCAAATAGTCATTTAACTTCGCATAGAAGGATCATAATATCATGACCGGGTGTCAATTTTCTTAAAAAATATGACCGGGGTCGTTTTTCTATGATGTCACAATCTTTCGCGTGCGGTCGTTTTACTTCGCGTGGGGGAGTCATAATACTATGACCGGGGGTTTCATACAATTATGATGGAGAGTCACTATTCTATAAAGAATGCTGATCGGGGTTCGATATTCTATGCGGATCATTTTACTTCGTTACTCCGGCGTATATGGTAAATAATAACAACATATATTACTGGTAAGGCACTGGCAGGCGGCGTCATTGCATTCTGCTGAGAAAGACGGTTCCAAGTTTGAACCGGTTCCGTAGAAAGCGCGACATCTGGATCCTAAATGAAATAAAATATATAAAATTAAGCTACATGTATTATTATACATAAAAGGTTTCACGGGTTTTTGAAATAGATATTGTGCATGTGAATTTCATTCTTCTAATTCTGTTTTCGCTGCCTGTAATGCAGAACTGGGAAGTATATTTGGGGTTGTTTGGGAGCTGAAACGAATCAACGTCAAGAAGAAGAAGATGTAATTTGTATTTCGATCAGGCCCTTGCAGCAATTTGATTCAAAATTAGTTAATCTTCAAAGTATCCCCCTAGTTTACTTCCTTTTGTATAACAGGGGTGTAGCGTTAAATGTATCTGTAGGTTATTTGATGAAACCACAAATAAAATATCAGTAAATTATTTGCATCAAATAGTATTATAAACACAACATCAGCCTTTCACTTTGGTTAGATGAAAGATCAAAGCATGGTAAACTCATGTTAAACATGAAAATCAAGGAGCGAAGAAAACTGCATTGGAAATCAATGACCCAGTTTACTGTTTAAACAATTAAAAGAAATGCAAATTAAATGTTAACAGGAAATGACATAGATAAGACAGGTCCGTACAGTTAAGTTATTGAAATCAGGTAGTTTGTCAAGTAAAGCTCATGCAGATTTTTAAGAGTTGCTAAAGTTGATGTCGTGGAACATTCCAAAAACACACAAATTATGGGACACACACAAGTAAAGCGTTCAATGATTTTCAACCCGAAGAGTCTGATTCTGATGCAACCTCAGAACCCTTTTATATATCCTTATTAGATTAGTTGGCTAAAAAGGCTCGGGAGAGAGACGATTCTCTGAAACAAGACACCATTGCCTTAATGGAATTGCCTGAAGGATTAAAAATGCAAAACCAATCGGTGTAAAAGACGAACAAAAAACCGCCTTAGATTAAAAACTGAAATATCATTGCAAACAGAATTTAGATGCAGTTGATGTCTTTAATGATGCAATGTCCATGAATTAGATTAAACTAGAAAATTGTGTCTGTAAGACACTAATGATGCCCCCGTGCAGCGCCTGTCACATGACATGTATATCCATAAAGCACCTACAAAGAATCCACTGAAAACATACCCTACCATGTAAAAAATTGCCCAAAATGACTAAGTTCAAAAGGCTGTGATACTGTCAAAATTAGTTCTAGATCTATCAAAATGCCTCATGCATATCTTCGAATATGTCCACAATTTGTAGACATAGTATGAAAACGATCCATTGAAAACTGTGGAGCAAGTTGATAACATAAACTCCATACTCTACAATGCAAAAATTTCCCTAGAATTACTAAGTTCATAAGGCTGTAATTCTGTAAAAATTAATTCTAAGTCCATAGAAAACCCACATGCACATCTTCAATACATTCACAGCAAGTATGCAAGGTTTCTAAAAGATCCAGTGAAAACTGTGAGAGGAGTTGATTACACAAACTCTATATCCGACAATGCAAAGATTTGCCTAAAATGACTAAGTTCAAAAGGCCGTAATTCTGTCAAAATTAATTCTAGGTCCAAAAAACCCACATGCACATCTTCAATATATTCACAGCATGTATGCAAGGTTTGAAAATGATCTATTGAAAACTGTGAGAGGAGTTGATTACACAAACTCTGTACCCTACAATACAAAAATGTGCCTAAAATGACTAAGTTCAAGAGGTCGTAATTCTGTCAAAATTAATTCTAGGTCCAACATAAACCCACATGCACATTTTCAATATGTCTCAAACATGTATGCAAAGTGTAAAAAAGATCCATTGAAAAATGTGGGAGGAGTTGATTACACAAACTCTATACCCTACAATACAAAAATTTGCCTAAAATGACTAAGTTCAAAAAGCCGTTATTCTGTCAAAATTTATTTTAGCTCCATCAAAAATCCACATGCACATCTTCAATATGTCCACAACATGTATGCAAAGTTTGAAAAAGATACATTGAAAACTGTGGGAGAAGTTGATTACACAAACTCTACACTATAAAGCGTGACGAACAGACAGACGGACGGACAGACAGACGGACAGACAGACAGGGGCCAATCTTAATGCCCCCTGACTATCGTCACGGGGGCATAACAAACGTAAAGATTTACTGCACCTAAAACAGCCAGCCAAAGAAGATAAAATTGTTGCAAAGGAAACGTTATTCTATTGGAAAAAATAAACAGGTGTAATATGTTTGAAAAAGGTTTCAAACTGCGAAATAAAATTTGTTTGTAGGTTATCCTACTATTAATGGTTTATCTGATGAAATTTTAGATAGCTTTCATGATGCAGTACATGCATCTTATTCTATAACAATGTTATGGACTGTTGTTTTATTAATAGTAAACCCGTTAAGTTTGCAAAAAAGAGCGTTAACCTTATGTCCAATGACGTTTTTACCCCGACCGTAAGGTTCGAGGAATAGAGCGATGAGCCTGGTGTCCGCCCGTCGGTCTGTCCGCCCGCCTGTCCATAAACATGTTCTTATCCGCTCCATATCTTAAATACCCTTTGGAATATATTCATGATACTTCACAGTTATGTCGATCAGGTGTTGACGATATGTGGCGTAACTCCTGCTACTGTACTTTTCGAGGAATCTCCCCTTTGGTGCCCTTTTTGAGTAGATTCGCGTCCGCTCTGTAGCTTAAATACCTTTGAAATATTTTCATGATACTTCCCAGAAACGTAGAACAGGCCATGATGATGTGTCGCAAACAAGAACGACAACTCTTGCTTTCTTACTTTTTGAGTTATTTTCCCTTGATGGCTTTAGCTGTGATTTCATGTCCGCCCTATTACTTGAATACCCTTTTGAATATTTTCATGAAACTTCACAGATATGCAGAACAGGTCAAAGCAATATATCGCGTGCAAGAATGGCAGCTTGTGTTCCTTACATTTCGAGTTATTCCCTTGATGGTTTTAGCTGTGATTTTGTGTATTCTCAATTACTTGAATACACTTTGAAATATGTTCGTAATATTTCACTGGTATGCAGAGAACAGGTCGTGATAATGTGCTGCGTACATGAATGACAACTCTTGCCTTCATACCTTCTGAGTTTTTTTCTCTTCGGAAGTTTAAGCTGGAGTTTCGTGACCATTCCATATCTTTATAACCCTGGCCTGATCAACGATTTGAATACCCTTATACCTTTCAGAATATTGGTGATCATGCTATGTATCCTATCCGTGTTTCTAACTCTCTGTGACCCCTGCTCCCCCTCCCCCATCCCCTTATTTAGATTTGGATTCTCCGTCAAAATAACTTGCTAAAGAACCCAAATTTAGAGGTGCAGGGTTTGTAGTTATTCGCACATTTCGAAATGTTGCTTTTGTATCATATAATATACATTGTGTAGGTGGTTGTTATTTGGGGGTTTACATCTTTTGGCAGTCAGGCATACTGTTTAGGTCTAAGTATTAGATAATCATGCATCTGTTTAACAGAGACTGTCAATAAGAAGCATAAAAGAATGTCAATATATATGCCTCGACACGAGAAAACCAACAATGTGGCTGTGTGCCCAGAGAAGACTCAGATCAGCCTGAACATCCGCCCAGCCCAATCAGACTCTTTGCTAAGCGCTTAAAGGGTAGCGAAGGATCTTAGCTAGCTCCATGTGGACAGCGAAGACTCTGATCAGTCTGGGCGGATGCAAAGGCTGATCGTAGTCTGCGCTGGGCACACAAGCACTTTGTTGATTTTCTCTCGTTGCGGCTCATATTACTTATAAGTGTTTTAAAGTGCGACCTGTTTACTTAGGCGCATGCGGCCTTTGGTCGGGGGATTTGCCATCTCCTCTGATGGCTATTCTTAATTACTCGCTTAAAATCTTCGGAAGCGCTATATGGGTCGTCTTGGTTTCCATGTGAAGGCTCTACAGAGCACGGGATATTTTGCTTACTTTTCTTCGATTTGTTTGTTTGGTTTAAACATATTTCATTTCATAACATTACAATCATGTATATACATAACATGAAAACATTAAAAGGATCAGAACGGAAGCTAAAGCTTATCGAGTTCTAGTCCTACTTTGTTTGGACTTTGGCTATGTCAAGAATTTTAATATAATATTCATTCTGGGTTCGGCTTTTCATTGTGAAGAAAACATTTGCCCATATTTTAAGCTGCTTATGCGTGCATGGCAATAAGTTGACGGGTGTCGGTTGCACAAGGTTGACAACAATGATGTCTAACATTTGACTGCGTATCATGCAAGTCCCAAGTTTTGTATATGATTGTAAAAAATGTGACCTACAAATCAAAGAAACGCTTTTAATGATCTTATTTAATACTATCTGGTTATTGTATAGTAGTTTCATCAGATACTGATACTGATTATAAGGCTGCACGCTTGCATTTGACCATTCGCCGAAATTTTTTTCTCTTACACGAATCTGAAAATCAAATGTCGGCTCGGATTTAAAAACTTATAAAGATGAGCAGCGCATGTTAAAAAATGTTCAAAAACAACATCTCATGCAGGTGTGTCTTAAGTGAAGACAAATCATCAAAAACTTGAGAAGAAGGGTAAAGGTTTATGAAAACAGACAAAACTAGAAAATTGTGTCTGTAAGACACTAATAATGCTCCCAGCCAGTACCTGTCACAGGACATGTGTACATCCCTAAAACACCTTTTAAGCACAAGCACTATCAACAAAGAATCCACTGAAAACATTTCACAAACTCACCCTCTTTAGCCGAGAATGCATCCCAAAATGACTCAGTTTAAAAGACCATCATTTTGTTTTGCTCAAAGACCAACATGTACATCTTCATTATGTCCACAACAAGTATAAATTGTCTGAAAAACAGTCTCTGAAGGGAGGCTTCGAAAATGAAACTGGTGAGTTTCTTATTCTGACAATGGAAAGCTTGTTATTAGGCTTATGACAAGAGACATGACTTCAATTTTCCCATAGTGAACTTAGTATTTATGAGTCGCAATATTCCTTCGTCACGTGCATACCGAGTTTATGAATCTCAATTAGTCCGCTATGCTAGAGCCTGTTTCAACTATCAAGGCTTTGTTGATAGAGGAAGCTGCTCACCAGCAATTTGTTGTCACAGGGTTAGCTCACAGCGAAAGTTGTGCAAGGGCGTCGGAACGATTTTGCTATTGGGGAGGCGGATTTTTATCCTTTTGTTTTCGCTCCACCCTACCCATCCCGCACCCCGCGCCCTGGCGTGCCTCCGAAAAAAAAAAAGGTAGAGTTCTTAAAATGTTAAGTACGGCGTATGAACGTCGATGTGGCGTCACATCACCGCAATGACATGACGCTCGTAATTAGACCACTAAGTTGCTTGATATTTTTTAGGCAGGTGCGAGAGAGAGAGAGAGAGAGGGGTAGGGGTTAAATCTATGACTTAAAATGTTTCAAGTTGCAGTACAGCCATTGTCTTTGGGTAAACCCATGATGATTAAAGCATATGTTCACAAATTTTGTGCCCAAATTCTTGAAACTTGAAGTTTACAGGTTAGTTGAGCTTTTCCGTTTGATTACACACCTCGGAACATTAAAGACAAGCACACGACTGTCCAGAATATTAGTGATCAGCCCGCTAGTATCCGCCACAGCCCTTGTTGTCGCTGCCTCACTAAGTACCGTCCAGGCCATATAAAACGCAAATCCGGCGCGACTGCATAGTGTTCGAACCCGCGACAGGGGATTCTGGATAGACCTAGATTCTGAATAGATGTGGGTTGGCTCGAAAGTAAATGAAGAATCTGATGTGTTTAAACACACTTATTCAGTTTCTTGCAGTACTTTCGGTATTGAATTGGGTGTCACCATGTGAAAAGGTAAAATGTGATGGACGTTGGGACAGTAGAGGTTAGAGATCCACTTTATCTTTGGCAACGCATATGAAAGGCGGAGCCATCCCTCTCCTTTCGCTGCCTTATCATTCCCTGATTCGAAAAAGAAACCCCTTTTACTACTGGGCTGACAAAAAGAGTTTTCCAGTTGCCATTTGATTCCAGCCGGAATTCGGACCCCAGAAAACCGAGTCACTCCAATCACTCAACCACGACGCCTCCTTGAATACTTGCCATTAAGTATTGTAAGTATTAAAATATAACTGCTCATCGCTACTGATCTGAGCCTTCACTTTCTCGATTTAAATGCTCCAGGATTCATGCATGGTATAAGCGAAAAGGGAAAAGGGAAGAGTCCGATCAGGCTGCAATGATGCTCAGGCTGATCTGGATGACTGCAATTCGCTCATGCCGTAAGATTCAGTTTCACGCGATGCTAATTGCAATAGGGCCTTGGCATCCGACTAGCCTTACTCATAATTTGGATAGTTCGCCATTGTTTATTTTAATGATCACAGTGTGATGATAATCAGGTGCGAAAGTGTGTCTTAACATTTTTCATCGCTAAACCTTTATGCCCGTAGCTAATAATATGACACCTGTTGTAACTTTGCAAACTTGCGAGGCGTGAAAGTGCCCCATTCTTTTAATTTTAAATTTCGCCTTTCTTTTATTATCAGCTAGAAAGACTCATGTACTTGCCGAAAGAATTGGAGCGGCGGCCGCCTCCCCTGCCGCTCCTGTTCCGACGGCCATGCCATGCTGGGCTGATGTCAGGCTGACATGAGTTTCTGCTAAACGCACACGCCATTTTGAATATTTTGATCTTTTTTCGGATCAGTTTTAATATTTTGTGTTCGTTCAGAATCTATTTATATTTTTCTCGGTTTTCCCAAAATTTGGTGATAATCACTGATGTGGGGCAAATACAAAACTCTGCATAAAATGATAAAAAAAATACAACAGATTTTCCCAAAACTTAGCAGATGCCTTCCTTATGTTGTTTTTCTTGTTTTTCATAATTTGAAATTCTAAAATGTGTGACATGTTTATGTTAAAAAGGCTTGATATAAGAAAAGATAAAACGGTAATTTGCGACCCAAAAAATCTAGAATATAAATATCATTAGTTCTGAAGGTTCCGCAGTGGATTGAGAATAGCGTACTAACTTTTTTTTGCAACTCCAATAAACTATCGGGTAAAACTGATAGTGGACGATATCCACGTCCCAATTTTAGGCAAAAGCAGAGGGAAGTCTACTTTTTCAAGGTTGAATTTTTTCACTTATACACCTGTAGAGTTATAGTAATGTAGGTTTTATTCTTTATGTGTAGTACAGATGAGTTGGAATTATAAAGTTATGAAATAATAATAGAATTAACAATTTTCGGTAATCCGGCATTTTCCGATGACAAAACAGAGCAAGAGAAACACTTAGTTATTGCAAAATAAAAACAACATAAGCCATGCTAGCTTACCTGACTGGAACCCATAAACATGCCACTAAGGACATCAGCAACAGCCCGAGGGGACCCATGTTGATAAAGTTTCGACACTGTAATCCAGTTCAAAACTTAAAATCATATGAATCTTTCCTGCGGTGCAGCTGCTTAAGACGGGCTAATATGCGTTGGTTCCTTATTTATTTCAGCATTGTCAGGTATAAAAGGTCTCTACGTAACGTGACCAGTAATACAATTTACGCAGATCAGCCTAGCATTTTCTCAGAGCTAATAATCTTGCTTTTTCAGTGCTTAGAGGTATTCCATTCAATTGTGACCATTTAAAATTGAAATATCAGAGAAGACATACAAGCTAAGCAGGCTGAGCAGGCTGACCAGATTCCCTGCTCTTCAAATGAGCCACGACACGACAAAACCAACAATGTGGTTGTGCACCCAGCGCAGACTCAGATCAGCCTGGGCATCCGCCCAGTCTGATCAGAGTCTTCGCTGTCCGCATGGAGGTAGCTCCGACCCTTAGCTACCCTTTGAGGTCTTAACGAAGAGTCTGATCAAACTAGGCAGATAGCCAGGCTGACCTGAGTCTGCGCAGGGCGCACAACCACATTGTTGGTTTTGTCGTGTCGCGGCTCAAATATTATTCAAGCTGCGACAAACCCACTTCAGAAGAAATTTCAAGGAACAATTGTAAACTTATCCTGTATTTGTTACAATTGTTAAAAAGGTCAACAGTCGTTTTCACTTCAAATACTTTAAACTTAACCTAAATTTGCTAACAGCGTAGATTTAATTGAGGGGGCTTATGATGAGCTGCCTCATATAGATCTACACTGTTTGCCCGCTAGTGTTTGAACTCTCAATATGATACAGTTTGGACGAAAATTATTTTGAAATTTTGTAGACGTAAACTTTATCGTCTGCTTTTGGCGCATAAAGGGCTAATCGGAAAAGATCTAACACAGAAACAAATGCGACGCCGAAACTGCGCAAATGTGCTGTCTGGCATGAAAGACGAATGAGCCGCATCAGGGGAAATGGTGCTTACCGTATCATCGAATTCCAGCCAACGGCTCTTTCATTTTGTGACGTAAACAGTATTCAAAGGCCCCATTGTTCTATCAGCATGAAAATTTTTATCATGAAGTATCGCTGCAAGCTTCTCACTATTGTTTTGTCATTGTAAATGACCGTGATTTAAACACCTAAAACATCCCCGAGTTTCACATAAAAATGGGTTGAAAACTTATTTGGATCATTTTAGATGGCAACTAGGAATTCATTAAGTTGAATAAAATGGTAAAAATACAATGTACAGGTGTTGAGCTCCAATCACTATCCCGTCTATGTTTATATAGCATTGCTAGACGGGAAACCAGAACAGGAAAATGTATTTGTGGAGCGATTCGTTATTTTTCAAAAACTTGTTTTCTCTACTTTTTGCCAGTTATATGACTCAATATATTTACATCCACCCACATTTCTTTTCCTAATGTGAACGTTAAACAACTTTTTGCAGTGATTTGAGTTTAGATGGTTTAAGTCATATCACGACGATGTGAGAGTGTCATCAGTGATAATGAAAAGAAGCGGCGTTTACGGTTGAACCGATTTCCGCAGGCAGCTCGAGAAAAACGATCCCGAGACCGCTAGATCAGCAGGCCAACGCTTAATCCACTGATCAAACGGGGCTTTTCGGCTTTGAACAGACTGCGCGGCTGTGCAACTGGTCTGAGTCTTTGCTGTCGGCATATGCGTTGAGTACCCATTTTTTCCTTGTCACTGCTAAGCTTATGCATGCAAAATTATCAAAAATACATCTCTCTTCATGCTTTACAGAAATGTTATCTCTAAAGCGTAATTTCATAGCAACCAACCAACGAGTGGTTTGCCGCCGAAGGCGGCAAACAACGAGTGTTGGTTGCTTTACGATTAAGGCGTATTTCTGTTCTATTCTATTCTGTCCCGTACCACTAAGGCTTCGAAATTTTTGTGTCACTGAATTTCCGGTCGGCGTTTTTCTTTCTATGGAGAAACGAGACGCTGGCATTTTTATTGGACGAAAATAAATTCCTGAACTTCCGCCACCACTTCCCTGGCAACACGCGTCTGAATTCCAAAAAAAAATCCTATGATGGCCGTCAGAATATTCGGCTAGAAGGCCGTACAGCTCGAAGAAAAAAAACAACCCTTACCTTTTAACTGCGGCTTCTCGGCATCTTTTTATTGTTGACACGCATTATATTTCTAGGTCGGGTGCACATGTGATGTAGCTAGCAAGCTTTACAACTGTCTAGAAACGACAAAAGCTGACGGAGAGACGGAGTCTTTCTGCAAAATCCACTAGGCCTATCGGTTTTCCCTCAGTTATATAAATAATCTAGTAATCGATTGGATGAAGCACCAGTGTGACGTTGCATCTTTTATGTGTGACGTCAAAACCAATACTGGTTGCGTTCGGGGTTTTGCCAGTGTCACTATTGTCATGCCAATGACGCTCTTAGTTTCAATATTGGCACCATTGGCTTTACCATTGAAACCAGCATTGCCGACCAATGGCTGCCAATACCGCAGACAACTTAGGGCGTAGGAAAAATTACCATGGCGGGAAATTTGCGTCATTCAATATGGCAATTTATTGAACCCATCAGAAACTCGAGTTGACACAGGAGAATTTTTCCCCACAATAATGAAAGAAAATTAGAAAAACTAAAATTTCTAAGCACAGAAAAATATTGGCTCTGCAATGGTGCTATAGGCGCCATCGGCTCTACCAATGGTACCATTGGGGCGCCATTTGCTCTACCAAAGAACTGCCAGTGGTGACATTGGCAATTTTGCCAGTGGTGCCAACGGTTGCCAATGGCAGCATTGGCTGCCGATACTGTGCAGGGTTTTACGGTTGCCAGTGGTACCATTATCTCTCTCTCTCTCTGTCTGTCTGTCTCTTCAAAACACCTGTCCCCTGTTCTGTCTCTTGCCTAGGCCTACTTTTTTTATTCTCATTGCATTATCATTTATATAATATCTCGTGATACGAATGTGTTGTTCACATGTCAACCGAAAATGATAAAATCAATCAATGAATAAATCAATCAATCAGTTAATCAATCTCATAACAAAAAGAGCTATCCATGCAGCTGTGCTAAAATTTTCTTGTTTTAGTTTTTGTTTTATTACTGGAGTCATAATGTAGGTTGGTTGCAATTTAGGTGGCGCCTATTTCATATTAATTTGAACCACGACACGGGAAAACCAACAATGCGGTTGTGCGACCAGCGCAGACTCAGATCAGCCTGGGCATCCGCCCAGTCTGATCAGAGTCTTCGCTGTCCGCATGGAGGTAGCTCAGTCCCTCAGCTACCCTTTAAGCACTTAGCGAAGAGTCTGACCAGACTGAGTGGATGCCCATGCTGATCTGAGTCTGCACAGGGCGCACAACCACATTGTTGGTTTTCTCGTGTCGCGCTCATTTCAGTAACACACCAAGCCCATGCTGATCTGAGTCTGCACAGGGCGCACAACCACATTGTTGGTTTTCTCGTGTCGCGGCTCATTTCAGTAACACACCAAGCCTTTGCAACTCCGGAGAATACATGTAGCAGACTCTTTGACTTTTCTCTCTGCAAAGCTGTAGTAGACGCCCTGCAATGTGAGGTCAAATGTCTGCTCAAATCCCTGTTAAAAGCCCACTGCTACCGGGGACTATATTTAAAGTTTGGGATCGCTATCATTTTCCCAGTTACTTTGACAGCTAGTCAAAAGCCCCGCACATGCACGACCCTGCACGGACAACGCTGCAGTAAAACACCTTATATAAGCTCCGCTATCCCCGGCATTTCCTCGGCCCTAGGGTAGTCGGGTTTGCATTTGACTGGTGCATTTCTTTTCGTCCAATTAGCATAACGGGTTTCCCCTAGGAGGCTCAACGGAACGATTTCCTTAAGATGCATCTCCTGGCATCGAGTCTGCCCATGCCCTCTCCAGTTCGCAAGGGGGGCGAAAATACAAATCTGATGATAGTGATTTAATAAGCCTACGTCACAGTACGCTACTGAAGTACAATAAAGTCCGTAAAAGTACGTCATAGTACATTCAAAAATTTTCTGCTTGCCATAGTTATATTTTGAACATGTTCGAAAGATAAAATCACCACTCACGGCTCTCCCAAGGATTTTACAAATTATCTAGAATTAACAGTAAGATGCATCTTATGGATTCGTTTCGTCCAGCTTCCTTGGGACATGGACGATAAAAATTGAGCCGCAACACGAGAAAACCAACAAAGTGGTTGTGCGCCCAGCGCAGACTCAGGTAAGCCTGGGCAGCCGCCCAGTCTGATCAGTCTTCACCGTCCGCATGGAGGTACAGTGTAATAAGTATCCGTAGATTTTACGGTAAAATAATTGGCAACCGGCTGCCAGTCCTTTTACCGTTATTTTTACGGGCGCCGGTAAAAAATTGCAGGAATCATCAAGCAGAGTGGGACACAACAGAGCAGGTGTCGTTTTGGTGAGATAGCCCTACAATCGAGTGCGTCCAGTTAACATAAAATTTCCATTTCGTGATTTCCAACAATGTCTTACAGGCAAACGCTCGTAAAAAATAACGGGAAAAGGTCTGGCAGCTGGTTTCCAGATATTATACCGTCATATCTACAGTATTTTTACAGTGTACCTTAGACACTTAGATACCCTTTAAGCGATTAGCAAAGAGTCTGATCAGACTGAGCGGATGCCTGGGCTGATCTGAGTCTACGCCGGGCGCACAACCACTTTGTTGGTTTTCTCGTGTAGCGTCTCAATTTTATTTAATAGCCTTTGGTAGGATTTACAGACACTTCGGCCCCAAACCATCTCGGTCCCTAGACACTTCGGCCCCAAACCATCTCGGCCACAGTCACTTCGGCCCCAGTCACCTCGGCCCCAGTCATCTCGGCCCCACGGACACTTCGGCCCCTAGTCATCTCGGCCTCCATACATTTCGGCCCCAATTGTATTCTCGCATTTTTTGAGCATATGTATGTGTAATATTATCAGAAACGCTTTTTGGAGAAATGCCAGTGATTACGGCTTTGTTTTTCATTATCATTTAATGTATACAGCTATCACCTTTGCGGTATCTTGAAAGATGGCTCACAAATTACCATATAAGGGCATACTCGGTCGTGGAAGCAAACAGGAAGTCACAATGGTTGCCTCCCTTAGTAAAATATGGAGTATGGGTTTCACAGTACTCTTCGTTGATGCGAATAGGGAAGGCCGGGTTATAGACAGCATGCACGGATCCGGCACATGTCCTACAGCCACTTTACTCTTGGCTTAGACAAATTTCTTTAACGTTGTAAACAACTTATATCAAGGAATACGTAATTGAGCCGCGACACAAGAAAACCAACAAAGTGGATGTGTGCCCTGTGCAGACTTAGATCAGCCTGGGCATCCGCCCATTCTGATCAGAGTCTTCGCTGTCCGCATTGAGGTAGCTTAGACACTTAGCAATCCACTAAAGGCTTAGCGAAGACTCTAATCAGACTGGGTAGATGTCCTGGCTGATCTGAGTCTGTGCTGGTCACACAGCGACTTTGTTGGTTTTCTCTTGTCGCGGCTCATTACTCATTTCAAGGAATAGCCTACGTATAGAACCAGGACAGTAAAGGATTCAGCATATCTCATTGGCTCTAAGAATAACTTAAGTTCAAGGGTACTTAAGATTTTCGAGTAGGGGAAATTACAATCTAACTTAACATTTTATTAAGTGGGTTGCTACATGTCTGTCTCATATTGTCGATTTACAACACAACATTATCGAAAACAACAACATAACGAAGATTACAAGAAAAAAACTGATGGTCTCGGAGAGAAATTACTGAAATAATAAGAAAGTTACAATGATAATAACTAGAAATAATAATTATAATAAACAATAATAATAATGATAATAAACAACGACAACAACAGCATATAACACATATTACCCAGCGGGCACATGACGTCTAAATGACGTCGAACTGACGTTGATGCGACGTCATTACGTCGCATCAACGTCAGTACGATGTCATTTTAACGTTATGTGCCCGCTGGGTAAGTACTGTAGATGCCGCTGCATATCTTGCAGGAGTACAACGTTTAGAAACTGTTGTTTTAAGTAAAATGTCAAAGTAGAGTGTCTGTGTATACAGTATGCTACGCGACAGGCACACGACGTCATAATGACGTCAAATTTTACGTCGCATCGGAATCCGTACGGTGTCATTTGGGTGACATGAAGTGATGTACCTATCTACCATTCGTTTACATGAAGGATTCACACGAGTCAATAACTGCTGCATAAGAAAACAACAACAACAACAACAACAAAAAACAAAACAAAAAAAAACACACACATAAATATTGAGGCTGCAGCACATACGCGCCGATTTGCTTGTCGCACATTGCATGTTTTTTATTGATTCCTTAATTCCTTGAATCATGGTTCAAATGCAGCACATTAGTTTTTCTAAGAAATTCCTTCTGAAACGGATGTAAATCGCGTCTCAAGTAAACATACCTTTGGCTTCTGAAATAACAGAGAGCACAACAGGTTCTTAGGTCTTTAAAAGTTTTGTTTGTGTTTTAATGGTAAAAATGGCCGCACAGGATTTTACAGCATGGGCTGCCGCTAAATGGCACACATGTACACTCAATTGTCCCCATGCAACATCTGCAAGATGTGTGCAAACGACGGAGCTTAGGATCAGTCTGCAAAGTGCGCACAGTCCGAAAAGAGTACTCCTGTACTAGGGTAAAGTCGGGTAAATTCGGACAGCGGGTACATTCGGATAGTGACATGTCAGTTGTTTGGAATTAAAACAAAATTAGCTGGGCAAACAGTGAAAATCCTGATGAGACGGCTCAGGTTGAGCCGTTTCATCTGGATTTTCACTGTTTGCAATGGTACGCTGTCAAAAAATACCCGAATCTACCCTAACAGTCAATGGATCACGTGCAAGCTGCAGAATGAAAACGAGGAATATGCTGATTCTGCGCACTGGGTGTTCCTATTCTTTCATACCGAAAAAGCTATTTTCTATCGCGCACCGTGGGCGTCACGTGAAAAGTGACCGTAGGCCAGGTGTGTACACCAAATACTTTAAAGAAACTGCGCATAATGTACTCTCTGCAGTCTTCATTTGAGCCGCGACACGAGAAAACCAACAAAGTGGCATGTGCGCACAACCAAGACTCAGATCAGCCTGCGCAGCCGCATAGTCTGAGCAGAGTCTTCGATAAGCGCTTAAAGGGTAGCTAAGGGTCTAAGGTACGTCCATGCGGACAACGAAGACTCTAATCAGAATGGGCGGGTGCCCAGGCTGATCTGAGTCTGCGCTGGGCACACAATCACTTTGTTGGTTTTCTCGTGTGGAGGCTCATTTTGTAGAAGAAACAGAAGGCCCTTATCGGACTCACAGTCTGATCCGAGTTGTCTGTGCTCGCACATGTCGTGTAGTACCTTTTCATACGAGGCCACTGACACTTATAAACCGTGTAAACAGGATTAAGAGCGCATTAACTTTTTAAAGCAGACAGCCAAATCATTTTGTTTTGTTTTAGACTGGATTACGGACTGCTCCAACATGGGTGCCTTTGGGCTTTTAATTATGGCGGTCCTGACATGTGTGTGTGGTTCAGTAAGGTAGGTCAATATATTTTTATTTGTGCATGCATTGTTCTTTAAAATTTCCCTGACTGAGAATATTGTGATGAATCTGTTCCTTTTCTGTAGTTGTCTCGTTTGCCTTTGCGTAACCAGGGGCGTAGCTTGGGCAATTACACTGTACGCACAATTATGCTTTATACTCACTGAGGGCAATGATAGGGGGTTAAGCCGCTAAGATATTTCAAATTTTCTGTCTGTTGGCAGTTAGCATTAAAATTATGCCCAATTAACAACATTTCAGCATGAAAATGCGCAGGTGTGTGTTGAAATTTTGTCAATTTGACAAAATTTCAATACGCACCTGCGTATTTGCGTATAGGTAGCTACGCCATTGGTAACAAAGATTTATTCTGGCGATGCTTTCGTGAATTCAAACAACATAAAGACATCATCATTAAAATAGAATAAATAAAAAATAAATAAATAAATATACAAATAAATAAATATACAAATAAATAAATAAGAAAATAGAAATAAGATAACAGAGAGCAAACATTGCGTCAAAAATTGGATGGAAAAGTCCAAAGGGTTAAAAAAAGAAAGATTTTTTTTCTCGGCTCAGTACTGATTTGATGGAAATATGCATGAGTTTATGACGTTATTTGAGTAAATTTATATTTACAAAACTTAAAAAAGGTCTACATATTATTATTTTTTCATTCTTTTTCTAATGAAATAGGTAAAGAGTGACATTTAGATCATCTTGTGAAAATTTTCAAACATTTAGCATCAGAATATGGTGATAATCACTACAATCAATATCACATTTTTTAGATAAAGCTCTAGAAAGAAAGAATAAAAAACAAACAAACGTAGATTGGGCTTAACAAACTTTAATCGTCAAAAATTACAGCTGGGGTTGGAGGTTTTGTATGGGTTTTCAGCATTACCTGTTATTTCAGAATATTTTCAGAAAAATAAAAAACTACCCGAAAACTGAATAATACATTTGAGCCGCGACACGACAAAACCAACAAAATGGTTGTGCGCCCAGCGCAGACTCAGATCAGCCTTAATGGGAACTTGTCATATAAGCATAGTATTATGAGCAGTATTATAACAGGGCTGAGACTGACTAGTGTGTATCCTGTTGATGCTGGTGTTGACTTAAGGATGCTGGTGTTGACTTAAGGTCGTGTGTCGCTAGCGCTAGGAGTCTAACCCACGACCACTTCCCCAATCCCCCTTCCCCCTCCCCAACCCCGACCGCCATGAGTCAGGGAACACACAATTCACCAGGCCTTGCGGTCCGCTTTGATTAATTAATTAATCAATTATCAGAGCTGGGAAGCAATCAGCCATAAAACGTCTTTTGTCCCAATTAGTATTGCAACAGCTGGAGGCGTTCCGAGTAATTTAAGTTCTTTGTGGTGATTTCGGTCAATCGTCGAAAAGGTGATTTCGAACCCCAAACCTTGGGAAGAACACTTTATTATTAATTTATTTCTGTATTTATTAGTTTTTTTTAATTGATTTAGAAGCAATTTTAATATATCTGCCAAACAAAAAACTAGACATGCACGTCTTTTTCCAATACTGAGGCTAATACCAACACAGACTTTTCGATGCCGCGAGGCCCATGGGTGATTTCCGTTTATCCTATCTTAATTAATACATCTATATTAAAAAAATATATAATTTATTTCTTTTTTTACAAATAAATTCAATACCTATTATCAATAAAAAAAGATTTCAAATGAATTCAGTGGTGATTTCTGCAAATTCTACTGTGATTTCGGTGATTTCGGTGATTTCAGTAGATTTCGGTGATTTCGGTCAATCGTCTTACCCTAGATTTACACGCTGAGCTTGATATTGGCTGTTCGCGTTTGTCGTCAAGGGGCCGTCATTTATGGTGACTGGTTTGTGCCATTTCGTCTTTTCGCCGCGAAAAGACGCCACGCGAAAAGACGCCAAGCGAAAGGACGAAAAAACGCCATGCGAAAAGACGAAATAACGCCATGCGAAAAGGTAAAAAGACGGAAAGACGCCACCCGAAAAGACGACAAAATGAGAGTTTCAAAGGGCGTCTTTTCGCATGGTGATTATTTTGTCTGTTCGCGCTGAAATTTCGTCTTTTCGCGTTGCGGGTTTCGTCTTTTCGCATGGCGTTATTTCGTCTTTTCGCATGGCGTTTTTTCGTCTTTTCTTCTTTTCGCATGGCGTCTTTTCGTCTTTTCGCGGCGAAAAGACGAAATGGCACAAACCAGTCAACATATTCATCAGATTGTTCTGATTTTCTTTCAGAGGAAATTACTTCTTTGTAGTAGCCCCAAACATGATACGTTTTGAATATCCAGAGACGGTGATGGTAAGCGTGTTTGGGAACCAGAAGACAGTGAGTGTATGGTTTAGCCACGGAGACCACAGATTTTCCGAGCATAACAACCTAATTGTCAGCGAAGGTTTGTAGATAAGGCAGTTGAAACACCTACACGTTTTCCGCCATTTTATGTCCCCATATACCATTCCGCAGACATAGCGCTTTCATGTTGTCCGTACGTATGTGCCTACGTCTGTCGGTTCGTCTGTCGGTAGAGTTGTCCGAAGATAAAGGATGGGATTTCTGTAAGAGGTTCTCTTGGACACTGTATCTTGGTAGAATTTACAGGTAGAGTCAAACTTACTTGAATCAAGGCATTTTCCTCTGTGCTACCATCGCACCAAAGTCATACCCCAGGGTGAGGTCAGGTTCAAAATCCAGAAGTTCGTTAAAACTAAGGTAAAGGTTTTCGTTTCTTGTACTGTATTTCTGTTACTATTCAAACTGTAGATGATTCAAACTTGATAGGAGTTTTACTTAGACCAAAGCATTTGGCTCTTTGCCATCCTAGCTTCAGGATTTTCCCCTTGTGCGGGGCCAAAAGCTGTCCCAGAGGTTATAAAACTTGAGTACTTTTTCAAACTCAAAATAAAGCACACTGGTTGGCTACTTCCGAGCACATGCTCGGGAGCAGCCAATCAGTGTGCTTTATTTTGAGTTTGAAATTTTTCTCAAGTTTTATAACCTCGAACCCGTTAAAGCTGAAGTTAAGGGTTTACATTCTTATACTGTAGATTCCAAGATGGTCCAGGATTGTGTTTTGACCCAGAGTTCGGCGTAAAGATTCGGAGTTCGGAATAAAGAAATGGGTCTTTCATGAGTTCGGCAGGTTCGGAGTTCGGACTAAGAATGGGTTGTTTGTCGGTTCAGTAGGTTCGTAGTTCGGACTAACTGTGGGTCCATGTTGGGTTCGGCAGGTTCGGAGTTCGGAGAAAAAAAGTGGGTCCAGTACGAGTTCGGCAGGTTCGGAGTTCGGACTAAGAATGGGTTGTGTGTCGGTTCGGTAGGTTCGGAGTTCGGACTTACTGTGGGTCCATGTTGGGTTCGGCAGGTTCGGAGTTCGGACTAACTGTGGGTCCATGTTGGGTTCGTCATGTTTGGAGTTCGGACTTACTGTGGGTCCATGTTGGGTTCGGCAGGTTTGGAGTTCGGACTAACTGTGAGTCCATGTTGGGTTCGGAGTTCGGACTAACTGTGAGTCCATGTTGGGTTTGGCAGGTTCGGAGTTCGGACTAAAAATGAGCCCTTTATGGGTTTGATAGGGTCGGAGTTCAGACTAACAATAGGACCATGTTGGGTTTCGGCAGGTTCGGACTAAGTCACATACAATGATTGTGGCATGGGGCACTTTTCATACTTTGGATGGGTCGTAGTCCGGAGTTGACCTATATTGTTGCCAGTCTTTAGTCCAAACTCCAAGTTTGCCAATCCCAGGTTGGACTTGGTCATTAGTCTGAACTCCGAGTCTGCTGAACTCATATTGGACCCAATCTCAAGTCCGAACTCCCAGTGTGCAGAACTCAAGTTGGAACCAATCTTAAGTTCGGACTCCAGGTTTGCCAAACCCAGGTTTCACTCGGTCTTAAGTCCAAGCTCTGAGACTGCTAACCCTATAGAGATTATTACATGGTTGTTTGATCCCAGACCTGATCTCAGCCCGGGTTGACCAGATTGGCCCGTTGACTGCGCCAATAAGCAGGAACAGCAATTAATGACAAGTTGACTGGAGAAATGATTTATTGCTTGAAAACTGTATCGACAGTCTGTAGAAATCAGCCAAAACAGAGAGAGAGAGAGAGAGAAAATTGGCAAAATGTAACTCTGAACACACTAAATCAACTATCACTGCAACTGCAAATTTATAAACATATAAGACAAGACATGACAAACAACACAATATCGTTCTCTGGCTCTGATACTGTCAGAGGGCTGAGATCAGAGCTGGGATCGAAACAAGTGTGTTATGATAATTTTATCATGCACTTATGTGTATGAAAATGAATGCTCAGTTCTAGCACCGAGGGAAACTCTCCGGTATTCCGCTGGACCTGTGATGTGAGAGTTGCAGTTGCAGACATCCTAGGAGTCTAATACAGCCAGAGTCGTCTTTAATTTCCCAGCGTCCATTCACAAGTGAAAGAAATTAGAGAAACGAGGCTGTTTTCATGACAGATGTTTACAGAAAACTGTTTCGACACGAGTGACTGTGACAAAACTCCACAGAAATCTTTTCTGGATGGAGAAGAATGACAAGACATTGGCAGAACCGGGAAAATGTGCGTGTTTTGGTTCTTTTAAGCTCGTCTGAACGAAAGTCCAGGAAGAGCAATTGCACTACCCCTGGCGGCGGCGTCGCCGATAGTGAAATGTTAAAGTTTTACATTAAAGTTTTCTGTGTAATGGGCAAGGCACTGTCAGGCGAGCTATCCTGTCCTGCTGACAGTCTTGTTATTCAACTACACTAGCTTTTATTGACTGCATTTAGGGTCAAGAATGATGGTTTTCATAAGCTTTCCATGTATGATTTTAGGGTAACAATGCTGTCAATACACATTTGTTGTGTTAAAGTAGTGAGAGATGCTTAGTCTGAACTCCCAAGTCTGCGGAATTCATGTTGGACCCGATCTTTAGTCGGAACTCTGGGTCTGCCAAAGGTCCTTACTCCGAACTCTGAGTCCGCCACACTCATGTTGGACCCAATTTAAGTCCGAACTCAGAGTTTGCCGAACCTAGGTTGGAATCGGTCTTTAGTCCGAACTCCGAGTCTGCCGAACCTAGGTTGGACTCGGCTTTTAGTCCGAACTCCGAGTCTGCCGAACCTAGGTTGGACTCGGTCTTTAGTCCGAACTCCGAGCCTGCCGAACTCATGTTGGACCCAGTCTTAAGTTCGAACTCCGAGTCTGCCGAACCTAAGTTTGACTCGGTCCTAGTCCGAACTCCGAGTCTGCCGAACCTAAGTTTGACTCGGTCCCTAGTCCGAACTCCGAGTCTACCGAACCTAGGTTTTACTCGGTCTTTAGTCCGAACTCCGAGTCTGCCGAACCAAGCTTGGACTCGGTCTTTTCCGAACTCCGAGTCAGCCAAACTCATGTTGGACCATCCTTAGTCCGAACTCCGAGTCTGCCGAACTCATGTTGGACCCAATCTTAAGTCGGAACTCCGAGTCTACCGAACCTAGGTTGCACTCGGTCTTTAGTCCGAACTCCGAGTCTTTATTCCGAACTCCGAGTCAAAACACAATCCTAGACCAACCTGGTAGATTCCGCCATTCTTATACTGTAGATTCCAATATGCTCCAGGAAATGACTTTATAAATAAGCATCTTGCTTACTGTCAAATCCTGATACTTTTGAAATTATATTGTAGTATATGTATGTAATTTATAGTTAATAAAATATCGTTTAAATTAAGGGTTTACATTACAGTTCTTTCTTTCTTTGTTTTCAAGATACCTTTGAGACAGGAGAGTTAATACTTTGTCAGATTGAAAATATTTTATATCTCCAACTTCGATTTCTACATAGAAGAGTGCGTCACATGACAAATAACTTCTTACTATTTGCAGGTCACTGTGACCTTTAAGAGATTTGCATCATACTTGGAATGATTGGTTAGCGCGATACGGCCAATTACCTCATACCGTTTATGAGTCATTGTGACCTGTATTTCATGGTCCTATAAATTTTTTGTCTCACCAGCACATGGTTTAATCTGACATGAAAAATTACCCCACACGATTTGAAGGTCCCTGAGGTGACATGAGAAAACCAACAAAATGGTTGTGCGCCCAGCGCAGACTCAAATAAGCCTGGGCATCCGCCCAGACTGATCAGAGTCTTCACCGTCCGTTTGGAGGTAGATTGACTCTGGCATCCGCCCAGACTGATCTGAGTCTTCACCGTCAACATGGAGGTAGCATAGACTCTTAGCTACCCTTTCAGCGCTTAGCGAAGAGTCTGATCAGACTGGGTGGATGCCCATGCCGATCTGAGTTTGCGCCGGGCGCACAACCACTTTGTTGGTTTTCTCGTGTCGCGGCTCAATTATATTTCATTGTTCAGTGAGTTTGTGTTGTATATCCCAAACACTGCTCAAAGGATTAAACTACCCGTTTGAGAAGTGGGCAGAACTATTGTGTTGTAATTGTTTTACTGACAACAATTAATTGCGAGACCCAAGGCTATTGGTCACGTAGATGATAAGACTGTTAACCGTTTTCCAGGTACATTCACCTACACAACCAATCAGGGGCGTAACTAGAGGTAATTTCATTATACGCACAACCATGTTTTATTCTCTACTTCTTGAAGAGAAAGCTAGTATTTCAGCCACTTTGGCAATTGGTATTGAAATCTGGTCTAATTTATAAATTTTCAGCAAGCAAATATGCAGGTGCGTTTTGAAATTTTGTCAATTTTGACAAAATTTCAATACGCACCTGCGTATTTGCCGTATAGGTAGCTACGCCCTTGCCAATAACCAATCAGATGAATCACTGGAGTTTTATGACCTACCGGAATATTTACTTTTTGGCATCCAGCGAAATACTGAGAAAAAGCTACATACTTCTGCCTTTTATCATGTTTATAGTCTATCTAGGCATGAAATGAATGCGCTGTATGTTTGGAATAGTGGATCAATTTGGCATGGCAGATAACCTGATACTATTTACAAGGCACAGTGACATATATGTCAGGCAAGGGCGTAGCTACCTATACGCAAATACGCAGGTGCGTATTGAAATTTTGTCAAATTGACAAAATTTCAACACACACCTGCGTATTTTCATGCTGAAATGTTGTAAACTGGGCATAATTTTAATACTAACTGCCAACAGACACGAAAATTTGAAATATCTTAGCGTCTGAACCCACTATTATTGCCCTCAATGAGTATGAAACATTATTGTGCGTACTGTGTAATTGCACCTAGCTACGCCCCTGTCAGGGTCCAGTGATTTTGCCTTATATCTTCAATACTGTTAAATGCCTCTGCCCCCTACTGGGAAAAGTGAGTCAGTCTGACATGGCAAACGATTTCATACTAGGGTCAAGTCAGGTAAATTCGGACAGCATGTAAATTCGGACATATCATTGCAAACAGTGAAAATACAGATGAGACGGCTCATCATGAGCCGTCTCATCAGGATTTTCACTGTTTGCTCAGTTATTATAATATTGTTATAATTCAAGACAACTGACATATAAAGGAACCAGTGTCACTGTCCGAATGTATCTGTTGTCCGAATTACCTGACTTGACCCTATAAGCAATCAGTGTTTACCATTGGATAGTTCAGGGAATTTTCCTTATAGCTCCAGCAATGTTTGATGGATTTGCTTGAAGCCCACTAACGTATTCACATACATTCCAGACTAGGGACTAGCCTTATCAGACCTATATCTAAGCCTGTGAAAACGGCTCAGATCCCCTAAATTTTGATTTTTATTAGGCTGCTCACAGCTGTTCTCCAGGGAAACCACAAGTGAAGAAACACACTTAAAAGAAGTGCAGTATTTTATTTGTTTTCTAGCTGCAGTCAGCTTGTTTTATCTGTCCTGTAGGTGTGTGTATACTGGTAGCCTTTCCCTCTCATGAAATTCGAGAGCTTATGAAAACATTAAAGGGGACAGATAAATTATGAATTTTTGGTGGCATTTGGGTTAAGATGTAAGTCTGTTATTATTTTTAAGAATAATAATAATAATAATAATTATAATAATAGTAACAAAAATGATAATAAAAATAGTGATACAATAATGTTCAACGAGAAACTCTCATATACACCTTTAAAAGAAATGCGCGTACGAAAAGGACTTCTATGCTTAAGGCGTGAATTTTCCCCATGATTAAAAAGTTATACGGATCACCGACATCTGCTTTGCATTTATGACTATGACATGTGACTTGCGTGACAAATGAACTTTCAAGTGTTTGTGTCTATGTAAAGTACGTTAAACATACGTTGACGTTGACGTCATTGTTGAGATAGATTGTAAATTATCCTCAAACTGATGGTTGAAATATTGATTTACTGTATACATTTCACCCTTTTTTGACTTACACTACTTACATAACAGACAACACTGGATAGTTTTGACTATATGTAGGTGACCTTGACCTCATTTCAAGGTCATGGTACACAATATAATCCTTGAAGATCACAGAGCTACTGTTGACCATTCTTCTTCTTTGGCTTACTGAGTATCGTCCCCCCCCCCCCCCCCGTGACCCAGCTTCCCACTCATATATATTGCGTACTTGCATCGCATAAGTCTCCTGCATGAAGGAAATGCTGGGTCACGGGGGGGGGGGAGTACTTGTATTTTAATTATAGTGAAGCGTTCTCTATTGGCCGCTTTGACCGGAAGTATAACTGTAGTTTTGCATGTTTAAATGCCAGTCAGGCGTAACAAGAAGAAAATCATTGCTTTGTGTTTTGAGATGCATGTATTTAGCATGCATTTATGACAAAAATTTATGGAATGAATGACTGATTTCAATATTTTTATTACCTCAAAAAATGAGGTATGCGGAAACCATGAATTTAGGGTAGGTAGGGTCAGACTGGATTATCTCCCCATGTCGGTGGGTCTGAATCACAGATGATCTAATTTCATACGGTTTACATATTTGTGAAAGCTATGCTAAGAAAAAATTGCACACTTTATACTTTTGAAAATTCGGACCTGTCACGCCGGTCTAATGGGGAAAATCCTCGCCTTAATCATAGAAGTCCTTTTAGTGAAACCCAATTGCGAGATGTTTATATTTTTGTTGAACAAATGTTTCATTCAATTTTAGACACGCCACACCAGATTGAAATGGTTGTAACAGAGATAGACTTGGCATTAGAAGATGGTGAGATTAAACCCAGAACAATTCTACTGAACGCGCAGTGTGATGGGGACCATAAACAGAAGGAAATTCTACTACAATACAGTTCAGGCTATATTTTTGTCCAAACACCTCAGCCAATTTATGTACCAAGATCCACAGGTAATTAAGGTGGCCTAGAAGGGACATGAAATTCTCTTTGTGATTGGACGCCGGGTTTGGCATCGCATGAAAATGTACCTTCCTGTTGATTTGAGTATATAAGGCATTTGGTTAAGGTCCCTTTTCATGCGACGCCAATCATTTAGTCTTGAAGACTGAACATATTGGGCCGATTGCACAAAGCTAGTTTAAGAGTTAACCTTGGGTTTATCCTCAGGTTTAAGGGTTTTGGATTGCACAATTGCAGTTTAAATTAACCTCAGGGTTAAGTGAAAGTTTAACGCAGACGGATTGCACAAAAGTAGTTTAACTATCCTCTGGCTAAAGGATTAATTTTTTGGATTGCACAAAACTATTTTAGCTAAACCTTGGTGTTAATCTATCCGTCACCTACTGAATATTTAAACCTGCCAAGGGGGTAGTTTAAGACATTTTTTATGTCAAACTTGCAGAATGTAATGGAAGAAATATGCGCAAATTCCACGTAGCGACGTAAAAAAAATCGCGAGAAAGTAATAAAATAATAAATACAAACAATGAGATAAAAATATAACTTCGGAATCAAATTTTCAGACAAAAGACTATATTCTGAACAAGGATATATGCCTTTCATGTGTCCCATCCCAAACACTAAATACAAAGATCTGATGCACAATGTATTTCTGTATGAGGAGTTGATTGTACGATGTTTTCATTCTGTATTACACAAACATGAACAATTGCTAAGTTTGAAAAGGCAGTAATTTTGTCAAAAATACTTTTTTCCTCATGAAAATGACACATGCATATTTTCAATATATCTGGAACATCTGTGCTAAATTTGTTGCTACCCTGGAGTAGTTTGATTATACAAACTTGCCATCCTGTATTAGCCAGAACCTGTAGAATTTTAAAGTTTAAAAAGGTCGTAATTTTGTCAATAATGATTTGTTCTCTTCAACAAGGCATACACACATCTTTATTATGTCTGTTATATCTATGCAAAGTTTCAAATTGATTAGTAATAAATTACGGAAGGAGTTGATTATACAGTTTTGTCATACTGTTATAGTCAAAACCCAAAATAATTTCTAAGTTTTAAAAAAGCCCGTAATTTTGTCACAAATTATCTTTTCCTCTTCGAAAAAACACATGCACATCTTCAGTATGTCTGAAACATCTGTGCAAAGTTTCAAATTGATAGCTTAAAAAACTGTGGAAGAAGTTGATTATACAAACTTGCCATTCTGTTTTAGCCAGAACCTGTAAAAATTTCTAAGTCCGAAATTGCTGTAATTTTGTCGGAAATGATTTTTTTTCTCTTCAAAATGCCAGGTGCATATCTTCAATATGCCTGCTACAGTTGTGCAAAGTTTCAGATTGATTGCTTAAAAACTGTAGGAGGAGTTGATTATACAAACTTTTTAGGCGAGATGGACAGACGGATGGATGGACAAGGATAAAACATAATGCCCCCTGACTATCGTCACGGGGGCATGAAAAGGAAATAGAGAACATTTGACAGTGTAAGACTCAGGTTCCATGCCCACAGTTAAAGTAAAAGGTTCACTGTTGAGCAATGGAATATAAACAAAAGTGGGACAATGAACGGGTCTCATGCTTGTACGAGGGATGATCAAAAAGTTCCCGGAAAAGTGCTGTATTCTCTTTACTATTTTACTTTCTTCAATAAAATTTCATCCTAGGCAACCTTAATGTAATGGTTATTCATATCATACAAAATTAATAACTTACGTCTAAACAGTTTATTGCACGCGCCACCAACGTAACGACCGGTGACGTGACCCGGCCCAGGTAACGTTACGTTGCATTTTCATCAATTCTAAAAGCAAAATTTAAACGTTGCTAAATCACAAATTATTTATATAATCATGAATTACTGTACATAAACTTAAAAGTATGCATCTTATCTTGATTGTCATTACAAACTTTTTTTATCTGTTTTGATTCCTTTTACGAAATGATGGCTAAGTCTAACGTGGCCTTTAATCAGTAAATATGTGGGGGGTGGGGTAATTCAAGGGCAGATAATTTACATTACCTTATGAAACGGAAGTTGTATGCTAAGGTTTCATAAACTAGAGATGATGGCAACTCGTTATGATTTATACCTTTCAGTCAAACCATTCCAGCAATACGGCAAAATAACCTGAAATCGGCAGCATGATAAGCTTCTAGCAAATGTCCAACTAACCCAGCAACAATGATGTATCGGCCATCTTTGTAAAAATTAAGGTCATATTAATTCATTACTATGTGTAGCATTTAGGAGAGTGTGATACTTGAAACTCCTTAGACAAAAGGTCTCATCTTAAGACTATGGCTGAATTATGACAAAGCTTGCCGATGTGGCCTCGCTGCTAGTTGATTTAAGACTGTTGATAGACAGCTAATGCTGCTGCAGATATCAGGTTGTGTCGTCGTGTTGCTGGAATAGTTCGACTGAAAGCGTACATCACATATCTAACGAATTGCCATCATCTAAAGTTTACGAAACTTGATCGCAAACAATTCCATCTAAAAGCGTAACGCAAATTATCTGGCATTGAATTACCCCACCCCCACACATTTCATCATGAAAGAGCACGTTGGACTTGGACATCATTTCGTAGAAAAGATCAAAGTAAAAAGTATGCAAAGACCAGGAACTGAAACAATCAAAATCCAAATCCAGCCCTCAAACCATAGTTGGAAACAACTAAGATTACAAATAATCAAGATACAGAGAACATATGGCCAACCGAGTGAGCAGCTTGTTTCCAAAAGGTTGCCACTCAGCAACCCAAACCGAACCAAAAATAATAATAACATACATAAGGTAAAACATCACAGAAACTCTGACACCAAAAACAGGCAACAAAGAACCACAACAGAACTACCGCCTTGGAACGGTCAGTAATGAATTACTGGGGGGCTTAAATCGATTTTACAGGCCCAACCTCACCCTCAGTTTCTGAAGTGGTACAAAACATTTAGTTGGTTGTTCGGTTCAAAACCGCTTACAAAATCCGTAATGAACATCAAGATAAGATATATGTTTCTAGGTTCAGGTGAATTAATTAACGTTTCTATACACTATTCATAGCTAAACAACGTTCAGAACTTGCTTTTAGAAATGATGAAAATGCAATTTGACGTTAGCTGGGCCGGGTTACATTACCGGTCGTTACGATGGTAGCGCGTGCATGAAACTGGTAAGACGTAAGTCAGTTGTTTTGTATGATATGAATCACAAATACATCAAAGTCGAATAGTGTGAAATTTCATCGAAGAAAGCAAAATGGTAAAAAGAATACAACACTTTTCCGGGAACTTTTTGATCATCCCTCGTACATTGTATTTTTACCATTTATTTATTTATTTATTTATTTATTTTTGCCAACTAAAATGACCCCCTTAATTGATAAACCTTTTTAATGAAACTCAGGGACATTTTATTGGTTAAAAGTTGGCTACTCACTGTTATTTACAATGACAAAACTGTACTGAGAGTCTCATGATAAACTATATATGCATTTCACCATGAATACAGCTATGGGACCTTTTGTAGCATTTTAAGTTCAAAAGCAACGACTTTCTGTGAAATGAAATTTAAACGAAATGAAATTTATACGGCGTAATTTTTTTTCTTGATTCCATACTAACGTCACACACTCACAACATTTGTTATCATAGGCATTATGAAACCCTTCAAAATAAGACATGTATGATGTTGATCCGGTATGTCCCATGATTTTGGAGAAAAATATGATTTTTAATGACTGATTCTATCAGTCATTCAGTGCTGTCACAAGCATATTTTGGTAAGTGGCTTTCACAGCTGTATTCTTCCGCTCAGAAATGAAGTGATCGTAAGGTCATTTCGCTAAAAAACGTCTGGAATTGAAAATAAGTTTTGTACGAAAGTAAATGAGAACTTATATAAAGTGTTCTTATACAGGTATAATTATTTAAGTAGTTTTGTAAAATAAGAAGTATCCGACTAATGACATCAGCGGTCAAAACATATAACGAATACAAACTGAATATTAAAAATCAATCCGCCAATAACCGTATTTGCCCCCTCTTCAAGCGCCCCTCATACTTTATTAAGTAAAATAAATCAGCTGCCGCTGAAAAAAAAAATGTTTTACAGTAATGTTGTAAACTTGCCTAAAACAGTATTCCGAGCACGTCAATTATTGCAGAGAATGTAACGTAAAAGAAATTCTGTAGGTTTATCCACATATCTCGCAAGTGTTATACTGGACATCATACGGTAATTGTGTGTTTATCGGTGGCTATTTATAGAATTGCCATATTGTAAACATTGGAGTGGACATCCTCCTGATCCCTAGAAAATGCGATATACCGCAAAGACTGAGTGCTTTAAAGGCAGTGAAAAGCAGTAACCGTTTTCAGAATTCAAATATTACTTGTGTACAAGAGATAGAATTTTTGCAGGTGCACGAAGTGATTTGCGCTAAATGGCTTATCTACATTAATGGAGCTGGACCATTAACAACAGGACTGAAGTTTGAAATTATTTTGAGCCGATGTAGGATGACTTTATTCTGATAGAATCTGTCATTTCAGGGCTATTGGCCCTTTGATTTAAAAGTGGTGAGTTCATTGATGCTGAGTATGATAATATCGCTATAAGCAACTCTGAATGCAAAAGCATTCTAGTACTATGGGCTCTTCTTTTCTTTCATGCATATGCAAGAAAAACACCTTTATTCAACAGGGACAGCTCATATACAACCTAGTAGCATTGTTTAACTCAGTTACTAATGGCAACACAGGTGATATGAGACAAATTGCATCAATAATTTTATCTGGGCTAACCTTGCTCTTATCCTAGGATAACTATCCCAGGGATAGCTATTCCTTGCTTAAACTTCTTTTCTGCAATCCACTTTAGTACTCAGTTCTAACTATCCCAGGATAAGCCTTAGTCAAGGGATAAATTAAAATAGTTTTGTGCAATCGGCCCATTATGTTGAGGTAAAAGGAATTATCCTATAAATATAAGGAAATAGGCCCTATGTTATTCTGCTGAGCTGATATATTGTTCCGGCAAGATATAGTAAATAAGTAAGAAAAGGATCATACTATCTTAAGAGTACAAAATATTGTCTCATGACCACATAGCATTTTCTTTGGGGAATAATATTACAATAGTGACAATGCATTGTCTTGTGGTAGCAATTATCTTTGAGGGCACAATGCATTATCTTGAGGGATCAACTACCTCACGGCCACAATTTGTTGGGAGGTAAATACCTTGTTGGACACAATGTATCACCTTGAGGGAACAGTTAGGTTGTGGACACAAGATATCATCTTCAGGAATGTTGTTGTTTCAATTCTCGTAAAGATGTTCCCCAGGTGGCTCAGCGGAAAGTATACATAGTTTCCCCCACCTGGCTCCGTGTGTCCGTTCATCGTCTTGAGGGAATAATTAGGTTCTGTACAAAAGATATCATCGTGAGGGAACAATTAGGTTGTGGGCACAAGGTATATTCTTGAGTGAACAATTATCTTGTAGGCACAAGGTGTCATCATGAGGGAACAATTAGGTTGTGGTCAAAGGTATAATCTTGAGGGAACAATTAATTATAGGCACAGTGTGTCATCTTGAGGGAATAATTTCTTGCGGGCATTAGGTATTATCTTGAGGGATAAATCATCTTGTTGGCAAAAGGTTTCATCTTGAAGGAATAATTATCTTGTGGGCACAAGGTATTAACTGAATGAAAAATTATCTTGTGGGCACAAAATATCAACTTTAGGGACCAGTTATCTTGTGGGCACAAGATTTCAACTTGAGGAAGACAATTATCTTATGGATACAATATATTATCATGAGAGACTTGTTATCTTATGGGCACAAGGTATCTTGATGGGACAATTATCCGGTGGGCACAATATATCATCCTGAGGGAACAGTTATCTTTAGGGCACAAGGTTCCATTTTTAAAAGATATTTTTCTCTGTTAAGATATTATCTTGTTACGAGTTTTAACTTAATTACTCAAGATAGTATGTTGAGACCTCTGTCTAAATAAAATTCTTTTCCCTTCCGGAGTTCCGTAGGTAGCTGTGCTACAGCTTAGTTTTAACGTAACTTGCCGCGTACGACAGCAAAGGGTGTCATTTTTATGTTAAACAACAATAGAATAGAAATGCCTAGATTAAAAACAGTGTAGGCTCATACCAGGTAGTGAAGGAGCAGTATTATCAGTATGTCTGTATATGCGAATTTAGGATAGTATATGTTGCTACAGCAATAAACAAGCTAGTGCCATAGTAGAAATTGTTTATTTGGTGTGCGATTTCTTGTATTTTAACTTGTGATCACTTGAAGGCCTAGATCCAGTCCCACCCGGCAAAGGACTTGGCTACCTGTTTGAGATCTCTAAATGGGCAGAGCTATTGTATAGGTTCTGTTTTTACTGATGACAATTGAGCCGCGACACGAGAAAACCAACAAAGTGGTTGTGCGCTCAGAGCAGACTCAGACCAGCCTAGGCATCCGCTAAGTCCGATCAGACTCTTGGCTAAGCGCTTAAAAGGTAGCTAGGGTCTAAGCTACCTTCATGCGGACAGCGAAGAGTCTGATCAGACTGGGCGGATGCCCAGGCTGATCTGAGTCTGCGCTGGGCGCACAACCACATTGTTGGTTTTCTCGCGTCGCGGCTCAATTAATTTTAACATGTGGGTTAATGAGGAAGAATTATATAATTATAGAACTGAATACCATGATATTTAATTGTCTCGAGCTGAGATATAGAAGGAAGCAGTTTTATTATAAGACATACTTTCTTTTTTTTCAGTCAAAATTCGCTATCTAGCCGTGGACGAATCAATGAAAAAAATTGGCAACACTGTTAATGTTTCCATGGATATAATCGTAAGTACAACAAATATGAAGCAGTAAAGTGGTGCAGGAGGCGGGGTGAGGAGGTGTGTTTGTGTGTGTGTGTGTGGGGGGGGGGTGGGGGTGGGGGTGGGGGGGGGGAGGGTATTGCGACAACCTGTAGGGCTGGGTTTGGGATTTTGGTTTTCTGCCTGTGACAATTTGAGTTCAGTGTAGTCACTTGTGACTATTCAGGTCGGTTTTGATCGATTGCTTGGGAAATGAGTTGGGGGTTTGGTATGTTTTGGATTGCTGTGGTACCCCAGCGACCGTGCAAGGTCTTGAAATAGAAAAATAGGTTAGAAAAAAATAGAATAGGGTTTACCAAGGCCCTTCTGCCCAAAAGTTTAAGTCAATACAGTCAATTAAGGGACCAGTCATTTTTATCAGATAGGGGGGGGGGGGGAGGAGGACCGGGTACATTTTCATATGAGTCACCAAATTTTTTTCGACCCCCCCCCCCCCCCCCCAGTCTCACCAGATTTTTTCCGACTCCCTCCCCCAGATAGATGACAAAAAGTTTATGACCCCCCCCCCCCCCCCCCAACACACAGCATCCCAACTCCCCAGGTACCCATCACACACACCCACCATATTACCAATTGTATGTCAGACTAACCTCAATCAAACCTGTATGAAACACAAAAAACATTTTCTTCCTCCGACAGGTTGATAAATCGTGCAGATTAATGGTCTTTAAATTTTGTCAGCATATTTTGATATTTTGCGCTTTCTTCCTGCTTAAGGCCATCCAAAAATCTGTTGTCGAATGTTCAATAAAACTGTTAATATACTAATGGAGAGGAGGGGGGGGGGGGGGGTGCACAGCCACAAGAAGCCGCAATAGATTTGCTGATGACAAGGCAACTAGAGAGCTCATATCACAAACGTAGGCATTAAGTTTAATCAAGAACAAAATGATCTGCTCGACATGATTTTAAAGACAATTGTATACTACTGTCCTACTAGCAAATGAATGAAAAATATCTTTTTTGGATATGAAGCGCCCAAGTTTTTTTGTGTAATTCCCCATGAAGCTGAGACATTTAAAAAAAGAAGACTGATGGAAGAACTCTGCCCCCCGCCCCCAATATGCCGTATAAATATATGACCCCCCCCCCCTTGCTCTATGGCTGTTTGATTTCTGAAACCCCAGTACATTATCAAAAATAATTTCGGCCCCCTCCCCCTCTAAATGGACTCGGGTACCCGGACCCCACCTGATAACCTAATTAGCATAAACAGAACCAGTTTCGCTTCTCATGCATAGTTTAGAATTAAATAATACCGATTTTTATATATTTATTTATGTACATGTATTCATTTTTTTTTATAAAAGTCCATGCAAATGTCCGACCAACTGATTTGCTGATTTGATGTTTTGTTCTGCTGAAAAAACGTGATTGCAAAATTGTGATGTTTATCGCAGCTAATTGGACCCCGCATTCATCAAACATATCTTCGTTATTTAACCCTTAATGCGCCAAAAAGCAGACTACAAAATTTACATCTGCAGAAATTTGTCAAAGGTATATCATATTGAGAATTCAAAGACTATATGCCAAACAGTGTGGATCCAGATGAGGTGGCTCATGATGAGCCACCTTATTTGGATCTACACTGTTTGCAAATTCAACAATGTTTCATTTTTTTTGCGCTTTAAGGGTTAATATGCAATTGTTGAAATTTGGATTATATAATTTATACTATCTGGAAAAGATTTATAAAAATGCTAGCAAACGTTGCAGGCCCTAACAACTATCCTGCTACTAGGTAGCTACTTAGTGGCAGCCTTGACTGAGTCTTCAGTGTTCCGCAGAAATTCCTGTTCGAATATTGAGGATATATACGGTAACCAACAGGAACCACTGAAAAAGTTAGATCCACTTACATATTGAGAGATCCTTAGAAAATAAGTAAAGTAATTTGACTGCGGTGAATGTCAAAACATACGTCCTGATTGTCTCAAGAGGCTGGAATGTCCTGTTACAATTATAATATTATGAGTGGGAAAACGGGTCTTACGACAGCTGCAGGAAAGGAGACACTGATCTTCAGGCCTTTGCTTCTAATAAGGGATCCCTTTTATATCACCAGAATTTTAGTTGCAGTGTAGCACAGAAGAGTTGTAGAGTGTTATATATGTAGTTCAATCATTTTCGTATAAAGAATTCAACTTATTTTTATGGTTAAACGCCTGGCAGCAACTTGCCAGTTTTTTATCGTAAAATATACGGGATTTTTTTTTAAAGTGAGTATCTGCACAAATCAGTAGACTATAAGCGCCTCTATCCAGTAACCTTTCTAGGTTGTTGCGGCACCAAAGATGACTGCAACAATTTCTCCCATGTCTTCTTTTCAGCTACCCAATTTGACAAATGTGCCGGCTAAGTCCACCCTTCAGCACTCTAGACCTACATGATATGCTTATAACTTGCTGTTCATGCTTAGACTAATGTATACCCACATACATAGGGTCGTGCGAGTAATTGTAAGAAAAATATAAACACATAAACTAGCGATTTTCTGTTTACTTCTCCAAAACTCCTAGGTAAAATTCAGATATCAACTGCTCGGTTCTAGCGATCTGCGTATTCTTTAGCCTGCCCATACAATATCACAAACAGTAATCTCCAATAGTCTTTGGTGATAGTCGAGAGCAGATAGTTTGACGCTTATTTAAACTGACAGAATAGAGATTTAACCGTTGTAAGGTGATGGGTTTATCGGTAATTTTCTTGGTCGTGTGCCTTTGCTTTATGGTATTTCTTCCCTCGGGATGATATAGGGTTGATATGCAATCAGATTCGCTTCGACCGGGAATGAGTAGGGTCAAATCTGGTAACTTCGGACAATGGGTAAATTAGGACATACTATTGCAAACAGCGAAAATCCAGATGAGACGGCTCACCATGAGCCGTCTCATCAGAATTTTTACTGTTTGCCCAGTTGTTTTTGTTTTAATTCCAAACAACTGACATACATGTATATAGGAAACAATGTCACTGTTTGAGTTTACCTGCTGTCCGATTTTACCTAGACTTGGCCTTATACTTTCGCGAGCAGTTCTGAAGTTTTCAGTTTTGTCTTCGTCTCATAAAGGGAAGAAATGGCTCCCCTAGGAGCAAACAGCTTCCTGCAAGAGTAAAGCCCCATTTAAGAAGGGCTCCTTCGTCCAGTGAGAGATGGGCAGTCACAAAAATACTGGCGGAATAAAACGTAGAAGAGGACTCATAAGCAGGGGCGTAACTAGGGGCAATTTCATAATACGCAAAACCATGTTTTATTCTCTACTTCTTGAAGGGAAAGCTAGTATTTCAGTCACTTTGGTAATTGGTATTGAAAGCTTGTCTAATTTATAAATTTTCAGCATGCAAATTTGCAGGTGCATTTTGAAATTTTGTCAATTTTGACAAAATTTGAATACGCACTTGCGTATTTGCCGTATACGTAGCTACGCCCTTGCTTAGATTAAAGTGTCTGTATCAAGCCAGTTTTGTGGATGCATTGCTGAAATAAAAAAAAATCATTTCATACAGGATTAATTACCATCTGTTCTTTTACCTGCAGGATCCTAAAAACCAAGTGTTTTCAAGGACACACAAGGCAAATAATTCAGATGCCTTTTACACGTACCACTTTGAGCTGCCGCCTAATCCTGAGATGGGAGTATGGACGATAAAAGTGTATTTCCGGGGAATGGTAAGTGCCTCAAAATAGTTTATATAATTCTTATCCTACCTGTGCTACAAGATATCGAAGCCAGGCCCGGAGGTTATAAAATTGAGTACATTCTCAATCTCATAATAAAGCACACTGATTGGCTGCTTCCGAGCAAATGGTCGGAAGCAGTCAATCAGTGTGCTTTATTTTGAGTTTGAGATTATTCTCAAGTTTTATAACCTCGTACCCCGGCACTCGCAATAATAATAGCTTTTCCGTCAGAAAACGAGTTTTGTCCCTAATGGGAAGTATTTTTGGGACTTGATATGGGTATATTTTGGAGACAAGATTTTCCATAAAAAGGATAAAAGGATAATTCGATAACATTTATAAAGAGCCATAGAACCGTTGATGAGAAGAGACTATCATTCTTGTTAAATGCCTTCATTTTATCGTGTTTAATGAATCAATAAACACCGGATAATAATGACTGGACAAGTCCAAATTCAATACGTCTTAAGATTTATGGATACACTTTCAGAAAAAGCACCTCTGCCATTTTTTTTATTTTTGCCTTCTCTCGCAGTTTTAGGGGTGGGGAAGTGAGGGGGGGGGGTTCAAGTCCCATAGGAGCAAATTCTTTCTTTTAAGAGCAGACCCCATTTATAAAGTGCTTCGTCGTCAAGGTTAGAAAACAGGAAGTAACGATTGTTATCACCATTAGAGCCGCGACACCAGAAAACCAACAATGTGGTCGTGCGCCCAGCGCACTCAGATCAGCCTGGGCCTCTGTCCAGTTTGAGCAGACTCCTTGTTAGGTGCTCAAAGAGTAGCTAAGGATCTAAGCTACCTCCATGCGGACATCGAAGACTCTGATCAGACTGGTCCCAGTCTGATCTGAGTCTGCGCTGGCCGCACAACCACATTGTTGGTTTTCTCGTGTCGCGGATCAAAATTTTGTAGAATTGACGGTAAAATATGAAAGTGTACCCATATACCTTAAGAATTCATTAAACCTTAGTTTCGTTTCACATGCATGTCTTATATTTAAATGATGCAACAGTGGGTAGGAGTTGAGTGGGGTATTGACATTTTGTGGACTTCGTAACCCTATGGTTTTCAATTACATGCACATTTTTGTCATTTTAGTATGAAACCGAAGGAAAGGCATTCTTCGAAGTACGGGAGTATGGTAAGTACCGGTAATTGTTTTATACATGTATATAGGCAAGGGCTAAAATATAAGATCGGCACAGCCTGACCTTGTGGAGTGAATGCTCGGCGGTCACGCAGGGAGGCATAGTTTCGACAAACTAGGTAGCACATGTATGATCAATTTCTTCGATCCGACAGACCAGGAAACCCTGATCTCAGCTGTTTTACATTTAGAGTAGGTCCCATTTGTTGAAGGGATATGTAACCCAGGAAAATAAAGAGGAAGCCATATACCTTATATGAGCTGCGACACGAGAAAACCAGCAAAGTGGCATGTGCGCCCAGCGAAGACTCGGATCAGCCTGGCCATTCGCCAAGTCTGATCAGAGTCTTCGCTGTCCGTGTGCAGCTTTCTTAGACCCTAAGCTACCATTGAAGCGCAAAGGGAAGACTCTGCTCAGACTAAGCGGATGCCCAGGCTGATCTGAGTCTGTGCTTGGCGCACATACAACATTCTTGATTTTGTCTTGTCGCGGCTAACTACATGTATTTGCAAAAATGACGGACAACATGATGTAGGCATGCCCATTTTTCCTAATTTCGGCCATGAAAGGGTTGATGGACGCTTTTACGTCATTATCACAGCCGCTTTGGGGTCCAGCTTTTTTTTTTGCTTCCGTTACTTTGATGGCTGCCTGGACTTTCTTGATGGCATAGTAACATTGGCCATTTCACTGTTATTGCCAGTCTACAGGAGGAAACACTATATACCATCGGAAACAGGATTGATAGTATTGACCATATTTTGTTATTAACTCCAGTCCTCGTAGTCTGGCCCATGTTTCTACTTCTGTATGTTTTCTCTGCTCTTGAAGGAACTTTTTAAGATTTTAATTCCAATCTGAAAAGGCATCCGGGTCCGAGGTTATAAAACTTGAGTACATCCTCAAACTCAAAATAAAGCACACTGATTAGCTGCTTCCGAGCACATGCTCGGAAGCAGCCAGTCAGTGAGGTTTATTTTGAGTTTGAGATTATTCTCAAGTTTTATAACCTCGAACCCAAAAAAGGATTGCTAATAAAATGTTTCATGGAAATATGCATACCAAAATTAAGTTTTATTAATAAACATGTTTTCTTATATGTTTAAAGGCCTCATCGCTCTGCCAGTGGTGAAAGTGTCTAAACATAAATAATGACAAAAAAAAGGCGGTTCTACCGTTACGTTTGGTGACAAAACGTCGGTTGATGTGCATGCACTTTCATTTTAGGAGCAATAAGGAAAAATGATAGATTAATCTCCTCACAAAATACTGCATTCTGTTCCTCGTTCAATGAAATACAAACAAACGCGTGATAATGTTTGGGATCCTCGTCCTACAGTACATACATTTTTATATTTCACCATTAATGAACCAAATAGTTTTTCTACAGTTATTTTTTATGAGAACGTTTTGTTAAAATCTGGCTACCCATGGTCAGTTGAAATGTCAAAGCTGTCGTGAAAAGCTTCGGTGGTGTGGTGTCTTACAACCGGATATTACAAGAATTTATACCACTGAAAGAGCAATGGTGCTTTCAATTCGTATTCTCAGAGTTGGCATGTTTAAAGGTAGGCGCATCAACGTATATTGGTCTGTCTGACGTGAAAGGTGTATACTGGCAGAGAAAACTGGTCCAAATGTTATCAAAATCAGGTGAAAATCAATAAAACTATGGCTCTTTTGAAAATTAAAAGAACGGGTTTTACTACGGATGCCGCCATATTAGGAAATTTTGTTACGTCATATCTATCAAATTAGATATACATAGCTTGACTAATTATGTAATACTTCATTCGGCGGTTGTCTTCTTTGATTCAAATGCAAATTATGTTTCCGCAATTTAGAAATTTTCAATCCCTTATTAAATACACCCATCAGTAACAAAAGCTAAATGCCCCTTTTTTATCCTTATTTCTCAATTGCATTGAACATATTTGCTCCAAAATGCCAGGTTTGGAAAAGGTAATTAACTATTTGTATGTCGTTTATTTTGTGATAAGGTTCGTTAAAACTGATGTACGCTGGTTTCTTCCAGTTGTGCCAACATTTGGGGTTGATATTGATGTTATGCCACACACAATCCTAGAGAACAGGCCGGGGTCGATAACTGTCACCGTCACTTCTAAGTAAGTGTTAACAGAAATGGTGGACGCTAAAAATACAATCAAACCTGCCTCAAAGCCCACCTCCATTAAGCACAAATGAGCCGCGACACGTGAAAACCAACAAAGTGGTTGTTCGCCAAGCAGACTCAGATCACCCTGGGCAGCCGCATAGTCAGGTCAGAGTCTTCGATGTGTGCTGAAAGTGTAGCTAAGGGTCTAAGCTAGCTCCATGTGGATAGCAAAGACTCAGATCAGACTGCGCGGACACCCAGGCTGATCTGAGTCTGCGCTGGGCGCACAACCACTTTCTTGGTTTTCTCGTGTCGCGGCTCAAATGTACCTTAAGAGGCCGTACTATCAATTAGCAAGAAACATTTTTTTTAGCATTAATTGATCTGTAATAAGTTGTCACCTGCTTTTTTAAGCAAGCAATATTTACTTTCCCTTGGATGCCTCCATAAGACAGGTTTGAAAGCAATCATGTATAATAACTGGTTTTTGACGCAAGTCGGCGGTAATTTGGATGCATTTGCAGACTGCGTAAAACTATAACCATAAAGCGGACGCTTGCAAACAGTGAGGACCCCGACTAGACGCCACAGATCGCGGCGCATGATTAGTGAGGACCCCGACTAGACGCCACAGAACGCGGCGCATGATCTTCTTTGCATTAGATACACGAATTTCTAAAGAAAAAAATAAATAAAAGCAAATCAGACACCCCTTAAACTGATCAGGTCCAATTCTGAGGCAGAAGAATGCACTATCTATGGAAGGCATTAATATGATGTCAATGGCGACAGAGACGGGAAAATTTTGTTTAGGTTCTCTAGATGACATTGGATTCTTGGCGATACAGCTACCCAAGCTACCCAATTACACTGGCGCTTACGTATTTGTACACCAAAAACGCGTTCGTACCGCGTTGCATGCGCGTGCTGCGTGCGTATCACCTAGAACCGCGCATCAGACGCGTCTAGACGCGCCCTGACGCGTCTCGACGCGGGAGACGCGAACAATGATAAAATGAATATTTATGACTTGTTCAATACGCGTACAACCGCAGATTGTACGTTGGCCTATTTAAAATAGTTTTAAGATAGCTTAAAACAATAAAACTCTTCACTGCTGAGTTACTAAGTTAATATTGTGAATGTCTCGATCCTGCCCGAATCGATGCGCAGAAGACGGGAACCATAAAGTAGTCCCACATTATTTGGGTCAATTTTTACATAACATATCGTAACGTCTCGATTTCTGAATTCAATGGGACTCATTAACTACTATTTAGACTAACTCTATAATAGAACTTCTACGCTTAGAAACTACACATGACTTCTATTTTTCTTAACTTCCAAGCCTAGAAAACAAACAAACGAAAAAAAACAAACAAAAAAGTCATAACTTATCTGGGCCAGAACGGACAAATCCGGGCACACGGTAACCCTCGCTAAGAATTAAACTGACCAGTGAAATTTCCCCTTGAAATTTGGACCCAGACTGAATGTTCAAACAGAACAATACCACAGGGTTTAATCGATTCCGCTGATTTTCGCTTCCTGCAGAGACTGTACATCATATTTGGCTTCCGCCGAGACTGTCCGGGAGTTCTTGTTTCTTGCTGAGACTTCTGTACATGATAAATGGCTTCCTGCTGAGACTGTCCGCATGATTCTGCTTCCTGCTGAGGCTCTCGGCAGGAAGCAGAGTCATGCTGACAGTCTCGGCAGGAAGCCAAATTTTGAGGACAGAAGTCTCTGCAGGAAGCAAGAGATATTTGGTTTCTGCCGAGACTTCCGTGATCTCTTGCTTCCTGCAGAGACTCTCGGCAGGAAGAAAGAACTCGCGGATAGTCTCGGCAGAAGCCAAACATGATGTACAATCTCTGCAGGAAGCGAAAATTAGCGGAATCGATTATATCCTGTGAATACTGGCATATTTTTATAAGAAATTATAAGAGTTTCAAAGCCAATTCAAGACTATTTCAAGGGGTCTCCATAGCTCAGTGGTCAGCGCACTCCCATCTCACATTTATTTTACATCGAAGTAACTTGCATTGAATTGGAAATGGTATAGCCTGAACAGACAAGTGGGTTCTCTTCGGATTACCTTATTGCAGAGCAATCTGTGCTGAATCGAAACAGGTATCCTTTGCACAGAGTAAAAGTAAACAAAATAAAATTAAAGAATATTTCATTTGTGTGAGTGAGTGAGTGAACTCGGGTTTAACGTCCCACCAACAACGAGGTCATATGGAGACGGGACCTCGGTTTAAAGTCTCATCCGAAAGACAGGAGAAGCGGGGGATCGATCTTGCGACCCCTGGATTGGTAGTCCGGAGTGTTATCCACTACACTACAGCCGCTCCTATATTTCATTTGTGGCATATAGTTTTGGCTGAAGGCAGAATATGTACATTCCAAGATAAACCTTGATTTCCAGAAAGCAATTTAATGCTGCAAAAATTTCCAGCATATGAGGCCAGAGTTGAATGTTCATCAAGGTGACTGAAAACCGGGAACCAAGGCAAGAAAAAAAACACCTGACTCTCTACAAGAAGAACTTGAATTTCTAACCGATGTTAGACCCAAGCTCGAACAAGCCCCCCCCCCCCTGTCCTTGCTAGGTCCAAGGTAGTTCTATGGAGAAAAAAAGGGGAGTAGGAGGAGAGAACAAGGAGTAAATTCTTGGGTGGGGTGCAAATTCTTTGGTGGGGAGTGGGGGAGGGGGGTGCAAAAGACTGCCCAGATTCATGTGTTAGTGGGGTTGCACCAAAGTGGACCTGTGCTGGGTCCCGGGCAGGTCTCAGAAAAAGGGAGAATCAAAATCTTTGGTGGGGAGCAAAAACTTCCAGAAACATTAAGTAGCAATGGGATAGAACCCAAATGGACTTGTACACAGATCCGCATAAATCACTTCCCATGCACACAGCCATCGCGACCCACTGTGGGTTGGCTTTAGCAATACAATTCAGGGCTTCTGGAAACGCATCACATGAGAGGTACACTTCCGGCCATAATGCATCTTCCCCGAAATGCAGGCCTCCATCAGACTTCACTTTGCTAGTTCTGCCGGAACAAGCCCCCTGTCCTGGCTGGGCCCAGGACAGGTCTAGGGGGAAAAATGGGGAGCAAATTCTTAGGTGGGGAGCAAATTCCTTTATTAACTAATGCAATGGGCAGTGTGGGATAAGAGATTGAGGGTGATCTGGAATGCAGTTGTCTCATGTTTTTGTGGCCCTCATGAGTAATTGAGACTGCCTGGGTTACATCATGAATTGCGCCTGGGAGGACCGTAGCTTAATTCTGTTGGGAGGGAGGTAGATAGGGTAAAAATTCCTTTTGGGACCTAGGACTGTAGCATTTGTTCTAAACCTTATCTTGGTTTAGTTGGTTCCAAAATATATTCCATATTTAAAGTTTTAGGGGCCTGTATTTTCATGGGAGTTTTTTAGTGTTTTAATATTTTGGTAAATGGAGAATATTATTAGTCAACAACAGGACTGTAGCTAATTTCTTATTGTGGATTGTTGGGAGGGGAGGGCAGTTTCTTTTTGCTATTTCTAGGGAGCAAATGTGATGAAGCTTATAATGGTTCAGTTGGTTTCCAGATAACTAAGCCTGGGTGTGAGATTAAGGAGGTTGGATACACATTATTTTTTGGAGGGGAAATGGATATTATTAATAGACAAGGGGACTGTAGCTTATTTCTTATTGTGGGTTGTTCGAAAAGGACGGCGGTTTCTTTTGGCTGTTTCTAGGGAGCAAATGAGTTGAACCTTATAATGGTTTATTTAGTTTCCAGGTAACTAAGCCTGGGTGTGAGATTAAGGAGGTTGGATACACATTAATTTGGGGATGGGGAAGAAATGGAGAATATTATTAATGACCATAGGACTTAGCTTATTTCTTATTGCGGATTGTTGGGAAAAGAGGGCAGTTTCTTTTTGCTGTTTCTGGGGAGCGAATGTGCTGAACCTTATAATGGTTTATTTAGTTTCCAGGTAACTTAGCCTGGGTGTGAGGTTAAGGAAGTTATTACACGTGTATTATCAGATGATTACGCTATGAACAATTCTATATACCCAAACACTTCGCAGCATCAAAGCGACGTAGTTTGAACGGCGGTACATGACTTCTATTTTTCTTAACTTCTAAGCCCAGAAAACAAACAAACAAAAAGCAAAACAAAAAAGTCACAACTTATCTGGGCCAGAACGGATTTACACAACTTATCTGGGCCAGTACGGACAAATCCGGGCACAAGGTAACCCTCGCTAAGAATTAAACCGACCAGTGAAATTTGCACCCAGACTATTATATTGAGTTGAATGTTCAAACAGAACAATACCACAGGGTATAATCGATTCCGCTAATTTTCGCTTCCTGCAGAGACTGTACATCATATTTGGCTTCCATCAACTGTCCGTGAGTTCTTGCTTCCTGCCGAGATGTCTGTACATGATAAATGGCTTCCTGCAGAGACTGTCCACTTGATTCTGCTTCCTGCCGAGGCTCTAGGCAGGAAGCAGAGTCACGCAGACAGTCTCAGCAGGAAGCCAATTTTCGAGGACAGAAGTCTCTGCAGGAAGCAAGAGATCGCGGACTGTCTCGGTGGCCTGTACATCGGCTTTTGTCAAGACTGTCCGCGATCTCTTGCTTCCTGCAGAGACTTCTGTCCTCGAAAATTGGCTTCCTGCCGAGACTGTCCGCGAGAACTCGCGGAAAGTCTCGGTGGAAGCCAAATATGATGTACAGTCTCTGCAGAAAGTGAAAATTAGCGGAATCAATTATACCCTGTGAATACTGGCATATGTGTTATAAGATATAAGAGTTTCACAGCCAATTCAAGACTATTTCAAGGGGTCTCCATAGCTCAGTGGTCAGCACACTCGCTTCTCACCTCTGCAGTCACAGGTTCGATTTCTGGCAGCAGCATATAGAATGACAGTGAAAAGGCCTATGACCTTGAAACTTGGTATGTAGCATCGGGCATGCGGGTCCATCATAGTTTATACAAATGACCAGAGGTTGGTGGTATTCTTCAGGTACTCCATTTTTCTCCACAACCAAGGCCACAAATAAGCAAATATCCTTGCCTTTGAGACAATGTAAAAACATTCGCATGCCTGAATTTTCAATAACCCTGTTTAGACTAGAGTTTTAATCTGAATCGAATCAGAATTCGCTTCAAATTAAGTGTTTAAACTAGCAAATTTCATTCAAATTAAAAACTAATTCGGAGTAAACTAATCCTACTGAGTACCTTGGATCGAATCCGAATTAACTTTTACTTTGGATTAAAATTTCCTGTCTAAACAGCAAACCGAAGCAAATCCGCATTAAAATTTATTTTTGAACTGACTTCGGGCATGTTTAGGTCATGTTAACATTTGAGCAGGCTGCATTTACTTTACTGCGAAGTATTACTTGCACCAAATCGGAAACATTTATTTTACTACGATGTAACTTGCATTGAATTGGAAATGTACTTGTGCACAGATCCGCGTAAATCACTTCCCATGCACACAGCCCTCGCGACCCACTGTGGGTTGGCTTTAGCAATACAATTCAGGGCTTCTGGAAACGCATTGCATGAGAGGCACATCCGGCCATAATGCATCTTCCCCGAACTGCAGGCCTCCATCAGACTTCACTTTGCTAGTTCAGCCGGAACAAGCCCCCTGTCCTGGCTGGGCCAAGGGCAGATCCAGGGGGAAAATGAGGAGCAAATTCTTAGGTGGGGAGCAAATTCCTTTATTAACTAATGCAATGGGCAGTGGGGGATAAGAGATTGAGGGTGATCTGGAATGCAGTTGTCTCATGTTTTTGTGGCCCTCATGAGTAATTGAGACTGCCTGGGTTACATCATGAATTGTGCCCGTTGGTCTCAGAGAGGACCATAGCTTAGTTCTGTTGGGAGGGAGGTAGATGGGGTAAAAATTCCTTTTGGGACCTAGGACTGTAGCATTTGTTCTAAACCTTATCTTGGTTTAGTTGGTTCCAAAATATATTGCATATTTAAAGTTTTAGGGGCCTTTATTTTCATGGGAGTTTTTTTAGTGTTCTAATATTTTGGGAAATGGAGAATATTATTACGAGGATCGTCCAAAAAGTTCTGTCACTGGACTCATAACGTTGCACACAGACGTGATAGCTTACCACGGTTTGCAACAATCAAAAGAACAATCTTTTATCCTTCTACTGATATCAGGTACATGGTGAAAACATGCCATCTGGTTTAGTTATAAACTCAAATACAGACCTTATATTTGACACTGGCCTATTTTCATGATTTTTGTTTTTCTTTTGGCTTGACTCATGCTGCATATCTCGTCAATTACATATCGCAGGATTCTGAAATTTTCAGGGTTGCTGTCTGTTGCATTCTGTGGGACACTACAGAAAAATCAGCGACTTCTGTCAATTGTATGCTATGCAAAATATTGATATATGAAATATAGTGAATTACACAGTCACGTGATTTTCAAGGACCCACTGTGCCTTCGTTTTAGGGATCTTTTCTGAAATTGTGATTGAGATCACATTGTCATGATCTACTGCACTAAAGATATGCTTCAGAATTTAAAATATTATATGTTTATGAAGCGTTTGTACTCAGAACATGACCTAGTCGATTTTCCTATGGCGTTTTTGCATAAAGTTGAGATTACGGAATGCTGTAAACTCTTTAAAATGGACAGAATGAATTGGAGATTTTTCCGCTGTGTTTATAAGTACCTGAGGTATCATAGGCACCAGGTAGCGATAACAGGAATCCCGTAACTGGAAATTGCCGGAGTCGCATTTACTAATTTGCCAGTAGGGTGAGGGTACCCTTCTTTTAAAGCAGATTGTGAATGTTATATCATTGCTACAAGAATCAGTTTTTAACAGCTGTGTGATAAAAAACAGGGTTTTTGAATGGTTTTTATTTTAGGTGAATAGCACTTTTCGTTTTCGAGATATAAGCCAGTGACAGAACTTTTTGGATGACCCTCGTAGTCAACAACAGGACTGTAGCTAATTTCTTATTGTGGATTGTTGGGAGGGGAGGGCAGTTTCTTTTTGCTGTTTCTAGGGAGCAAATGTGATGAAGCTTATAATGGTTCAGTTGGTTTCCAGGTAACTAAGCCTGGGTGTGAGATTAAGGAGGTTGGATACACATTATTTTTTGGAGGGGAAATGGAGAATATTATTAAATAGACAAGGGGACCTAGCTTATTTCTTATTGTGGGTTGTTCGAAAAGGACGGCGGTTTCTTTTGGCTGTTTCTAGGGAGCAAATGAGTAGACCCTTATAATGGTTTATTTAGTTTCCAGGTAACTTAGCCTGGGTGTGAGATTAATGAGGTTGGATACACATGAATTTGGGGGTGGGGAAGAAATGGAGAGTATTATTATGGACCAAAGGACTGTAGATTATTTCTTATTAGGAGTTGTTGGGAAAAGAGGGCAGTTTCTTTTGGCTGTTTCTAGGGAGCAAATGTGCTGAACCATATAATGGTTCATTTAGGTTTCAGGTAACTTAGCCTGGGTGTGAGGTTAAGGAGGTTGGATAAACATTGATTTTAGCCTTTATTGTCAATAGACAAAAGTTATTTATATGACCGTAGGGAAAGTCAGATTGTAGTCTCACATATGGGTTCTGGGGCTTTTATTGGGTAATGGGAGCATTACACTTAGTAGGGGATTAATGTGGATCCAGGGTTTTGGGGAAATGGTAGGTGGTTAGCAACAGGGGCTCGAATTAGAGAAAATTAGGGGGATTTTTTCCCTATTGTATTGGAATCTATCTATATCCTAGCAATGATTTTGGTTTTGTCCAGGTATTCAAAGACTGCCTTCTGTATTGTATTTGCATATTTCTTTGGGGGAGACAGGAGCAGTCTCAGGTCTATTGTGTGATAGCCTAACTTGAATATTGTGGATTCTATGGTCTCGCCTTTGATTGTTATGGGGCCACACAGTCAAAGAAGATATGGTTGAGATCTTCTGCATCATTGCTGTGGGGGCATAGGGCGGACTAGTTACCGTAGTGAAGGTAGCCCTGCCTGCAGTGTCCTAGCCTTAGTCCGGAATAGGCTATGTCGAAACGTCTATTGAGACTATATACGTCACATTGAAGTTTAACCTTTGGTTTGACGAAATGGAAGGTGTGGCCCTTGTTGCTATCGGTCTATTGGGATTGCCATTTTTCGGTTACTGCTTCATTTATTAGGGGATAAACGTCCAGTTTTGAGGGTTTGGTATGATTGTAAGTGCCGTGGTCAATCATTGATAACTGCCCTTCTTAAATCAGCGGAAGGAGAAATGAAGTATGTGGCCAGACCGGGTTTCGAACCCAAGACCTCTGACATGAGTCCGGTGCCCTATCGATTGCGCTACGCGGCTCGGCACCTTCAGCTGTAGGAGTTTAATTCCACATTCAACTTCTAAAGCGTTAATAGGGGTGGAGTGGTATGCGCTCGTAGCAATACGGAGTGCTAAGTTGTTTTGGATGAGGTCTTGGGCTTTGAGAGTAGATGTTTGGTTGCCGGCGCCTTCAGCTGTAGGAATTTAATTCCACATTCAACTTCTAAAGCATTAATAGGGGTGGAGTGGTATGCCCTCGTAGCAATACGGAGTGCTAAGTTGTTTTGGATGAGGTCTTGAGCTTTGAGAGTAGATGTTTGGGTGCCGAGTTATAAGCTTGCACAACATAATCAATTTTACTGAGGATTAGGGCCTTATATAATGTCAATAGGATGTTTTTATCTGCTTCATAGGAGGTGCCTGAAACCATCCTCATGAGGTTTAGGTCTTTATTACATTTTTCAATCAGATTTTTAATATGCTGACCCCATGTTAGTTTGCTATCTAGGATCATACTCAGGAAGGTGATATGGTCAATAAATTCTATTTCTGTCCCAAAAAAGGGAGAGTTTTTGAAGTGATTCAATATTAAGTATTTTTTTTAGTGAAAATTATAGCCTTTGTCTTAATAGTGGGGATTTTGAAGCCCAAGAGCTTGGACCATATCTTGATTGTCTGGAGGGCTGATTGGAGTTTTACGAGAGCATGTTTGGGAGAGGAGTGCTAGGTCCAGATGGCACTGTCATCTGCAAACTGAGAAAGAGAGAGGTTTGGGTCCCCCCCCAGGGCATCATCAAGGGTAAATTATTACAATGAATAGGATAGGGCTGAGGACACTGCCCTGGAGACAGCCATTTCCGTGTCATGTTGATCAGAGGTTTTTATCCCCCACCCCGACTTGAATTCTTTTGCCGTTTAAGAAGTTATGAATGAAGCGGAACATATTTCCATTGATGCCGAATTCGTTTAGCTTGATGAGGGTCCCTGAAGTCCATATAAGGTCAAATGCCTTTTTAAGATTCAAAGTGACTGCCGCCTGGCACTTATTTTCCATAAAGGCCTTATTAATTTCAGATTCCACGATTTTAATTTCTGGTACGAAAGGAATTTATGGCTGAAGAGTGCGATTTATTTCCACTTCAATCAGTGACCTATATATAGGTCACTGCTTCAATGGCGAAGTGTCATGGGACTGTCCCAGTCGCATTTAGTTTTGAGTTGCCGGTCGAGTTTCTAGGCTTCTTTTTTTCACTTTCTTTCCCGTTATAGTTCAAGTAAGACCAAAATGAGCATTCGACATCAAGCTTGATGTAGACTAATGGCTCTTTCTTTCACATGATTTACTTAAAATGCGCATTCAATACGCGATTTTGATTGGTTCCCGTACGCGCGCGTTGAGACGCAAAGGACTACGTCACTACCAGTATCATGTGCGCAATTTTGATTGGGTCCATGAAATTTGCATAAAATGCGCGTTGCACGCGTCGCTTCGCGGTATACGCAAAATTGAGAACGAATTTTCATTGGCTACTAAAATATTCGCGTCCATAATTACCGCGTATCCCGCACGCATCAACTGCGTCCCCGACGCGTTTTGAATGTGTACAAATACGTGAGCGCCAGTGTAACACCAGTGGTTGGCGAGGCTCCATAAGTTTCAGTTAGGGATGGAGTTCATGGCGCATCTTCATACTTCATGATTACGAGATGCCACTCAAAACTAATAAGCACCTACTTAATAACCATTCACTGGCCAGTCAGAAACACCACTGACTGAGCATGCTGCGAGAGATAAGATCAAATTCAACCGCTTAGGGAACAAAGACAACAAACATACTGAAAATGATTAAAATATATAGTAAGTTCTCACCGAAAAAACTCACTAACTATAAAAGATACCTTTCTGAAAATTGTACAAAAACTTTTATATGTTATTAGGAAAATATCTACTAGATTTGAAAAAACAAAATGGTTTGAAATTAAGATTGTTCTTATGCAAATGAGGGTAGGTGGAGCTTGAGGGGAATCACGGAGCTATAAAAACTTACTCATTAATCATATCAGGGAATTGTAAGAGATTGTGATTGCCAGTGCTTCAGCATTTTATGGCTAAATATGACTGGATATGTTGTTAGGGGAAGCAAGTCTGTCAATTTTACTCTTGCCTCATTTCTCAATTTGAGTCAACCCTTAAAGGAAAAGATGGCTTCTTTATTGGGGAAATCCGGTATGTGCTAAACACGGAAAAGTGAATGGCTTTGAAGCAATGGCGAAAAATGGAGATAATTGCATTTACATTTGGGCCATGACATGATAACAAAGTGGTTGTGTGCCGAGGGCAGACTAAGTTCAACCTGGGCATCTGGCCAGTCTGATCTGAGTCTTCGCTATCCGCATGGCGGTAGCTTAGACCCTTAGCTACCGTTTAAGTGCTTAGCAAATAATCTGATCGGACTGGGTGGATGCCCAGGCTGATCTGAGTCTTCGCTGGGCGCAAAAACACTTTGATGGTTTTCTCGTGTCGCGGCTCATTCATTCTGTAGTTTACTGTACTGTTTCCGTGAGCTTTATGGTGTACTGTACTCTTTCCGGGAGCTTTCTGTATTCAATGATGTGGCGTGAAACTTTAACGGTAGGTGCCTATAATTGAGTTTTTCTTTATTCTATTTTTTTTTAGTTTTTAAACTAAGGATAATTTTTTGTTGATGCGTAAATACTTAACGGAGCCATTGACAAACAATTCCGCAATTTCCTTATTCATTCCAAGTTTCTGGTCGGTTAAGAGCTATACGTAGCTAATGTTTTACTCTGCGTCACTGTAAATAAACTTTATATTTGTTTATGCAGTTGGAGAAATCAATGAAAAACATCCTTTTTGATAATTGTTTCCAAGAAAAATTTCAATGCGCTGTAAGCTCAGGTTACTTTTTTCTCTTCAGATATGTGTACGGCAAACCTGTGATTGGTACTGCTGACATAAAACTTTTGTTGACCGAAAGCACTGGAGACACGGAACTACTGGCTGAGCCAAGATTACCGGTGATATGATTGTTTTAACTTGCAAATCATTAAATGTTTTTTAGGAAACATGCGATATAACGTCCTTTCATCCAGTATTTCAGTCATATCTTTACGATGAGGGGTGTTAGTGGTAGCGTATGTGGGCATATGGAAGAACTCCGTTTACGGTTGAAAAAAAACATCCTCTACAGCGGGAATGGATTCCGGTACCGCTAGGTCAGCAGCACTTAACCCACTGAGCTACCGAGGCTCGCCGCAATAACACACAAAATTGTTCCTAAGCTGAATGGGTACGCTTTCAGGGATTATCAGCCAACAGTTTTATATTTGTCTTCGTCATCAGAGGGTCAGGTTTTGAAAGAAATCTTTCTTTTGATTATTGACCCTCTGTGGAAGAGTTTGTTCGCCCAGTGAAGCTAAAAGAAAGTCATGAATGTGGCATCGCTTTGAAAAATGGCAAAATAACCACTTTACATTTACGTATGGTATCTGCAAAAGTTACATACTCAAACCGGTCTGCGAATCCATGAAGCTGACTTTTCCAGAACTTAAAGGAACAGTTGCATCTCATCTCATTAGTAAAAGCAATTCGAACAGCATTTTTCGTCTATAACAGTTCTGTTAAATTCAGTATCGGAGGAAAGTTTGAAATTGAATTTGGAAGGCTAACCTTGTCTTAAAATATAATTGGTAATTACGCTTAGTACATCTTTGACACACTGTATCAGCAGTGTTATTAATAAAATGCAGTTTTTTCATCTATGCTTTTCGTAATGATGATATCACGAATCAATGAGTTTGAAGAGCTATACCTATAGTACTCAAAATTTGAAGAATATATATATATATAAAATTATACACAAATTGGCTTCAGGAGTTTCTTAGACCTTTATAAATTTTAATATAACTTGATGGACGATTGTTACAAATGCATTAAATTATGTGCGTATTTGAGTTCTGGAACGACCGGAGCCCAGTTGTTTAAAGCGTCCTTAGCTAAACAAATGCGGAAATTAGGAAGTCACTAATTTTTCTACCACACATAAAATCAAGTATATACTCGGTTGGCCATATGTTCTCTGTATCTTGATTATTTGTAATCTTAGTTGTTTCCAACTATGGTTTGAGGGCTGGATTTGGATTTTGATTGTTTCAGTTCCTGGTCTTTGCATACTTTTTACTTTTATATTATTGCCCAACAGACCTACTCAATTATTTTTCGGAAAAATGACAGAGTTTTGGCATGCATTATGTTGGAAGTTTATCGTCATATTAACCACCGACGCCGTTTGTTATGCCCTGGTAGACATTGAGCTTGACTGCAACAAGCGTTTATATTTACAGCTAAATGCGGATGGGCAGGCTGAATTTAGAATTCAAATGGGATCTTTGAGAAGACATTTGGGGGCAGCAAACAAATGGTTTCCTGATAATCAAAGACTGAAAGTTGTCGCCACGGCAACTGAAGGGGCAACCCTCAAGAAAGAGTCCGGAATTCATGAAGGTGTCGTATTTTCGAGAGTTCAATACAAATTCAAGTTTGACAGGTCAAAGAAATACTTTCGGCCTCTTAGAAAGTACTATTTGAAGGTAAGTTTCATTGTTACCCATGTACATCTAGATCCGTTAATAAGTCCTGTGATATCTTATACCACCGTTGATGGGTCTCCGTGGCCTAATGGATAAGAGCGCAAGAGTGCTGACTCCTAAACATTAACTTTCTCATCGCTGTGTGTTTAAGCCTTGGGTGCGCACATGTAAAAAAGCAAATTTATTCTTCCGAAAGGTCAGGTGATTTCCCCCTGGCTTCCGTTTACCCCAACTCGGCTTAACGATCGGCTCGACATAAGTAGAATATTTTTGAAAAGGCCGTTAAACCCATACAAAAAAGCACTACCGTTGCCAGAAAACTTAAACTTAAGCACGAACTATTTCTGCAGGTCTACACTGATATGAGTGGTAGGGTCAAGTCGGGTAAATTCGGACAAGGTAAATTCGGACAGTGGCATTGTTTCCTTTATATGTCAGTTGTTTGGAGTTAGAACAACAATAATTGGACAAACAGTGAAAATCCTGATGAGACGGCTCATTATGAGCCGTCTCATCTGGATTTTCACTGTTTGCAATGGTATGTCCGAATTTACCTGATGTCCGAATTTACCTGACTTGACCCTATTTAATGATTTTTCCAAGGGTTGTGTTCCTGTACGGGAGATAATCCGCTCGCTAAAGCTCGTGGATTATTTCCTCATTCAGGCAGACAAACCATGTATAACTACAACTTATTTTGACTTAATACAGACTTTAGCACGAAATGTACAGGTCAACCCTGATGAGGGCATTATTAGCCGTCTCATCTGGATTTTCACTTTTTGCAATGGTATGTCTGAATTTACCCGCTGTCCGAAGTTACCCGACTCATGGTTTAACTATTACTATTTCGTCACAGTTTTCTTAATTCAGCATAAAAGAACGGTTGGTATGTCATTTGAACCACCTCTGTTAGACGAATACAATGAGAATACATAGCGTATGTTTAAACGGAGAATCTCTCAAATATCGTAAAAAAAATGTCTTCATAAAGTGTCCTGTCCTGCTGGCGCGGTGGGTTGGTATGGAGGAGGTGGTGGCTAGTAGCATTTCCGTTCCGCAAAACACCAATAATTCCGGCTTTTCAAAACCATTCTACGAGCAAATTCGTTCTTTAAAGAGTGGAGGCCTTTATTAAAGGTTCATTGTCGCAAAGGGAAAGAAACAGGACGTAGCAAAAGTTTTCTTTTAATGTCTTTTGTTTGATGTTGTTTTAATTGATTGCTATTTATGCAGCCTGTCCCCGAGGCTATAAAACTTTTTGTGCTCAAGTAAGATTGTGCTCAAGATTCAGATGGGATAAAATGAAAATGCTAAGCAGTGCTTGTTTTGAGAGTTAAAATAAGAGAGACTGTATTTAAGGCGAAAATTGACGCAAAAAAATCTGCAAACTGCATAGTATTTATTTAGTTTGAGCTTTAATTTTCATTCTCAGCTGAGTTGAGTATGAAAAAAAATCATAACCTCGGGGCCTCTACATCTGTGTATATCAAACCTGCTTTGTCTGATAAGGAAATCTGTCTTTAACATTAGCAATAGGTAGTAGGAAAATTCTCAGGATCTAGCGCATTTCAGTCCCAGATCCCACCCAAGACACTATGTGGGAAAGAGACAACACAAAATTAGTCACCACCAAAGACATCACCAGCGGCAGCCATGTGAACAGCCACAAGTTTCCTATGGCGGTGGCCACCGAGCTAGCCTTAACATCACAAACAATATATCAATAACAGACATAGCAACAAACAAACTATAAAACAATGAAAAAGAACCAAAACAGAAAACTGCCGCCTTAGGACGGCCAGTAATTTCCGAGGGCTTAACCGGTTTGTGGTCGACCAACCCTCTCCCTTGGTTCTACTTTGGTTCATCAGACACTTAGTCGTTCAAACCAGCCAAAAAAATTACAACCCACACAACATACCAACGAAAGCATCAAATTTGACATTACGTAAAACATTAAACAAAAATTTTAGGTATTTTCTATTTTTATGTAGGACAAGATTTAACCTCACACACGCTAGGGGAGAGTCGGATAACTTCGAACAGGCGGGTAAATTCGGACATACAATTGCAAACAGCGAAAATCCAGATGAGACGGCTCATTATGAGCCGTCTCATCAGGATTTTCTCTGTTTGTCCAGTTAATTTTTTATTTAGTTCCAAACAACTGACATATAAAGGAAACAATGTCAGTGTCCGAATTTACCCGCCGTCCGAAGTTACCCGACTCTCCCCTATATCAATACATGTAACAGACAAAGCAGCAAACAACACACAAACCAACCTAGGAGAAACAAAAACAGAAGTGTTGCCTTGGGATGGCCAGCAATGAAAAAACTGGAACGGGGAGGGGGGAGGTGGGGGAGGGGCTTAACTGGTAGGCGGTCGAGCCCTTGGTTCTGCTTTGGTTCATCAGACACTTAGTTGTTCTGCAGCAAGCCTGTCACTGGCTTATCAGTCTGAATATATTATAGTGTATTTTACATTCGAGATGTCTTCTACTGAATGTCTTCTACTGAATGTCTTCAACACATAAAACAAATGAATCTCTTCAACAAACAGAAACTGCAAGTCTAAGTTTATTATATGTAATTTATATACGACATATCTTCTACTGAATTTAGAGTAAGAAATAGTTAAAATATATATAACAGAAGTATTCTCTGCGTTTGTTTACAGCTTGATGTCACTTTTCCGAACGGCCATGTTGCAGCCCGCGTAGATGTTATAGCGACACAACGCATAGCTGGCAGAACCGAGGAAAGTGCAGCAGAAACTGACGATAATGGGCAGATAACCTTTATATTCGACTGTGAGGGTGATACAATGACATTCACGGTAACATTTACAGTACTTCAACACTACAGCCACTTAATTATGAATAATTATGTGGTTGGATATTCAGAGTTCATCTTTAGTTTTCACTACCATTTCCAAGTCTACAAGGGCATACAGTCTTTGCCCTTTCAGAATAGAGTTGCTAGTGAAACGGCCATGACAATATCATCACAACATCTAGGGTTGCCATTCATAAGTTCTTACTTTTTGCCTGGGGCAAAAAATGCTGATATTTCGAGGTAGGCTTGTAACTTTGGCTATATATTCTTTTTTTCTTAATATACAGGAAACTTTTTTTTCTTTCCTGAGATCGCATGTGCCTCATAATTCATACCTCAAAATCCATCCTATGGCTGCGTGGTCTGGATGTGAAACTATGACTGTTTAAAAACGTTCGAAATTCAAATTAAAACTTTTACGACCCATTTTCAAGAAAGAATAGACAAAAATCTAGACGGCTGGCAGGTATTTAGTTGCCTACATTGACCGCCTGCAATTAAAATCTAAAATAACTTCATTAAGGCAGAGAGGCGCCGTAGTCGAGTGGTTAGGGTGGCTCGGCTATTGTGCAGAAAGTCACCGTAAGGTCGTGAGTTCGCGGCTCACTGTCGCCATGCGATGACTGGAAAACTCTCTCTGTCAACCCAGCAGTAAATGGGTACCTTTTTCGAATCAGGGAAGGATAAGGCAGCGAAAGGAGAGGGATGGGCTCCGCCTTTCATCAGCTGTGCCCAAGATACAGTGGGTCTCTAACCCCCACTGCCCCTACGGCTATTAGGCTATGGGAAACCTTTACCTTTACCTTAAGGCAGAGAACACATCTGAATGAGGTAACTTGGGCCATACTTTAAAATTAGAAAGCCAGAGAAAACATACTACGATTTCTTAATTTTAATAATGCAGTCGATCCAAAGGCTGATTAGTATACAAAGGGGGTCCAAATTAATATATACCGATCTGAAATACGTGTCTAAACCAATAAACATTTTCTGATTTCTCAGGTAAATTTATAAGTTTTTTTTAAAATGTAAATTGTCGTGCTCCCGAGTAGGGCATGGATAATTATGCCATTTGAAGAATTGGTATGTCCCCAGAAAGTGGACGGAACATCATTTTCTCTGAAACACAATGTATATGAGGGCCAAGTAGGTATTATAAATGGCTAGAAAGTGTATTTAGACATATGTAAAGCATATTAAAATAGAAAGAAATGAGGATTGATCCTTGGCGGTCTTGGCTTGCTTTTTTTCTACATATTCTATATGGGGAATGGGAAAACTGTCATTTTCTGTTTTGCCTTCCTTCTCTGAGTGAGGACGTCTCTGCAAGGGAAAAAATTTTCCCGCTTGTGAGAAGGTACATTGCCGGGAAGTAAACAGATTTCCTTAAAAATTGTTTTCCTTTGTATAAAGTTGCGGTAAAGCATGGAGATGCATCCATATACTTCAGCTTATCAACAAAGTGGTTGTGTGCCTAGCGCAGACGCAGATCAGCCTGGGCATCCGCCCAGTCTGATTTGAGTCTGAGTCTGCGCTGTCCACATGGAGCTATCTTAGACCCTTAATTACCCTTTAAGCGCTTAGCAAAGAGTCTGGGCAGACTGGGTGCTCTGAGTCTTCGCTGGGCGCACAACCACTTTGTTGGGTTTCTCGTGTCGCTGCTCACTTGCTCTGCAAGGGCAGACAGTGTATGCCCTTTAAGACCGAAAGTGACCTCGAAATGTGTAAGTTCAAAGCAAGTAATAAAGTTTCTCAATTAGTATTGTTGCTATACGTATTTTCCATAGCCATTGTTTTTTACAAGCTAGCTCTATCAACCCATTTTGAAGTAGTTCTTTTATTTTCAATTTCCAGGCCAACGATGCGAACGGAATGTCACCTAGTGATGAGTTTGTTGTTGAGGCATACAGAGGCGTCAATCAAATACTAGCAGAACACGTTATCAAGGTATCATAACATAAAACATGTGTTATTATAAGAATCTTTCATGGGTGTGAGGTGGAGATAAAAATATCCATCACGACGGTCACTGTTTAGCATCACGAGGCTTTACGAACAGTAATCCTGTTTCATGGATTTTTCTATTTGAACCTCACACCCATGACGGCTACTTGTTCTTGCACCTCACACCCATGACGGATACTTTTTCTTGCATACCTTTAGATTTTCTATTATGTTTTGAAAGACGCCAACACTGTCCGGTTCTTTCCATGTATTTCCGACGTGGCATAAACTGACGTCAGTTTGCAGTCTTTTTGACATCATCATCGAAAGTACCAACGACGCAGATACGTGACCTCCTATACATCAAATGCATCATGATGCTGCATGCTGACCCTCAGGGCTGGTTTTTCTATCCGCACCTAACATCCATGAACGATACTTACATGTATTTGTTGCACAACGGATAAGGATATCAGCGAGTTTAACATGTTCTTACAATTCTTTTCTCATCTATGTTATCCAGCCCAGGACCAGATAAAAATCACGCGAATATTACGGGAAGTCAAAACATTGGTTTTGTAAGAGGTCACATATCTATGTCGTAAGGTGACGTTGTTTTTTTACAGATGAAATCGTCATAAAACCGCTGTCAGTTTATGTCCAAACGACGTCAGCTTATGCACACCGGACAATGACGTAAAGAACCGAACGGGGTGGTTGAAGCAAAATTTCAAAATTAAATGAAAACCCAAAATTGATATAATTGGGCCTTTAAACAAGATCAAATATTGTTAATTAAAAAATATGCAAGAAAAAGTATTTAACATGGGTATGACATGGGTATGACGTGATGATAGAAAAATTCGTCCCTCAGGATCACTGTTCGGCATCACCCTGCAGGTGCAGAAGCAAATTCTTTCTATTTTACAAAGGCTTCTTCATTCAAGGAAGCAAACAGAAAATCACGAAAAGAGTTCTCCTTTGTTAAAATAACGGACAAATATGGAGGTTTATTATGCATCTGCTGCTAAGTCCACCAGTTCTGATAACAGGGACATGTTTACATAATGTGATATCATGTCTGTTTAGATCTGCGCTTGCGAAAATGATAAAGGACAGTGCCTTAAGAAGTGATCTCTAAGACGATCGATTACATACTGACGTTGACCGTGGTTACAACGTTCGATTTTTGTGAAATGACGTCACCAACTCACGTTATAACACATTCGCAACGTCACCAAGTTCGAATAAAACTGCGTTTGCTTTCGTTTGCCTGAAGCTGTTTAGCCCGTAAAATCTTCGAATGATGCATGATAAATAGAAACCACTAAAGTATCTTTTGACATCAAGTTTATCGGGCTTCACCAGAATCACGTCGGACTGGCTCGGCAAACCTCGCCATTCCTACACTGTTTCTGGTCTCGCCTGATTAACCGGACATCAAAAGATGCTTGCTACATGTTTTTTTTCTATGTTCTCAAACACCTATAGCCCCCAGTATAATTATTACTGACTGTTCCAAGGCATTTCTTCGGTTTCAGTTCCTCTTTCGTAGGCTGAGTATGTTGTAGTCTACCCGCTATCACAAATGCACTGGTTCTTTCTTGCTGTATTTGTTTGGAGTATATTTCTCATACGTTGTCTTGCGTGGGCTGTGCTGTTTTGTGGCCTTTCCTGGGTACACCTATATTAGCCTGCCGTTTCAGTGGGAACGTAGGCCATCTTTCATGATATAGTTAACGAAGTTCAGATGCATGGTTGAACAGCCTTTACATTAAGAAATAAGATATGGAACAAACAGTGCAACGCTAAGTGAGGGTGCTTTTCTAAAGGCACCAATTACAGGTGGACAAATACAATCGAACTTTTGTCGAGGAGGTATAAGATAACTAACTGCAAAGCACGGAGAAGATTTTATGAAAACGAAATCAATTTATAAAATGTGAGAATAATTGTATTCCCGTTTAAAGAATGATACGATGTGATTTGATTAGCGGTGAAGCCTAAAAATGATTGGATTTCTTTTCTTTCGATGACTTTGGCTGGGTTGTCCTACGTGGTTGTGGCCATCTCTTTAGAGCTTAGCAGAGATAAATCTAGCTCATTAATATATGAGCCACAAATATATCCTGTGGCGAAAATGAGTGAGAACTTTTCAGCTCTCAGTCTGAGCTTAAAGATTATTATGTGATTAATTTACAACTTAACAAGGGATTTTCTCCCTTTTTAGCAGATTTTTGTGAGATTTTTTTGAAGAAAATCGAGCAAATCTCTAAAAATGTCACCCGAAATTGATACATGCGTGGTCCTAGTGCTTTTAGAGAGTTGACCAGTAATGTCAATGAGATGTCAAGTTTGGTTACATATTAGTTCAGGTGATGGATATATTGACTGGGCCTTGCATGTGTTAGGCATGCGTTCTATATCTTACATCTTTTTGTATTCTGTTTCAGGATGGCGAGCATCAGATTCGGTCTTTTAACAACATACAGGAGAACACAGCAACTGGATTGACGTCGATGGTATGTAGATGACATTTGGGATTCAATCTGGGTGAAAGGTTACACTTATAGAGACATCAACTCTAGCATTTTCTAAAATGTCTTTACCTCCCTTGTCAATCGAGGTCAACTCTTAATGGGAAGAAACTCCTTCATTTAAGAGTAGTCCACTTTTTTGACATGCCATACATCTATATGACGAGGTGCTTTTTAAAATTGAAGGCTGCTGAATTGTAGTGAATTATGGATTCGTCATTTGGAAAAAATTCCGTCATTTTTGTTTGGTTACGACCCAAATTAGAGTTATGGCCCTCTTCTCTGGAGTTACGACCCTTTAGATTGCAATACTGCACTGAAAAAGGAAAAGGACGGCCTCTTCGATAATATACCAGCAATACTTGTTCAAGCAGACGGGGAGACCATGACTGATGTTTTGACAAAAATCTGTAACAAAACATGGAGAAAATGAGAATGGCCAGCCCAATGGATTCAGTCGCTGATTATTACACTGTCTAAAAAGGGCAACTTACAGCTCTGCAAGAAGTACAGAATCCTTAGCCTTATCAGTCACCCGAGTAGAGTTATGCCGAAAGACATCATGAAGACAGACTCAACCCTAAGCTGAAGAGGTTATTGCTGAGGAACAAACTGGGGTCAGAGCCAGAAGAAGCACCACAGAACAGATATTCATCCTCAGAATCCTAAGTAAAAGTGCCTTCGACATCAGCAGAATATGTATCATGTCTTCATAGATTTCAAAACAAAGCGTCTGTCAGGGTATGGCATGCAGCCATATGGGCCACCATGCAGAAGTATAATATCAATGCAAACCTTGTTCGCGCCTTTGGGCACCTCTGTGACAAGGCTATAAGTGCAGTGTAGATGAATGACAGCACAAGAGTATGGTTCAAACCAACAGTTGGAGTTAGGCAAGCATGTCTCCTCTCACCCACCCTCTTCAACATTTTTCTCGAAAGGATTATGTCTGATGCTCTGGAAGAACATGATGGAACGGTTAGCATAGCCGGGAGATCTATCACCAATCTGCAATTTGCCGATGACATTGGCGTTCTTGCCTGGGAAGAGCAGGAATCAGAAGCAGTGGTTGAGAATCTCGACAAAACCTGCACAAGGTACAAAATGAAGATAAAGGCAGAGAAGAAGGGCGATGAAACATGGCCAGCCGATAGGGAATGATGAGTAAATTACCTGTTCAAATTCGAAAAAAAAAACAAAAAAACCAACAATCAAATTATGACTCTTTGTGAATTTTAGCATGCCAGTGTTGCCAGTAGAATGGCTCCAACACTTATTTGAGCTTGGGCTGTGAAACTTAGTTAGCTGATTAGGGAATCAGCTAATTAACTGATAAATATTTGAAATAGAGAAAAAAGAAATGTCAAAGTTCTCAGAATTTATCACCCTCTGCCAATCGTTAAAGCAAGATTTCTCAAAAGTATTTGAGTAGGGTTTTAAAACATGGCTGATTGATAAGCCGATAAACTTTTGAGTTATATAAAAAAAATTGTGGAATTATGGCATTTTGCCAATTTGGTTATATTTAGTGGCAAACATCTGTCGTTGTATAGTGATTTTACAAACATTTTTTCTTCGAAAATTGAAATGGAACTTATTTCCCTCGTAACTTCTTTTTATACAGACAATTCCCTTCGTTGATCTTGCCATTTTAGGGTCAGCACATGGCTGGGGGCCAAGTGTTTTACAAACACATTTTTGAGTTTACTTCGTGACTTTAATGCAGAAGTCTACAGGCCTCGATCTTTTGTTTGTTTTCTCCAATTTCTATAGCTTTGTGTGGTTTTGTGTTGCATATAAACACCAATTCTTTATTTTGTGACGACAGGCAGTAACTTTCTTAATATTAGTAAAGCTGAGCTTTTGAAGCAGCCTCCACCGCATTATGTGTTAACCCTTAAAACGCCAAATACGAAAATGATTGAAATTGCAAACACGTGGATCCAGCTGAGACGACTCATAATTAGCCGCCCCATCTGGATCTACACTGTCTACCCTCTAGTCTTTGAACTCGCATTGTGATAAGGTTTCAAGAAAATACTTTTTTAAATTTTGCAGACGTAAATTTTGTCTTTTTTGAGCTTTAAGGGTTAAGATTGACCGGGTAGAGCTCAAATTCGTTCACGCTCACGACGCAATGAGTTCAAATTTGAATGAATATTTCAGCTTTCATAAGAGCTAACCTACCGAATTTACCAGCAGACTGAGACATTTCAACAGTGATTGGCTCTTTCAGTTTGGCCAACCCCAGTAGTGGTTTGCCGATTAATAAAAAAATCGATGATTACTCGCTTACAGCAATTGAGTGAGTATTCGATCACAATTTGACATAATCGATGTTTCACTTTTTTAATATGTCTATTCTTCAATAGCCAGTTTATGAATTAAACTGTATATTTCATGCTCCCTAGAGGCCTTTGCTTCACAAGGACAGCATATGCTGCTACTGCATCTCGATAAAGAAGTACACCACAAAACCAACAATGTGGTTGTGCGCCCCGCGCAGACTCAGATCAGCTTGGGCATCCGCCCAGTCCGATCAGACTCCTTGCTAAGCGCTTAAAGGGTAGCTAAGGGTCTAAGCTACCTCCATGCGGACAGCGAAGACTCTGATCAGACTGGGCGGATGCCCAGGCTGATCTGAGTCTGCGCTGCGCGAACAACCACATTGTTGATTTTGTCGTGTTGCGGCTCATATTCATTTTCTATGAATTTCTTAGTCAACATGCGATACAGAGAAGAGAAAGACTTGGACAAAATCCATTGCTTATTTTAAATAGACTTCTAAGTCTCATTAATCAATGTTTACTCGATCATCGATTCTGTTCATAACTCGATGCTCAATTACAACATTTCAAGTCCAAAATTTCAAGTCACACACACAGTCGGCCTTAACAAAAGTAAGGTTTACTAATGTCCAAGTCCTGGCAAATTTCTTTCCAGATTGTAGCACGTGGCAAAATTTTGGATGCGACCTGGGAACGACAGAGCAATGAGGCTGTGAAGATACTGACAGATGATCTACAGGAACAGATCTCACCAAGTGGCAGATATATTATATTTTACTGTGACCAGAGATCAAATGAAGTTGTAGCAGATGCTATCAAATTTACATTGACTCCAAGATGTAAAGGTCAAGGGGTAGGTTTATACTTTCTAAAGCCTTTAGGCTTCATCCAGTCTGTGAGTGATTCGAGAGTAAGACGGCAATAAAATCAAGAGAATATTTAATCACTCTAATAAGTAATAAAACAAGTCCTGTCAGCGGGACAGGATAGCTCGCCTGACAGCCCCTTGACCATCACCTAAAACCTTTAACGTAAAACTTTAACATTTTGCTAAGGCCGACGCCGCCGCCGACAACGCCACCAACACCAATGCCGACGCCGGGAGGAGTACAATAGCTCTTCCTGAACTTCGTTCAGGCGAGCTAAAAAGGTAGAGCGACACGGTCGTGGTCGACGAGATTTAACCGATGTCATAAAACATGTATTTGGATTAGGACGGTATTCCCTGCAGGTTGTATTTGTTAGTTGGAATGGAAGAGCTTTGATATGTGAGATGTATGAGAAAAATTATGTGTGCTGACGATGGTCATGATTGTACTTGTAGCTGCCTTGACTACTGACACATCACACGGGTTCTTTAAAGAAAATACACCTCTTGTACTTTTGTTTAATTCATTTAATCTTATATGAACGTGGTCTATATGTACCACCGAGGGTTTTAAGATTATGGAAGGGGAGAGAAATGGGGACCTAGGGAGAGCGGCCACTCTTTGAACCTGTCTAGGCGCAAAAGGGGGAGTGGGGGGCGCACAGGTTGATTAAATGGGGGCCTAATGCTATTACCTACCTGAACTTGCGTAATATGGATACCCTCTTCAAGACTAGTTTCTACATAATTAATGGAAAAAAGTCATTTAACCTTCATTTGAAGAAGTAAGGCAGATTTATTCTACGTCAAAGAAGTCTTCATTGCGTTTTTATCCATGCATTTCAATATTTTCTACCCTTCCTTTTTGACTAGATACATCTTGATTCGGAACAGCGGGTGACACCAGGTGATTCAAAAAATCTGAGGGTAGCAGGACAGCCGGGAACACACGTGGGCCTGTCTGTGGTTGATAAAGCCGTTTTACTGCTGAATAATAAAAATGTACTTCACAAAAATAAGGTAAATGTGTGATGTTTAAAAATTGTACTGCTTCGTCAGAATATCTGTCTTAAGGTATATTTTACAAAGGGACACAATTGTTTTTGACTTCCTAATTGCTTCCCAGAAAAAGTAGTCCTTCCAAACAAGGGTCCATTCTTAAAACAAAAAATTGGCTCGGAAGGGAGCAAGTTGTTATATTAAGAGTTGACCCCATTGAGAAGGGAAAACAAAACTGAACATGGCAAAATTGCTTTCCCTGAAAGTATATCAAGTCTCATTAGACTCTATGTTGAGATAAGCTTTTATCATGCATAAGCTGCAAAAGTCACCTGATAACAGGGGTATGATAACATGATGTGATATCATGTCACTGTAGAACTGCGCTTGCGCGAATGTTATCAGGTCATGCCTACAGAAGCGATCTCAAAAGACGATTGGCTACATACTGACGTTGGCCATGATAACAACCTTCGATTGGTTAAATGACGTCACCGACTTACGTCATAACGCATTCGCGACGTCAACAAGTTCAAACAAAACTGCGTTTACTTTTCTTTTGTTTGAACTCTGTACATCTCAAAATATTGCAATGATGCATGATAAATAGAAAACCATGTAAGTGTCTTTTTATATCAAGTTTATCAGGCTCGACCAGAAAAACGTCGGACTGGCTCGGCAAGCCTCGCCATTCCTACGCTGTTTCTGGTCTCGCCTGATAAACTTGATATCAAAAGACACTAACATGATATTCTCTATATCTAGAGCATGCACAGCTAACAAGAACAATAATCTGGATGTTTAGACGAGCAAAAGTTAATTATCAATACACAGTCAGACTGTCCATGTGAATATGCTGTATTACCAAGGCAGTACTTAGGACAAGTAACACATGACACGACTCAGTTATTAAACTTTTTTTATCAAGATCAGGAGATATAAATCAGTATAATAAGTTTGCATCCATCTCTCAAATTCTATTTTAACTCTTGATTCAGTTGATTCAGATTTTACCAATCCTTATTGTACTGTTAATCGGTGAAAATCTTTTATCCTAATGCCTAGCCCACCAAAGGCATCAGCTGTAAATAATGTTAAAGGCCTAGGTGGACTATAAAAAAACATATTAGGTTGCTAATCTCAGTAGTTCTCTTGACACAAAAGAGTACACTTATCCAGTGGGTCATAAAAAACAATAATTGCTGTGATTGGCTGCCTGCATGTGTGAAAGAATTTTCCTGGGCATTCACTGGCATCTCATTATCTCAGTGACCATAGCCTTGGGCATAAGGATTGATTATTATCAGTAAACAATAACTATACTAAAGCTCCACCCACTTGTTGTAGCTTTAAACCTCTGTCGTTGGGTACTAAATCTAGGCGTTTAAGCCTTGTTTTGTAGCAATGGTGATATACTGATATTTTACAAATACTGATCTCTCTATGTACATGCTCTTAAACAATGATTAGTATTGTATTGTTACAATTTTAGCGAGGTGCTTAGTATTTTCGAATATTGATATCTCTGATTCATGCTTTTTATAATAGATATACTGTCATGTCTTTTATATATGATATTTTATATATTTCAGCTGTTCCAAGAACTGGATTCCCATGATCTTGGTTGTGGTTACGGCGGAGGAAGAAATAGTGCCCACGTGTTTAGTGTAATACTTCTAGCTTGATGATTGCATGCTTTATCCGTACTATACTTTTGCATGAAAGCATGAGGTAATAATCAAGTTCATTATGATGTAACTACAATACAGAGCTTGGATTGCATAACATCAGAATGACGGATTATGTCCCCAGCTTCGTTTCATCATTGTTTTTGATAACTTTTTATTCACTTTTTTCACTGATAGATTAGGGCCCATTCGCAGACTTTACACATTCTTATTTTGGGGGATGCGTCGGTTCAGCACAAAGCTGGGGCTGCATGTATACAATTCAAATCATTAACCATTTGCTAAAAAGCACTAGCTTACCGAGCTCGTTAGTCATGGATGGATTAAACCAGCCAGTACATTTAAAATCCAGGGCGCTAATATTTTTGCTAAAAAAGCGAAGAGCTTTCATTTAAAATTCCTCACATTTTATTCGGCCAAATTGGTGGTGTTTTTTTGCTTACAATATATTCGAAATGTGACGTTTCAACGACCGAAATCATTCGTTAAGGTTTAAGATTATTTTCTGGCAGTGTGCATCTCAGTGCAGAACTGACAGGTAGTACATGACCTAACTTATTTGGACATATATTTTTATAGAAACATTTATATTCATCCTAAAACAGAGCTGCAGATAAGAAGACGTAAGAAGGATAATTCAGAGATATTTTTTCTTATTTCTAAACGAATGCATACGTTGAGACCCCTTATTAGAATGGCCTCGGCGAGACGGTTCTAATGAGGGGTCACAATGTATGTTTTCATGGATAAATAAGGAAAATTATCCCTAAATTATCCCTGTTACTGCTTCTTATCTGGAGCACTGTAAAACTAGTATATATGGAACTTGATACAAGCAAATGTAAAGTGTTTTTTTATACCGCCGCTTTGAAAAAGTGGGGTGTATACTGGTTTACATCTGTCCGTAGTTCCGTCCGTCCTTCCGTAATTCCGTAACACTTTTTCGTCAAATATATCTCAAGAACCGTTTAAGATAGAAACTTCATATTTGGTCCACAGAATGACAACAACAAGTTGTATCGTGGGATTGACAACAGGCCCTCTCCTGCTTGTTGGTCCCTGTATTTGTTCACTTTTCTTTCTCTCCACTTCTTTTCGGCAAAGGTATCACCGCAATGGTATAAGATAGAAAGTTTATATTTGGTATACAGCTTAACAATGTCAAGTTGTATCGTGGGATAGAGAACCGGCCTTCTCCTATTTATACTTCCCTATATTTGTTCACTTTTCTTTCTCCCCATGCATTCAGTACTGTACTTTTTCGTAAAAGATTTCTCAGCAACTGTTTAAGGTGGAAGGTTTATATTTGTTATATGAGTTTACAATGACTTGTTGTATTGTGTGATTGACAACAGGCCCTCTCCTGCTTGTTCTTCCCTGTATTTGTTTCCTTTTCTGTCTCTCCACTATTTTTTCGTCAAAGAATGGCTGCAATTGTATAAAATAGAAAGTTTATATTTGGTGTACAGGTTAACAGTGACAAGTTGTATCGTGGGATAGAGAACCGGCCTTCTCCTATTTGTTCTTCCCTGTATTTCATTTTTCTTTCTCTCCATGCATTCGGTACTGTAATTTTTCGTAAAAGGTTTGTCAGCAACTGTTTGAGGTGGAAGGTTTATATTTGTTACATGGGTTTACAATGACTTGTTGTATTGTGGGATTGAGAACCGGCCTTCTCCTGCTTGTTCTTTCCTGTATTTGTTCCTTTTTCTTTCTCTCCACATTTTTGCATCAAATATATCTCCCCAACTGTATAAGATAGAAAGTTTATATTTGGTATACAGATTAGCAACTACAAGTTGTATTGTGGGTAGAGAGCCGCCCTTCTCCTATGTGTTGTTTCCTGTATTCATTCACTTTTCTTTCTCTCCATGCATTCAGTTCTGTAATTTTCAAGAAAGATTTCTCAGCAACTGTTCAAGGTTGAAAGTTTATATTTGTTATATGAGTTAATTGACAATGACTTGTTGTTTTGTGGGATGAGAATGGGCCTTCTCCTCTTTGTTTTTCCCTGTATTTATTTCTCTTTCTCCACACTATTTTTGTCAAAGGTGTCTCACCAGCCTTCTCCTGCTTGTTCTTCCCTGTATTTGTTCCTGTTTCTTTCTATCTACACTTTTTCGTCAAATATATTTCCCCAACTGTATAAGATAGATAGTTTATATTTGGTATACAGATTAGCAACTACAAGTTGTATTGTGGGATAGAGAGCCGCCCTTCTACTATTTGTTGTTTCCTGTATTTATTCAATTTTCTTTCTCTCCAAGCATTCAGTACTGTAATTTTTCCAGAAAGATTTCTCAGCAACTGTTCAAGGTTGACGGTTTATATTTGTTATATGAGTCAATTGACAATGACTTGTTGTTTTGTGGGATTGAAAATGGGCCTTCTCCTCTTTGTTTTTTCCCTGTATTTTTTTCTTTCTCTCTCCACACTTTTTTGTCAAAGGTGTCTCAGCAATATTATAAGCTAGAAAGTTCATATATGGTATACAGGTTGATAACAACAAGTTGTGTCATGGGTTTGAGATTGGGCCCCCTTCTCTTTCTCTTTCTTTTTCTGTGTATTTTATCCTTTTTCTTTCTCTCCAAACTTTTTGTCATAGATATCTCTGCAACAGTATAAGATAGAAAGTTGACATTTGGTATACAGGTTGATAATGACAAGTTTTATCATGAGATAAAGAACTGGCATTCTCCTGTTTGTTCTTCCCTATATTTGTTCACTTTTCTTTCTCTCCATGCATTCAGTACTGTTTTTTTTCATGAAAGATTTCTCAGCAACTGTGCAGGATCATATTTGTAAATGACTTATGACACTTTTCAGAGCAGAGTTCTCAGCAACTGTTCAGCAAAGACTGCTCATGCATGTTAGATGTGTTTTCTTTCATGTTTTGTTTTCTCCATACAGGCCATATACATTGGAAGCGCTACAGCGGGGGTATAGTCAGATTTTCTGACAGTTCTAGTTTCATTTATAAATTTGTTCGAAGGAAACCTGGTCGTTTTCTAGTATTTATTCCATACTAGCCAGGTATAAACAAAGTGGGGAAAAGGTCATGAATGAGTTCTTAAAATCACTTTTGCAGAATGCCGGTTTGACAGTTATTACAAATGCCCAAATGGCTAACGCTGGTGTGCGGGAGTCAAGGACTTGTGAAAACCGAAGGCGAAGAAGAAGAAGCACAGGTAAAAATTTGTATTCATGTACTGTATGTGTGTGCATCCGCCAGCCTTTTTCCAAGCCAAAATGACTACCAAACGATTTTTGTATTCAAAACCAATTCCAAACTAACATATTATGATTAACTTTTTAGCTCGCCTAACTTTTTAGCTCACCTGAACAAAGTTCAGGAAGAGCTATTGTACTACCCCCGGCGTCGGCGTCGGCGTTGGCGTCGGCGGCGGCGGCGACGTTAGCAAAATGTTAAAGTTGTACGTTAAAGTTGTTAAGATCTCATAGTTTCTAAACCCTTTGATCAATTTGAATTATATTTGGTATGATGATTGATATTGGTCTAAAATTTTCTTCAAAACCGTCCCCACTTCTGGCCATGACCCATAGGTAAAGGTCACGGACTTAGAAATTTTATGTTAAAGTTTTACGTTAAAGTTTTTTAAGATCTCCTAGTTTCTTAACCCTTTGATCAATTTGAATTGTATTGGGTCTGATGATAGATATTGGTCCAAAATTTTCTTCAAGACCATCCCTACCCCTGGACATGACCGAAAGGTCAAGGTCACGGACTTAGAAATTTTATGTTAAAGTTTTACGATAAAGTTTTTAAGGTCTCATAGTTTGTAAACCTTTTAATCGATTTAAATTATATTTGGTATGATGATAGATATTGGTCTGAAATTTTATTCTGCGGTATCCCCACCCCTGCACATAACCTTTAGGTCAAGGTCATGGCCATAGGCATTTCATATTAAAGTTTTCTGTTAAAGTTTTTAAGATTTCAGAGTTCCTTAACTCTTTAATCAATCTGTATTATAATTGGTATGATGATAGATATTGGTCTGAAATTTTGTTCAACCACATCCCCACCCCTGGACATGACCTATACGTCAAGGTCATGGATTTAGCAGTTTTATGTTTGTTTTCTTCAGATGTCATAGTTTCCAAACCATTTGATCTTTTTGAATTATATTTGGTTTAATGATAGATATTAGTTGGAAATTTTATTCAGTCGCATCCCCACCCCTGGATATGACTTATAGGTCAAGGTCACAGACTTAGCAATTGTATGTTAAAATTTTACAATAAAGTTGTTTAAGCTCTCATACTTTCTAAACCCTTTGATCATTTTGATTTATAATTGTTTTGATGATAGATATTGGTTAGAAATTTTATTCAACTGCATCCCCACCCCTGCATTTGACCTATAGGTCAAGGTCACGGACTTAGAGAAATTTTATGTTAAAGTTTTATGTTAAAGTCTTTGAAATATTATTGCTTCTAAACCCTGTGATAGATTTGAATTATATTTGGTATGATGATAGATATAGATTGGAAATTATACTCAGCACCATCCCCACCCCTGAGAAACAAATACTAGCACTTGAAGATGGACAAGTGCAGGTTCAGGCGAGCTGTCCTGTCTGGCGACAGGTCTTGTTTCATTTCTTTCAAAGTGTGCAAATCTAGGTTTGACAAATTGTACATGAAAACTGTTTTCCGTTCCTTTTTTTTAATGTTCAGTACACCCGGTATAAGCTTCCACAAGTAATTCACAAGGTGATGACGCTTAGAGTAATTTACTCTGTTCAATCATGCCAAACTTCAGTAACCTCTCGCAAGGAGCTTACTCCGATAAATATATACGCTTGATGAGAATTTATACTTGTGTAATTTTCAGGTGTCTGGGTCCATGTTAGAGCTTCTGAACTTTAATGTACTATTACAGAAAGAGATTACTACAATGGGGGGCGGGAGGGGGGGCGGGGGGGAGGGGGGGCGCAATTCTTACCATTCATAGTTGACCCTTATTTTGATGGGCGGAATAAATGAAATTTGCAGAGAAACATATCCTGAATGTGTATCCATACATCTTAAATTTTAACCGACATTGCTTGGGTACACAGAATACACAGACGGAGTTTATGACAGAAGTAAGCAGTGAATTTGACTCGAAGAATATTTAATTATTTTTCTAATTTACTATTAGTTAATTATATAAAACATACTGTTTCAGCCGTGGAGCAGCTTCATTGTTGCTATTCTAACAACTAGCCAAAGCATGTATTACATAGAAAAATAAGATTTTATCAGAACTTCTATCAAAATAGCTATTTTAAGGTTCTAATAGCTTTTAAGAACAGGAAAATTTGCCTTGTAGATCGTTAACAACAGTTGATTATATCATTCCAAACATAGTTTCCAAAGTGAATTTTATCTTATGATATGAGAATTTTTCTCGTACATCCGGATAAAAAACTAATTTTATTTATCTTACTTGTATACAAACAATTCGAGCATCATTTAATGTACCAGACGCATATGTGCACGACAGAGACTTAAATCAGTCTATGAGCCTGAGTGTACAGTCTTGCTTGAGCGTTCATTTGTAGGGCCCGCCAGACGAAGTATGCGGAGGCCTTTAAGTAATCACCTTGTCCGTCCGTCTGTCTGTCAGTCCGTCTGTCCGTCCGTCAGTCTGTGCAGAGAACAAGAACCGTAACTCCACCTACGTTTTTATGGAATTATGCCCCTTTGTAATTATAAGTAAGGAAATCGTGTCCGCTCTATAACTTTAAAACCCTCTAAGATATTTTCACGAAACTTTGTACAAATATAAAGCATCATAAGATGATGTGCAGAGAATAAAAATCATTACTTGATCAAAATTTTTGAAGAGTTTTGCCCCTTTGTAATTTGCTATATAGAAATCATGTCCGCTCTATAACTTTAAAACTGTTGAACATATTTTCACAAAACTTGATTCAAATATAAAGCATCATCAGACAATGTGCATAGAAAAAGAATCATAACTCAGCCTATATTTGTTAAAGAATTATGCCTCTTTTTAAATTTGTGTATGGAAATCATGTCCACCCTATAGCTATAAAACGGACAAAGACATTTTGAAGAAAAAAAAAATGGTGAAAATATAAAGCATTACCATTTGCAGAGAATAAGAACTGTAACTCAGTCTATATCTTTTACAGAATTATGCCCTTTAGTGATTTCTAGTATAAAAATCGTCGCCAATCTATAACCTTTTAACAGTCAAAGATATTTTCAGAAAATTTGTACAAATATAAAGCATCATCGGATAATATACAGAATATAAGACCCATAACTCCACCTACAGTTTAGACAGCATTATATCCCTTTGAAATTGCCCCAGTAGAAATAGTTTCTGTTCTACAGCTTTTAAACCGTTAAAGATATTTTCACAAAACTTGGTGCAAATTAAAAACTTTATCAGACAATGTGCAGAGAACAAGAACCATAACTACACCTTCGTTTTAACAGAATTATGTCCCTTTGTAATTTTAGTAATCGAGATCTTCTTCGCTCTATAACTTTAAAACTTTTGAAGATATTTTCACAAAACTTGGTACAAATATAAAACATCATCAGATCTGAACGTGTGCTGAGTGCAAGAATGGTGATTCCAGCTTCCTGCCTCTCAGAGTTGTTGCCCTTGTTGTAATCAGTCACGATTTTGTATTTTGCCCATATCTTAAAGATTCTACCAGAGGCTTAATTCCAAACAACAGATTAAATATGAAGGAATAACATGATAATAGAAAACTGTTTTTGTTATTTCTGGTTGTGGACATCGGACTTAAATGCCGCCAACACAAAGGCAGGGCCCTATTAGTTTAACATGTTTCTAGTTTGTACACGTAGATTCCTTAGGGATCCATTTATGTTGTGTACAACAGCAAAGTCTCTGACAAGGTTTCCTGGATGTGCAAGCTGGTCTGATTCGTTGGTTGTATATGCGTTAAGCAGTATTTTTGAATGTTTGTCCTATTTGCTAGTACTTAAGGTTATCTTTGTCAGAATGTGAGGCCGACAATATATGTTGTGAACGTGGCGAAGAGTATGCCATATCTCTTTACGAGGATACAGACATTTCCAAGGTTGAAACCAGAGAATGCTACTCAAAAGTCAGAAAATTAGTCATCGAAGGCAAGGAGAATCCAGATATACCAGAATTGCCTTTCAAATGTTTGGTTGCTTATTTTAAGTCATGCGCCGAGTATATTGACTTTCGAAATAATGGTAAGTTTAAACGGTATAACAGAACATACAATATTCCAAACTGCAATGCTTGAGAAGCCTGCATTGCATCATTATACCCCCGCTTTGAAAAGTAGGGGGTATACTGGTTTACATATTTCCGTAAATTCCGTCCGTTCTTCCGTCTGTCTGCCATCCTTCCGTAATTCCGTAGCACTTTTTATTTCGTCAAAGATTTCTCCACAACCGTACAAGCTAGAATAGTTATATTTGGCATACAGGTCTATGGCGGTGAGTTGTATCGTGGGATTGCGAAACAGCATTGTGCTGCTTATTCCTACCTTTATTTGTCCGATTTTCTTTCTTTCCATACTTTGAATAATGAAATTTTTCGTTAAATATTTCTCCACAACCATGCAAGCTAGAGTAGTCATATTTGGTATGCAGATTGATGACGACATGTTGTATCGTAAGATTGGAAGCCAGCCTTCTCCTGCTTATTCCTTCCTTTATTTGTCTGATTTTCTTTCTTTCCATACTCTGAAAAATGAAATTTTTCGTCACAGATTTCTCCACAATCATGCAACCTAGAGTAGTCATATTTGGTATGCAGGTTGGTGATGACAAGTTGTATTGTGGAATTGAGGACCAGCCTTCTCTTGCATTTTTTCCTGTATTTGTCCGATTTTCTTTCTTTACATACTTTGAATAAAGAAATTTTTCGTCAAAGATTTCTCCACAATCATGCAAGCTAGAGTAGTCGTATTTGATATGCAGGTTGATGATGACATATTGTATCGTGGGATTGAGAAACAGCCTTCTCCTGATTATTATTCCCTGTATTTGTCGAGTTTTCTTTCTTTTCATGCTTTGAATAATGAAATTTTTCGTCAAAGATATTTCCACAACCATGCAAGCTAGAGAAGTCATATTTAGTAAGCAGGCTGGTGAGGACATGTTGTATTGTGAGAATGAGAATAAGCCTTCTCCTGATTATTCTTCCCTTTATTTGTCCGATTTTCTTTCTTTCTATACTTTGAATAATGAAATGTTTCGTCAAAGATTTCTCCACAACCATGCAAGCTAGAGTAGTCATATTTGGTATGCAGGTTAGTGGCAACTTATTTATCGTGGAATTGAGAACCAGCCTTCTCCTGCTTATTTTTTCCTGTATTTGTCCGATTTTTTTTCTTTTTGTACTTTGAAAAATAAAATTTTCGTTACAGATTTCACAGCAACGCTCTTAGGTAGAATGTTCGAATATGGTATACAGATTGATAACGACTTTTTGCATTGTTGGATTGCAAACCATCCGTATCTGGCATATTTATGTCCCCCCACCAAAGGTCAGGGGGACATATTGTTTTCAGTGCAGTTCCCGGTGCGTTGGCGTCGGCGTCGGCGTCCCACTCTTGTATGCGCGATATCTCTTGAACCAATTGATGGAATTTCACTAAACTTGCATGGATATATCATTGGGACAAGGTTAAGAGCTGATTAGATTTTGGTGACCTTGACCTCATTTTCAACGTCACAGGAGGACTTAAATGGAGTGAAAATTTCTTGTATGCACAATATCTCCTGAACCAATGGATGGAATTTCACCAAACTTGCATGGATATATCATTGGGACAAGCTTAAGAGCTGATTAGATTTTGGTGACCTTGACCTCATTTTCAAGGTCACAGGAGGACTTAAATGGAGTTCAAATTTCTTGTATGCACAATATCTCCTGAACCAATAGGTGGAATTTCACCAAACTTTCATGGATATATCATTGGGACAAGCTTAAGAACTGATTATATTTTGGTGACCTTGACCTCATTTTCAAGGTCACTGCAGGACTTAGCTGACAATTTCTTGTTCCCACGATATCTCTTGAACCAATGGATGGAATTTCACCAAAACTTGCATGGATACATCATTGGGACAGGTTTAAAAGCTGAGAAGATTTTGCTGACCTTGACCTCATTTTCAAGGTCACTGAAGGATTCAGATGACAATTTCTCGTAACCACTATATCTCCCGAACTAATGGATAGAATTTCACCAAACTTGCAGAGTTACATCATTAGAACAAGCTTAAGCGCTGATTAGATTTTGGTGACCTTGACCTTATTTTTAAGGTCACTGAAGGACTTAGATGACAATTTCTTGTACCCATGATGTCTCTTGAACCAATGGATAGAATTTCACCAAACTTGCATGGATACATGATTGGGACAGGTTTAAGAGCCTATTAGATTTTGGTGACCTTGACCTCGTTTGCAAGGTCACTGGAGGGCTTAGATGACGATTTCTTGTACCCACTATATCTCTTGAACCAATGGATGGAATTTCACCAAAACTTGCATGGATACATCATTGAGACAAATTTAAAAGCTGATTAAATTTTGGTGACTTGACCTCATTTTCAAGGTCACTGGTGGACTTAGATGACAATTTCTTGTACTCACTATATCTCCTGAACCAGTGGATGGAATTTCACCAAATTTGTATGGATACATCATAGGGTCAACTTTCAGAGCTGATTAGATTTTGGTGACCTCGACTTCCTTTGCAAGGACATAGTCATCTATGAAGGATATCTTTAGAACCAGTGGATGGATTTTCTCCAAACTTGCCTAGTATTTTAATTGTACAGGCTTTTATTCATAAGGGGGGATTGGAAATGGGCTGGTGGGGGGGACATCAGTTTTTCTCCGAAAAACATTTCTAGTCTTCCCAGTGATTTTCTTTCTCTCCATACTTTGAATAATGACATAATTTGTCAAAGATTTCTATGCAGCGATTGCAAGTTAGAGTAGCGGTATTTTGTATACAGGTTGATATTGTAGGATTGAGAATCAGCCTTTCTTCTGCTTTCTCTTCCCTGTATTTTTCCAATTTTCTTTCTCTCCTTACTTTGCAATTTTTCACAACTGATTTCACAGCAACCCTTCAAGTTTGAATGCTCATACTTGGTATACGGATTGATAAAGACTTTTGTCTTACATGTATTAATTAGTTTTTATACGCCCATTTAAAAAACGGGACGTTTATTGTTATGGCGCTGGCATCTGTCCGTCCGTCTGTCAGTCCGTCCATCCGTCCGTTGTAAACTTTTCGTTTCCGGACAACTCCTCATACAGTTCACATCCTATCGAGCTGAAACTTGGTAGATAGTAAGACTATGAGGTGGACCAGCGGATTTCCTTTCGAGGTTACGCTCCAATGATTTTTAGCGGAGTTATAGTCCTTTACTTAGAATTTTCGGGGTGTTCGTTTCTGGATAATTCCTACAGTTTTCCGGGGTGGTTGGGTGGTGCGATCTGCTGTGTGTAACTTCCAGTGCCGGGGCGTCCTACTGATTTGGGTACTAGTAGGGCAAGGGCTTACTGTGCTTGCAGTAGGTGCGGGCGGGGGTTGTTTGAACATTTTTTCTCTCGTCTATCATTTCTCCCTTCTATCTCCCTCTCTCTGGGAGAGACTGAAATATTGTCTCAAGGGGCCGTTAAACCCAAAACAATTTTACAGTTTTTATTTACTTAAGCTGAAACTATGTACATAGTAAGACTACGATATGGAGTAGTGCATATTGTTTGGAGGCTACGCTTCGATGATTTTTAGCAGAGCTACAGCTCTTTGAAAAAACTCGACTATGGGAGTTTGTATGGCAATTCTTTAGCATTCCATAACTTGGTTACTCTTTGGAATATGACGCTGAAACTTAATAGCAATGAAAATGAGGTTAAGACAACATGTCTAATACAAGAATGGTTACTCCCCTTTATTTAGTTTTTGAGTTACCTCCCTTTGATTATTATTTCCGACTATATTCGATCACTTCATATCTAACAAATATTCGATCACTTCATATCTAACAAACCCTTTGGACTATTGTGATAAAACTTTATAGTAATGAATATTAGATTGACACGATATGCCTCATATAAGAACGATTGCCTCCCTTACTTTTGTTTGGAGTAACCTCCCTTTGAATATTTTCTAATGCTATTCTTGTGCAAGCAATAAATAAGCAACCATTCGGAATATCTTAATAAAAATTTATAGCAATGTGTATTAGGCAGAGGCTGTGTGTTTAATATATAAGAATAATTACTCCCCCTTCCTTATTTATGGAGTTACATCCCTTTGATTAAGTTCTACCGCTATTCTTGGGCAAGTCATTACTAAGTAACCATATGGAATATCTTGACGAAACTTTATAGCAATGTGTATTAAGTTGAGACAGTATGTCTGATAAAAGAATAATTGCTTCCCCTTCCTTATTTTTTTGAGTTACATCCCTTTGATTTCTTTTTATGGCTTTTCTTTTGAGAACCCTTATGTTTGGAATATCTTGATAAACTTAATAGCAAAGTAGACAAGGATGAAACTGTGTGTGTCATATTATAATGTTTGCTCCCCATTACATACTTTCAGAGTTACGTACCTTTTACTATTTCTTAGACTAGTTTTGTGGGCACCATTACTAGGAATTATTTTGGATATCTTAATGACACTCTACAGCAATGTGCATTTGCTTGATACTGTGTGTTGAGTATGGGAATGCTTGCTTCCCCTTACTAATTTTTTTAATTAGTATTTGCAGACTGTTCTTGTGCACACATTAGTACCTGTTTGTGGCTGATTGGCAGGGATATAAATCTGCCCAAACTCACTCGAAAATGGGCGTATATTGCCCCGCTTGCGGAGCTCTTGTTCTTTCTGTTTACGTGAAAGCATTTTATTCTTTATAACATAGAAATAGATTTAAGTAGAATATTGATAGTTGATTTACATGTTGACAATGAGTTTTCACTCTGTGTGCCTAATGTAAGGAAAATAATACCATTTGATTAAAGCAGTTAAGCCGGGGTATAGTCGGATTCTCCGACAGTGCTAGTTAATCCTTGAAAGGCGCCATAAAGAAATTAATTGAATGAGCAAACACTGTAGATCCAGATACGGCGGCTCATAATGAGATGCCCCATTTGTGTCAACACTGTTTGCCCTCTAGTGTTTGAATTCTCAACATGACATAGCGTGGTTGATTTTTTTTCTTCAAATTATGAAAACGTTAATTTTGTCGTCTGTTTAACTGGCCCTTTAAGGGTTAACACGTGCTAGCTCGGATATCATGTTTACATTTGTCCCTCCATCTATCTGCCTATCATGGCATAATAGACATGTGTGAACAAACTTAGTTTATAAACCAGCCAAAAAAAGTTAAAGCTAACTTTTAATTTTTCAAAGACTTTTCATAAAATCAATTTTCCTTTGATGTGATTTAATTTCTGGGTTTATCAAAATTTACATATTTTTTTTTGATGAAACATCAATACTACTTATTGCTATTTGCCTTCTTTCAAAAACATCATTCAAGTGCCTGCTGATGTCCATTTAATTAAGTGAAGGCACAAGTTTCATCCTGTGTCATTTTTATGGCTGGAGATAGAGACCAGTGACAGCCGCCGTTACCTCATTTCTGTATTATAGAAGCAATAAAATATGTTTAAACTAGCCGTGTTCCAGTGGCGGCCATATTCGATTTTAATTTCGTATTGATTGTGTCTTGTACATTTGTAAAGAACCCAAATAAGAGCGCATACAAAAGATATCGGCAATAGTCGCGTTTTAGGGGGCAACAATAAACAATCCCCCAGGTGCCCTCATGACAAGATCCTTTTGCGGAGGACCATGACGCTTGACCCTCACGTAGAAGGACCTCTTGTATATGCTTAATAAACGCACTCACAACTTTTTGACCAGTTAGTTGTAAGCCAATTTGAGTTTAAATATTATGATAGGTTTGAGTACCCAAATCTCCTAAAAATGTCCACCAGTTGGTTAAAAGATCATGTGTTCTGCGAATATCTAAGTGTTGCATTAGACTGTGTTGTTTATGTTTGACACTATAACTTATTCTAAGAAATATGATTAGATAAAGGGATATGTTAATTAAGCCCAAAAGTGGCTCCAGTCTGCAATGGCTTTCAATCCTGTTATATCATTACCTATGTACGATGGGGTATTTCCTTTGATATAACAGCAGTCTCTCTGGACCATTTTATAATAGGATTATGACACTTTATAAACAAGAATTATGTCTATGATGGAATGTAGTTAGTCGTCTTGTATTTTTCATCTCCCTAAATGACAAAAGTATCAGAGCATGAGCTCTGTTTTTACACCAACAATATGGTTCATATATAGGATGAACTTATTTAGGCTCTTTTCTGTCTTGTGGCAGGTAGTAAAATCTTTTTGTTTTAGTCTGATTAGTGCAAATTTATGGAAAATATGTACTATAAAAAACAACAACAACAACAACAAAAAAACACACACTAAATTTATTACCATATCAGTTCCTAAATGGAACATAATTCCAAAATATGCTGATGGAATGGTAAGCAGTGTAGAACCCGACCAAACTGCTATTTCAGGAGCAGTACTTATAATGTTAACGGTATTTTCAGTGGATGCTCCAGAAACCAAGTCAGGTGACAGCGACTATTTAATGGATCTCAGAGAAATAAGTTATAACGAGAAAAAGATCTACGTGAGGAAAAACTTCAAAGAGGCCTTCCAGTTCGAACACTATACACTTGGTGAAAAGTAAGTAAATACACTTATGACCAATGGACTCTTCCATAATATGAATTGGCTGAGTCCATTTATCATTTCGAGAGTGTCAGGGGTCGTATTTATAAAACCACTTTAGTCGTTGCTAACCTGTTGTTAAGGCTTAATTTCTATGAAGGAGATTCCCTACAGCTTTGAAATTTGTTCTGGAGGACAGTCTGAAAAAGACTGTTCCTCCAGAACAAATTTCATAGTTGTAGGGAATCTCCTTCATAGAAATTCAGCCTTAGCAACAGCATATCAACCACTGAAGTGGTTTTATAAATACGGCCCCTGATGTATTTATTTACTTATATTTTTACGGACATTGTTGTAAATGTTATGCGAACACTGTAGACCCTGATCAAATGCCATGTTCTGCTGCGTCTGTTCTTTGTGTACACTGTTTGCCAATCTCCTTTTTCTTACACTTTTAAAGTAATATTTTGTTGCTAACAAAATTTATCCGAAATAAGTAAATAAGTCAGTGCCATACAAATTCCATGTATCAGTCAACAGTCTTATGGAACTCCTAGGTCAATGAATTCTCAAATTGAAATGTAAAATCTTTTTTTTTAATTTTAAAAGTTAAAGATGAACCTTTTTTTCAATAAAGATGTTAAATTAAAGAAAACAGCCCTCCGGCCATAACTGTGAAAACTGGCAATGACTTGGAGCTAATACAATCAAAGTTTTACCCCAGCCGTGATACAATGTACCGACTAGGAAATAGATTCGAAACACTGTAACCGAGTCAGCATTAGGGTCTAGTCGGGTAACTTCGGAGAACGGGTAAATTCGACCATACCATTGCAAACACTGAAAATCCAGATAAGACGGCTCATCATGAGCCGTCTCATCAGGATTTTCCCTGTTTGCCCAGTTATTTTTGTTTTAATTCCAAACAAATGACATATAAAGGAAACAATGTCACTGTTCGAATTTACCCGCTGTCCGAATTTACCCGACTGTACCCTAATTGTGAGACAATAGGAGCAGATAGCAATATGAACAGCTTCTTCACAGGCAGATGGTCATGCATAAATATCGGTGTCAAACGCTATTAATAGACATGTTTTAACAAACACAAAACCATGTGTTAACATGAGTTTTCACGCGCCGATAATGATCACCTTAGCGACTTTTCATATGCAAGTTGCAGGGTAATACTCCGTCATTACAGAAACGAGCGGCAAGACTACAGTTGAAGATATCCGTTTAAGACTTCAACGGAAGAGTTATACAAACTCGGATATTGTGAAAGTGCAGACGACATTTAGTGAAAACTTTGATGAACATGATTATGATTTGTGAAATGTTGCTTTAGGTTGCACAAAAATTCACGGTAGCTGATCATGGCCTGAAACAAGGATTTTTATAGACATGCATAGTGCGTGTAGGAATCAGCAAGGTAACGGCGATGAGGCCGAAAAATAATGCGCCAACATTTCCCATAGTTTTATGGCATTGTAGATAAATTTACCTTATATAGCGAACAGGCATTTTTTCCAATGCATTAATGTTTGCAAGCTCCCTCGGGAGATGTTGAAAACCTTGGGGTTCTGTCTTGGTTTTCAACATCTCCCTCGGTACCTTTCAAACATTAATGCATGAAAAGCCATGTTCGATCCCTATATTGAATTGGCCACATTAAAAAACTATATTAAACTGAGTTCTGTTCGATGAAAAATATGCGGCTAATCATATAGGCAAATTTGCGATGTAAGGATCTCTTCCCTTGTTTGGTGCATACTTTAGACAAATTTTACTCAATTTAACAGCACAGGAGAAGTCACTGTAAAGCTGAAGTACCCAGATTCAATCACCGAGTGGATGATACAAGCTATTGGAGTAACACCTAACAATGGAGTTTGCATATCTGAACCCTTAAACGTAACGGCATTCCGGGACTTTTTCATCCAACTCGACCTACCCTATCAGGCAGTGCGCATGGAGCATATCGATGTGAAAGCAACAGTGTTTTTCTACGGGGATGGAGGATCCAACAGTATGGTAATGACACACCAAACAACGTTGAAACAATATTGCTTTAACGTTATTTCAACGTCATAACGTTCAATCAACAATATTTCAGCGCCATTTCAAGGTTGAATTTAAATATTTAAAATTAAATCTGTAGTCTTTAAAGGTCACGGCTTGTGTTTTAAAGGGATTTTAACTGGCGTTAAAGATACGTCATCTGTGAACAAATAAGACTGAGATCAGCTGCGCTTCCGCGCAGCTTAATCAAAATTTACCTTTAGGCATATACAATCTGTGAACCCTTGAGAATGTATAAATGAAACAGTGCGCAAATGCGGAGGTTATTATCAGCATTGCTTTACGCACATGGCTATATGTCCCTCTACACACAGACTGTCATACAGTTTTGATGAAGATTGACGGCTTTGTGTAGAATCGCAAATGGTTGTCAGTCTATCAGGTGGAAATAAATTCGAAATACATAGTAGAAGATCAGATCATGCTACTCGGTTTAACTTTACTTTTAGCGGTTCCGTTGCCTTGTACTTAAGATTGTTGTCTAAACCTTTATGGGGCTGTTCTTTGTATAAGCCTCTACAAAAATTATGTTTTTCGTTCCAATAAGTAGAGTAATTTGGCGTCCTGATATTACTGCTCAACAGTACAGATAGTATGACAGTGTTCCATGTAGAAAAAAGTATTTTTGTAGAATCCTGCCTTTGGTGATTTGCCATCTCCTTTAATGACTTGTTTTCAGAAAGGGGCGAAACAGGGTTTATATTTGGTATAGAATAATACTTATATAGACTGTAAAGCCTTGCAAAAACTATCTATCTGTCTATAAAGCTACTATATGTTACAGTATTCTTTTACAAGGGTAAGTGTGTGCCCCAAGGCTCACTTGTTTGGCATACTTTGTAATGGAAATAACATATTTATTCCTCACAGGTGTCATTATATATGGATGGCCAGGAGGATCTGTGCTCCAACACCAGGCCAGGACGCAAGTCTAAAAAAGTTGAATTTGAAATGAGTCCAAACAGTGCACATGAAGTGCGATTTCCTGTCATCCCTATGGCAGCGCCAAGAAAGTATCCGATCAAAGTAACCGCTATAATGACCAAGAAAGGTGTAGGACAGGTTGATGCCATTGAGAAAAATCTTTATGTCATTGTAAGTTATTATATCATTTTAGGCACGACACGACAAAGCCAGCAAAAGGGCATAAAGCATGATCCTCCCAATCTGACAAGAGTATTCGCTGTCTGGATGGAGCAAGCTTAGATCCTTAGCAACCCTTGAAGTGCACAACGAAGACTCTGATAAGACTTGGCGGATGCCTAGGCTGATCCGAGTCTTCGCTTGGCGCAAACGCCTCTTTGTTGGTTTTTAGTGTCGCGGCTCAAAATGTTGAATTTAACGGTGTATATTTTAAAAGGTTCTACTGTCCATAACTCCTGTTGCAGCTGTCCTTTGTTGACCGAATTCAGCAAGTGTTTTTGGTGGCAATTATTCTTAAAGGCGGTTTAAATATCAATAGTTAAAGTTTTACAAATCAAAACGCATACGCCTTTGCCGAAAACTAACTTGTCTGCATATTGCATGACCTCATTTGTTTACTATAATTGTTTATTTATTGTTTTGGTGTGAGATTTCCAAAAGGAAAAAATCTTACCTCTGATTCCAAGTCAATGATGGGGTAATTATAATTTTATATTAAGCCAGGGACGACTCTTAATGCAATTAAAAATCATAATACCCATTTATAATACCCGGAGCCTTTTTGTCTGTTGCTTGGTCCACCGGGGCTCAACTGGTGACCTTCTTTTGCTTCAGATTTCCAGTGGGGTTGTTTGGCAGGACAGGGATCTCCACCTGTCAGACGGCCCGTTGTATCTGTTGAGTCCTCGTCTTTGCTTCTTCATGGTGTTGAAATTTGATTTATGTGTTTACCGTGATGATTCATTGACGAGTTAGAGGGTTATCATGCGAACCGAACAACCAACTAAATGTTTTGTACCACTTCAGAAACTGAGGGTGAGGTTGGGCCTGTAAAATCGATTTAAGCCCCCCAGTAATTCATTACTGACCGTTCCAAGGCGGTAGTTCTGTTGTGGTTCTCTGTTGCCTGTTTTTGGTGTCAGAGTTTCTGTGATGTTTTACCTTATGTATGTTCTTATTATTTTTGGTTCGGTTTGGGTTGCTGAGTGGCCACCTTTTGGGAACAAGCTGCTCACTCGGTTGGCCATATGTTCTCTGTATCTTGATTATTTGTAATCTTAGTTGTTTCCAACTATGGTTTGAGGGCTGGATTTGGATTTTGATTGTTTCAGTTCCTGGTCTTTGCATACTTTTTACTTATACCATCAGAAAGCACATAGTCAATGATCAGAAGGCTGCATGCAGTTTTATTCACACCTTTGCATCCTTTAGCGTTCCCGCAATAATTTTTCTATGTATGCCATTTTAGAGTTGAACATTCCAGTTTACCCATACGCCTTAATTTTTCTAACATTTGTTTTTCTCAATTACTCAATAGATAAACGTATAATCCATGGGATAATTGTCAATAAAATGCAGTTAACTTGTCGTGAAGGAATTTTAACTCAGCTGCAACTTGTATAAATTATCAACAACCGATACTTGAATGTTAAAACACTTAAGAAAATAGTTGAATGTGCAAACAGCAAAGATCAATTTGAGGCGGGTCATTATATTATGAACCTCAAAAATTTCGCACCGCTTTTATTGTGTCCTTACATTTATGGGAGATATATATTTTCCTTTCGTTTATCTATATTTATACCCCCGACATACGAAGTATGTCGAGGGGTATATAGTTTTCGTCTTTCTGTCCGTTCGTCCGTCCGTCTGTCCGTTCGGTCGTTTGTCCGTCCGTCCGTTAACATTTGCGTTAAAGTTATGCGTTAAGTTTTTTCTTTGCTTATATTTCCAATATCCTTTGATGGAACCTTTTGGTATGTGACTAGGTATACTTCTGGGTTCATGTAGGATAGCTGACATCATCTGGATGCTGCTGCTGACCCAAGGTCAAGGTCACAGACTTAAACATTTGCGTTAAAGTTTTGCGTAAAGTTTATATTCTTCTTTTATATTTCCTTTGATGGATCCTTTTGATATTTGACTAAGTTTACTTTTAGGTTCACACAGAATAGTAGACATCATCTGGATGATGCTGCTTACCAAAGGTCAAGGTCACAGACTTGTATATTTGCGTTAAAATTTGTGTTAAGTTTATAAACCTTGCTTATATTCCCAGCATCCTTTGATGAAACCTTTTGATACCTGACTAAGTTTACTTCTTTGTTCCTGCAGAATAGTTGACATCATCTGGATGCTGCAGCTGACCTAAGGTCAAGGTCAAAGCCTTAAACATTTGCTTTAAAGTTTTGTGTTAAGTTTATATTCTTCTTTTATACTTCGAATATCCTTTGATGGAACCTTTTGATATTTGACTAGGTTTACTTTTAGGTTCATAGCTGCTTACCAAAGGTCAAGATCACATACTTGTATATTTGCGTCAAAGTTTTGCGTTGAGTTTATATTCTTTATTTTGATGGAACCATTTTAAGGTGACTAAGACTCTGTATAAGACTGGTTTCATTAGGCGGTGGTTTCTTAAGGCGGTGGTTTCATTAGGCGATAGCGCTGGTCGGGGGTATACGTGAGCCCCTGCTCACTTGCTCTAGTTTGTAAGACATAGGTACGACATAGGTAATGTACAGCATAAGTAATCCATGTTCAGTCATGCGAGAAATGAAACTGGTAAAGCTGGTTAAACAGGTTTTCTGCCCATGCTGCATTAATGCCAGCCGAAGTAAAGTGCGTGTCAGTTAAATTACACAGCACATGAAGACAGGTACCGAAAACCTCTAAACATTCATTCAATTAAATGTGTTTCTGAGTTTCCAGTTAACCTGTCTTTAGGTCCACCTCAGTTATCAAACAACTCTCTTAGTGGCCAACATTGCCAGTCCAAAAGTTGTGTTTTCAAGACGAAATGACATGTGTTAAGCAAAGACCTGCTTTAGACAGGCAGTTTTATTCTTTCTATCTGTGATTGCTTAAAATGGCTTTACTGAACACGATGCACAGACTTTTAGTGAAGAATTTTTGAGCCGCGACAGTACAAAACCAACAAAGTGGAATGTGCGCCAAGCGAAGACTCAGATCAACCTTGCTAATGCCCTGTTTGATGAGAGTATTCGCTGTCGGTGTGGACGTAGCAGAGACCCTTAGGTACCCTTTTAGCGCACAACAAAGACTCTGAACAGACTGGGAGGATGCCCAGGATGATCTGAGCCTTCGCTGGGTGCACATGCCACTTTGCTGTTTTTGTCGTGTCGTGGCTCATTAGTATGCCGTATGATTTCAAGGCAGCTGCAGTGACATGGATTAATACAGGGATTACACTTAAAGCATCGGAGCTACTCAGAAATGTTTAAACAGAATTGATACCAATTGATTTGATTTAAACAATACTTTATTAATCAATTCACTATTGATTTCATAATAGGTTTCCGCGGTTTGTGATGCTGCTTTTCAAGGGGACATATCTTTGGGTACTCTTCTTACTTGAATTATTTATTCAATTTACTGAATTTAAATGTCATTGAAGGACTCAATAAATATACCCTAAAACTGTACATTTGTGCTTGATTTAAAGTACAGGTTTCAGAATCTGAAGTTACAACAATAAGTGGTGCATTATTTCTGAGAGTCTGTATAATATAGATCAGGCGAACCATTTCTTTTAAAATTTTGCGGACATAGCTTGTTTTCGTTTGCTTTTTGGAACTTTAAGCGTTAAGCAAACGTATGTACTCTGATAGTACATTTTGGCTCTGCACAGGACAGACAAAGCAAGTGTTTTCTTAATGTAAGTATAGTTTGGCTTTTTCAATATTTCATTCCATCAGTGTTAGACATGTATATGGTTTTATGTAAATTCTAGAATGAAGGTAAAGAAACACTGATAGAGCTTCGTTCGTGCTTAGATCCTATGAAACAGTTAGAAGACTGCCAAAGCAGCGAAAGAATGCGTGGTAAGTATGATCAACATGAAATTGAATGGATAGACTATAAAGAAAAGAATTTTTATTTTTGCATATTAATCAATAACTCCTAAAGTCCCCTAGACATAGACGTAGGAGCAGCGGCTGGGGTAAAGGCCAATCCCCCTTCCTTCATCCTACATTCAGTTATTTTGGGGAAGGTCCCAAATGATTAAATAGTATTTTATATACGTCTGTAAAAAAGGGCAAAATTGATTACGTGTAAACGGGCATTGTTCAGGGACTAATACAATCAAATTACACATCCAAACCACGATACTAAATTGACAATATAAGCATGAGGTAACAACACACGCAAGACAATACGAACGGATGAAAAAATGGAAAGCTATTTTTCCAAGCAAATGGTAAAAAAGCTAGCCTCAACCAAACAAAACATATATCTATTGTGTCGTATTTACATCCCAGCAAATACACAACTGTGAATCAACTTTGAATTGAACCTTGATTCAATGTAAACACGATGAAATAACGTTGTTTCAACGTTGCATGTCCAGGAGGATGCACGTAAGACTTAAAAGATTTTATTTTTACTACACTGCAGTTTGTGTTGTGGCGTGTGGCGGCCGTCAAACGTCTCCCCGTACATCATAAATAGTGCAGATGATATTGTATTTCCGCCCTTTAAGATCAGATGATATATTCTGAGCAATCTGAAATTTTAGATCAGTTTAGACGATGTACTAGATTATATTTGGACCACTTTTGATACGTATCAGTCTTTGAATCGACTGCCAAACTAAAATCAATCAGCTACAGTATGCTTCTCTCTGGTTTCATCCCCAGATATTGTCAGGGTCACTGATGAGGCTTTATGAGTCGAAACTACGTAGTCTGACCCATGTTCCATCTTCTGAATGTGTTCTCTGCTCTTGAACTGTTTAAGATTTTCACTACACTGCAGCTGGTGTTGTGCCGTGTTGCGGCCGTAAAACGTCTCCCCGTACATCATCCATAGTGCAGATTATATTTTATTTTCGTCCTTTAAGACCAGAACGTCTCCTCGTACATAATCCATAGTGCAGAATATATTTTATTTTCGTCCTTTAAGACCAGATAATATACTCTGGGAAATCTGAATTTAATTTAGATTGGTTTAGACTATGTACTAAATCACTGTCTTTTGTATTATTTGGAGCATTTATTTTACTTATCAGTCTTTGAATCAACTGCCCAATTAAAATCAATTAATTATAGTATACTTCTCTCTGGTTTCATGATCAGATATTCTCAGGGTCACTGATGAGGCTTTATTTGCCGAAACTACATAGTCTGGTCCATGTTCCTTCTTCTGAATATACTCTCTTCTCTTGAAGGAACTTTTTAAGATTTTAAGATTTTAATTACTTTGGAATGAAAGAGAGCTACCACTGCAAAAAAACGACACAACAAACGATGACGGTGTGATGAACAATAACAGACTCAAGACCTTAAAGGACCATTAGTAAATAATGTGGGGAACGGGGAGGGGTGAGGTAGGTAGGGTTATTTATTAAACTTTACATAGCCAAAACTCTTGTTATTGCTTTAATCCTGATTCAAGTTTGAAAATATGGTAAAAAAATCGATTTCTTGGTATTCTGATAAAGATGACATTAATTGAATGTAGGCTCTGCCTAAGACTATGCTTTAGGCGTATACTTAGCTTCAATAGGATACTCCCATGCAGACACATAACGTAGACTCTACTTTGAATCCATGATGATTCAATGCTGTGTGCCTGGTGTACTTTCTTGAAAGGGTATTCTTCTTGGACAAGTCGATAGTAAAACCTATTGTTGTGCCTTTTCAAAAACATGGCGGAAAATATGGATTTTATGTTTTAATAAAGCACTTGTCGGTAATACGAGGGGCGTTCATTTAATGTTGTCATTGGGGTTCTACAGGGCTCGTTATTAGCCCCATTCACATTTCGTTTACTTCAAACCTTCGAAGTATTCTCCCTTGATGGAAACACACTTTTCAAGACTCGAAATCCATTCTGTAAAGGCAAAGAAGTAGGCCTTTTTAGGTATTCACTGAAGACACTGGTAAATTGCACTACCAAGTGCACTTCAGGATTCATAACGACGACCAGAAAGGGTTTTCTTTAGTAAAGGAAACAGTAAAAAGTCGCGGGTTCTAAGATCTGGCAAATAAGGTGGATGAGAGAGCTGAACTACCTTTTCCCCTTTCAAGTAGTCTTGGACAAGAACACACTTGTGAGCAGGTGCGTTGTCATGGATAAGACAAAGACCTCTTAAACCGGTTGAGGGTCTAAGTTTTTCATAGTGTGCCTTTACTTTTGAGTGTATATGATCGAACCATTTTGAACTTTCAAAAACTTTTGAAAGACTGAACGGATTAGACCGATCTTTTATCCTATTATAGAAAATCTCTCCCCCGTGAAATCACCGCAGTTTCCACGTGCTCCTTACAGCCACGCGGTATGGTGGGCCATTAGTGAGACAATTAAATGAACGACCCTCGTATGCTGCTTACGCCATGCGTGAACAGAAAATGTTAACACAATAAATCAGTCCATATTGACTACAATATGTTTATTGACAACACTCATAGAGATGAAACTAACGTAACGTCATGACGTCGTTGCTAAGACATTTATGACGCCACAGTTAAGACAGTAACAATTACTCATGTATGGATCACAAAATAGCCTCCCCTGGACAGTGTGCTTGTAATTAACATTGATTATATATTTTGTTTTATATATTATTTATTTTTATTTTTCTACACCAAACGGATCAAAACATTTGCTGACAAGATCTGCTACTTTTCCTTGTTTCAGCTTTGTGCTCATTGCGATTGTTTCATATGCCATGTCTGGTCTGGCACCTTGAACCGCCCAGTTTAGTTGTCCTATCAGTTGTCTGTACAGTGTTTGTTCAGTCTCATTCAACAGTTCACTCTTCTCTGAAGCTCGCCCAGGATCTAAAGTGACATTCTTCATGTTCTCAATGTACTCGGAGTGATCTAGAACTATCTTGTCTGGAGACCCGCTGTATTTGAAAACCAATATATTTGAATGTTCCCGCGTCAATTTTCCAAGCAGAGAATCTTGCTCGTAGTTTTTCCATTAGTTTATCAAAACTTGGATCTCCTGCATGCAGAAAACCATCTACGTGACAGCAGACCATCCCCTCGAGCTTTTTATTTCCCTGAATATAGAAGACTGCTGGGTCCAATTTGCATTGGGTAAAGCCAAGTTTTAGTAATTCCTCTTTTGCACGCTCGTAAAACTGCCTTGCACCACCTTTCAAACCATATAAACCATGCCATAGTTTCCATATTTTTCCTTGTTGGGTGTTACTTTCTTTTGGGCGTTTAATAAACACTTCCCTTTCTAGTTCTTTACCTTGTAGAAAGGCAGATTTAATGTCCGTTGTTTTCACTGTCCACTGTTCAAGTGCTGCAACGGACAGAAATAGCCTCATAGCACCCTTACTGACTGTAGGGCTGTCTGTAGGTATCTTTAGATCTTTTTCCTGAAATCCTTTGACCACTAACCTGGCTTTTGTTTTTCCCTCTTTATTGGTGATGACCCATCGAGTCGACAAAGTTCCTTGTCCACAGTCCATCACTTCTTCGTATGTTTCAAACTGGACTAATTTGTTCAGCTCATTTTCCTTTGCCATGATGATGTCTTTGCCTTCTGATGTTCTGCTATCAGTAGTTGTTGTCACGTTTATTTCAGTTTCTCCCATTCTAGTGAGCCGAGGTCAATGCTCCTCTCCTCATTGTTTTCTGTTCTTATGTTGTACCACGTTTTATACTTTCCTGTTGCTTTTCCTGCTCGACCCGTAACAGTGCCAGCAACCCATTCATCGTTCATTTTGTATTTGACAACATCATTTATTTTGACCAACTTTGGTTGGACCGTATCTTGGTTTCTGTCTCTGTTCTCAGCCTGATCTCGTACTTCTGGCATTTCAACTGGAGCTGGCACAGTTTCTGATCTAATCTCCCTATCATGTTTCTTTCACCCTCCTCATCTTTCTTATCAAAACTGTCTCTATGAAATTTATCCTCTATATGTTCATCATGTATTTTAGTGAGCCTATTTGGAGATACTCTGACGAAAATTCCATCGTGTCTTATAAATACCACTTTTCCATCTTGAAATTAACATGGGCAGGTCCCAACCATCTTTCTTTCCCTTCCCGCTTGTAAAAGACGGAATCTCCATTTTCAAAACTTTGTTCTGCAGCTCTCACTTTGGTGCGCAAAGCTCTCCTTATTCTTTCATCAGATTCAGCCTGTATGTATGCTTTTCGTGCCTCATACAGAGTATTTAGGTGATTTGCAAACACTTCACTGCTGGTTGTACCCTCAAGTGCTGGTAGCTTGTCTGTCATGATGCCCGGTACATTTGGATTCGTCCAAATACTAGCTGATGGCTACTGAAGCCGTTTCACATGTGTAATGAGTTCCGTGCCATGTTTGCCCAACATAACAGAGTATGACTCTCCGTGTTGCAATTTTCTTCCTCAAGTTTTAACAACATTGTATCAGTCACTGCATGAACATACTCACATAGTCCATATTGGAATGGGCTTTCGGCTGCTGTAGTGACCAAGCGCACATTTAAAATGGACATAATGTCTCGCATTGCATCTGAGCTGAATTCACCCCCGTTGTCAGTCATTATTGATTTCATGATCCCAAAGACTGCGACCGATCGTTGCATCATAACATTTATAACATCGCTTGACCTCTTTCTTTGAATGAAAACAGAAACAGTATACCTGGACCACATGTCAATAATATGTAGGATCCATTGTCTTTTCCACTGCTTTAAGTCCATAGCTATTTTTTTCATTAAGCCGAGATGCCATAGGCAAGCCAACTGCTGGACGTGGGGGTGTTTTCATATACATTTTACATCAGTTGCATTTCTTACCAATGTCCTCAAGTATCTCCTGCCATTCATCTTTCCAGTGACCTGCATCCTCAAGAAGAGACTTCAGCTTTTTCAATGGTGGGTGAGCAAACTGTCTGTGTAGTTTTTGCAGTGTTTTTTATCTGTCATGACTCCCCATTTCCCCAAAATCCACTGAAAATACCTCCTCCACTGGTATCTTTTCTGCTCTATCTATTGAAATGCAATAATGCCCTGAAGTGGTCAGATTCAGAGCAATATCTTTACCGAAAATTATTGCACTTTCGAGATCAATTTTCACACCTGCTCTTTTCAAGGCTCTCCTAGATAACAGCAATGGAATGTCAGACTGTACCACGTCAGTTGTGATTATCACATATTTCCCGCTATTACTGCGGGAGGCAATATTCTCCTTTAGATTTCAGACGTTCTCCGCCTCCAAACTTAAATGTTCTCTGACCCACAGTTTGTTTGATTTTCCTTCTGTCCTTCTCATTCAGTGAATTGAGATAATTCTCTAACCAGCTTTCCCCGCATACTGTACTACTACATGCGCTGCCTAACACAGCACAGCTACGCGCATGAATGCCCATTTGGATAATGTCTCCTTTATGATAGCCAGTGAACAGCACATCATGCTCGTTCTCTGCAATATTGACTCTAGCCTGTTTTTGTTGCATATTTGTTTTAGCTGTGTTTTCCCAGCTATGTGGGCATTTAGCAACAAGGTGCCTAAAGGATCCACGACATCTGCATGTAAGTGTCTTACCATCTGGCCCAGTTGGATTCATCTGCCTCTCCTGTTGTGCTTAACTACCATGACTGTATCCCCATTTTCCTTTCTTTCCTGCCTTTCCTCCACGCGACTGTTTAACGTAGCCTGCTGCTAACAACGCCTCTTCATTCTCTCCTAGAAACGCTGGTTCTAGTTTCATTCCAGAGCTTGAACTCCCATTTCCTGCTGTGAGATCATCTTTGAACTTTTTAAGTGAGTTCATAGCCTCTTCATACAATCTTGGTTTGTTTGAGTTATGCATACCTGTCAGCACCAGCAAGGTCTCCTCTTTACTGATGTTTCTTTTCTCAGAAGCTTGAAAGCCAAAATTTCTGGAGGCCAACTTCTCTATTTTCCTGTACCTGGAATCAAAGGAGGCAATATACTCTGATATACTCATCCAATCTTTTCTCTGGAAATCCTCAAAATCTCCAAATGTCTCTGAACTGTAAGCTAAATCATCCTTTTTAAGATGTTTATCTAGAAAAACAATGAGGGTATCTAATCCATCCTCTTTTTTTAAGTCATCAATACTTATTTTTTCAAACACCTTCATCCTGATCTGTGTCCTATCATTCTTTGGTAATGATAAAGTTATAACTACTCCCTGCTTTTCCTTTCTAAGGTGTGTCACTTCTCTCCAAGCTGATAATTCCTCCTTATACAACTCATACGGCTCCGACCCCAGAGTAGGCGGATCAATCCTTGTCGCCGTTATGGAATTATTATTCACTTCCCAGTCTTGTTCAGCTCTCCTCGGATTGCTGTTGACTTCCTACTAATTACTGTCCTCAGACAGTAAAAATATCTGCTTTCCCGCTCTGCTACCACTTACTCATGTATGGATCACAAAATAGCCTCCCCTGGACAGTGTGCTTGTAATTAACAGAAAAACCTTGACTCGCGTTGTTTGGCAGTTCATCCAATTTTGTATAATTACCCATAATTCAATGTACCAGCTATGATACGTCAAAACAAGGTTTTGTTTGCCTCTTGCGAGAATAAGAATTTAAACGCCTTCGCTATTTTTTTTCAAAAGTTCTGTACGCAAATTATCTCTTGGTACATTCTAAATTTCAAAACTACGCTATGTTTCATACATCTTTACCCATAAGGACGTAATAAATTGCTACGCTAACAGAAAGAACCGTATCCTATCAATGTACAATGCTAAAATGAATGAATTTTAGATTTTATTTTACAAACTAAATGAACTCGGGTTTTTCCTTTTTCGGAAAGTTTTTACCTTCATACTTTCCGCCAGGTTTTCAAAGGGAGATACGTTTTGTGTATTCTTTTTCTCCCCAGGGATATGAAACCCTTCCAAGTAGATATTTACGCCTAAAGAAAACAATTTGCTCCTTGAAGAGCAAATTTATTTAATTTATTAGTTGATCATCGTTAAAATGAGAGACAAAAGCAAAACCTTCTTTGTTGCAGTCCTGTTGGTGCACATCCACCTGTAATGCAAAGTAAACATTACATGAGCCGCGACACGATAAAACTAACAAAGTGGCTTATGCGCCATGGGAAGACTCAGATCAGCCGCGGCATCCCGCCAGTCTAATCAAAGGCTTTGCTGTCCACACAGAGATAGCGGAGACCCTTAGCTACTTTTAAAGCTTACAGTGAAGCCTCTGATCAGATTTGGCGGATGCCCTGGCTGATATGAGTTTTGGTGGGTTCACATGGCACTTTGTCCGTTTTGGCGTGTCGCGGCTCAGTCATTATTCCATTTTTGTATTATGTTTTGATACAGTTTTCAGAATATTGCTATTACCATCCTTACTTTCAGTGACTTACCAAGGTGGTGAAGTACCAACACAGATCATCACCATTGAGCTTGCGCTCCCCCCACACATACAAGGTACCGGGCAAGGTGTGGCTTACATATACAGTAAGTACCAGGCAGTTACCCTTGTTGCAAACAACCGGCACTTTCTGCAAAATATGTCACATTTCTCGCGGGTAAAGCTAGGAAATGTCATTCGGTTAAGTTGGGCAGCTATATAATAACCTTACGCCCGAAGAGCCATGTTTTCCACACCATACACCAAGTTTACACTGTCTTCATTGTGATTATATATATTTTTTGATAAACTGTCTTGTTCCTTAGAAAGCTATTTCAACACAAAATAAGGCTTATTTCTGTTAGAAGTCTTTTTTTTTCATTTTCATTTTCAAGTGTTGTATTGTTTTCCTGCCGGTTCTATATTTGTTTTCAAAAGAACCGAAACAGCAGACGGCACAACTACGTGTTGATTGGGATGAAAAATCTTCTCTTGAATGACTTCAATTATCTAAATCAGTCTAATGAAATTCTGCTAAAAGATGGGATTTTCCCTTCCAAAACAACCCCAAATATGTAAAATAGTTAAGTAAAGAGTAAAACATTTTTGGGGATTGTTTCGAAACGGAAAAACTTCCGCCTTGTAACCAAAGAAATACGATAATCAAATTTTATATTTTCGGGTTAATAACTCGATTATCGATTCGGCATTATTTTTCTAAACGTAAAATTTGAAATGCACTCATTGAACATAAAAATGCATCATTTTTCTTTTGCTATATGTTTTTGGTATTTTTCTTGCATAGTTTCGTCTGGAGAGGTTTCACATGACTCAAAGTTTCTTTCGGTTTTCCGGTTGACCCATATTTTGCGACTAGGACCTTTCCTAGGTAATTATGTCCTCCACACCAAAGGTGAAGGGAGACTAATCGGTTTTAGTTCATTTCGTCGGTGGCGGTATGACTGTTTGTATCTTGTATATTTCTTCAATCAGTGGTTTCAGTTTTAAGCTTAGAAAGGCTTTTTCTAAATTCTATCGCAGACACCATGTATTGGTTTCAAAATTTGATGTCGGATTAAAATATCTTTTACACCAAGGCCTATCGGAACCAGAATTTTATGGTGACCTAGTATACAAATTCAAAAATATTAAGGGTAGGACTGATTTTTCTGATCAATTCCGTAAAATAATAATACGTCACAAACGTATTGGCTATAATTTAAATGTTATGCGACAGTCTGCATGCTTAGTGATTAACCCAATCACGGTTGATAGCTTTGCTGCACTCTTTAATTGCACACCGGGGGATCGGGCGTCAGACTCTATGATGGCCCCGACCTAAAGCTATATATTTTAGTTGGTTGGGACCGGAGCCTTTTTGTCTGTTGCTTGGTCCACCGGGGCTCAACTGGTGACCTTCTTTTGCTTCAGATTTCCAGTGGGGTTGTTTGGCAGGCCAGGGATCTCCACCTGTCAGACGGCCCGTTTTATCTGTTGAGTCCTCGTCTTTGCTTCTTCATGGTGTTGAAATTTGATTTATGTGTTTACCGTGATGATTCATTGACGAGTTAGAGGGTTATCATGCGAACCGAACAACCAACTAAATGTTTTGTACCACTTCAGAAACTGAGGGTGAGGTTGGGCCCGTAAAATCGATTTAAGCCCCCCAGTAATTCGTTACTGACCGTTCCAAGGCGGTAGTTCTGTTGTGGTTCTTTGTTGCCTGTTTTTGATGTTAGAATTTCTGTGATGTTTTACCCTATGTATGTTCTTATTATTTTTGGTTCGGTTTGGGTTGCTGAGTGGCCACCTTTTGGGAACAAGCTGCTCACTCGGTTGGCCATATGTTCTCTGTATCTTGATTATTTGTAATCTTAGTTGTTTCCATCTATGGTTTGAGGGCTGGATTTGGATTTTGATTGTTTCAGTTCCTGGTCTTTGCATACTTTTTACTTTTACAAACATAGCGTGAACTCTTCATTGTGTCAGCCCAGTGAGCTGCCGAAGTTTTATTGAGTCTGACCTAATTTTCAAGGTCACTGGACGTCTAAGACTGTTAAAGTTTGTGCGTCAGCATCTGCTCTCATGTGACAATTGCTTGTACTCACAATATCTCTTGAACCGATTGGTGAAATTTCACCCAACTTGAATGGATATATCATTGGGACAAAATGAAGCGGTGAATAGATTTTGGTGACCTTATTTTCAGGGTCACAAAGTACTTAAATATGTGACATTTTCAGGAAAATGGATATTTGTCTTGAGTGTTTGGCTTGATTCCTGCCAAACATACATAGATATACAATGGGACAATATCAGGTGTTAAATATCATGACCTTAACTTTATTTTTAAGGTCAAATGCTAACTCATATTTTTTTCCTTCCTACAAATGATATATTTTTGGAACAAATATATTGATATTCATCAGCTTTGTATGAATATATTATTGTGATGGGTTTAAAATGTTTAGACTGGTGACCTTGACTTCTTTTTCAAGGTCATTGTATTGTATGTAAGCTATCTTTTGAACAAGTGGATGGATTTTCACTAAGCTTGCATAGATATATCATCGAGACAAGTTCAAAAAGCTGAATAGAGATTGATGACATAGACCGCTTTTCAAGGTGGCATGAGAGCGTACATGTAAGTATGCAAAAAATCAGAAAAAATATGTATCTTTTGAAAGTCTGGCTTGATTTTCACCAAACTTGCATCGATATACCCTTGGGACAACCCTAACAAATGGATTTTCACTTAACTTACCACGATATATCATTGAGGCAAGTTTACACTGCTGATTTGACTTTGATGACATAGACTCCATTTCTTGAACCAGAATCTGTAATGTAAGGAGACTTTAATGGATATACAACTACGACAAATTGAAAAGATGGTGAGATTTTGGTTTGGTGAGCATGACTCAATTTCCAAGGTCACAGAAGGATTTTAAATGCTCTTCAATATTATCACATCTTTAGACCAATATGAAACCTGATCATGTCGATAGATTATATCACCATAGCAGTCTTTTAAGAGTATCAAACGAGGAGTGGGAACTCAGTCGTAGGTAATTAGAAAGGATGGGAAGGGAATGGTGGTGGGACATCCAGTTTTCTCTGAAAAACATTTCTTGTTATACCCCCGCTTTGAAAAAGTGGGGGGTATACTGGTTTACATCTGTCCGTCCGTCCGCCTTTCCGTCCGTCCCCTTTTAATCAAATTTTTCGTCAAAGATTTCTTCACAACCATACAAGCTAGAGTAGTCATATTTGGTATGCAGGTTGATGACGACATATTGTATCGTGGGATTGTGAAACCAGCCTTCTTCCTGCTTATTATACCCTGTATTTGTCCAATTTTCTTTCTTTACATACTTTTAGTAATGAAATTTTTCGTCAAAGATTTCTCCACAACCATGCAAGCTAGAGTAGTAATATTTGGGATGCAGGTTGATGACGGCATGTTGTATCGTTGGATTGAGAACCAGCCTTCTCCTGCTTATTCTTTCCTGTATTTGCCCGATTTTCTTTCTTTCCATACTTTGAATAATGAAATTTTTCGTCAAAGATTTCTCCACAACCATGCAAGCTAGAGCAGTCATATTTGGTATGCAGGTTGGTGACGACATGTTGTATCGTAGGATTGAGCACCAGCCTTCTGCTGCTTATTGTTCCCTGTATTTGTCAAATATTCTTTCTTTTCATACTATGAATAATGAAATTTTTAGTCAAAGATTTCTGCACAACAATGCAAGCTAGAGTAGTCATATTTGGTATGCAGGTTCATGATAACTTATTGTATCGTGGGATTGCAAACCGGCCTTCTCCTCATATTCTTCCCTGTATTTGTCAAATTTTCTTTCTTTCCATACTTTTAATAATGAAATTTTTCGTCAAAGATTTCTCCACAACCGTGCAAGCTAGAGTAGTCACATTTGGTATTCAGGTTGATGACGACATGTTGTATCGTGGGATTGAGAACCAGCCTTCTCCTGCTTCTTCCCTGTATTTGTCCGATTTTCTTTCAGTCCATGCTTTGAATAACGAAATTTTTCGTCAAAGATTTTTCCACAACCGTGCAAGCTACAGTATTCATACTTGGTATGTAGGTTAATGACAACTTACTGTAACGTGGGATTGCAAACCAGCCATCTCTTGCTTATTCTCCTCTGTAGTTATCCACCTTTCTTTCCATACTTAAAATAATATTTTTTTGTCAAAGATTCCTCCACAACCGTTCAGGCTAGAGTAGACATATTTGGTATGCAGTTTGATGATGACTTCCTGTATCGTGGGATTGAGAACCAGCCTTCTCCTGCTTATTCTTCCCTGTATTTGTCAGATTTTCTTTCTCTCTTCAATTTGAATAATGAAATTTTTGCAAAAGATTTCTATGCATCTTTAAGTTAGAGTAAGGATATTTTGTATGCAGGTTGATGATAACTTGTTGTATTATGGGATTGAGTACCAGTTTTCTCCTGCTTATTCTTCCCTATATTTTTCCAATTTTCTTTCTCTCCTGACTTTGAATAATGCAATTTTTTGTAACAGATTTCACAGCAACCATTCAAGTTTGAATGTTCATATTTGGTATACAGACTGATAAAGACTTCTTTCTTACATGTATTTATTACTTTTTCTTTCTGTCTATGTGAAATCATTTTATACCGTATTACATAGAAAGGAATTAATATAGAATATTGATATTTGGTATACATGGTGACAATGAGTTCTCTTGCTATGCTTTTGTAACGAAAATAACACCATTTGATTTAAGCAGCTAAGCGGGGGTACAGTCGGATTCTTCGACAGTTCTAGTTTAAATACTTTTGCATGTTGCAATGCAATGGAAGACGTAGTTCAATCGGTTATAATGGGAAGAGTTGAAAGATTTATAACATTTCCTAGAGGATGTGTTGATCAGAAAATAATTCGGCTTACACTGCATGCGTATGTCACAGGAGGACCCAAATATTTAAAAAAGTTCAGAACAAATGATGTAACTCTTGAAATCTCCCTTGATTCCCACCAAACTTGCATAGTTATACCTTTGGGACAGCCCAAAACAGATGACTGTGGTTTGGTGACCTTGACATTATTATCAAGGTCGATAGCCAACTAACAATTATTAATTTTCCCTAACAATGAAATATTTCTCGAATTAGTGGATGGATATTCATTAGATTTGTATAAAAAAATATCAGACTTGATTGATTTTTATGATCTTGACCCTGTTTTCTAGATTATTGTCTTGTAAGTAGGAAATCTTTTTAACTTCAGAATGTAATTTTTATAAACTTGCATGGACATACCATCGAGGGTAGCTTTAATAGGTAACTAGATGTTGATGAGGTTGACCCCATTTTCAAGATAATGGTAGCTGAAAACAATTTTTGCTAAGAATATATTTCTTGAACCAGTGACTGGAATGGTAGGAGACTTTTATGAATATGTAACTACATGTACGACAAGTTGAAGAGATGATCAGAGACACCATTTTCAATGTCACGGACGGTTTTTAAATGCTCTTCAATGTTGTCATATCATTAGACCAAACCTGATCATGTTGATAGATTATGTCAGAATGGCAATATTTCAGGATCATGAAGCGAGGGTTGTGGACTCAGTCATAAAGGGATTAGAAGGGATGGGAAGGGAATGGTGGTGGGACATCCATTTGTTTTTTTCTGAGAAACATTTCTTGTTTATATACTTTTGCAGGTGACAATGCAATGGAAGACGTAGTTCAATCAGTCATAATGGGAGGAGTTGAAAGATTTATAACTCTTCCTAGAGGATGTGTTGAACAGACAATAATTCGGCTTGCACCTCTTGTGTATGCGATGAATTACCTAAAATTAACAAAGCAAATCACTGAGGATATTGAACGGAATGGAAACAGTCACGTTAGAGCTGGTTAGTATTTTGATTGTGATTAACATCACTACCAGTTTCTGGACTTCAAGTTAAATGTGATGTTACTTAAAATTTCTAGACGGTACACGATGTTTTTTACTTGCGATGATCGTTGGTTGAAACATATTTATTCTTTTTTAAAATTGTAACATTCATAAATATATATAGTATACAATACAGGCTTGGGATAAGAACAAAAGCTTGACGCTTATAGAATTCTTCTCCCTAATATAAAACAACTGTATACAGTATGGCGGATATTTATGTAAAGTACAAAATATTAAACCAATTTAACTTGATATTCAGGTACAAAAAGAAATGAACAAAGTTAAAGTACAAAAAGAAATTATCAAAGTTTAGTGATGGTCGTTAATGTAGCTCAGTTTGTAAAGGAGGATGATGGCTGACCATCTATGATTTTGATAAGCCTTAAAAGATCTCAGGGTTTGCCACGTTTAGATAAAGCATTTCTTGTTAAACTGAGTATGTATAATATTGCAGATGTATTGTTCTGCTTTGTTGTTTATGTTTCACACACAGTTTTCGTTCATTGCCTTGGCTGGGTTGTGTTCTGTAATTGTGTCATTTTCTGGGTATGGTCATTTATGTTTTATGTAATTATTATGAAAATAAGAAACTTGCAGACATGGCACATGATTCATCTCAGATATTCTTGCCATTTTCTGAGGCTCAGCTAGATGTTTGTATGTTGGCATTTCTTTCTTTTTTCTGGAAATTAGCTAAATTACTTTTCATAATGATCAAATGAAATTTTATTTTTGTTCATTTACAATAGGTGTTTTATGGGAATTCCGTTACAAAAAGACTGACCATTCCTACCCACCTTACGCTCGATCAGGCTCAAGCACCTGGTAAGTGCTATTTGTTAATAAGGTTAAGGTCCTTTAAGAGCTCAAGTTGTTTGACAAACATAGCTCAAAAGCAATATAACTTTGGTCTTAGATAATGAGTTGTTGTTTTTTTAAATGAAAATGAAAATTCCGTATGCATTATAGTTACATCAACTGCTACTTATGTTTTCAGTGCAAATTAAGCCTCTATACTCTAGACAACTTCATTATTACTTATTACATTGCTTTACCATTCATAAAGCACTGCAGTTTTTTTTTTTCTTTTTTGTGCTTTAAAGTTTGCTTTTTTACTCACTTTGATTTAAAAATTAGTATTGAACACTAATGTTACCCTGCCGAACAGCTTAAACAGCTTCATTCTTACATCGTCTTATACAGTTCTGGAACGTTCCTGAAGATTTAAGAATCACCCAAGGAAAAGTGTTAGCTGATCGAAAAATTCTGTTTGAACGGAGTATAGAAGTAAAAAGTATGCAAAGACCAGGAACTGAAACAATCAAAATCCAAATCCAGCCCTCAAACCATAGTTGGAAACAACTAAGATTACAAATAATCAAGATACAGAGAACATATGGCCAACCGAGTGAGCAGCTTGTTCCCAAAAGGTGGCCACTCAGCAACCCAAACCGAACCAAAAATAATAATAACATACATAAGGTAAAACATCACAGAAACTCTGACAACAGGCAACAAAGAACCACAACAGAACTACCGCCTTGGAACGGTCAGTAATGAATTACTGGGGGGCTTAAATCGATTTTACAGGCCCAACCTCACCCTCAGTTTCTGAAGTGGTACAAAACATTTAGTTGGTTGTTCGGTTCGCATGATAACCCTCTAACTCGTCAATGAATCATCACGGTAAACACATAAATCAAATTTCAACACCATGAAGAAGCAAAGACGAGGACTCAACAGATACAGCGGGCCGTCAGAACCATAAAAATGAAAATGAGGAAAATAAATTATAATTGGTTTGCTTTTCGACCACAGATACACACATATCTTTTTATTGAATATGGAGAAAAACATAAACGTATTCATACCAATTTTAGTGCGAGAGACTTTAACTTCGTCAGTGTCGCTTAACCCAAAAAGTTTGGATGGCAGGTCTCAGCAGGCAACATAACTGCCAAAATTTTAGTAAAACACTTTATGATGTCATATGTAAGTAAATTTAAAGAGTAACTACACTTCAGGAACTGACTGAATCAGATCCCAAACCCTATCCCCAACATCAAGTTTGTGAAACTCATAAACATTCTTTTATTAAAACTGTCTCGCTTCTTTGTTTGTCCAGAGAAAAATCCGTAATAGTCTTTGCGAGATTAGAATTCTTCTTTTGTTCAGCATAGTGACATTTCCTCCTATTTAGCACGAAACAATCCCGGAAGCGTACCCATTCCACTATGTAGTCTTTAAAAGAGCAAGTCCATATAAACATTAAAATGTTTGGGAGCAAAATGGTGTCGTTGCAAAAAGGGTACACTGTTAATCTTAATAAGAGCCTAACCAACAGACCAACTAATAGATTTGATGCTGTTATAGCGTAGCAAATGCCAGCCTGTTTGCAAATACACTTTTTTTATGGGAAATGACATTGGAAGAAGCTTGAATATTTTTTAACATTCAAACTATTTAGAAGTGACATATAGAAAGCGACATCGTCTCTAAATCCATCCATGGATACTGAAATACATAGGCTCTAGTAATAGGCTGTAATCTCCGTTTGGCTCACCTACGGCAGTCTACTATATTTACTAAATTAATTTACCCGCTTGTTGTCAGAACGTCACAAGTCCTGAATGTACTAGAATGGTCGAATTGGAAACTTTATTGAGCAACTAGCATTCTTTTGCGTTTTATAACTCTCGTCATATTAAATGGGTCATAAACACTCTTGATCCTTTTCACGATTGCATCCAAAACGTATTAAACCAAAATGTATAATGAGGCAAACAAAATAAGTAAAGATTTCAGGTCCTACATGTTTTTAATGTATTTTCCATTTGAAGGTTGACAGCGTTTATTTCCAAAGTGTTCTGTCAAGCGAGGAAAACTGTTGACAGTTCTGTCGACGAGAGCGTTCACATAACTCCAAGCATCAACTGGCTAACATCTCATCAGAACGGTGACGGGTCATTCACAGAGGTCAATTTTGTTAACCATGGCCCATTAATGGTAAGTTCTTATCTCACAAGTTATTGTATCCCAAAAAACTTCCAAAGTATAAACGATTTCATAAATAGCGTTGTCGTTATGAACATATAATCCTACCTTGCCATTATATAGCATGATTATTGTCACACTTAAGAAAAGGATCACCTCTTGCAGTGACTTGTTGAGTAATAATTCATCGTGTGGAGGTCATTTGTAATGTAGATCAAATCATGAGCGCGAAGCTATGTGCATTTCTTTAGACAGAACTTGCTACGCATATAGGGGTGTTTTATTTTTATCTTTACTACAGCTTGCGTGAAAGGACTGAAGGACCAGGTATGGTAGGGCCAATATTTGGCCTCCAGGAAACTCATTTATCACAAGTTGTTTTTTCGATAAAAATGTATACATAGGAAATATCCAACATTGAATGTAACAGCAAACATAGAGTCAACCAGTTTTTGCATAAATACATGTATTTTTTTATCCAGATCCCTAGCAGGTTTTGACGAAAATGACGAATTTGGTAGCCTTTGTGGATTCCAAAATATATTAGCCCAGCCTTCAGCACATTTTTTATTTTGTACACAGACAAAGTTTTGATATAATACGATACCATGAAAATACCAAATATCATGGAGATTGGATATTTGATATAATACGATACCATGAAAATACCAAATATGCTGGAGATTGGATATCTCCATTGCCCTTAAGGAGAAATAACAGAAATTATCTCTGAAAAATAATAATTAACTTCCGATACCTGCATGTCTGCAAATATTTGTTATGAATGTGTTTCTTTTCTTTCAGGGCCTTAGTGAGTCTGGTACTCCGGCTTTGACTGCTTTTATCTTGACAGCGTTACAAGAATGCAGAACTCGAAACACGGTATTTAAACAATATGTATATCATGTGGAAACCTGTCTTTGGCCACGTGCAAATTACACATGCCATGACCAGTCCATGTGCAATATGTACTGATCAAAGTACCGTATTTATTTGATTATTAAACCGTGTTTTTTAATCTCTAGAATGGCCCAAAATATCTAAGCCAGTGTGATGAAATTCAGCAACGAGATGAGTTTACCCCTCCTAAAAGAATCCGAAAATTCTAGATTCGTCTTGTAAGACGGGTCTAGAGTTTTAGGATTATTTTGAAAGATAAAACGTCCGTCCTATAACCAAAAAAATACGGGATGGGCAGTTTGCTTTATTAGACATCTATGTCTAATGAATCTAGTACTGAATAGGTCTTTGGAAAAAGGTTAGACCGGATTAGTTGTCGCAGAACTCAGAATTCTGTTGAAAATGGATCTTATCGAACACTGAAATTATTTCGGTAGGCATGAATATCTGAGCGAATTTCACATGCTCCAAATCAGCTCAGGCTGGTGTAAAAATACGGTTTCTTTCTTTTGGACTTGGCCAAGCTTCCTCATGTTTCACCCCAGTAAATGTTACATTTGTGTGCTGCCTGTTTTATAAAAAAAAGTTTTGTGTCAGTAATTACGACTACTGTTTCCATGTTTTAGTAGCTATCATTCCTTGTCAGTTTTGCGCCGAAGACGAAGGTGCATTTTGGTAATTGATTTCTCCCGTCCGTCCGTGCATTGATACGTGCGTCCGCAACAATTTCCTCCGGATCAAAACATCAAAGTAGTGATGGAATCTTTTGAAAAACATTTGGAAAGAGTGCAGTTTACAAGAGTCATAACTATATCACAAAAATTACAAAGGTTTTTTCTTCCGAATAATTATAATACCAAGCTTGTCTGTATCATGTCTCTGAAAGTGTCCTAGGAGTGGGTATCAAACGAAACTTAATATATTGATAAAGGGCAATCAAAGAAAGTGCAAGAGTCCAAGATTTTTAAACACCAACAAAAATTCAAGAGTACTTTCCCTTCCTAACAAATATCTCTGGATCATATTTTTTAAAATATTTTAAGGGAACTCAACGAAGTAATTTCAAATATTTTTCTTTTCTATTTTTGCATAAGTATGCTTGTCCAGGGTATATCTTTTAAAGTATGAAACGCAATCAATTGAAACTTGATACATTGACAGAGGGCTTTATGATTGAGTGAAGAATTTAAGAATCTTTATCATATGTTTAGTAATTACGGAGTATGTCCTAACAGTTTTGCAATAAGGAGTATAATTTGACAAAACCAATTAAGATAAACATTCCCTAAACGAATCATTATCGTTTATTACACCCTTTCTTGACAATGAATGCTCCCAAAATACGTACTTGTTACACTCAATATTTTTTTTTCTTTTTCATAATCTTGACATCTGCACATTTAAGTATGAATAATCTATTAGTTTTCACATTATGCCGCAACCGAAGTTATTTACTAAAGAGTAGTAAATATCTTTAGTTAAGGTGCAATACACCACGTCTCATTGTGCTATGCCATTGTATAACCTTCTAACTTCCATCCAGTACTTATATTGATAAGTAAAACGTACGTTTTGGTAGATTTGGTAGATTGACACACCGACGAGCAAATCAGCAACTATGAGCTCAATAAGCAAACACAACAAGCCCAGTTTTTCTAGAAATATTGTAATGGTGGGAGATTGGTAATGACTGCATGACTCTTTATAACTGAAACTGAAATCTTTCAGCACATTTAAGCCAAATACTGTTGGCGAGCTTTATATAGTCTAATAGTCAGTATATATTCGATATCCGTCTTCATCTAGAGGCATCCGTCAGTAATTTAAAATATAATTTCTCCAACCATTCATGTGGGTCGCATGATAGCAAATTCAGTATGGAGGCATCCAGACTTTCAGAAAGCGACCATTTGCAAATTCATTGTGAGTAGTTGCAATGAATCATAGTAGGAAAATTCTGTTATAAGCCACATTCGCCGTTTGTATATTAATAGTAAAAAATATCGCCCACCTATTTCAAAATGCAAACTATGAGGAAAAAAATATGAATATTCGTATTCATTTAACTAGGATTCCGACAGGTTGTATATTTCCATTTACTGACAAAGGGTTCATCATTTGAGTTCTACGGAACTTCAAAACTCAACCTTCTTAATCCAAAGTGTGTTACATGTATGTTCACATAATCATGCAATGCATTTTTTAAGGATTCACAATATTTTCTTTTTTATATTTTTTGATGATGTGTTTTTTGTGTTTCAAGAATATTTCACTTATATCCAAGCGATTATTAAGCAGAGTCTGGCGAAAACAGGAGCTTCTTGGCGAATAACTACTGATCTTCCGCAAGCGGAACATGACTTTCTCACTTGTGTGCCGAGTGAGACTCGAACCCATAGCGGCACATGTATGAGACCTAATGTTTAAGAGTCAGCACTCAACTACTAGGCCACGGAGAACCGTTGATTTTTATTCGAAAAATATTTAAGACTCGAATTTGAAGGGAGAAGACATGTATACACAGATAAAGAGTTGAAACGGCAATGATGGATTCACATGTTTGGTCCAGTTTTGAATAAATCTAATTCGAAAAGAGTGAAAGATTCATATTTGAAAGACAGAAGACTTGTATGAAAGGCGTTGAAACATTAAATGATGTATTGATATTTCTAACTTTGGAATGATTTTACAAATAATTGAAACAGGCAGGCAAAGGATTCATATATGAAACATTCAGGGACGATTTTATCAGGAGTAGATATTGGAGGATTCTTATTTATAGCATTTGTCAACTGGATAATTTATAGCATGTATCAAATAGGTCAGAATTTGCATTCCAGGATGTTGAAAGGACAGTTCAGAGGGCCATGCATTTCTTAGAGAACCAAGACATGAATACATTAAAAAGAGATCCGTATGCGCTATCAGTGATCACTTACGCCTTGGCTCTGTCTAACAGCACCATGAAAAGGGCGTTTTATGATAATTTGAAAGATATTGCTGGAAGATCAGCAGGTAAAAGTATATATAGTTTTCTTTATAGTCTCCAGGTAAGGAAGGGATGAAGGTAAATTTGAACACTTTAAGGGTAAGTAGGTCATTTTAACTCCAATTAAGCCCCTCCCCACTTCTCAGTATCTATAACTGACAGTTTCAAGGCAGTGCTTCCGTGGTGGTTTATTATGTTTTCATTGTTTATGGGCTTTCTGTTAGTCTTTGGCATTTTGTACATTAGGGTAGAGTCGGGTAATTTCGGACAGCGGGTAAATTCGGACATACCATTGCAAGCAGTGAAAATCCAGATGAGACAGTTCATAATGAGCCGTCTCATACGGCTCATACTGAGCCGTCTCATCAGGGTTTTCACTGTTTGCCTAGTTATTTTTGATTTAATTCCAAACAACTAACATATAAAGGAAGCAATGTCACTGCCCGATTTTACCTGTTGTCCGAAGTTACCCGACTCTACTCTGTTTGAGTAGACTTAAGGTTATCTGCTGGGGAAGAGCTGACGTCCTGGCTGTTTTGCTTTGTGTGCCGACTTTATGTTTTTCTTTCCCTAGTGTTAAGGTGTTAAGGGCATGATGTGGTAAGTGACTGTTCCTGAACTTTACCTTTATATCTACTCTGTGACAAATATATGAGATGCAGCGCCATGCAGAATGTCCTGCCAGTAATCAGTGTTTCTTTTGAAGGCATTTTTCAAAACCAGCTTTTAATTTTGCTGATAGGTCTGTCGTACAACCGCTGCGGCGGGGTCAAATTCGACCCAAAGCCAAAGTTTTAAGAAACTGGTAGGACACTGTAAGGTGCAGCTTCATGCAGATATTAAGCCTGCGGTCATAGTACTTTCTGGGAAGAAGACGTGTTTTCAAAACCTATACATGTTGATGATGTGTCTATTAGCTTGCCACATATGACATCCAGGCCAAGTTTTTGCAAGAATTTACATTATTCGCAAACTCTAAGGCTTTTAGCTTCTTGTGGACTTGAGAAGGTATAACATTCCACGGCTAAATGGACGAAATGTATGCATTGGATGGTCCGCAGCAGAAGCCAAGGTGCTTCTATTTGTAATGTCAAAAGGTTTGTAAAATTTATCCTTGAATGTCATCAAAATCACTTTGATCAGAATTTTACTGTTTCAAGTCACAAGAAAAAAAGAGAGACTTCTAGTTTCGTGCTCTTTTTTTTCTCTTGACGATGTATGGTCCGACTAGTCAGTTGAACAGCTGCTTGAAACAGTTCTGAAAGGGGTCATTGAGTGGGTTGGAAACAATTTTGTCACGATATATGTTTTAATGAAGATTGAAATTCAAAATTATTTAAATTTGTCACCAATGACTCGTTATCTAGAACTCTGCCTGCTTTTTGTGCATGCACTGTTGTTGAGTTGCAACTCCTGCCCTTTTCAGTGGCTTGAGAAGGGCATGCATTGTGAGTATGGCTTTTCCACGCTAATTTCATTTGAGCCGAGCCGAGAATTGGCAAAACAAAGTGGCACGTGCCCCCAGCAAAGACTCAGTCTGATCAGAGTCTTTGTTGTACGCTTAAAGGGTAGCTAAGGATCTAAGCTATCTCAATGCTGACAGTGTAGACTGCGTTTAGCCTGGGCGGATACCAAGGCTGACCCGAGTCTTCGCTGGGCGCACATACCACTTTGTTGTTTTTATGTCGTGTCGTGGCTCATTTCTATTGGTTCAATATAGTATGATTTTTATACGCCCGTTTTGAAAAAACGGACGTATTATGTCGTGGCGCTGTCCGTCCGTCCGTCCGTCCGTCCGTCCGTAAACATTCTTGTACACGCCATAACTCAGTAACCATTTGGGATATCTTCATGAAATTTGGTAGGCATATGTATTTGGGTGGGGGAACGTGTTGCGTACAAAAATGGTTGCTCCCCCTTTCTTACTTTTGAAGTTATGCCCCTTTGATTAATTTTATCCCTGTAAGTCTTGTACGCGCCATAACTAGATAATCGTTTGGGATATCTTTATAAAACTTCATAGCAGGGTGTATGAAGTCCTAACGATGTGTCGCGTACAACAATGGCTGCTCTCCCTTTCTTCGTGTAAGAGTGAATCCCTTTCATTAGTTCTTATCGGCTACTTTTGTCTAAACTTTTGTTGTACATGTAATATATTGTCAAGGGAAAATAGTAGAACTAAAAAAGATATACCTTGTGTATGAAGGTTATCTCCCTTGTTCAAAGATATTGTATCAAAGATTTCTTCACAACCATACAAGCTAGACTGGTCATTTTTGGCATACAGGTTGATGACGACATGCTGTATTGTGGGATTGAGAACCAGCCTTCTCCTGCTTATTCTTCCCTGTATTTGCCCCATTTTCTTTCTTTCCATGCTTTGAATAATGAAATTTTTCGTCAAAGATTTCTCCACAATCATGCAAGCTAGAGTAGTCATATTTGCTATGCCGGTTGATAACGACATGTTGTATCATGGGATCGAGAACCAGCCTTCTCCTGCTTATTCTTCCCTGTATTTGTCTGATTTTCTTTCTTTCCCTACTTTGAATAATGAAATTTTTCGTCAAAGATTTCTCCACAACCATGCAAGCTAGAGTAGTCATATTTGGTATGCAGGTCGATGACGATATGGTGTATCGTGGGATTGAGAACCAGCCTTTTTCTGCTTATTCTTCCCAAAGTTTTCTCCACAACCATGCAAGCTAGATGAGTCATATTTGGTATGCAGGTTAATGATGACTTACTTTATTGTGGGATTGAGAACCAGACTTCTCCTCTTTTTATTCCCAGTATTTGTCTGATTTTCTTTCTCTCTTTACTTTGAATAATGCATTTTTTGCGCAAAAGATTTCTAAGCATCTGTAAGTTAGAGTAGGGAATTTTGTTTGCAGGTTGATGAGAACTTGTTGTATTGTGGGATTGAGAACCAGTCTTCTGCTTATTCTGCTTCTGCTTATTCTTCCCTATATTTTTCCAATTTTCTTTCTCTCCTGCCTTTGAATAATGTAATTTTTTGTAACAGATTTCACAGCAACCATTCATATTTGGTATACATGGTAACAATGATTTCTGTCCCTCTTTATGCTTTTTGTTACGAAAATAACACCATTTGATTTAAGCAACTAGGGGGGGGGGGGGGGGGGGGGGGGGGGAGGGGGGTGGGGGGGGGTATAGTCGGATTCGCTGATAGTTCTAGTTAATTATAGAGTGGTTGCCCCTGTTTGTCTGCCTGTCTATCCTTTTGTAAACAATCTTGTTCATTCTGTAACTCCTTTAGGACATTGAAACGGGCGTATTATGCGCCGCTTGCGAAGCCCTTGTTATTTCATGAAAAGAGACATGACGCCATGTTTCTAAAATGATTTTTTCAAATCAGTCTTTGCAGCTTTATAAATTGAGCAGAGTCTCCAGTTTTAAGTTTTTAGATACTCAAGGGTCCATAGATTGTATATTCAAAACGGATAGGCACAGTTCAGACTGCATGGATGCTCAAGCTGATCTGAGTCATTCCTGTTCACACAAACCGTAAGGGACCTTTTCAATTTTGCGTCAGTCATTGAGCGATTATTGCTTCCATATCAGGCTGAAACTATTTATTGGGAAAAATATCGAAACAAGCACTTTCGCAGACGATAGACTAAAACTAAATGATTATTTGGATTTCACCTTCAAAGTTTAGGCTTTATAACGATAGGTTGTGACATGACAAAAGAGATCACATTTCGGTGTGAACCTTTTTTGATATCAGTACCTGTAGTGCAGTAATAAAATTGTGTACTGAAGTGTGTTCAGATCATATGCACTGTAAACATCCCGTAGATTTTACGGTAAAAAACATGCAACTTGATGCCAGGCTTTTTACCGTAAAAATACAGGATTGTACCGTAACTCTTGAAGATGTAAACTGAATGCATTTGTGAAAAAAACTTGTTTTAAAAGCGCATTTGATTTTTCAATTTAGTATTGATTATAAAGAAATTAAATGCGGATTTAAAATAACGTTTTATACAATGTAATCGGTTTCCATATTTAAAACTTACGGTACTCTCGGGTGCTTTTTACGGCATGAGGTCTGGCGGACAGTTGCCAGTTCTTTTACTGTGAATTCTACGGAATTTTTCTACAGTGTAAAGTTTGGAAAAGATTTTGTGTCTTTGCCATTTTCGTTTCTTTGGTACATTTCTTACTTCCAACTGTTCACGAGAACAGCGCATAAGGTAGCCTGCTATCTTCCATGTGCCGATAACGAAGATAGGACTAGAGAATGTACCCAGTTAATTTGATCAGAACTTTTAAATTTTGCTGTATACTTCCTTCATGTTCCTTAAATGAATAACCAAGGCCCTGGTCATACAGAGCCTATGCGCTGGTTAGACTTAGACCGGCTTAAATCAGGATTTTTAAGATATTACAGGCACGGGAAAAGCACCAAACAGTTAAACCTCATATCGAGGCAGTGCAAACAGTCGTCATTAATGCGTTTAACGCATTGGAATCTGAGGAATCAATTGCGTGAACAAATCTAATTCGTGTCTTCGCCTCTCGAACTTTACATCGTAATATGGAACTGTTGTTTTATCTTCTTCGTTTTTGCTCTGCAAAATTAAACGATAATATAACTATAACAGAAACTATAGACTTTCTTCCAACAAAAAATTGTTTGCTGATTTAAGCTTAAGAATTTAGATATTTATGCGTGTATATACAGGATCTTACACGAGTGGTGATTTTGTCTGAAATTTATGAAACGAGCCTTCGGCGAGTTTCATAAATTTCATATGATTCACCACAAATGTAAGATTCTGTTTATCACATGACTGTTTAAAATGAGTTTTTATCGCCTTCAAAATTAACATTATTTCAAAACACATTGCTGACACGGACGTTGTCAGTGACATTACGTGTAGGCGCCAAAGTGTTATTACACGTGTGGACATTGTCCACTGAATAACAGCGACTTCATATGATAATTGACAATAAGAAAAGGCAGGCAGACTATTTTTGTCATGAACATCATTTGCCAGTTGTTCACTATCACCCAGATTTTCATCTTTTAATCTTTACTGCCTCTAAAACATTTGTTCAGTGGATACGTGAATATTTTATTGCCATTGATTGTTTAAATATTATCTAGGTATGATGTACTGGGGATGGTCTGGGGCAGGGGCTGTTCACGCATCACACATTGAGGCGACGTCTTATGCCTTATTAGCAATGCTGCAGTTGGATGACTTACGAGCCAGTAATGAAACAGTTAAATGGCTTTCCCTCCACAGATCAAGTGGTGGCGCATTTAAAACAACACAGGTAGGCCTATTAAAGCACAGATATATACACAACTTAAATTACAATCACCAATCGCTGTACATGTGTACATGTATCAAAAATCCATGGAAGGATATTCATGTTGCGTAAAAACCTTCAATCATCAAGTTTCAATATATTTTTTTCAGAAACAAGTTTTTCTAAACTTTAGGAAAGGTATAATGTCACTTAATTTTTACTGATAATGTTCACCCAAGACGATCTGATTCTATGGATATTTGTTTCCTCCTCAAAAGTAGGTGTCCACTCGGCATTGTAACTGAGGAATCATGGTGCAGTTTGTGTACTGATTGAAGATGATAGCCCTTTATTTGCTGTATAGATACATTAGAAGCCATCGATTGTTCTTCCAAATATACAGCAGTATTCTTTTAACTGGTTCGGACCAGTTTTTGTGTCGCCTGCGACCAGAAGAAACGCGACATTTATTTATTAAGTTTATTTACAAAGATTCTATGTTACATTTCCTTGGCGATTAATTTGCTCGAGTTATACGCAAACTGCAGGAAACGTTTCTTTGCCACAGTCTCAATGACACAGAAATTGTGCCCGCGTGAATAAAGCTGTACAATCTTTTATGCAATGACGTAACGATGCTGTCCTCTATGATAATAAATGATAATTTCTTTTCTGTCAATGTTATAGGATACGGTGATAGGACTTCAGGCTCTCTCAGAATATAACATCCGAACATATCAAGCAGATGTTGATCTTACAGTGAAGTTCATGGCCGACGACTTTCAGGAAAAGGTTTTCAAGCTAAACAAAGATAATGCATTGGTCCAGAAGAGTGCAAGAAACGTATGTGTATATGTGTAATCTGATGAGGGTATATGAGCTGCGACACGACAAAAACACCAATTGGTTGTGCGACCAGCGCAGACTCAAATCAGCCTGGGCATCTGCCAAATTTGATCAGACTCTTCGTTAAGAGCTCAAAGGGTGGTTAAGGATCTAAACTACCTCAATGTGGACAGCGAAGACTGATGAGACTGGGCGGATGCCCTGGCTGATCTGAGTCTGCGCTGGCCGCACAACCACATTGTTGGTTTTGTCGTGTCGCAGCTCAATTATGTAGTCGGACGCAAAAATAACACGTTTTACTTTTTGGAATTTTTATGTCAAAATAGAAATGTACTCAAAATTACCAAAAAATGAAGACATTGCAAATGCATGAAGTACACTTTATCAGAATATTATAGGAATTTGTTTGTTTAGTCATGCGTAATGAAAGCGTAAATAATTAAGGGGTGAAACTCTAAACTAACAAATTCTAATAATTTAACTTATTTTCTGGAGCGGAAATGCACCTGGCTTCAAAACTGATGCCCTCTTTAACCAGCGTGTGAAAATTGTTTCAGAAATATCATTAAGAATTTTTAGCATTCATAAGCAGGATTGCAATTCAGGCAAATTTAAGGGTAAGTGGTCACTATCAAATTGAGTATGCTAACAAAGGGTAGTAACTCTGTAGTCCTTCCTTTAATGCAACCACCAATTGTTTTTTTGTTTTGGCGCTGGACCCCTGCAACCACTGGGCAAATTTGTATAAAATCGTATTGCTTCTTTATCATAAGAGGAAGTCTACGTTTAGCGTTTTGAGAGACAAGATTTTTCCCGGGAAGACATTTTGTCAGTTTTTAATTTTCGTAACTCAAACCAGAAGTTAGCCAAAAATAGACAGATTTCACATCAAAATTTGTTTAATCGTGCCCTTTGCACATAGCCTTACTCGTTTTGAATCCCAAATTACCAGAGTTTTATAACAATTTGATTATTTTGACGATTTTTAAAAACTTAGAAAATTTTGGAAACTGCAAATTTTTGCAAATCAATGTTACTGTGTACGAGTCAAATTTTCAAAAGTGTTATACCGTTTACCAGTTGGTTAAAACATATTGAATACACGTGCAGCATAATCATATTGAATATTTAATTTTTTACACAGTGAGCAAGACGTTTGTGTTTTTTGACCTTGTAAAAAAAAATCTGCATATTTTGTTTTCAAAGAATTGCACTTTGACAAGAAAATGCTGCAAACCCAATGGCCATGTAAAGGTGAATCCGTGTACAAAGTAAAAAGTAAAATGTCATTTCTTTTAATGAGGCAAAACGAGGAAGTAAAAATATGCGTTTCTTTTGCTGTCGAGTATATTATTGTTAACGAAGAAGTACAGTTCTAACATTAACATTAATCCAGGCTGTTTTTGTGGACATGTACTTTAAATACAAGAAGAGCTGAAACATTTGCAGTATCTATGGCGTCGTCGTCCCAGTTTACGTTAAGATATTTTGATAATGCCTTTCTATATAATTGCCAAGATGCAGTCAGACGAGCTCTTCTGAACTCGAACCGTCTTCTTTGTCTGCTTTGCTATTGAAAATTGCAGTCATATGCTGCATAACTTTTGTCAGAAATTTAAAAAACATTACTTTATTATCCTAAAATTGATGGTTATGTAGTGTAATGTGTATTCAGTGCCATTTGGCAACAAGTTTGAATACATAAAGGACCTCTGACAGTTGTAATGTAAATTTGCCTATAAAAATGGGGGAAAATGAACTCTCTGTATACTTAAAATTTTTTATTGAAATGTGTTGCTCTGAACTTTCTACAATTGGCACAAAAATAATTTTCAATTATATCACACGTAGACCTAGATTTTTGGTGTAAAAAGCAAGTTTTTACCATTAAATGTGTGGAAAATAGGAAAAGTTTTATAGAGATGCTACCCCCCCCCGTGCCTCAGCAAGCCACTTTGCATGCATATGTGTACTGGCAATATACACATTATATATGAGTGGCGAGCTGAGGCACGTGGGGGGGGGGGGTGAAAGATTGTCTACAGCTGAAAAACTGAAAAGTGGGTGGGCCAATTAGACCCTTTGTGTCTAAAAATATGGCTATCATACTTTTTATTTACATATAATTGCATACTCTGAGCAGCTATAGTGTTTTACTTCATTTTAAGCATATATCAGAAAAAAGCGAAAAATATATGTATTTAGGATGACAATTTCACTTACCCCTCTTGCGAGAATCAGTGAGAGTTAGTATGCAGATGTTACTTGTTCAAAACCAATATCAAAACCTCTTTATAATGATTAAGTGTACCCATTTAATGCTAAAATTTTCATTTTTTGGCTTCTCAAGAAATTGGCAGTAATTTGTCGAAAAATAGGCAAATTTGCATTGAAACTGTCAGAGGTCCTTTAAATGGGCATATTTTGCTGACTTTGAAACCATGCACTATGTTTTGGGCTATCCGATTTCTGAATACATTCAGAGGTCCAACTGTTGTCAGGATGTGTAATGTTCTCGTAATAACTAAGTCGACAAATACTCTTATATTTCCGAAATAGAATGGTAACTCAAAAGTTATGAAAAAAACAATCTCATGTATAAAGCTGTCTGTCAGTATTCAAACAGAGCAGTGATTTTTTAAACTCTGCATCCTGCATCCTGGATACATGTAAATTGCTTAGAATGCAACATTTTGAAAGATGTGCATCCACAGGATGCAAAGACTTAAAGTAAAAAATTGCCTATAACAGCTTTTAACTTAGATAAAGTTTAAAAATGGCTTTTATGAAACTGAATGTATTTGGCTGCACAATTGGTTTTTATCAGCCTGTCTAAGAAGGATTACAGAAATTTGAAATTAGGATGCAAAGATTTCTGACCTTTTGGACCCGGGGGTATCTGTACAATGAACCCACGATTGACTGACGCAAAATGGCTCATCAAATGCTCAAGATGATATTTTTATTCTTTTTTATTCTTGCACTTCTCTCCTTGTTTAATTACCAAAGGGAAATTCTTTATCGCTGACTATATAATTTAGCCGCGACACAGGAAGACCATTACAGTGGCATGTGCGCCCGGCAAAGACTCAGATCGGCCTGGGTATCCACCCACTCTGATTAGAGTCTTAGCTGTTCACATGAAGCTAGCTTATACCCTTGGCTACCCATAAAGTGCAAAACGGAGACTCTGATTAGACTGGGCGGATGCCCAGGGTGATCTGAGTCTGGGCGGAGTGCACAACCACTTTGTTGGTTTTCTCGTGTTGCGGCTCATATTTGTTTACTTTTACTTAAAAATACAAAGGTTGTGGTTCCTCAACGTTTCTTATTAGGGACCATAATATATCTTCTATGTAGTATAAACAAAACATTTTCTTCAAAACCCATCCTTATCTGGCCCCTTATATAATCTCAAAACATGTTTTGGGTGAAACGCGGTAAATATATATGGAAACTAACATCAGAAACTCACTCTTCCTCCTTCGATTTCAGCTCCCAGTAGAAGCTGGTAATGATTTGCGAGTGGAGGTCACCGGAAAAGGAACAGGCAATATCAGGGTTGATCTTAGGTATAATGTAGACAAGTCAGAGACAGAGACATGTCCGTTTGACACAGTTGTTACGCCAACGCCTATCGATTTAGATCAAACAGCCATTAACATTGGAAAAGAAAAGTAAGTGATACTGATCGTTCCAAGGCGATGCATCTGTATTATCATTGTTTGTTGGCAATCTAATAGTCTTTGACTTTTAGTACATTATTAAGAATGGCAGTCTCCTGGGGGAAAGCCGACCTATTGGCTTTTGCTCGTCTTGGTTTGCTTAGTGTGCCGCCTTTTTTTTTTGCTCTCTGATTTGGTGTTTTGGGCAGGATGTGGTATGCGATTGTATAAATTTTCTGATCCTTGCTTTCCCATCTACTTTTCATTAATTCGTTAGGCTGATGCTTTGCATATTTTGTGTATACATCAACAGTTCCAAATTCAAAAACGTTATTGGATGTTTAAATGCCTCTAGCGCCAAGAAATAAAAATGTCATGCAGCTGCTTAGCAATCTGCCGGGAAAGCTAACCTCTTGTTTTTTCGCTTGTCTTGTTTGGCTTTGTGTGCTCTCTTTATTTGAATGATAAGGGGAATATGTGTTAAGCGATTGTGTCGATTCCTGATCGTTGCCCTCTAATCCACACTGTTACATATGCATATTCGGAAGAAAAACACCAGACAGATTTCTGTCTATTTACGTTACATCAACACTTAATCAGTAGACTGGAAGGCTCAAGAACTACTGTCATCTGTTGAATATACACCAAATACCATTTTAAAAATCCAGCATACAATACAGCTATATAAAAACTTCATGTTAATCTGTTATGATTACAGACATACGGAGTTGTTTGGTTGCATTTCTCTGTTACCTTATGAGCAAGCACGCAGGACATGAGACTCAACTGTCGTACCATACGTAAAATAATTTGGTTATAGCCGAGCTTGCAAGTCAACGTTGGGTTGTCCGATATTCCATAGTAAATCACATGCCACAAACACACGATGACAAAGGTATAAATTCAGAGTGTCATCAGCTCCAAAGATATCATAAGTATAACCTGTTGCATTCTACCGATCTGATAGGTATACAATAACGGTTCCGATAAGTTTGCGAGGATTTACTAACTGGTCTCGGTTTCTCTTTCTTACAAAGATTTTTTGTGTTTTCAAGCAGCGCTTTTTGTATCTTATTTAAGGGGCTGTAAATGTGGCGTTTGTGATGAGGAAGATGAGGAGGCGGGTGCTGAGGCAATAAGAATCGTTTTAGGTGGAGAAGAAGAAGACGAGATAGAAACAAACTTTGGGAGGAAGAAAAGAAATGCTGAGAATCCCAAACTATATTGTGTGACAATGGAAGTTATGTAAGACACATTCAGTTGCATTTTAAAACAACAATAGAAATATAGAACGTACCAAAATGTATAAAAACATATGAGCCGCGACACGACAAAACCAAGAAAATGACGTGCGCTGCTAAGACTCAGAACAGCCTGTGCATTTGCCAAGTCTGATCAGTCTTCGCCGTGCGTTTGAAAGGTAGCTAAGGGTCTCAGCTGGCTCAGTTCAGACAGCAAAAACTCTGATCAGACTGGGCCGATGCCCATACTGATCTTAATCTTTGCTGGACGTTCATCTCACTTTGTAGGTTTTGCCTTATCGCAGCTCAGTATTATACGGAAATTCCCAGGATAGGCCGCAGTCACAAAGCATTAGCGTTTTTTCTTTATCTTTTTTTTTTTCGGTGTATTGGTTGGGTAATACTTTGTCTTCTTTCAGTGTATTGGTTGGAGTAATGCTTTCAAAGCATTTCCCAGGCATTTTTGGGTCCCTTGGAAGAAGTTTTGATACTCGGCCAAAGTCTGATGTTCAGACAACTTCCTCGAGACCTGGTAAATGTTAATGCATGAAAACATGTAGTCACTGGTCCCTATAGTAGAAGAATACTTTTGAGCCACCATTTTCAAGCTACATCTTGGCTTTTAATAAAGTTTATGCTTCAATACCCGCACACATAGTTGAAGTCTCTCAAGTCATGCTAGAGCGTATTCCAGACAGTTTTAGTCTTTGTTGAACGGCGGAAGCTTGTTTTCACAGGACTGTCACAGGAGAGGAGCTTATGTCAACATTGAAAAAGGTCTGTTGGAGACACCAGAACCTCGTTGATCCCTACAATGCAGCCTTTTTTAAAATAATTACGATTTCATGGACGCGACCGAAACATAGTATGGCTTTTCGTTACCTGAATTTCACTTTCATTGATTAGCTCCTCAAATACACTAGGTCCTCAAGAACACGGACGTTTCAGATGTATTCTTATAAGCAAGTGAGATGCTTAATTCTCACGAGCCCCTGATCACACCTCTGTACTGGGGTCCATGTATACGTATCTAAATAATTCGGATTTGTGAATATTCTTAGGTTTACGAGTTTGGATTAGTACCACTTCTGATGAAAGATATGAGCCACAACACGATAAAACCAACCAAATGGGATGTGCGCGCAGCCTATGGTAAGGTCACCCTGAGTATCCTCCCAGTCTGCTCAGAGACATTGCTATGCGCTGAAGGGGTAGCCAAGGGTCTACGCTAGCTCCATGCGGAAATCGAAGACTCTGATCAGACTGAATCTTTGCTGGGCGCACATGCCACTTTGTTGGTTTTCTCGTGTAGCGGCTAAATTATAGAGTGCGTTAGCGATAAAGAATATCCCTTTGGTAATTAAAACAAGAAAAAAATCAAGAAGAAAAAAAAACATAAAAAGATCATCTTGTGCGTTTGATGAACTTTTTTGCGTCAGTCAGTCGTGGTTTGGTTGTACAGATACGCATAAAAGATGGGGAAAGTGAAAAACAAAAGAAATAACCAGCTTTAGAAAAGGTGATTCACCAAATTAAGATTTTGAGGTGGAACTTTTGGGAACATTTATACTCTGTCATATTAAAAGTCAGCCGTTTTAATTCAATATCTTTTTATTTATGCAAGCTTTATTATTCAGCAAAAATTAATCTGAAATTACATAACGTTTAGATATCAAGTAGTGCTTTGTGAGACGTGTGATTTCTTTATAAAATGGTATATGCAATATAGTGCTAATTATAATGCAGGTCGAAGATTAACACTGTTGGTATGGTAACAATAGAAGTCGGCTTAGAAACTGGAATGACAGTTGACGAAGACGATCTAATAAAGGTGAGATTCTTTACCCTTGGTTGGCATCAGGTGAACTTAGTTATGTTCTTAGTAGATAAAGAGATCTCTATACTATTTATAACATTCGTATAGAGTCTGGGTTGCAAGTTATATCACTTAGAGTTTACAAGAAAATACGACGGTGTGAGAAATTGATGAATCTGTGCTTTTGGTCAGTCTTTGTAACACCACCAGGATAATATACTGACGAAAATTTATCACCGATAATAAAAGCACATTTTAAGCCTTAGCAACATACGGCCTGTCTCTGATAAATGTGTCCCGCGAAAGACAAATGTGCTCTTTTGCTCCAGAATGAATATTGCATGTCTTGTTATGCCAATTTCAGTCTTTTCATCTACGCCATGTAAATATTGTAAAAAAATGAAAGTCGTGTCTACTGAATGGTGAAGACTCGGGATACTTTAGACAAGTAGACCTATTTACAATTATGATAGACATTTTTGTCGTATTATAGTAAATCATAAATAAAATGTATGTTATGGGGTTCGCCGTTTATAATCAAATGTGTCACGACTAATTCCATGAATAGTTTCAGATGACATTTTGTTTCGTAATTTTGCCCCATTGGTAATATCTTATTTTGAATTTATCTGTTTCATAAATTTAAAGCCATTAAGAACATATGCAAGAAAATTGTACAAATACAAAATGTCATCAGGCAGTTATAGAGGACAGGATCTGTAACCCTCCTTCGTTTTTAAAAAACAAAGGAGGAATTACAGTTCCTGTCCTCTATAACATGCTTATTGGTCTCATCTTCATGTACTTTGTGGACTATCTTGGTAAAACGTCAACAAAGGAGAAAAGTAATGGAAGCTTTCTGTTACTCTATGTGCCCTTCCCAGGGCCATGTGAATGCTTAAAGTCTTCATAAAGTCACATTTGAAATAGATTTTTCTGCAACTTAAACGGAATGATTGATTTTTTCAAAAGCCGTTTGTTATCGCAAAGCTTTGGATATACACGGCTGGAGATAGGGGTGGGATGAGGCAGCGGGGAAGGGGAGATATCAGTGTTTTTTAAAAAAATATTCTAGGTAATGGGCTACTTTATAAACTTATTCTATAGCTAAGAAAGGTTCATACCTTATTCATTCGGTTATAAATCGGGAGTTTGCGCTTCAGAAATTACCGCAAATATGTAATGACCGTAGTGTAATTCAGCTAACAAATGGGTTTCACCCTTCCAAAACAATCCCAAACATCTAGATCCGTCAAAAAAAGGTCCCAAAAATCTGGACCCGTCTGCATCTAAATGTTTCAGATGGAAACATCCGCAGACACAGGTTCATGTATATTTCTTTTTTTGCAGCTTCAAGAAGACGAAGAAATAAGTATGTATGAATTACCAACAAATGGCAATGGGTTCTTCGTCTTGTATATTGACAAGGTATGATACTTTTCTGCAAGCTTGTACGAATGTAAAAGAATATATGAGCCGGGACACGAGAAAACCAACAGTGGGGTTGTGCGGTCAGCGCAGACTCAGATCAGCCTGGGCATCCGCCCAGGCTGATCAGAGTCTTCGATGTCCGCATGGAGGTAGCTTAGACTCTTAGCAACCCTTTAAGCACTTAACGAATTGTCTGAATAAAATGGGCGGATGCCCAGACTGATCTGAGTCTGCACTGGGGCACAACCACATTGTTGGTTTTCTCGTGTCGCGGCTCATATTTTGTTGTCAGCCCGCAGTGTCAATGTAAAGGGGCGCATCTGCATCTGCATTTGGCTAATTTGATTTAAATTGTTAAAACGGCTTGTTAAAAACTCTTTAATGTTTATATTTCTTTAAACATTGCTTCTTGAATTAAGATAGATAGCGGTCTGAAGTTATATATAGAGCGACAGTGTCATTTCCGGTCTGTTGACATACTTGTAATTTCTTTGGTGAAGTTGTTTATTAAATTTACCAATAGGCACAGAGTTACACAATGTTTAAACGCGGAGCCTTTTAGGATAGAGAGGACTTTCGTCTGTTCGTCCAATAGTCTTCATTTGTCCGTCCGTCAAAATATTCAAACGGCCTCTTCTCTGAAGCTTCCAGGTCGATTAAAACCAAACTTTATATACTGCTAGAAGGTCTCAGAGTGACGAAAATTTGTTCAAACAATCCTGGTTTAATGACAAATTGGTATCTTAAAACTTTTCAAACTCGTCGTCTTCAGAACCAAAACACAGAGGGCCTTTAAACTCGGCATATGTGGCATTGCGTATATTGAGTTCTATAAATTTGATTCAAATGATAACAATGGGCTAACTTTGAACTTTTTACCGCAAGGTTCTGGAGGCCAATATAATCCTTTGAACCTTGTTTAAGATTATTCATATTTCGAAAGTTTCAACACACTCCTTTATAGCCACTGTGTCGATCGAAGCCACATTTCATATTGTTTCTCCATATGTCGGAGGAATGTAAGTGTGTTTGAACGGAAATGATCTCACAACCAATATGACCTTCCTGCATAAACTCCCGGTATATGGTAAAATCTTGATCCATGGTCCAAGATGGCTGCTGGCTCGCATACTCAGAAAGGATACATTGTCAGAACTCAAATCAGATAAGCAATTTAGGGTCTCGTGGTCTTCATGTTTTTGAAGGTTTGCTTTGGTTGGTTATTATCCAGAATGTTCACTTAGGATAACAGAGAAATCGATGCACACAGGCATAACCTTCCATATGGTACTTTATATGGTTTCATTCAAATACATTGTAGATTTGGGCTTTCACAGGGCTAAAAACGATTTATAGAATATTTATGTTTACCTTAATTGTTTGTCCGAAAGTTTGTTTGTCATCTTGTGTAAAAACAAAAGAACATGCAAAATGAAGGCTTTCAAAGATTTGGGGTTGGAATGAAGAGCGTCTGTTTATGTGTGTACAGTTGTTATGTCATCGGGAACTTGTCCACTTTGAACCTTGTTGAATGTATACTTTTTCGTCCACGAAGGCTAAAATTTCCGACAATGTGTTCTCTGATAGCATAAATGTGCATTTTTTTCTTTCAACATAGAATCATTGTAATTAGGCTCCCCGTACATCATCATAGTGCAGATTATATTTTCTGGTCCTTTTGGATCATTGAGTTTATTTGGGTTATTTTGAAAATAGAGTTCCGCTTAAGCCGATGCTAGGGAGCGTGGTTAGTGTCGGACATTTCATTACTTGTCATGAACAGACTCAATTAAACCGAATCTGCTATTTTCTGGTCTTTGGCGTGTTCCTTGCTTCCAACGGATCTTACTTTGCAGAACATATTAATATACAAGGGTCGTCCAATGAGTCCGGAAAACGACTGCTATTCATGAAAATGAAAATGATTAGCGAATGAGGGGGTTCATATTCCTCTAATGTATCTCCCCTTCTTTCCAGTTAACTGATTTCGGGAACGTCATTTTCATGCAAGTCTCGTTGCTAAGCAACGGAAGAATACTAACGTTAGGAATGCGGTGGTAGCTTCTAGTCGTCTGTCGAAGATCCTCTAGCCTGGTGCAAAACGCCTGTACATATTTGAATTTTGTTTTGTGGCAAAAAATTGATGCTGGTGTAAATATTCGGCATCAATGTTAAGATATTAACGTCAGTAACATTGTGAGGCTGCTACGACACAGGTTGACCTGAGTTGCAGATGTTCGCACATTGCCTTAAAGTACTGCTTCACATTCCATTGCCTCAAAGTACTGCTTCACATTCCGCAGCCTATATATACAACATTAAGTTAGTGGTGTTGTTTTTCTTTCAGATGTACGAATCAGAAACGTATACGTATGTGTTTACCCTTAAAGACGAGGCTGGGGATGGCGTATATAATCGTCAAGCCGCTTCTGTGAAAGTGGTCGACTATTACAATCCAGGTACGTATAGGCTTGCCAATAGTATTCGTCACAAAGTGACGTCACCGTTTGAATTAGTGCATTTCCATAATTTTTAAAAAGAATACTGTGGCAAAGTTTTGAAAGGCAAAGTAATACACCTTGCAGGGATGAAAAGCGAATTAAAAACAGCAATATAAATTGAAATATTAACATGATTCTGTGTTTATGATAGGAATTTGACATGATGAAATGAATGTAAAAATTTTAAAACCTTTATCCCACTTACGTTATGTTAACGTCAACGAAAAATGGAAGTTTTTTCTCTTTCTTATATTAAAAACTATTGGTACAAGAAAATAGCAAAATAATCGATTTTCCTACAATGCTTGTTTATTGGGGAAATTAATTTGCATATACCTGGTGCATACGGTATGGTGATAATTGTCGTAGTTTTGCGATTTTCTTTTCTTCAAAATATGTGTATATTCATTGATTTAAACGAAAATGTCACTATGTGACGAATACTTTTGTCCACCTCCTGTACATACTGTTCTGTTGCGCTTACGTTCAATTTCTGGAGTTACCGAAATTCAACAATATGCAAAAGTTTCTGAGTGCGAATTAACGATATTGGTGCAGCATGCAGGTGTATTCATCCCCAAAATGGTTACGCTGAAAGGTCTTCTATTAAAGTGGTATGACGTGTAACTTACTTTCAGTTTGTCTCATGAATAGGTTAAACAAACCGAGTCATCTATTTTTAAACCTTGGATTTCAGATTCTTCATTTTCAAATATTTCCTTTTTTGTCTTTTCATTTAACCATTGTTGGTTTAAACATATTTTATTGTGTTTAGAAATTGTAACATACATACATACATATATATAGTATATAATTCAGGCTTGGGCTTAGAACGAAAGCTTTGTGTTCTCTATATGAAAACTGCTTGCTTTTCTCCTGATTTTCTTTTTTTTTGATTTCGGACTTTAATAAAGAAACAGTGCAGTATGCTTTAACCTAAATATATATATAGTTTTTGTGTGACTAAATCATTAACCGATTTATGCCTCGCATCCTATTAATGGGACATGGCAAACAGTGCTGCAGGATAATATCGTTGAGTTTTCATATGCAAACTATTTAATTATCATTTTGTACAAAGGCTCACTCAGAAGCTTTCAGTTGTGTTATATTTGCTCACGCTTCTTGTTTTAGGATCTAGCTGTCAAGCTTTCTATGGAACTAGTTCAAACCTGGAGCCCTCATATACAGCTAAATGCAACGACAATGCATGCCAGTGTCTAATCAGTAAGATATATATTTTATTGCCCTTATTATCGTTTGAAAAGATACATTGCACCATATCCGAACAGAGAAATCTCAAATCAGCCCGTGCATCCGTGCAGTCTAACAATTATTTCCCTTTTTGCATACACAGTCTATGAAACTTGAGAATTCTACAAAAAAGAGTGAAAATTAAAGACTATTTTCAGTCTGCAAATACACAGGCTGTTTTGAGATTTTTACGCACTTGGCTGAAATCCCTTCACAAGGTAAACACGAATCATCCTAAACGACAAAGCAAATAGTGCAAGACCATAATTGTATTGTTTACTCTCATTTGATTAGCATTATGGTTTATCTTGTTACAGAGTGTTTGCTGTCAAGTAGTAGGGTCTTGGAAAACTGACATAAACAGTTTTAACTGTGCTATTACTGTTTTAGTTTACCAGAACAGATGACGAAACTCACCGAATTGTTGGATGCTTTTGTTGAAAATTTTCCAATATATGTAACGCGAAACTTGAGCAGCTACACTGAACGATATAGTACAATTGACAGAATAGCCAAAAATATTTATGTAAAACTTAATTGTCAGGTCGTTTTGTTGACTTCAACCGTGTGCGCGTATGACTGAAATTGTCAAAGTGTATAATCGGTTGCATGCGTAACGCATGAATCCGCAGATCAGGTTATCAAATGTTCAACAATAAACACTGTATCTTATGTAAAGTGTTTCAAGTAATAAAAGTCTCGACAAGATATAACGATGCAAATGGTGAGAATGGGACAGGAAGGGGTGCGAGAGCAGAGGATTTGGTATGAGTCTTTTAGGAAGGTCATTAACAGTTTACAATAGCCAGAGGGCTTAAACCGGTTTTTGACACCAAGTCTTCTCAAGGTTCTTCTCTAGTCCACCAGATATTTTGTTAATTCATCCGCGTGGAAACGTCCTAGATCTAGTTTATCTATGAGTCACTGCAGATAACATACAAATCAAAATTAAATACTACTGTAATATACTGCACAAAAGCAACAACACTAAAACTGTGGCGTGAAGGAAATGGCTGCACCTTGCAGGCTGGGAAAAAACCATTTCAATAATGCATATTCCCTTCTATTTGGATCTTCAATATTTTAGTTTGTTTGTTTTGTTTGTTTTTCCGTTAGTCTTCTACGATTTATTAGTTATGTTGAGGCTAGCTGCTATCTGTGTGGGAGAAAGCTATCTTTCAGTGTTCTACATGCGGAGTCTTACCAAAAGGAACCAAAAACATGTATAGAATTTGCTTGTGTTCTTGAAAACCTGAAATCAAAGGTTGCCTAAAGTATTTCTGTAATAGTGTAATAGACTATATCTGTATTGAATAAGAAAAGAAGCAAAACAAAGAAACAAAAATGCTATCGCCAAAACGTATTATAAATAGTTGTCATAAATAAATAGAAATACTGGTATGTGCAAAAACAAAACATGAATATTCCACGTAAGTCCTTAAATATTTTTGTACATTTCCTTTTGCTATCTTCTGTTGCCAGGTACTTGTCCAGAACCTTGGAAAGAGAAGCTTAAGAGGAAACAACAGCCAGCTATATTCCTTATCCAGAGGACATGCAACCGACACCTCGCTGAATATGGTAAATTCAGGACCTCTGATAGTTGTAATTTAAATTTGCCTATAAAAATGGGGGGAAATGAACGTTCGATATACTTCGAATGTCTTATCGAAATGTGTTGCTCTGAATTTCCTATAAATGGCACAAAAATAATCTTTCAATTATATCGCACACAGACTTAGATTTTTGGTGTAAAAAGCAAGATTTTACAATTGAATGTATGGAAAACAGGAATTTTTTTATACAGATGATTTCCCACCCGTTCCTCAGCAAGCCACTTTGCATGCGTATGTGTACTGCCAATATACACATTATATATGAGTGGCAAGCTGAGGCACGGGTCAGCACGCCACTTTGCATGCATATGTGTACTGTCAGTATACAAATTATATATGAGTGGCAAGCTCTGGGGGGATAGTCTACCGCTAAAAACTGAAAAGTGAGTGGGGTAATTAGGCCCTGTTTGTCTCAAAATAAGGCCAGCATACTTTTAATTTACATATACTAGCACACTATATGCAGCTGTAGTATTTTACTTGATTTTTAGGCTAATTTCACAACAAATTTCAGTAAATCAGACAGAACAAAAGATATATGTATTTAGGATGACCAAAAATTAACCCCTCTTGCGAGAATCCGTGAGAGTTTGTTTTCAGATGTAATAATTGTTCAAATCAATATCAAAACTCTTTATAATTGATAATTCTACCCATCAATGCCAATTTTTTTCATCATCGGCTTCCCCAGAAAGCTGGAGTAATTTGTCAAAAAATAGGCAAATTTGCATGGAAACTGTCAGAGGTCCTTTACGAAATAAAATACACTAAAAAGGGTATAGGACATCTCTTTGTTTTCCAAATAATTTCCATAGGGAAAATACTTGCGCAACTGTCTGTTTGCTTTTATAGACGCCGAAACCCTCCTATAATGGTTACGCGTAAAAAAAAGAAGCTGCTCCTAGAGAGTTGAGTCTCATTGAGAACGGAACGAAACTAATGTCTGGCAGAGGTGTCATCCCTGAAAGTACGCCGATTCACCTTTACAACTAACCGAAGTTAAAAAAATGAATAACATAATTGTTCATAACTCAATGACAAAACAGACATAACGATATATATGATAATACAGACATTATGAAATGAATGCTATGTGAGTTTGTGTGAGAGAGAGAGAGAGAGAGAGAGAGAGAGAGAGAGAGAGAGAAATGTGTGGAAGCAACTCTGCTATATTCTTTGCTTCCTCCTTTCAGTGGTGGAGGAGGGGAGGGGAATGGGGTTCAACGACTTAACAAGAGAATTTGCTTCTAGAGAAGCCCCCTCCCCTAAAAGTTTCGTCCAAGTCATGCCATATTGAAATTCCAAATAATAGAGGGCAAACTGTGTAGAACCAAATGATGCTGATGGCAAATTCACCTTATTTTGTTGCTGTCGCTTACGGGTTAACTGTTTTTTCATCTTATTAATAGCTGTTCAGGTGAAAATTCAAAGTTTAGGTGACGGTGATATTGGACAGAAGGAGTCAAATGCCAGTGCTGAGATTATTGCCGTCTACAACCAAGGTTCGTAAACACGTCTTAGTTTCCCATAACTGATATCTGTAGTTTTTACAAACGAAAATATTCTACATATATCGCGAAAACAAAAGGCCTCTTGAAGCCCGAACATAAGATAATCGTGTAGATTCATATAGATCTCCGCTGTATTCCCGTCCAAACTCTGTGATAGATAATTGGAAACAAGGCAATAGCAATTTACACATATACTTTTAATAGCAAGCAAATTTGTATACCGTTAATGGGATGTAAAGTCAAAGTAATTGTAATGTAATGAATCACATTTCAATGTAATTGGCCCATGCCTGGTATGTTGATTTGTAGACACTTAACACTGAAGCCGAAATGCATTCATACGTTCATTTTCAATGTTCAAATTATTAGCGCGACTTATCGAAGCAAAAACAGGCTTATACAATACATTTTGCGTGCGTTCGCATGCACGTGATAGTGCAAGTGCTAGTGCGTGTATGCATTTGTCAGAATATTCAGCTTTTCGTTTAGATCAGCTTCTAAGTAGCCTTAGGACTAGTCTTCATACTTGCTCCATAAATATGCCTTGAAAAGATCTACTGAAAGCAGCGATGCAAATGGGGCTATGACCTATATTTCACGGTTGATTGAACATAGAAAAAAATTGCATCTTTGCGTTTAGCTCAGTTTCCAAGTAACCACAAGAGCTAGAGTCTTTAAACTTGCTCCACAGGTACATCTGGGTAAGATCTGTTAAAACAGCGTTGCATATAGGGCCATGACCTTTAATTCACGGTTGATTGAACATAGACAAAATACGCACGTGTTCCAATAGCTCAGTGTCCAAGTTACCACAATAGCTAGAGTCTTCAAACCTGCAACATAGATACGTCTGAGAAAGATCAATTGAAAGCAGTGATGCATATCGGGCCATGACCTTTATTTCACTGTTGATTGAAAATACCTGTTCCGTTTAGCTCAGTCTCCAAGTAACCACAAGGACTAGAGTCTTCAAACTAGCTCCATAGATACATCTCGGGACGATCTACTTAAAGCAGTTATGCATATTGGGCCATGACTTTTATTATACGGTTGATTGAACATAGAAAAAATTATCACTAGTTGCGGTTAGCTCAGTTTCTTAATAACCGTAAGGGCTTGAGTCTTCAAACCGTCTCCAGTTATACACCTAGGGAGATCTACTAAAAGCGCTAATGCACATCGGGCCATGACCTATATTTCACGGTTGATTGAACAGAGGAAAAATATCAAACGGTTGCGTGTAGCTCAGTTTCAAAGTAACCACGAGGGCTAGAGCCTTCAAACTTGCTCCATGGGTACGTCTTCGGAAGATGAACTGAAAGCAGTTATGCAAAGCGGGCAGTGAGCTGTGTTTTATGGTCCATTGATTTCGTCTTAGATCTCGAAGACTTTTTGATGTATGAACATGATTGCATAGGATAGTGACTCAGTACGGGTCAAAGTTTGACCTCAAACTTACATTTGATGGTCCTGTGATTTTGCCTTATAACTTGAAGACTGTTTAGAAGTCGAACATGATTGCTTCTGATAATGACTCAGTACGACCCAAAGTTTGGCCTCAAACAAACAGGAGGCCACAGTGACCCACATTTCATGGTCCATTTGTTTTGCTTCATATCTTGAAGACTAGGACTCAGTATGAGGAGACGTTTGATTGTTTATTGATATTGTCATATCTCTGACAATATTTTACAGGTTTGAATTATTTTTAGGGGAACTGTTTATTCTGACACTGTATTTGATCACATTTTACCTGTATATTGTCCGTATTAAACTTGCACTTGTTAAAGTCAAGGTCCTGCAAAGTCGCGCTTTATTGTCTTCTGACAATTCTTGTTGTAACTATGGTTTGCTTCTCTGCAAGTAAAGAGCATTCTCAAACTGGGGTTCGTGCGATGAAGTAAGCATCGTTCAGACAGTTGAACGTTCAATGGTAGTCAATACAAAACTTTCAGTCTCCGAAAGCCGACAGTAGAAATATTGAACCTATTTATGAAAAAAAACCTTAACACAGATTTCGTTCATTCAAGATAACGTCAGAATCAGACCGCAACTCAACTTTAAAAATTAATTCTATGTTCACATTTTTGAAAACTGTTTTCGTAAGATAAAATTTCTCATTTCAAAATGAAAATCTGTTAATGATACTATCATCGTTTTTATTTGTCAATTGACATGAGCCACGACACGAGAAACCCAATAAAGTGGTTGAGCGCCCATCGCAGACTAAGAGAAGCCTGGGCATTCACAAAGTCTGATCAGACTCTTCGCTAAGCGCTTAAAGGGAAGCTAAGGGTCTAAGCTACCTCCTTGTGGACAGCGAAGACTTTGATCAGACTGGGCGGATGCCTAGGCTGATCTGTGTCTGCGCTGAGCTCACATGCCACTTTGTTGGTTTTGTCGCATCGCGGCTTACATTTTTTTCAATTTTCATTTTGAACTCAGACCCTTTAAAGAACAAACTTCGGTCTTTGAATTGCCATACTTATTAAAATTCAGAAACTTTGGTTTTCGTCACTAGATCATGTCTAGGCCACTGATGAGGCTTGGGTAGCAGAGACTTTGAAGTATGGCCCATGTTCTTTCTTTAAAATGTGTTTTTATACCCCGCCACACGTTAGTGGCGGGGTATTATGTTTTCCTGCTGGCTGTCCGTGTGTCTGTCCGTCCGTCCGTCGTACGTACGTCTGTCCGTCCATCCGTCCGTCCGTGAGCACTTTGTTTCCGTTCGATAACTTGAGTATTTATTAACGGATTTTCTCCAATCTTGGCATGTGCTTTGATCATGGGAAGATCTTGGCTGGGATTGTTAATGGGCAGATTTCGATGTCTTCTGATGGAGTTATTGCCCTTGGCGGGGTATTACGCAGTCGTTTACGATGCTTTTATTTGCTCTTGAAGGAACACTTTTAGATTTTAACGTTAGTATTTCCAGCTTTTGCGAATGACCTGCAATTAAAACAGACTAGAGCCAAATGAATATGTGTACAATTGTAAAACACAAAATGTCAGTGTGGATCTGGGGCCGTATTCATAAAACGACTTAAGTGGTTGCTATGGTGTTGCTAAGGCTAAATTTCAATGAAGGAGATTCCCTACAACTATGAAATTTGCTCTGGAGGAACAGTCTTACAAAGACTGTTCCTCCAGAGCAAATTTCATAGTTGTAGGGCATCTCCTTTATAGATATTAAGCCAGAGCAAATTTCATAGTTGTAGGGCATCTCCTTTATAGATATTAAGCCTTAGCAACCGCATAGCAACGACTTAAGTGGCTTTGTGAATACGGCCCCTGAACTATCAAAACAGTGATAAATTGCAAACCGCCAATTACATGTATCTGTTTTCTGGCTGTGTATGTATTAGTTTTGCTTACAAATTTATTCAGGAGGTGAAAGGCAAGTTCCTGGCAAAACAATGAACCTGTTTTGGCGTATGGACTGTAAATGGCCCAGATTTGTAGTCGGAAAGAAGTACTATATCATTGCTAGAGACGGAGTGAAATATAAAGATGGAGACGAAAAGAAGTAAGGACACTATTGATTCCTCTTTGAATCAAGGTTGATTCCATGTCACGACATTAAATCAGTGTTGATACAATGTTGTTAAAACAATTTGTGCTTGCCGGGGAATGAAATATACGAACTGTGTAAATGCAGAAAGGCCAGTGCGTATGCGCAAATCTCTAAGAGCACGCTCAGTGCTTTTAAACACTACCCGGTTATGGCTTGCGCGAACTAAATTTTAACTCTTCAGCGACTGCGCACGTGTGCACGCAGGTTTAATGAAATCGTGTTCTCACGACGTGACCTCAGTTCTAGTCATGTTTTAAAAGGTTTTGATTATTGCCATATATACTCAATAGACTATTCTATCATTATCAAATGGTTTTATCCATGTGTTAATTAAGTGGTGTCTGATTTTGTTTATTTTTATCATTTTCATTTCATTTTGAAGACAAATACTCATTATGCAGACCCTGGGTCTGCACTATTTGTCTGTGTTCTATTTACAAAACGCTAGGCATGAATGGGTTAAATAAAGCCGGGAACCACTTTGATGGTAAACTGTTTTACTAAAAAGTATAAAACTCAATATTGTTATGATATTAAGAGTTATTAATTAGACATAGGCAAACAGTGCAGACTAAGATCAGACGCCGCACAACGCAACATCTGATCAGGATCTACGCTATCTGCATGTTCTCAGTTAAACAAAAAGAACAAAAAATGATGAAAATAAACTGAACCACACACCCATTAATTGACAAATGGACTCATCCATTCGATAAGAATGGAATAGTCCACTGGGTATAAGTGATTTAAATTGTCATTAGGGCCCCGTCAGACAAAGTCTGCGGAGGCCCTATAGTAATCACCTTGTCCGTCCGTCTGTCCATCCGTCTGTCCGTCCGTCCGTCATCATTTCGTGTCCGCTCAATAACTCTAAATCCGTAAGTATTTTCACGAGACTTGATACAAATGTAAAGCATCATCAGACGATGTGCAGAGAACAAGAATCATAACTCTGCCTAAAATTTTTACTGAATTATGCCCCTTTGAAATTTTGAGTACAGAAATTGTGTCCGTTCAATAACTCTGAAACCGTTCAAGATATTTTCACGAGACTTGGTACAAATGTAAAGCATCATCAGACGATGTGCAGAGAACAAGAACCATAACTCTTCCTACAATTTTTTCTGAATTACGCCCCTTTGAAATTTTGAGTACAGAAATTGTGTCCGCTCCATCACTCTGAAACCATTAAAGATATTTTCACGAGACTTGGTACAAATGTAAAGCATCATCAGACGATGTGCAGAGAACAAGAACCATAACTCTGCCTACAATTTTTACTGAATTATGCCCCTTTGAAATTTTGAGTACAGAAATCGTGTCCGCTCCATAACTCTAAAACCATTAAAGATATTTTCATGACACTTGGTACAAATGTAAAGCATCATCAGACGATGTGCAAAGAACAAAAACCATAACTCTGCCTAAAATTTTTACTGAATTATGCCCCTTTGAAATTTTGAGTACAGAAATCGTGTCCGCTCCATATCTCTGAAACCAATAGAGATATTTTCACGAGACTTGGTACAAATGTAAAGCAACATCAGACAATGTGCAGAGAACAAAAACCATAACTCTGCCTACATTTTTACTGAATTATGCCCCTTTGAAATTTTGAGTACAGAAATCGTGTCCGCTCCAGAATTCTGAAATCATTAAAGGCCCTGTCACACTGTGCCGACAATTTCTGCGAGTTGCGGCGAGATGTGGCGAGATAAGACTCGCCAGAAATCGCCGTGGATAACTACGAGTTTTTAGCAGACTTTTTGCACAAAGTATCTGTATGGGTGTTCTACGACATCTCTTCGACAGCTGTATGACGTCTCTGCGATAGCGGTACGAGATTATTACGAGAACATGCGAATTTCTACGAGACCTGTACGGTCACCTTCGATAGCCGTTCGCCATAACTACGAGTTCGCAAGAGTTTATACGAGTCTTAAACGATACAGTGCGAGTATATACGATATAGTGCGACATCCATACGGTATTTGTACGAGGCTTAGACGCTGTACTGCGATATTTTCACGAATTTCCTTCGAGTTTATACGATATTATGCGATTTTGCTATGATGTCTCCAGTGTTTTTGGTGTATTTTAGTGTTTTCCAGTGATCAAACGCCATAATTGTTTTGCTGCATGGCGAAAGTATACCGACAAGATGATGCTGCGACCGCTACAAAAATTTAGGTAATTACTGAACTGTAGATACAAAAGGAATGTGAATGGTTCACATTAAATGGTCGTAAACGCTTAAAATAACCTGATATCTATTAAATAAATGACAGTGTCGTGTGATCTCGCCTAATTTCGTGCAAAACCCGAGACAAACTCGCGCATTATCGTACATGTGTCGCATATACTCGAATAGATGTCGTTGGAAACTCGAGATGTCTCGCAAACTATCTCGTAAGGAGTCGTGCATAACTCGCCTTGTTTCGTACTACATCGTCATGAATCGCAAGTTACTTTCTGATGACGAGAACACAAGAGAATGCGCGAGAAGGCTTACGACACCTGCACGAGTGAGTTGCGAGATTTGTACGAGTTAAGCCACGCCCACTCTAGTCTACGAGTTGTGGCGAGAATTTTAAACGGTTTAAAATTCTCGTAGACACTTACCGACAATAGCCGACATACGCAGACATGAGTACGACTTGTTACGACATACCGCGATACCTCTTCGACATTCACACGACATCCGGCGAGTTTAAAAAAAAGTGGGCGGAGCTTAATGTCGTAGAACAAACTCGCCACAGTGTGACAGGGGCTTAAGATATTTTCACGAGACTTAGTACAAATGTAAAGCATCATCAGGCGATGTGCAGTGAACAAGAACCACAACTCTGCATACATTATTTACTGAATTATGCCCCTTTGAAATTTTCAGTGCAGACATCGTGTCCGCTCTATAACTCTGAAACCTTTAAAGATATTTTCACGAGACTTGGTACAAATGTAAAGCATCATTAGACGATGTGCAGAGAACAAGCACCATAACTCTTCCTACAATTTTACTGAAATACGCCCCTTTGAAATTTTGAGTAAAGAAATTGTGTCCATAACTGAATCAGTTAGAGATATTTTGTCAAGACTTGGTACAAATGTAAAGCATCATCTAGGAATGAGCAGAGAACAAGCATCTTAACTCTGTCTACATTTTTTACTGAATTATGCCCCTTTGTTATTTTAAATATTGAAATCAGGTTCGCTCCATAGCTGTTAAACCACCAATGATATTTTCATAAAACTTGTACATAATATAAAGCATCATCAGACAGTGTGCAGAGAATAAGAACTGTAACTCCATCTACATTTTTTTACAGAATTTTTCCCCTTGCTAGTTTACAGTCTAGAAAATGTGTTTGCTCTCTAACTTTAAAACTGTTTAAGATATTTTCACAAAACTTGGTACAAATATAAACTTCATCAGACAATGTGCAGAGAAAAAGAACCAAAACTACACCTTCCCTTTGTTATTTTAGGTATGGAAATCTTGCCTGCTGTATAACTTTAAAGCCTTTGAAGATATTTTTATAAAACTTGGTACAATTATAAAGCATCATTAGATGATCTGAAGGTGTGCAGAATGCAAATATGGTAACATCAGTTTCCTGCCTCACAGAGTTGTTGCCCATGCTTTAATCAATCATAATTGTGTATTTTGCCCATATCTTAATGACACTGCTAGAGGCTTAATTTCAAACAACATATTTAATATGAAGGAACAGCATGATAATAGAAGGCTGGTATTGTTATTTCAGGTCGGGCTTATACGACTTGAATGTCATCAATAGTTTCATAAAGGCGGGGCCCTGATAGTTACCATGTTTCTAGTTTCAATCTGAAATATATCTTCGGACTTACAAATACTTATTTTCAATCCTTCAATGCAAAACTCTTCATGCATCTTTTATCGGATTAAATTTAAGTAGTGCAGCTTTTCTTGTTATGGCATGAAGATATAGACGAGGAGTTGCGTTTCTGATTCACCTTTTTTTTAGTTTAAGGCCCTGCTTCCGTTCTTAACCTTTAACTTATTCAATGTATATTCTTGTGGCATGTATGTTTATAAAGAAGCGAATAAATAGATTTAAACCAAATTACATAGAGCCTGGAGTAAGGTCATCTGGAAGCAAGGAATATACCAAAGCATTGAAAATAAAAGACACGTTTTCATTGAGTCTGTTCTATTTGAAACGATGAAGACGACATGATTTTTTACAAGAGAGTGACAAATGTCGAAGTTCACGATATGAAAACTATTATTCATTCATCTTCATTTTGCAAACTTATTTCCGACTTGATGGCCACGGCCAAGACATGGTATGACTTTCAGTTATCAGGCTTTCACTAAGTAGCAGGGGCGTAACTAGAGGTAATTTTATTATACGCACAACCATGTTTTATTCTCTACTTCTTGAAGAGAAGCTAGTTTTTCAGCCACTTTGGCAATTGGTATTGTAATCTGGTCTAATTCATAAATTTTCAGCAAGAAAATATGCAGGTGCGTTTTGAAATTTTGTCAATTTTGACAAAATTTCAATACGCACTTGCGTATTTGCCGTATAGGTAGCTACGTCCTTGAGTAGTCAGTCAAATACATAGACATGGCGTGTGTGTAATGTGCTAGGCAGGTGATATTTACCACTCGCGAGCATCTGATCACATTTCCATTTTAGGTCCATATCTATGTATCTAAATATTTTGGATTTGTCGGTTTTTCAATGGTTTATAAGTTTGAACTTATGATTTTGGTGATTTGATCGCTTTTACTTTACTTCTTATTACCTACAGTGTCTTTAGCTGCTTCCTGTTTTTCATATTCTTAACTATAAATTACCAATTATTGCCATTATTTTACTACCCATATGTTATGTTTAGAACAATGAGAATACTAGACTTAAAATGATGGGTGTGTTGGAACTTAAGAGATAAGATCAGCACATCATTTATCTTAATAAAAGGTATTCAAAATACCGACCGAAACGCATCGATCGTAATGAACAGCAAATTAAACAGCTACCGGTGTTAGTTGTTAGTTCTTTTTTTTTTTCGATTTACAAATTAAAAAAAAAGGTGTTACATCTTTTCTTGGATTTATTTGAAATTGAGGTGATTAATGATATGAGCCGCGACACGACCAAACCAACAATGTGGTTGTGCGCCCAGCGCAAACTCAGATCAGCCTGGGCATCCGCCCAGTCTGATCAGAGTCTTCGCTGTCCGCATGGAGGTAGCTTAGACCCTTAGCTACCCTTTGAGTTCAAAACAAAGAGTCTGATAAACTGGGCAGATGCCCAGGCTGACCTGAGTCTACGCTGGGCGCACAACCACATTGTTGGTTTTGTCGTGTCGCGGCTCATATTTTTTAAAAAAAAAGCCCAAATACATATGGAGCAACTTTATGGTATCTGCGAAGCAGAACATCCTGTACATTTGTGCAGAATCGCCAAACTCCTCTGCATATTAAGCAATCAACCAAACGGAGAAAGGTGTAAAAATCTTAGGCCCTTGGCATACTATAAATACGCACAACAGCCCACATATCTGCTACAACTGACTAAAATCTTTTGTTTACCAATAAAAGGCCGACTGTTTAATGAAACATGTCATAAGTGCAATAACACTTGAAACTTCTCACCATTTATTCAAAGCCTTATGATTGGAAAGACTGAAGCCCGTGGAATTTCAAAAGTAAATACATGTACAGCGCTGTTACGACATAAAAACCGCAGATCCAAAATCCAATTGCACAAATTCATCTTCCTTTCATGGATGGAAGAACGTCAATTTCATGGAGGTGTGCCCATCTAAACTATTTTTCATTGATAATGCCTTTTGGGGACACATGCAAACAGCGTATACCGAGTTCAGACGTCGCAGAACGCGGCGTCTGAACAGGGTCAGCACCGTTCACAAAAAAAAAATTATAGTAAATACAATAAAACGAAAACATTCACAAGAAACCCCTTAAACCAGAAATGGACGCAGTCAATTAAATACGAATGTACATGGCCACTAGTAAAAAAAGGTTAAAATAAAATTCATTGTTTGATTTTGATTTTGTAGTTGATTTATTGTCATCTGTCTTGCAGATACAAATACTATATCAGAGAGGGAGACATCGTTCTTCAGTGGAAACCAAAACAGACCCCTGTTGGAAAATTCATGAAGGGGTATGAAAACTACTGGAAATCAAGGCAATGCCCAAAGTAAACACATGTGAAGCCGTATGGACCAAGAGTCAGTGAAAACAGAAGAGAAAACGATGTAAAGTGCTAAGACAAATAAGGGCTTAGGGTACGGAGATGTGGTTTGATGATAAATATAAGATTAAACCACGGGTTTAAGATATCTATTTTTTGCGGCCCGAAGTCGATTTAACGACCTTCTTTTCTGCGGCACAAGGTCGACGTAAACAAACTTCGCAAAGCGAAGGTCCTAGAAATTCTTTTCTTAGACTTCGGGCCGCAACAAACGTAATTACCAGTAAAATGTGTGGTTAACTGATATTTTATAAATTTTGAAATGAATTTCGATCCATTAATTAATGTTCTTTTTTTGTCATTCTATTTTTGTCCATCTTGATTATCCATATAACCAAGTGCAAAACCTAAGTAGGAATTACAGCACTATCGTAAAATATTTAAGGGAAATATTCACTAAAATGCAGTTGCGTTAAACTGTTAATTTTAATGAAACAAAGTTTGCCGAAAATTCCATGAAAATCGACTTAAATTAAGAGATACATCATTATTTCTCCAAATTGGCTTCATTTTTATGAGAGCTGCAGTGCTTTGTGCAATCCTTGAGAGAATCTCACCAAAATCGCAACAGAATGCTATCATTTAGTGTATGTATAAAGCTGAAATTAAATTACGATGAAAATGGCAAAGGACCTGTGACAGTTGTAATGTAAATTTGCCTATAAAAATGTGGAAAAATGAACTTTCGCTTTACATCTAAATTTTTATTGAAATGTGTTGCTTTGAATGCCCTATCTTTAGCACAAAAATAATTTTTCAATTATATCACACACAGACTTAGATTTTTGGTGTAAAAGACAAGTTTTTACAATTGAATGTATGGAAAATAGGAAAAGTTTTATAAAGATGCTTTCCCCCCCCCCGTGCCTCAGCAAGCCACTTTGTATGCATATGTGTAACGTCACTATACACATTATATATGAGTGGCAAGCTGAGGCACGGGGGGGGGGGGGGGGGGGAAGATAGTCTACAGCTGAAAAACTGAAAAGTGGGTGGGGTAATTAGACCCTTGGAGACTAAGGCTGAAATACTTCATGGTTACATGTAATTACATACTATGAGCAGCTACAGTCTATTACTTCATCTTAAGCATATTTAACAAATAAAATTCAGTAGATTAGAAAAAGCTAAAAATATATGAATTTAGGATAACCGAAAATTTCACTTACCCCTTCTTGCGAGAATTAGTGTGAGTTAGTGTGCAGATGCAATAATTGATCAAAATCAATATCAAAACCTCTTTATAATGGATAAATCTACCCGTTAATGCTAAAATTTTCATTATTGGCTTCCCCAAAAAGCTGCAGTAATTTGCCGAAAAATAGGCAAATTTGCATGGAAACTGTCAGAGGTCCTTTTATTTTTTTTCTCAAAATTGAAATACTTTTCCCACCATCCTATCCTAGAGGCTTTTTAACGTGGTCTTGTATCTGTGTATGTAGCATAGTAACGCGTCAAATGATAGTCCAAACACAAGTGTAAGTCGGAGAAAGAAGGAAGGGTTCACAAGTCCAAACAGAAACAGATGATTCTTATAGCTATGAAAAGTAAGATACGCAAAAACACATACCAATGTCATCTATAAACTAGTATATTTTACAGAAGTAATTCGACAAAGCACATGGCTACGTCAATATGTTTGTGTTACTATATTCAATCACAAAAAAAGAACAACGACAAAATACACTACAATTGTGTTTGTAAAACACTATGCCTCCAACCATATACACGTACTTGCCACTAAAGGTGTCAAAATTAGAATGTCTAAGTCTGAAAAAGAGTTACCCAAATCTTAACTAAGTTATTTAACTCATCAAGAACTACTATCATACCAAAAATAAGCTTCCTACATCAAGCAATTCAGAAGTAGGAAAAATGCCAAATTCAAACTAGGGCTATAACTCCATCAAAATTGTACGGAATTTTCCCAAAACTTAATCAGGTAATTTACTCTTCATATCTGATAGTATTCCAAATATCAAGGCCATTACTCAAATTATGTTTGAAATATCTTGCTAACAAGATGTTCATCTCATGTGCTTGAAGGGCATAACTCCAAATTGGGGCATAACTTGGAAAACTAATATGTATCAGTAATTTTCAATGAGGAATCCATATATGAAATTTCTAAACCCGATGACCAGTGATTCTATGGATACATAAGTACTGAACGTCAAGGGTAATTTCTCCATATTTATGAATGCAGAGTTACATGTACCTAACCTGTACTAAAGTATTTACCTCATCAAGGGCGAGTATTATACCGAAAATCAGCTTCGTAGCACATGTAGTTCAAAAGTTGAAGAATGCAAAATTCAAACAAGGGCCATATATCTATCAAAATTTTACAACATTTTTTCAAAGGTTAATCAGGTAACCTACTTCTCATACCCAATTAGTATACCAAATATCAAGGCCAAAGCTCGAATAGTTTTTGAGATATCTTGCTAACAAGATAGTCATCTCATTTTCTTAAAGGGGGATACTTCCGAAATGGGGCATAACTCAGAAAAGAAAAAACGTGTCAGCTAATTTTCCTTGAGGAATCCATATATTAAATTTCAAAACCATATGCCCAGTGGTTCTTGAACTCAGAAGCTGCATAAGTATTGAACATAAGGGGAAGTAACTCTGTAATGCAGGAATGCAGCATTACCTAATTCAATAAGGACTACTACTGTTTCCTAGCTTAAGCCGTTTAAAAGACGTACACATGCCAAAATCAAACAAGGGCCATTACTCTTATCACAATTTTACGGTTTTCCCCCAAACATTAATCAGGTAATCTACTCCTTATACCCAGTAAGTTACCAAATATCAAGGCCATAGCTCAAATACTTTTTTAGATATCTTGCTAACAAGATCGTTATCTCATTTTTTCTAAAAGGGGCATAAGTCAGAAAAAAAATATGTATTAGCTTATTTTCCAAGAGGAATCCATACACTGAACAAAATTTCTAATTGGTCACTTTTTGCCATAGAATTAAGCCTTAAGCAGATTTAGATTAGCCTGGATACCAACTACGACGAACAAATGTACAGATGTTCTTGTATTTTACACAAGCGCTTATGGATTTGCAAAATGATTTACGTCAATTCGAGGTGTCTATTAGGATTTACACAAACATTGAAAGGGAGGTAATTTGAAAACGTCAATATTAAAATTAATACATGTGAAAACTGCAAAAAGATTAAAAGCATACCCCATGTTTTTATGATGAAAAACTTAATTTACTTCTTAAATATCATGCTTTTGTGGAAGTTTAATGCAGCCTGTATGTGTTTACAAAGCATTCTATGGTTTACATAGAAGGGGTCATAACTCTAATACTATAATAAAGTTTTGATTACAACATTAACTTTCAATAAGTAGATAACAGCCCAAAATTTTTATTATAATTATATTCAAAAGTACAATTTAAAAATCATATTTCTGCATATTAGAAAACTGACCAATTAGAAATTTTGCTGAGTGTATATGAAATGTCAAGACCCTAGCTAGCAGGGATCCACATTCACAGCAAGCATGAACAAGAGCTGTCGCCTGACAGCATAGCTCGCCTGATTGGTGCTTGCCCATCACACAACCACTATGGTGGTGTGGACTACCGTGCATAAAACTTCAGGCAAGCATGTCCATAATGAAAACACATTTATAAACAAAATCTATCTCAGAATTAAGTCTTAAAATAAAATTAAAACAAAAAAAAATGAAATGAAATTTCAAAGTCCATGAGCATGAGGTAAAAAAACTGAGGGGTAGGGGGAAGGTGTGTGTGTGTGTGTGTGGGGGGGGGGGGGCTTGGATGTATCAAAACCCTGAACCATTATCTAACATCAGTCCAAGTATTAGTATCAACTGAGTCCATCATCGAGGCACTGTGAAATTATGTCTGCATAAATAAAACTTTAACCAAAATCTTTAAGACAAAATTCTAAGTCCATGACCTTCACTTCAAGGTAAACCAGTGGGGTAAGTATGAGGTGTTTTGTGAAAACCCCAAAAAGTGTCTAACATCAGTTCCAGAATAAACTAAATCTCTGCAAAGCATTATGAATCAGTATGCAATTACAAAACTTTAATAAAGACCAAAATTTCCTAAGTCCCTGACCTTGACATCAAGGTCACTGAGCGGGGTTGGGGTATACTCTGTAGATCTAACTACAGTGCAAATATAAAAAGAATTCATCTATGGGTTCAGGAGATATGTGTCTTTAAAAAACTTTAACCAAAACATCCAATCAATAAAAAGACAATTTTCTAAGTCCATGACCTTGATATCAAGGTCACTGAGGGGGGTGGGAGTAGTACCTTCAAAAACTTTAGACCAATATCTAACTTCAATGCAAGTATCAAAGGAATCCATCTATGGGTTAAGGAGATATTGGGATTTATAAAACTTTAACCAAAACATCCAGTCAAAAAAAACTCCCAATTTTCTAAGTCCATGACCTTGACATCAAGGTCACTGAGTGGGGTGGGGGTGGTACCCTGTGAAACTTTAGACCAATATCTAACTACAGTGCAAGTATCAAAAGAATCCATCCATGGGTTAAGGAGATATAGGTCTTTAAAAAACTTTAACCAAAACATCCAATCTGTACGCCGACGCGGACGCGGACGCGGACGCCGACGCCGTGGTGACAACAATAGCTCTTCCTGAACTTTCGTTCAGGCGAGCTAAAAGTGTAACACACGCACACACGCACGCACATACGCCCGGACAAGCCAAAAGCAATATGACCCACAAACTTTTTCATAGTTGGGGGCATAAAATATTGTGGTATAAAAACAAAGTGTTGACCCTTAGCAATAGTATTCAAGTACGTTATAGTTAAAATTCAGAAGGCAGCAACATCCCACTTTTTTTTCGTGAAATAAATTACATATGAGCCGCGACACGAGAAAACCAACAAGGAGGTTGTGCGCCCAGCGCAGACTCAGATCAGCCTGGGCATCCGCCCAGTCTGATCAGAGTCTTCACTGTCCGCATGGAGGTAGCTTATATCCTTAGCTACCCTTTAAGCTTTTAGCGAAGACTCTGCTCTAACTGGGTGGATATCCAGGCTGATCTGAGTCTGCGCTGGGCGCAGAACCACTTTGTTGGTTTTCTCGTGTCGCGGCTCATATATATTATTTGTTATTTAGCTACATTATCATGTGGACATATAGGTCTGAACAAACAGTGCAGACCCAGATCAGATTGCTCTTACAGGAGCAGTCTGATCAGCGTCTTCTCTGTTTCCATTCCATCTGCATCCTTTGGATCCATTACTGCATTGTAAGACAGGACTGTTCCATTTTAGTTGAATTACAGAAATATTTTAGCTGTCCTTGCTTTAAGGGTATCGCATTTGATATATGAAGCGAAGCTGCTTTATAGCCAAATGGGGAAATCCATGCTTTATCCATAGATGTCATTTAAGTCGCGACAAGACAAAACAAAGTGGCATGTAAGCCATGCGAAGACTCAGATCAGGTACTAGTAGACAGAGCGTTTGCCTTTCTAGCAGAGTGTTGTGGACACGTCTGATCAGTTTCTTCAATTGTATAGACCAAGAACTCCGCATCTAGCGTTCGATAAGGTCGAAAACATGGAATCAGGGCGGTGGTCGGTTTTAGCAGTTCGGCGATGGCGTCCGCCTTTTTAGAATGACAGAACTGTATATATGCGTAGAAAACACAAAATACAACACACACCGAGGATATGTGCCTGGTATGGTTCTGTACCCAGTCATTGTGGCCTCGCAGGACAAATTAACAACAACACAGTGTCCTTGCAATTCTTTAGATTGTATTGGTTCTGATCATTAAGAAATGAATGACTTAAAATGAAATAAAATTGCAAGAGAATGCGTGAACATAAATTTTTTTTAACAATTTTATTCTTCCTAATAATAAAAACAATCAAAGGAAACTGGAATTCTCTTCTCTTTCAACGGATGCATTGTTGCTTGCATACCAATGAAACAGTTTTTCAATGATAAAACAAATTTAAAATCTTCCGTACACTGTCCCAAATGGGCCGCGACATGAAAACATGGTGCTTAATGCATTAAACCCGCCAGTGCATCAGCGGAGTGTGATAAGAGCCTTCTCTGTGCGAACACATCACCGATCCTAAAGAATGTACAGGCGAAAAAAAATGGAAAAATATCCGAGTGACGAGATAAACAGAATCTATCATTGGTGCCCAGTGGGGATGAGTAAATTCCAATCCGAGAGTCTATCATTCAAGTGGGAAACGAGGCTCTGCCGAGTTCCCACTTGAACGGTGAGACAAGGTTTGGGATCCCTATCACCACTGGACACCAGTGATTGATTAGTTTCCTCACCTGTCAATATTAAAAGGATTTGTCTGACTGTTTGCTTCTACCTTAATACGAGTTATTTTGCTGTCATTTAATGACTCACTTAGAGAGTGAAGTCGTAAATCTAACAAGATCATCTCAGATAGAAAATCGAACAAAGCCAAAGAAATGGTACAATAGCTGGTAAGCTAGAAGAAGATTTTTCAATGACAATTATTATGTAAAATGATTTTTTTTGTTAAATCCTGTCTGCGAGAGATAGTCTGGGAAGCCATGAAGCGAAGAATTTCGAATTAATTCACGTGCATAGCTAGACGTGTGTGATAAGATTTGCTTCTGTCGGAAGCCATGAAGCGAAGAAATTCGAATGAATTAACGTGCATAGCTAGACGTGTGTGATAAGATTTGCTTCTGTCTTGATAGCACACGGATGACTCTACCCTGTACATTGTGGTAGATGAGAAAAAACTTGTAGGTACAGGTGAAACGCGGTTAATTGTCCTTATCTGGAGTGCAAGAAAAATGGTGCCTTATAGCACCTGCTCTTGCAGCGCAGCTGTATTTCTGCCTTGGCCTCGTCAAACAAGAGTGTGGTAAACATACACATACATCTGCGACCAGCAAAGACTGAAATCAGTCTGTGTACGCGTGCTGTTTTGCCTCAGCCTGCATTTCCTTCCTTTTGATTCCTCTCGTTCCATACTTTGTGCGAACGAACAGAAAAGGCTCTGATCAGTCTGCACGGATGCGCAGGCTGATATGAGTCTTTGCTGTTTCGCAAATACGATAAGCACTCCGTTTCGCATGTCGCCGCGCACTTGTTTTGTAGGAATTGTTTCTATTCATTACAAGAGCTGTCGCCTGACAGCATAGCTCGCCTGAATAGGTGCTTGCCCATCACACAGTCCCTTTGGAGGTGTGGATTCTATGCATAAAACTTCAGGCAAGCATGTCCATAATGACAACACATTTATAAACAAAAGTTATCGAAGAAATAAGTCTTAAAATAAATTTAAAATCCACATGAAATTTCAAAGTCCATGAGCTTGAGGTCAAAGAACTAAGCGGTAGGGGGGGGGGGGGGGGGGGGTTGGCATGTAGGCATGTAACAAAACCTTGAACCATTATCTAACATCAGTCCAAGTATTAGTATCAACTGAGTCCATCGTGGCACTGTGAAATTATGTCTTCATAAATATAAAACTTTAACCAAAATCGTTAAGACAAAATTCTAAGTCTATGACCTTGACTTCAAGGTCATCCAATGGGGTAAGTATATAGTGTTTTGTAAAAACTCAAAAAAGTATCTAACATCAGTTCAAGTGTAAACTAAATCTCTGCCAAGCATTATGAATCAGTATGCAATTAGAAAACTTTCATAAAGAAACAATTTCCAAAGTCCATGACCTTGACATCAAGTTCACTGAGCGGGGTTGGGGTAGTACTCCGCAAAACTTTGGACTAATATCAAACTAAAGTGCAAATATAAAAAGAATTCATCACTGGGTTCAGGAGATATGTGTCTTTAAAAGACTTTAACCAAAACATCCAATCAATAAAAAGACAATTTTCTAAGTCCATGACCTTGACATCAAGGTCACTGAGGGGGGTGGGGGTAGTACCTTGGAAAACTTTGGACCAATATCTAACTACAGTGCAAGTATCAAAGGAATCCATCCATGGGTTAAGGAGATACTGGGCTTTATAAAACTTTAACCAAAACATCCAGTCCAAAAAAGCTCCCAATTTTCTAAGTCCATGACCTTGACATCAAGGTCATGGAGTGGGGTGGGGGTGGTACCCTGTTAAACTTTGGACCAATATCTACCTACAGTGCAAGTATCAAAAGAATCCATCCATGGGTTAAGGAGATATAGGTCTTTAAAAAACTTTAACCAAAACATCCAATCCGGACGCCGACGCTGACGCTGACGCGGACGTGGACGCGGACGCGGACGTGGACGCGGACGCGGACGCTGACGCCGACGCCGGGGTGACAACAATAGCTCTTCCTGAACTTTCGTTCAGGCGAGCTAAAAATAAAATAAAATAAAATAAAAACGCATGAAAAATCATGAACATAATTAAATGGGTACACTTTCAGGGGAAACAACTCATCCTTTGCCTCCAATATAATTTGGGTGAACTTTTAAAACAAAAAGTCCCCTCCAGGAGCAAGTTCTTTCCTTTAAGAGTTGAAACTATCTTTAAAACCACGTCAGTTAAGGTCAACCCAAACACATACTTTTGCAGACGACAAAAAGAAAAAGTTATCACAGTATCCGAGCTCACTGTACCATATCTTCCGTTTTTTATAGCGTTGAATCAAGAGTACAAAATTCGCTTGTAACCAGTAGTCGGAAATCAGTATGTTTTGAGATTTTATCCAGAATCTGCTGCGTCATTTATGGTTATTCAGCTTCGAAAATTTAAAGAGGTAAGTTTAATATAATTTGCTATTCGGTCTTTTACTTTATTACCCTGTACAATGAAAACCTCATGGCCGTTACACAAATTTTATTCCAAACGCTTATTTAACACGTGTTTGTGTCGTGCAAAACCTAGCTATCATCCTATTATCAAAACTAAAAGACGGTAGATTGATAACGCCTTCCATTTATTTTAAAGATTTCTTTTATAAAACATGTAAAAAAGGCTCAAAATGGTTTTAGAATCATGCTAAAGGCGAATTGAATACTGAATACTGTACTTATTACTATTCACTCGCAAATGTCATTGTACAGGGTAATAAAGTCAAAGACCGATTAGCAAATTATAATAAACTTACCTCTTTACGTTTTCGAAGCTGAATAAATATAAATGACGCAGCAAATTCCGGATAAAATCTCAAAACATACTGATTTCCGACTACTGGTTATAAGCGAATGTTTGTACTCTCGATTCAACGCTATTAAACCGAAAGAGCTGATACAGTGAGTTCGGATACTGTGATTATTCTCCGTTTCAACGGCTGCATAGTTAAAACGTGTTTTCGTCGTGTTATGGCGATAGTTTCCCGTCATGGAATATACAGGTAACAAAAAAATAAATAAAAAAAGAAAAAAATTGATAAACCAAAATTTTACCTGACTCCGTTCTTACCCTGTCACGCAAGGCACGCGATGTTCAAAAATGGTGCCTAAGGCATGGGCGAGTATCTGCGCAGACCGATCAGATCCTTGAATATTTGCGAAAAATATTACTGATTCTACAGAAAGAACAGGCACCAAATGAGTTGTCTTGCTAGAATTGCGCTGCTTCGAAGACTTGTTTTGGCTGTTCGCAAAATCTAAGAGAACAAACGAAGTGTGCAATAAAAATGTGCCCTATAGCATCTACAAGCTACACAAAGACATAGAATGTAGCAGCCTGGGCCATGGTATGCAAAAATGTACTTAACACATCTGCGAACAGCTAAGACTAAACCCTGTCTGTGAATCTGCGCTGTTTAGCCTGAGTCCTCGTTTTGTTCCTGCAGATTTTTCTTGGACCGCAAGCAGTGTTTGCCAACAGCCAAGGCTTAGATAAGACTGATCGGATTCGCCCTTTGTTGTCCGCCTTTAAGCGCTATAAAGCAGATGGCAAAATGTACGTCTGCTAAACTTTTAAAAAAATGTTTTGTTCAATCTATATCATATTAAGAATTCAAATACTACAGGGCAAACAGGATGGATCTAGATGAGGCCGCCTCATCAGGATTTATGCTGTTTGCAAATTCAGCTATTTTCGCCTCCGGTGATTAAGCACATTTTACATTTATGCATATAACGCCTCATATGCCGGAATGGTCCTCAGTCTAACTTGTCTTTATGACGCCCCATATGCCGAAAGCAACTTCTAAAATCAACTGGTTTTATAATGTGAGAAATAGTTCCCTGATTTGGACATATTTTATCAAGGCTTAAAACACCCAGAAGAACAGTTTTCAGTATTTCAAAAACCCAGGTTAGTTGACTTATAGAGATGTACAAAGGTGGAGTTTCAGCCTAATGTTATTTTTACATAGAAATCTGCCCACGCTTAGATTTTTTTTATACTATGCACATGTGTTGCCTAAGGATAAACGGTGTTGCTTATAGATTATTTACCTCAGTTCATACATGTATGCTCAGCACAGCACAGGATTGACTTCAGTAACTTTTACCCTGAAAATGAGGGTCCCCTTAAAATACCGTCCCTAGAACTATCGCATTTTTAGATTTTGCAATTTCATTTATAAACTTAAATTATTGAATTGATATTAAACAGTTTAGAAATGTATATTTATGTTTCAAGAAACGGGTTATTTACAAAATAATAACGTTTGGTAAAACCCCTCAAAATCAGCTTAAAACCAAACCTACGAGGGGCGTTCGAAAAGTAATGCAAATGACGTAATTTCTCGGTAACCAACACAAAAACAGAACTTCTGATTGCAAAAACACATAAAGCTATGATATGCGTAGGAAAGTCTGCAAACACGGTGTATTTTTTTTTTAAAAAAAAGGGCGCATTTTTAACTTCTTTGAAAGAGGTATACCCTAAACACACTGCAGAATTTTAGTTTAGTAGGCCGTAATTTATATATCAGCAGTCTTTGATTTGTTTTTATTTTTGCTACTTAAAGACAATGCCCAGGCAATAATGTCCTGTAAATATCGCGGAAATTATTTTTAATCTGGGGTCCATACTGGCCCGGGAATATGGATAATGTAGTAGCTATTTCCCATTTCTACCAAAATTAAATGATTTTGTAATGAAAACAAGTGTATTAGAAATCAAAATCTTGTCAGTAAGAGCATTTACATGGGTCAACGAAAATCTGTCAATAAATTCAAATTAATGCCAAACACGAAGCCTCTATAAGCTTTTAAAATGACGTTAACGTATATTTCAATAACGTCATAAGAATTGCGCATTGCTTTGCAAGGAACAAATCGATAACAGTTGCCACCCTTCTAACTTTTGTAAGAATATTGTAGGCAAAAATGGACAAGCAACTGACAAAGATTAATTTTGTATTCGCAACGATATTTGACTTGAATGCCCAACACTGAAAAGAGTTTACATATGAAATTAGCCCAGTGGTATGACTGGGGCCTAATAAATTGCGTTGTAAGTCAATATGGAAAGGTGTTTTTGTGCAGCGTTTGGTATCATTGTAAAGACAAAATGTAGTGTTTTCAGCATATGAATAGCATTTGTACCCAGTATTCCCCTAAACAAGGTTATGAGACCATTTGCATTACTTTTCGAACGCCCCTCGTATATAAAAAGTTAATTATCAGTTAAACTATGATCCAGCTGTTGTCAAGATTTTATACTAACCATAAATCATGCTGTATACCTCTAGTATGTGTATAAGAAAATTAATGAAATTTTAAGCCCGGGAAACTATACTTCAGGGCTGCAGCATGTGGGCTGTCAGGGACCCCAATATGTTTGTATCTTGATTCCCCAGATGTAAGTTACATTAAAGTGAAATATACCGTCTCTGTATTATCACAATGCAGAGTAAAAAGCATATCAGTGAAAATGTTGCCTTGTCCAATCCCATTAAACACCAGAAACTTTTCAGATCAAATGTTTTGGCAGGCTTTTTCTTTCTTTCATTTTTCAAAATAATGACCCTGATATTATTTTTCCTAGATTGAAAACATATCTTATTTGGAGCCCAGGAAAACTATTTTAGATCCCTAGCAGTTTTAATTGACACTTTTTAGGCACTGGTTTGCTCATGGATTGTTGTTATAGGTTGAGCTTTATTTCCATTTGTTCAAATTCAGAATCTTTTCAGATACGTCATGAGCTTTGCTCCCTGTTATGGTGCTGTTTTATTTTCCATCTTGTTTGTTGTCTAATCCTTTCATTTGTGGTTTAGTTTAATAACAAAAGATAAAACCTGATTCTTTAGGGCACGTACAATTGATACAGTCAGGTGTTGGAGTCTTGCCTTTCATCTATTTAGTGTACAGGTACAAGCCAAAAGTTTAAAAACAAATTAAATTCAGGGCACTAACACTTGATACACTCAGCAGTTGAAATAAAAATAATGGATCACCCTGTCTGTGACCTAGGCAATGTAAAGATACAAGCCAAATTACTAGCATTCGATGCAGGCAGCAGTTAGAAAGAAAAAGTGGAACATCCTGTCTTACACCTAGGCAATATACAGATACAAATGTCAAGTTATTTTCAAAATGAAATAGCTCAGGGCACTCATGCATGAAAAAATAGGTTAACACTAGAACTAGTCAGCTTTTATTTATCGTTTTATTAATTTTCTGTACAATGACAGAAAATATGTTGATTACGTTTGTTTGCAGAGGTGTGCATGGGGAGAAGGGCTTGGGACATTAGGGGGATTATCATTGACTTCCAATCTTAGTCAGTAATGATTTTTTACATATTTGCAGGCATACAGAATGGGTATTAATGTAGGACGTCATTGATAATTTATGTCACAGATAAACAAGTGCTGCAGTGAAAGATCCTACCTGTACTATGAAACTGACATGCTCCAAAACCCTGACCTGTCCCCATATTTCAGTTTCGAAAACTATTTTACCGGTTTCAAAATCTTTTAAAACTTTTTACAAAAAGAGGGGATATGCTTACCCTAATTCTGAATAAAATTATAGCTTGACAAATACAGTAACAGATCTAGATTATTTATAATCTGTTTTTGACAGATTTTTCAAAGCTGGTCGACCATAAAAAATATCTCTATAAGTCAACATAAACATTTATGGTAACAGAATAATTCTCACGGTACCTGCAATTCATGTCAGTAGGCAACGAATGCATTCAAATTATACTGTTAATTTGACAGGTTCTTACTTAGCCGTACCCATCATGTCTGATAAGGGGTTCTACAGGGTGCGATCTTAAGCCCTGCAGTTTTTGAAATAAATTGATAAACCCATTGTATTTATCAATTTACCCCCGGTAATCAAAATATTAAGTATGAAGAAAATCTGAGCGTGGGCCATTTTGAAACTTCCCCTTTGTTTTAAAATTCAGCTTTTATTCTCCCAACAAGATTTAATAATGCCATGTGCTTCAGAGGCGTCATTTAATCCTCTTATACTCGTAGAATTTTTATCTTCCCTAGAAATAACTAAAATAGTATAGACCTGTTGCTTATATACTCCTTATAGACTGCCATGTCAGTTTCTTTTGATATCATGGTTTTAGTAAACACCTAGCAATGCAATCGTAACACTTCGGCCAATTCCGTATCCTGAATTAAACCTCGTAAGTGAATGTAGTAATAACCCAGAAATGGGGGTGTAAAATGTCTCTATACGGCGAAGGACTACGTTCGAAATGCGATTGTAAATAGTGTATGTAATCCCGATAATTGTCGAAGGTTTACGCTGAACAAACAAAGAACTTTGTAAATATTGAAAGAAAAACTGACTGAAAATATCGGTAATACGACATTACAGTACTGACTGCCATCAAAAATGAGAAACATTCGGTGGATGCGCCACTTTATGATCGAGGACGCGTTTTACCGTTGGTGACTAGTTACCGGTGCAATTATGGGCTGGAAGTAGGGAAAAAAGGGAATGACTTTCAACATGCATTTTTAACCGATATAAATAGTTCTGAAATAAAGTTCATATAATGCATCCTAGAGGCTAAACTTTGCAACAAATTTCAGGTTTTATTTATCATAAAAATAAAAAAAACATAAAAATAAATAAACTGTAAGCCATTATTGCAAATCTATTTGATTTGATAGTGAATTTTTATAGTTAATTATTTAAGAAAATAATAATTGTGAATAAATAAATAAATTATAATAAAATAAATAGATCTATTACAAATAAATTAATAGAAAAATAAAATAATTAAAGAATATTAAATAAATAAAAATAGAATTACTAAATAGATAAACAAGAAAAAATAGAATAACAAATAAACATTGTCAAGCTGATCAAACTGTATAAGATATGATACTGAACAAGAGGTAAAAATTAGTATGGAAAAATCCATGATTTTTTTTTTTTTTCAAATATTAAATATTAGCAAATCTGGTACATACATTATCTCGTGACATAAACTGCAGTTTCAAACTCTCACAGCATTGTAACAGGCTATTCAAAGGGACACTCAAAGCTCAATGATACTTTGATACTTAATTTTATAAGGTAACACTATTCTCTCAAAGATATAGATGTCCCGGATGTGTCCGAAACATATGGCATGTCTGCTGACATCAGAATCCAAAAATGTGTACTGTTTTTCTGTGACATCTATATTTTTGAGGGAGCTGATAAATAAGATAAAAGGCATTTAAATAAAACAATATTCTGACAAATAAATCATTAGTACATTTGTAACATATGAGATGGAAAGAAAGAAAAAAAGTTAAAGTACTGTTTTGATGAAAGAAAATACTGACTTTCAGGTACTGGAGTTTGCTCATTAATCATTACTAAACAACTGTCAGCTTTATACATTCTATAAAATGAATAGATTAGTATGTGGAAACCAAATAATTAAAACTCTGATCAGCCTGCATGTACATTCAAACTGTTCCAAGATTATTTGCTTATGCCATAAGGTGTGTAAAACCAGCATTTTTACAACTGAAATTTGTATAAAAAATAAGAGTGCATAAGGTACATGTATTTCTTTGCCCAAGACATTCAACAGTCTTCACTGAAGAATATTTTCAAAGAGCCATTCTTTTGTCTGAAACAGTCAACACTTCATTAAAAAGAATTTCAGCAGTGAATGTTTTAGTCCATTTTGAATAAAAGAACATAATGCAAATGTAAAAGCAGTTCCCTGTGATCCCTCTACATAAGTTTAAAAAAAAAAGATTCAGCTTAGGCAGAAGAACAGAGCAGAGTCTTGCTGTGATATTGTCCTTTTTTTTTTGTCTTCCATTAGATTTTTAAATCATGATGAAAAGCATCCAGTCTTTTTTATTTTTTAAGAATTTGTAACACAGGTTTCCTTAAGATAAAGGCTGCAAATAGTGCTACAGTCTGCTAATATATTCTGAATGTAATTGTGCTGGTAGATTATGGATATGATACAAAATGCTGCAGATTGGGTAAAGTCTGTTATGGAATGCTAAACTGGCTCAACATACATGTATAACACATATTCACATTTAGGCCTTTGCAACTTCCATGCAACTGTCCTATCCCTCCATTCTATTTTCCATCCATAAAATCCAGCAATATTTTTCATTTAGAAAACCACAATAATGTCAGAAATGTACAGACAGAATCTGTTCTGTCTCTCTCTGTGAGCAGAGCTCCAGATAAGGTAGGATTTTGATGATAATCCTTTGATACTGCTGAGATAATTTAAGTTATTAATTATAAACATACATTGTTGTCTCTTATTAGAACTGTCCTACTGAGGTGTTTCAAAAGAGGGACCACAACATGTGTTGGTATGGTACAATACCAAAAACAATCCCAAGAAATATTTTCAAAACCCATTCTCATTTGTCTTCATTCCTACAAACTCCTAAAATAGAATGCCTTTCTTGCTTTAGTGACTCCTGTTTAAGACAGTAGCCACTGAACAAAAAAAAGGAGTCGATGCTCTATTTTAGGAGTTTATGAAATATCAGAAATTCTTAACAAAATTACATTGCAGAACTCCTACTTCATAATTCATAATGTCATAGGCTTTGAACTGCAATTTGTGAGATATCATGAGGTAATAAGTGAGATCTGATCAAATCAAGCAACACTTTCAAAAAAGTTCCTCCATGTCAAGTAAACCTGTATGAAACCATAAACTGGTGATTTTATGCAAGACATACCATAGTGTGCGCAAGTATTGGGACACCTAAAATAATTTAATTTTCCATTTGCTCCAAATGGAAAATAAATTAGGTTAGGTGTCCCAAAATTTAGGCCCATTATGGTTACCATAACAATATGCCCTGCTTGTTCTGTAATTTCTTAAAAGACATCCAGTTTCATATTTCAAGAAATCCATGTACTACACAAAAACTGCATATTGAAGTAAAAGATAAGTGAGATTCGAAATCTTATGAAAATCTGCTCTGAGAGGAGCAAAAAAGATTTTGATCAAACCACTGGATATTCTTCTCACTAGTTCTCAGCAAAATTTAATGACAGTAGTGTGTGTAGGTCCAGTTACTTGGGGTCATTAATGGTCATAGTGCCCTTTTGTACTTTATAAAGTATATGAAATGATTAAGCATACTGGCTGATTTGTAAGTGTCACTTGGGCCACTTGTTTGATGCTGAAACAGCCATCAGTTATCAGGCAAAAAGGCCCCATAATGCCCCCTCTAAGCAAAACACTGCATGTCAAATTACTATTTAAAGCACCAATACAGCCACAGATCTTTTGTTTACAACTATGAAAGAAAAACATAGATTTGTGACAGCCTTTTCTGTTCAAACACAGACCCAGCATGGATGTGATTATATGTGATTGAGAAATATATCATATAGTTTCAAGATCCACCTGATCTATCATCATGTGAGCTTTTGTCTCTTTGTATGGGATATAGGGCTGTGCAAGAGTTTAATTCCATATATCATAGATAAATTTTAAACATATTTTATCAAAGCAATACATTTTTTTACACATAATCAACCTTGAAGTGTCCTAGTATTTGAGGTAAGTATAGTAGAATTTACAGGAGAAATTTATTTGTTTTGGCATAATACTGACCAACATTTTGGGTATTATACATTGAGTATGTGGCTGGTCAGTTTGATGACTGGGGTTTCTTTAGGGTGGTTATGGTGTCCAAACATTTTGGGTTATATAGTGGAAATGGTGAGAGTTTGTAATGTCGAAACACATATATGCTATATATTATACATAAGGTTCCATATAAATTGAAAGCTAGGTATTCCATGCAGTGGCTGGAATAATTATGGCACAGAAAGAATTTGCTCCAGAATTTCAGTGTTGCTATTTCTGTAAGTCCCCATGGTTGCTTTTATCTTAGTTTAATTTTGATTTCTGTGTGTCTGAGATATTACACTTATATGAGCTAGGAATCTGCCAGACAAACCAAACAACTAAGTGTCTGATGAACCAAAGTAGAATCAAGGATGAGGGTTAGTTAACTGCAAACCATTTAACCTCCCCCCCCCCCCCCCCCACACACACACACCCCTAGTGTTTTCATTGCAGACAGTTCCAAAGCAGCACTTCTGTGTTTGTACTTCTTGGTTGTTTGTTGCTATGTCTGTTATGGATATATGTTTGTGATGTTAATACTAGCCCTGTGACCACGTACATGGGAAATGGCCATTTACCTGGCTGTCGCTGGTGATGTATTTGGTGGTTTCTTATTTTGTGTTATCTTTTCCCACATGATGTCTTTGGTGGGATCTGGGATTGAATTGTGTCAGTTCCTGAGAATTTTCCCTACTTCCTTAAAATATGTCAAAGGAAGAAAAGTGTGTCTTGAGTGGTTATACTAGTGTCCAAATCTATATATTTAAATGGTTATGGTGATTCCAATACATGGGGCAAAAGTATCAAATGGACAATGGGACAGGAGACAGGATCATTAAGATCTATAGTGTTTGGAGTGTCCAAGGGCTGAGGCTACATGTGGTAATAATGTTTTGGATAACTTGTAGTTTACTGTTTCATTACATTGGTTAAATGTGGTAATGGAGTACTTGTTATAGTGATAACTAGACTATGATATTAAGGTGTCCTTTTCCTTGTGTTAAGTGTGGTAAATAGGGCTCAAGATAGTGGGAGGAAATTTTGGGATGGTGATTGCCTTAAATAGGGCTCAAATTAGGTTGAAAATATTGTGGGTTGTACATAGTGGTATGTGGAAAGCATGGTATAATTACAATATGGTCTGAAAAACAATGAAGGTTCACATCTTGTCTGTATATTATATCTGTGTAGTCTGATCAGAGTCTTGACTGTTTGTTATACAGGTTCCACAAGGAAGACTAATCAGACTGCATAATGCAGACGCTCAGGTCTAACCTGTTGCACATGCTGTAAAAGTCTGTTCCTAGTGGCAAAAGGAAAATAAATACACGGAATGTGAGACACTCTAACATATCTGAACTGATAGCTATGGTAATCCAATAGGCAAATAAAAATGGAGCCCCACAATACAGCAAAATTGCATGAATATTTACAACAGGAACTTAACTGAATTAACTTCTAACAGAGTAGTTTCAGCTACCTGTACCACAAAGTGTATCACATGGCATTACATGTATAAACAAAAAAGCAATTTAACTAACAACGAATTATAGGTGACATGACGGGAAATGAGCCATTACATACTTGGTTGCCACATTATTACCTTTTAAACTCAAGAAAAAATTTCGCCTGCTAGTGACTTATCACGCAGGCTCTTCTCATTTGTTTGACCCGTATACTACGTAAAACAGACCCCGATATTACGCTTAATGCCGTCAAAATGCCGATCTGACGTTATCAACAAAAGCACACTGACAGGCACCATGTTTTGATCATGTGACCGAAAGTAGTTCCCGTAATGGCTGGTATATGTTCCGTATTATCTCCGAGTCTATATCGAAGATATCGGCGAGGATGTCCGATTGCTAGCAATGGTGAGCCATTTTTTTTTTTTGTTGTTGTTGTTGAATCTAATGAAATATGATATCAATTGTCATAAACATGTATTGATGTACTGCATCAATTCAGCTAGTTAATTTAGAAATAAACATTATAAAGAATGTTTAATCGACCATAATGAAGTCGTAATTAGGCGTACTCCGGCGACATTTGCAAATCGAACGCCGTGATCATTTCAAACGCCAACGTTTACTGTAATCAAGCGCTGTCATAGGTGATATATGCATTAGGATATCATTTGCGCCAGCGCATTGATGAAGTGCTGTGATTCAGACCCCTGCTATCTGCTAATTTTAACAGTAGTTTAACCCATCTAAGACGAGTGGAATCGTCGACCCTGCTCTTTGGACATGTCCATTTCCAATTTAAGGGGTGTCAGGTTTAATATACTTCTTTCCATTTGCACTTTAAAAAATCTAATATTCAAGGCAAACAGTGTAGACCCTGATCAGACGCCACATCTGTGGCGTCTGACTAGTCTGGGTCTACACTGTTTGCCAATGCCCCGTTTATGAGTTTCCCGCCATAAATGAGTAAAAGATAAATGCATTTATTTAGTATATTTATACTGCCATGTATATCTGCCATCATTTAATAATCTCGCTAGCTCTTCATTAAATTTGCCGTACAGCTCCTGAAGTATTTTGCGTGTTTCTGGTTTCATGTTCTCCGCATTTATTTTGTTTGACGTCACGTATGACCTTTGTTGTGCCGCTATTAGTCTCATCCGGGCTATTGACAACTCTCCTGAAACAAGAGAAACAAAGACCTCGTATTAACTCTTTCGCTACCAAAAAGCAGACGACAAAATTTACGTCTGCAAAAATTAAAAAAATGCCTTGTCCAAGACTTTTTATATTGAGAATTCAGAGACTAGAGGGCAAACAGTGTAGATCTAGATGAGGCGGCTCATTATGAGCCGCCTCATCAGGATCTACGCTGTTTGCAAATTTTGCTAATTGCGTCACTGGGGCTTAAAGAGTTAAAACAACTTCCCCGTGATCCTGCAAATTTTAATGCATGGAAATACATGTATGATCCCTATATTATTGACATTTTCCAGTATGACAAGAAGACTTAATGGAAGTGCCTATTACAGAATGGATGACTTGCGATTTTACGTCCTTTTAAACAGTATTTCAGTCTTAACAGGATTATGGGAGGGAATTATGAAAAGCTATGTGCAGTAGAACTCCGTTCACGGTTGGAAGTATTTCCGCCTCTCGCGGGAATCGAACCTGGGATCGCTAAGCTAAGCATTACAGGGTTAACCCATGAATGTCCAGCGTCCCATAAAGTGATATAGACGAACAGTGCAGACCCAGATAAGACGCCGCAAAACGCGGTGTCTGATCTTGGTCTACAAGATTTTTATAAGACAAATGGGTACTTTTTCTTAAAATGAAATAAAAAGATGAGGGGCCATATTCATAAAGCAACTTAAGTCGTTGCTATGCTGTTGCTAAGGGTAAATTTCTATGTTGGAGATTTCCTACAACTCTGAAATTTGGTCTGGAGGAACAGTCTTACAAAGACTGTTCCTCCAGAGCAAATTTCATAGTTGTAGGGAATCTCCTTCAAAATAATTTAGCCTTAGCAACAGCATAGCAACCACTTAAGTCGTTTTATGAATACGGCCCCAGACATCCCTTTATTGACAAATAGACTCATCTATTTGACAAGCAAGGGATAAGCCACTGGGCACAAACGGGTAAAGTTTACTTACGCAAACCAAGAAATCTGAATGTTTTCTGTAAATAATAGATCATATCACTGGAATAGTCCTCTGTCCGGATTATTAGAAATTGGTCTCTCGGAAATACTTGGAACCATTCTTGTAAAAATATGAAATAAAATCCCATATGTAGTCTCACCTGGAAGAGATCAAGAGGAGATAAATTCGTAAGAAAAAATATCATAAAGTTTAAGGATTTCTTCCGTGAGCGCTAATCTTGGGAGCAAATAACCTAGAAAATTGTGTCAGTAAGAGCAAAGGATTCCCACATGCAGCATCTGGCACTTAGAGTTCACATCAGTATCCTGTCGACCTGACTCTCAAAGGCTATGTCTTAAACGAAAGAAAAGGAAACCGTAAAATTGTGTTTTATACTTCCATGCAAAAATTATTTCATCCTTATGAAAGAAGCATGTACATGTCCCATGCTCTACAATTTTTGCATTGATTATACACCAGTCATTTGCAACCCTGGCTAGTCCAGAGCTGGGGAATAACAGGGTCCTTTTTTATATTTTCTTTCTGCAGAGCCCGGTATACGGCTTTTACTGCAGGGACAAACCTTTAATTCAATTTCAGCTTAAAGACTCCGTTCTCTTGGACTGTGTTTAACAGCTGGGATCTACACTTGATCATCTTGCCTTCTACTAAATGTTTTTTTTTTGTTAACTGAAATCAATGTACACATCGTGATTTGTAGCCGATAGCGATCCACGGTACCAAAACACGGCTGCGTTAATTTCTTTATAATTTTGAGCCTGCCATTGGTGTATTAGTTGCAACAGGTATAATCCCTATGTTTAAAGCTCTGAACGCACTATGAAAACACAGTGCTGTAGACGAAACAAAAATACTTTACTGACAATTTTCCTTTTTTTATCCATGACGCCATACGCTGTGATCCCATTAGAACCGTTTCGAAGAGACATATGAGCCGCGACACGACAAAACCAACAATGTGGTTGTGCGCCCAGCGCAGACTCAGATCAGCCTGGGCATTCGCTCAGTTTGACTAGACACTTCGTTAAGTGCTCAATGGGTAGCTAAGGGTCTGAGTTACCTCCATGCGGACAGCGAAGACTCTGATCAGACTGGGCGGATGCCCAGGCTGATCTGAGTCTGCGCTGGGCGCACGACCACATTGTTGGTTTTCTCGTGTCGCGGCTCATATGTTTCTATTATGACATAAGGAAAGCTATCTCTACATTAACCCTGTTACACTTTCTTATTTGGAGCTCTTGAGGACACTATCCACTACTTCATTTACTTACCGGTAGTATGTAATGCATATATCTGTTATAGAGACATGTTCTAAATGAAGCTTTGCGCGTGCAATTATGGAAGATTTTAATTGCAGCAACAACATCTTCATGAAACCCTTCCCTAGTCATATTACCAACTCCTCGGAAATAGTAGTCTGAATACAACCTGAAAGAAAATGATGGAAAGCACGAGGCCCATGTGGGCACGAGTCGCTCCACTGAGCTCATAACTACTGACACAGTTAATTCTTGAACGGTCACAGTATTAAGTTTTCATTGACATTGCAATGCACTGGTAATAGATAATAATGTCAGTCATAAGCTATGTTTGCCAGGTAAAGCCTGATCAATGCGAAAAATTGATTGATGCGAGATCGATGGGATGTGGAATTCGGTTTTAACAGTTCATGGGTAAGTCAGGTAAGTCTAATTACTTCATTCTTTATTTATTCAGTTATAAGACCGGACTTTTCCCTTTCAAAACAGTCTAAAAATCTAGATCCGTCTTCTAAGACGGACATAGTTCCTTGGGATTGTTATGGAAGGGAAAACTCATTTTATAGCTGAATAACACGACTGATTTATATACAGTCAACTCTCGATATCTCAAAGTCAAAGTTCATCCCAAACTACTGATATCTCAAAGTAAATTTTCTGATCCCAGGATCAGAGTTGAAATATAAAGTATTCTAGGAAATGTGTCCAAACTTCATTCTTTGGTACAAGAGGATATTTTGAGATTTGAGTTCGAGATATCGAGAGTTGACTGTATTTTGCGGTAATTTTGGATTAATAAGCTCTTGTCTTATAATCGGGTGAATACAGTAGTTACTAAGACAATCATGTGCACATACACTCATGCATAGATGAACGCGGACGACGAGCCATTCCAACGGCTTGTTAATCTAAACTAAAACTCTTGAGAGGGCGCTTTTAACCCGTAAAAGTCAATTGCGCAGTTTTCATGCAATCACAAAATTTTCTTCGCTTACCGTTCTACAGGATCTCTGAGAATCACCAACAACTTAACATCAGGGTTCATGTGTCTAATCAGATGAGCTGTTGTAAATTTGGGCTCCTTAAGCCCGTTGTTCTGTGGTACACTAGGCCAGCCGCAGTTATCAGAAAGATCCATAACACTCCCGTCACCTAAATTAAAGATGGGCCACTGGCAGATAACAATCGTAAATTTCGTATGAATCAGTTTCCTCTAGCCAGAATGTTTTAGAATCAAACGAGATTCAGTTATGAATAGTTTAACGCAGCCCCTGTCCCCTCCCTTAACTAATAGTACATGTTTGAGAGAGAGAGAGAGAGAGAGAGAGAGAGAGAGAGAGAGAGAGAGAGAGAGAGAGGGATTGGCGCCCCCTTTTATAATATTGCCTTCTCTTGCCTATATTGGTCTTAAAGGTATACTCCCTCGTATTTCATTACGATTACGAAATAATCACAAAATTATGAAAGTGGTTAGTAGTATGCAACACAATTAAAACTTACATAAAAAGTCTTCAGCGAAAACATCTTTGTTACTGAGGCAGAGACGATATATCAATGCATACCCTTCTTGACTATTCACGAATCTATTGTCGTCATAAATTGATTGAATCCCATAGGCGTTTCTGCAAGCATGTTTCAAATTTTATGATTGGTGGAGTAAATAACAATAGCATTAGCCTCTAAAATCCGTGCACGTGATTTTTTTCTTCAGCCAATAATTGTCTGAATGCGATTAAAGCAAGGTTTAAAATTAATCATGATATAACTTTACCCTGATTAACAATGATTGCTAGGCGTATCCAGTCTTCATTTTTGGTCGGAATGGCAGTCCGCGTTTCCCGCTTTTTGTTTATTTTCTTAAATTCTCCTATTTCCAGTGACAAATAATAAATTTGGCAGATAAAAGTACTCTTTATAGCGATCGTTATCATGCCTATGATATATTTTTGAGAGAAATTTAAAAGTTAATAGAAACGTTGAGGGTGTAAATCTTTAAAGTTTTACTCACTTGCCAAACCACAAGTTTTTTTAAAGAAATATTTCCGTGACAGCTCTGAAATACTTCAAATCGACTATTTGCATTGGTTTAGGGCAAACATTGCGTTAGAAAATATTTAAAACAAAATAAATATAAATATATATCTGGACGTATCGCAGACCGTAATCGCCATTGTGTGATTGGTCCAAATAAAATCGATTGACGTAACAATCGCGTACGGGAATAAGAAATGTATCTCGATATCATCACATGATCGCAAGTTCTAACCGTGATTTTTATTTTTGTAATTTGCATATACATTTTAAACTAATCTTTTTTTTTATTCATAATGATCTTAAACCAAGACCCTTTTCATGAAATTCACACTGGATTCACACTGGATCTAAAAAAGATAAAGGTTTTCCACAACCTAATAGCCGTAGGGGCAGTTGGGGTGAGAGACCCACTGTATCTTGAGCCCAGCAGATGAAAGGTGGATCCCATCCCTCTCCTTTCGCTGCCTTATCCTTCCCTGATTCCATAAACACACCGGGTAGGCGGCAATCCTGAACACTCGCGGCAATCCTGAACGCGGGTCAAAAATTTACGCGATTGTTGAGGGTAACTCAGTTTAACATGTTTTATTTCATTTAATCTAAAAGTTTGTGGTAAACATTTATTACGGATCTAAAGCAGTATGTCTGAAAATTTCCCTCAAAAAGAATTTACATCACAAGGTCTTTACTAAATGTCGCAATGCCTACTTACATTTTAACCATGCAATTTTAGACTGGCAAATTCTATTTTCTGACTCATATTCTAAATTATTCAAGGTCAAATTAAATAAAGCATAGTATTCTGATATACTCGAATGTCTTCCCTAAACACCTGTAAAAGTTCTAATGTCTAACTTAAATTTTGACCGTACTAGGAGGAGGATGAAAATGCAAGGGTGAAAATTTCTGGCAATCGAAAACGTCTTTTCCTAAACTCGGTTGCAATCGACTAACGCAGGGCATGGCAATCGATGACGAAAATGCTTTAAAAACAAACTGTTTCTAGATTAAAATAGGCTGCATTATTTTGCATTTAATGACATGCACCCTCAAGATTGAGTGTTTCTGTTAACAGACACGAGATTGCATTGGAATCCATGTATGTCTTAAAGAAAATTTATGCCTGGAAACATTCAAATACATTTTATATGGGTAAAAGCATTTTGCTTGTTTTTGCAGCTGAAAATGTTGTTCTTGATATTGACTTGTTGTGGAGGCCGTTGTTATTATTCCTGTCTTTGTTAACGGTATTTGTCTAAATCAGACTCTCGAAAACACGAGCGCAGTACATGTATTATTGCCGTAAATACCCATTTTTCTCCTATATCAAACAGAGTCTACGATGGTTGCTGTTGTGAGTATTGTTATAGCTGTTGTCAGGCTCTCTCCCCCCCAAAAAAACACAAAGTGATCAATATTCTAATACCCTGCATCAGTTTGCTAGCATGGAATTTGCCATTTAACGACGAATCTCATGTATTGTCCAGCTTGGTATCGAATAACATAAGGTTTGCCATTCGACAAATCCAATGCATATCCCAGTGGGCACATGGCGTCGAAATGACGTCGTACTGACGTCGATGCGACGTCGTTACGTCGCATCGACACCAGTACGACGTCGTTTCAACGTCATGTGCCTGCTTGGATGGCATTTGAATCTTATGCATAGTATTGGATAGCATTGGATTCGCCATTCGATGAATTCCATGAATGGTATTCAAATCCCATGCATGAAATTGCACAACATGAGGTCTACTAGCATGAGGTTCATTATTCATGGTATTTGAAATTGATACATAGTATTGCCCAGCATGGTCTTTGATAACATGGGGTTCGCCATTTGACGAATCCCCTGCATGGTATTGCTCAGCTTGTTAGTGGCTAATATGGAGTTTGCCAGTCGACAAATCTCACGCGTACCAGTATTCAAATCCCATGCGTAGTATTGCTTAGCAAGGTATTGGCTAGCTTGGGATTCGTCATTCGATGAAATCCATGCATGGAATTTGAATGAACATCATGACATTGGGTCGTATGTTTGCTTTTTGGCATTTGATGAATCCAGTGCATGGTACATGTACTCGAATTCCACAATTGAATTGTTCAATACCTTATTGGGAAGCACGTGTTGGCTATTCGACGAAGCTTATGTATGGTATCTAAATCTCATGCAAAGTATTGCTAAGCATGATGCATGGTATTGGCTAGCATGGTATTAGGCATTTGATTAAACCCATGCATGGTATTCGAACCCGATACCATACTGGATATAACACATACATGTATGCTATTCGGATACCATACATGACATTCCTCGAATGGCAAACCCCTGGCTACCCACAATTCTGCTGGGCAGTACTGCCCGTGGGATTGGGTTCTGTGCATGGGATTCGTCAACTGACAAATCATCCTATGCTAGTCATACCATGCTGGGCAATTCTGTGCATAGACTAGCCTGGAGATAGCAGTTTGACGAGTTCCACGCATGGTATTCGAATCATTTACATGATATTGCCCATCATGGTATTGGCTAGCATGGGATTTGCCTCTCCACGAATCCCAGGTATGTTATACGACGAATCCCATATATGGTATTCGAATGCCATGCATAACATTGCCCAGTTTGATACTGGCTAGCACGGAATTGGCAATCAACGAATCTCGTACATAAACAGTATTCGAATCCCATTCATGGTTTTCCCAGCATGGTATTGGAAGTACGGTTCCATACGACAAATACCATGCATGGTGTTGCCCACCATCGTATTTGCTAGGCTACGATCACCATTTGACGATTACATGCATGGTATTGGCCAGCATCCTATGCATAATTATTCCACCATGGAACACATGCAATCCAATAACGGGATTCGTCAAATTGTGAGTGACTTCATGCTAGCTAATACTATGCTTAGCTATACCAAGAATGGGATTCAAATAACACGCATGGAGTTCGTTGAACTTTTAACCCCATGCTTACCGATACCATGCTAGGCAGTGTCATGCATGGATCGAATAACATGCATGGTATTTGCCGAATGAAGAACCACATGCTACTGAATACCATGGATGGTAATTGCATGCATGGGATTTGAATACCATGCATGGGATTCGTCGAATGACAAACCTTGTGCTAGCCAATACGATGCTGACCAATACTATGCACTGAAGTAGTCAAATGGTGATCATAGGGTAGCAAATACGATGATGGGAAATACAATGCAGGTGATTCGAATATTTTAAGAAAAAAAAAACATGCAAGCCAGTTACATGCTTGGCAACACCATGATTGAATTTAGAATATCATGCCTTGACATGACATATTTACATATGTAGGAATCGTACACCATGCATGGGACTCATCAATGGCAAACCACATACTAGCCAGTACCACAATGGGCGACACCATACACGTCAAAATGGCGAATTCTATGCTATTCACTGGTACCTGATACGTGTCTTCAAACGAGAATACATATGAATCGATTGTACTACAAAACAAACAGTACATTACATTAATGACTAGCCCACGTTTTCTTGTAACGTACAGAGAAAGTAGGGGTTTGCAGATTAGAATATTATTTTCTATAATTTTCACTCAAAGCATACATGGTTGGTCCCCATTAAACGTCTCAACGAGGCAGTTATGATGAGTACCACGGCTTATGTTTTGAGAGAACCTTACAAGGGTCATTTGTCAGGAGTACAGGAGTATTAGCGAAATGAGTCAAAATATTGATGGTTCAATAAGTTTGGTGTTTTATTGTGTTGATTCCAGAAGTTAATCAGTTTTGGAAACAACATTTACCACAATAGTAGGACATCTGACGTATTTATCCCAAATGTACATGTGTTGCATGTTTAATGCCTGGAGCATTTTGTATTTATAAATAAATTAAGAAATATATAAACTCATTCTACTAATTCTTGGTTACGTTTGTATGAAAATGACGCACCAAAACTGCTGAAGGTATAAATGTTCATCGATTGTCTGTCAAATGGTTGTTTGACGTTAGGCGATTGCCTTGAACATCGTTTTCGATTGCCACCGTTTTCTACCCCGTCATTTTCAAAACGGTGTAACTTCGTTTGTGTACAAGACAGAGTCAGTTGAATACGCACAGTCTATCCAGAATACGTTCAGCTTTATCTGACTGTCGCGAAAACGATCACAACTTGTATCAACTTGAGGATTTTGGTCTATTGTGTTGTTTGTTGGGGTTAAAAGTCACAAATTTTGCATTTACGCCTAAACTACATGCAATTTAATAAGGATTCAACAACAAAAAATCGTGAGGTATATCTTTGAACATATCTAAAAATCGTGGAATAGTTGCCCTAATTTTTAACCCATTCTTCTAGCTCAAAAGAAAGGTTTTGTCAGCCTACACTAAACAGCCGCTTACGTTTTTTTGAACCGCGTTCTGGATTGCCGTGATGTTCAGGATTGCCGCCTACCCGGTGTGATAAAGGTACCCATTCACTGCTTGGTCTCCAGTCGTCGGATGGCGACGGTGAGCCGCCAACTCACGACCTTCTGGCGCCTTATTGCACCATAACCAAGCCTCTGTAACCACTCGACCACGGCGCTAACTGGATTTAGATAAGCTATAATAATAATAATAATAAAAGCACCGCAGGCACTGCATGATACCCCGCCACTGCTGTGCATCCTAACTTATTAATAGCTAAAGAGCCACAGAACTGAGATAGACAGAGATATGATGTCCTTACTGTAAATAAATATTAATATAAACCACCCAACAACGTGGAGCATTCTGACCAGTGTAGATTTAGATCAGGCTGTAAAGCATTTCTTTGAGCTGAGAGACTCTGTTTCCTATTCTATGGTGTTAAACATATCAGTGAAGTTTCATTCAGATATTCCATATAGTATAGGAACTACAAGTCAAAAAACATTTTTCAGATCTATCAAGGGGGAATACTCATTAACTGGAAAGGTAAGAGTGATGGTTCTTTGTCACAATATGTAACCTTTGATGTGAAACATACCTATGAAGTTTTGTTCAGATATTCCATATACACCTGCGGAAGAAAAAGCGTTTATTTTGTCATGACAATCACATGGAGCATTCGTGTGTCGTCATACTTTAATTTTGACTGACGCTTGATTCAAACTTAAGGCTTGCAGTAACGATCGATATTATTGGCTTAGCGCTTCAGTTTTGCTGCAATCAGTGCTACACCCCCTTTTTTAAGGTCAGCCCTCGCTATACTGGTCGTTGTCAGTCATATACAAAACACACTTCATGACCTTGCCGAATGCGTGTGTCCAAAATTTCGGAGCACAATATGTCCGTCGCTACAAAGTATATTTCTGAGTGTTTCTATGGTTTTATAACCTAAGGTGTATGATACATGTTTTCGGCCATTTTTACAAAGGGTAACAACTTTTGTTGTGACTACCTGTTTGCTTCCCTGCACGACATAGCCCTTCCAATCTAATCGTTAAGGAATGAAAAGGTCCATGAGGTCGCTATAGTGAAATATTTGAATTGAGGTTGGGAAGAATTAAATACCGCGATTGCATTCGACTAAACCAGAAAACTTGCCACAAGAAATATGTGGCCGACGACGAAGCCGCCTATGTTTTATGGTTCACTTCTGCAAGTCGCAGACCAGACACAAACTGAAGATTTGTAAGATACACCTTAAAATACTGACGTTATACACAGTCAAATTAGAATTATACGGATAGTCTTTCATCCGTATGTGTGTGCGTCACCATTTATTTCGTCATAATTTGTAATTTTCTGAAGGTTTATATGTAAATAAAAGCAGAAAGACAAAAGAGTACACAACTAAACCACCCCCGTGTACCATACCTCAAACTCCTGAATAAACAGCAAAGACCTGGTCTAATACCTTGAGCTTGACGAAACTCCGATTTTATTTTTGGATTGGTCTCCGTTACGTCTGCGGGTATTTCAGAAAATGACAAAATGAAAAAAACAATACCAGGAGTGCAATTTCGTTGCTCTAGCAAAGACCCAGATCAGACGGCTACAAGGAAGAACCTTATCCGACACTATTCCCGATTCACATGGCTCTGTACTTTGCGTTTATTTATTTCATTTTATTTATTTTTTTTAGTTTGATATTCAACAATCGAGAATAAAATATGTGTAATAAGCTGCAAAACCCAAGAATAATGGAAAATCTTTCTTTACGATCAGTCTGCACACATGCGCAGTTTGGCCAGGGTACACGCAAAAAATAAACTGAACAGTGCACATATTTAGGTGACTGAGTACACTTTAATCCCTTTTCAATTTTGCCATCGGGTCAAATTTTAAAGGAAAGAATTTGATCCTCAAACAGCCAATTTTTGCATATGTTTAAGAAGCGTTTCATCGCCCAAGGCAGCAAAGAAAGTCAACACCGCATCGCAAAGGTCTCCAGTAATTAGTACAGTATTAGTATTTTTTTTTACCTTACATTAAGTAATTCCGATTTTGTGCTAATCCGAGTCTTCTCTGGCGTCATGGTGGATATTCTTTATTTTGACACTAACAAGCCATGTCGATTAGTATTATCAATTTTGATTAACTTTGTTTATATTAGCAGTGGTAGTAAACATCTGCTAATTCACTCTCTATGAAAACACATGTCGTGTTATCTCAGATACAAATCTAGCGATTTCTCAACGTATGTTTTGTAAAATTGAGATAAATTACCTCAGAATTACTATTACTTATTACAGGTCTAAAATTTACAAATGATAGCACGTCTAATACTTAACAAGAGCTGTCGCCTGACAGCATAGCTCGCCTGAAATGGTGCTTGCCCATCACTCAGCCGCTATGGTGGTGTAAAAACTGCTATGCATAAAACTTCATGCAAGCATGTCCATAATGAAAACACATTTATAAACAAAAGCTATCTAAGAAATAAGTCTTAAAATAAAATTAGAATAAAAAAATAAATGAAATGAAATTTCAAAGTCCATGAGCTTGAGGTAAAAAAAAAAAACTGACGGGTGGGGGGTGGGGGGGGGGGGGGCTATGTGGACTGCTTTGCATAAAACTTCATGCAAGCATGTCCATAATGAAAACACAAAAGCTATCTCAGAAATAAGTCTTAAAATAAAAAAAATGAAATAAAATTTCAAAGTCCATGAGCTTTAGGTAAAAAAACTGATGGGTGGGTGGGGGTGGGGGGGGGGGGGGGGGGGGCGCTAGTATGTATCAAAACCCTGAACCATTATCTAACATCAGCCAAAGTATTAGTATCAACTGAGTCCATCATCGTGGCACTGTGAAATAATGTCTTCATAAATATAAAACTTTAACCAAAAGCTTTAAAACAAAATTCTAAGTCGATGACCTTGACTTCAAGGTCACCCAGTGGGGTAAGTATAAGGTGTTTTGTAAAAACTCAAAAAAGAGTCTAACATCAGTTCAAGTTTAAACTAAATCTCTGCAAAGCATTATGAATCAGTATGCAATTACAAAACTTTAAAAAAGACAAAAATTTCCTAAGTCCCTGACCTTGACATCAAAATCACTAAGCGGGGTTGGGGTTGTACTCTGTAGATCTAACTACAGTGCGAATATAAAAAGAATTCATCTCTGGGTTCAGGAGATATGTGTCTTTAAAAAACTTTAACCAAAACATCCAATCAATAAAAAGACAATATTCTAAGTCCATGACCTTGACATCAAGGTCACAGAGGGGGGTGGGGGTAGTACCTTCAAAAACTTTAGACCAATATCTAACTTTAGTGCAAGTATCAAAGGAATCCATCCATGGGTTCAGGAGATATTGGGCTTTATAAAACTTTAACCAAAACATCCAGTCCAAAAAAAACACCAATTTTCTAAGTCCATGATCTTGACATCAAGGTCACAGAGTGGGGTGGGGGTGGTACCCTGTTAAACCTTAGACCAATACCTAGCTACAGTGCAAGTATCAAAAGAATCCATCCATGGGTTAAGGAGATATAGGTCTTTAAAAAACTTTAACCAAAACATCCAATTCGAACGCCGACGCTGACGCGGACGCTGACGCGGACGCGGACGCGGACACGGACGCCGACGCCGTGGTGACAACAATAGCTCTTCCTGAACTTTCGTTCAGGCGAGCTAATTAATGCAAAATTTTATTGGGCAGTTTGATGTAGCTTTATGCCTTTGATCGTTTGAAGATTACAGTTTCTTTGATGTTTTCAGTAACTCACTGTGGAATTGAGATTTTTTATTCAAGATCTATTTTCTTCGGGTAGTAAATATGATTGAAACACTTGACCTCCAACAGATTTCCTAATCTAGATATCTACAATGGTTGTGATTATTTGAAGAGTCGGATGTAAATTTCTTATGACATAATTATGCAAGAATTCATTTTAAAGAAAGCCTTGAATTATTATTTTTATGGTTACTTAATCTTGGGTGTGGAAAAAGTCTTGCGAAAAGGTATGAGAATCATCCCTCGCTTTTGCGTGATATTTCAATAGATTCTTCATGCGAATGGAGAAAGGCTCCGATCAGACTGCGCGAATGGCCAGGCTGATCTGAGTCTTTGCCGTTCGCACTTTCCGTAGTATAGTTGAAATTATATACTCCGCGATTTCAGAATAGTTTCTGAATGAACACTTTTATCAATAAAATGTTTGAAACAATCTCATCACCAAACAAAATACGCACATGTACTTTTCATATTTTTAGACAGAGCAGTGTCTGGAAAGTCACGTGCTACTTGTGAATGACAAGGTTATTTTTGGGTTTTTGTAAAACCACTAACGATTGGCTAAAGCTTTTGTTTCATCTACCCGTTACTTGTCTGGGTTGACGTACGCTAGCGGTAAAATAACACACGTCACATCAAGCAAACTCGATGCGATCTACATGGCAAAATAAAGAGTATTTCTTCCGCAGGCTTAGTAAAGGAACTACAGATAAAAAAACGTTTTTCAGATCAATCAAGGGCGGATAACTCACAAACCGGAAAGATCAGAGTGACAGTTCCTAGTCACTATATGAAGCCTTTGATGTGAAACATATCTGTGAAGTTTTATTCAGATATTCCATATAGAAAGGGAACTACAGGTCAAAAACCATTTTTCAGACCTATCAAGGGCAGATAACTCATGAACTGGAAAGGTAAGAGTGATAGTTCTTTGTCACAGTATGTAACCTTTGATGTGAAACATATCTGTAAAGTTTCATTTAAATATTCCACATAGTAAAGGAACTACGGATAAAAAACATTTTTTAATTCAATCAAGGGCGGATAACTCACAAACGGGAAAGGTAAGAGTGACGGTTCTTAGTCACAATATGTTACCTTCGATGTGAAACATATCTGTGAAGTTATATTCAGATATTCCATATAGTAAAGGAACAATAGGTCAAAAACCTTTTTTCAGACCTATCAAGGGCGGATAACTCACAAACTGGGAAGGTCAGAGTGACGGTCCTTAGTCACAATATGTAACCTTTGATGTGCAACATATCTGTGAAGTTTCATTCAGATATCATGAACAGTAAAGGAATAACAGGCCAGAAACCATTTTTCCAATACGAAAAAGGGCAGTAACTCCGTTAAAAATGGACGGATTTTGCCCATTAACAATCCCATACCACTCATCGCCGATAACAAATAACAATATGTATGCAAAATTTGAAAAAATTCCGTGAATAAATACTCAAGTTATCGATCGGAAATGGTGAGCACGGACGGACGGACGGACGGACGGACGGACACCGAAAGGTATAACATAATACCCCGCCACTAAAGTGTGGCGGGGTATAATAATAATAATAATAATAATAATAAAACTTTTATTTGGGAATAGAGAAATGGCCGGGGAGTATATTAAATAAATAGACACAATTTTAAAACTGGTTTGTAAACAAGTATTTAATTACGCTTAATGTTGACGGAAATTATCCCAAATATCTAGAAAATTTACACTAACATTGCCTCTAAATTGGACGTAACTTTCTGTCTACGCCTGGCGTAGACAGACTACGTACACAGTCTCCAGGTCGAAAGTGGCCAGACGTCACGTCTGTTCTCTCATTACACAAGCGATTTTTTTTCTTACCTACGAGACAGAGTTTGTTCTATTTTTAGCGGTGCTGGAAAATTCTGTCTTACCCATGGGCTTGGACAGCTCATCACTACTCGCTCAATGGAATGCGATAAGCCCGTGTCGGCGATTCTATACCTTACGCATTATTTTTTAAAGCAATGAATTCCCTTCATTCTTTATAAGTCATCATTATCTGTTTTCGAGTATGTTTTAAAATCCGGGAAAAAAACAACAATTCCGAAATAATCAATGTTTCATACAAACACTGTCGCGGGTGCCGCTATTTTGAAGACGTTACCAACTGACGTTTGAAATAACGTTGACGTTACGTCACAGTACTACTTACGCTTGTGAGACGTTCTCAGTTAAGCTGGGCCATTCGCGGACAAAAATGGCCATATATACAACCATGCCAGAATTCAAGGAAAAATCACGACCATAATGCTCATGATATCTGCTTCAAAGCTTTAAAGTATTTTCAGATAATAGTTTAAGATTATGGAATACCAACCGTGTTTAGAGACATACCCTAACAATTAAAAATGGCGTATTTTATGGCGTTATTTAGATACGCTGAAGAACGACGCCGCATACGATTTCTTTGACATGCGTAGCATTGCACTTTTACCAATCTACTGACATTTGATTATTTTGGCTGGTTTTAATTTCAAATGTTTTTCTTTGCTTTCTGGAAGAAAGGGGTTTTCTATGAAGCGCTGCTTAATCAAATGACGTCAACGCTTTCATAACGTGATCTTAGTGACGTTGTGACGTAGGTTACGTGTGACGTAGGTTACAGTACACACTTTTTAACGTTTTTATACCATTTAATGTTTCAGTGCATGAAATCTAACCACACCATCTTGTAGCTGTTACTAGGCAGGAGTTTGCACATGAGTTTCAGAGCGATTGCTTTGCTCAGTTTTAAGAAAAGCCCGTGGCGTAAGGCGTAAGGTTACATTCTTAAAGAAAAATGCTTGGGTAGTGTACTTTGAAGCCGAGTAAAATATACAAAATGGACCAAATCTGCACAAATGATATAAACTATGAAGGAACACATATTTCTTCGTTTGATCTTGTAAGTTTTATGATGCTGGGTCATTTTAGTTAATACATGTATCACGAATTTAGCGCTGTGACGTAGGTTACATAAAATTTGCGACATTAGTTCCCAGTCTCATTTCGTAGCAAAAACTACCCTTTAGATATTGTTTAAGCGGGGAAATATATAAGAAATCACCTGAATTTGATAATGGAACTCGATTTTAAGCAGTGGTTTATCTTTATTAGCCGTGCGGCGTTCATATCTATACAATGGCAATATTGCGACATTTAAAAACGTCGCCTTTTAAACCAGGGTAGCATTATTTGAACCAGTGTTAAAAATGTCTAACAAAACGCATACATGTCTTGGTACTTTCATCTACTTCTTTAGACAGAGGGCTACTTGTCAGAGGGTAAACAGGACCGTTATTTTGTAATTTAAAGAAAGGTAATACGAAGGACAAAAATAATAGCTAATGGCCCAGCTTAACTGAGAACGTCTCTGGTACGCTTTCGCATGAAATAATAATTCCACGTTCAATTTGAAATAATTATTATCGTAGGTAAGAAAAATAATGATAGGTCTCCGATGGGGACGAGGAAATCCAAACCATCGGCCACAGAGGGTGTGTCGGAAACATATCCCTTGTGCCCTCGGGTTGGGATTTCCATGTCGGCATCGGAGACCAATTGTAGATTCTATCTATCCAACACTGTGTTTAAATGCTAAGTAATGCACCTTTTAGCGCAAATATGCATTATTAAACTACAAACCCACACGTTCATTCTTCACAACACTGCAACACTTGATGGAACCGGTACATGCTCTTTCAAGCTTAGGAAATCTTAGCATACAGTACTGGTTTCATGGATTACTCTATTTCCTCGTTACACGGTGGGCTACAACTTGCGTGGATACACGGATTATCACTGTACACGGTGGGCAATTACATAACCGTCCACGAGCCGTATTTGCTTCCACGATCGGATCGTGAATCAAGGCAAAACACGGTACACGGTGTATCTAATTAAGTCGGTCCTAATTAAATACACCGTGTATCGTGTTTCTTTCCTGGATCAAATCAACACGCTACACGGTGTATATAATCAATAGCTTCTGTGCATGCACGGCCCACGAGGAGATGCGTATTGTCAGCTTCTCTCTCTATATATACATTGTTTTCGTTTCTAGCATATAATTCATTTGTTCATATCCACCATTCGTTGCTCGAACAAGAAATGAATTAGCTTCGCCCTACATTACATGTGCATATATGCATTTGCATATGCAGCAGTTTTGAAGAAAATGCTATTGTTTCGACAAATAATCAAATGTTGACTTGAAACGCGGGAAAAATGCTGCTACGTGGAAGAGTGGGTAGAGGAGGGCTTATTGCGGAGTTGGAGCGCTCATGTATGTTTGTCTAAACGCCGCTTCCTAATATATAAAATCGGCTGTATAACGACGTCGTATGGATGTGCAGTGATCATTTGATAGTGACTCCTCGCCGCCGTTCATGCCAAACGTCCGTCCACAACCCCTAAGTCAATGTTTATGAAATCCGCAAAGATTCAAAGAATGATTCATGAAAAACAGTAGAAGCAGTTGCGCACCCAAGGCACACACTCAACAGGTCTTCTGATGCAAAAAAACAACAAAAAAACAAACAAAACTGATTGAATTCGAAAGGGGGGAAAGTGGTATAATTTACCGACCCAAGCACATACAGTAAGCCATATGCATAATTAATACAGACCATGAACAAGAAGTATGCAAACTGTAGAATATTTCATGGAAACCTGCAGGAGGAGATGCGCGCATGAAGGCCAACTCAATAGTCCGATAGTTGCAGTTATGAAAACTGTAAGAGGGGTTGCGCACACAAGGTTATCTACTGAAAGGGTCTTCGGATGCAGAAAACGTGACTAAATTCGCAAAGAGAAAGAATACAAAATATTCGATCGTAACCCCTGACTAAGCCATGTGCGTATTTACACGCCATGAAAAAAGAAGCTCGCAAAGTTTCAGAATAAGTTATAAAAAATACTACACATAAGACTTCCACTGTCAAGGTGGGCGGAACCACGGAACTACGGAAAGCCAAATACTATGTCCCCTTGCGTTTCTTCGAAAAGGCGTGAGACAGTAATCTTTTATTTTGTTAGAATAAAAAATCCTCCCACTTGCGCTTAATGTCATTCATTGTCGGCTCTTTGTTTGTAAAGGCGTTAGCATCACATTATCTGTCCTGACGTGAAAACATTTGGTAATTCCGTGTTCTAAATCTCCGATTGTTGTTAGGGCCAACAGATATGGGATGCTGTTTTACTATTTATTTCCTATATAAAGATATCCATTATTATTTAAAAGAGCTATATAATTCGAATTAGTAAAATTAATTATTATCTACGGATTCCCGAAATTATTTATGGATATCCATAATTCGAATTATGGATATCACTTTTTTGAATCATGGATAGGAAGTTCGAAAAATGGATATCACTTTATTCGATTTATGTCGAATTTTTGGTTTCCATAATTCTGCCCATTTTTGTATATCGAATTATGGATATCTGGCAATCGAATAAGTGGTGTCCACCACAGTTCGAATTGGTATGTCAATTAAACATATCCATTCTTCAACTTAGTGATATTCGTAAGCGAATTTTGGATGTCAGTGATTCGGCCTATTTATAGACATTGATAATTCGTCTTTGCAAATAATAATTTTATTTACCGGAGATTTACGGATATCCGTAACTTAAATTATGGATATCAATAATACTGCCCTATTTAATGATATCACTTATTGAAATTATGGGTATTTATATTTCGAATGATACATTCGAATTACGGATATCCATAATTCGAAACGGGATATCACTTATTCGAATTATGTAAGTTCGTTATTCGAATTCACTCGTGAGCGAATTTTGGATGTCAGTGATTCGGCCTATTTATAGACATCAATAATTCGTCTTTGCAAATAATAATTTTATTTACCGGAGATTTACGAAGATCCGTAACTTAAATTATGGGTATCAATAATACTGCTCTATTTAATGATATCACTTATTGAAATTATGGGTATTTATATTTCGAATGATACATTCGAATTACGGATATCCATAATTCGAAACGGGATATCACTTATTCGAATTATATAAATTTGTTATTCGAATTCACTTAGTAATATCAATAAATGTGCTGACTTATGGATATCACTAATTCGACGTATGTTTATTTATAAATGAAATTATGGATATTTATAATAAGGGAAGGAATAGTAAAACTGCACCCAATAAGTTATATGTCAGACTTGCGTCATCTTCAAAGTTCTCTTTCTTAAAGATGCTTTTTAATTCATACGTACAAGTACATGTATGTTACAGAGTAATGTAATGGACAATTATTTCACGTAAATATAAACGAAAGATAATAAAATGCATAATTCATGGTTCCGAAATGCCACTCAAAGCAAATTGGCACCCACTTCACAATTACTCACTGGCCAGTCAGAAGTGCCACTGACTGAGCATGCTGTGAAAGATAAGATCAAATTCAGCCGTTTGGGGGACAAGTCCACATACAAACTGAAAATGATTAAAATAAAGTAAATTCTCATCTAAATAACTATAAAAGGTATATTTCTGAAATTTGCGGAAGAACTTTTATATGTTATAAGAAAAATATATTCTACATTTGACAAAAATTGGTTCGAAACTAATTCTTTTCTTATGCAAATGAGGGTAGGCGGAGCTTAAGGGAATTCACGGAATTATGAATAGAGCCGCAACACGCAAAATAAGTGTTTATGACATATGCGAACCGCAGAGGGTGCGACTAGCTTGCGGATCTGTGCAGTCTACAAAGACGAGGCACAGACCCTCAGGAATTTACATGGAAGCTCTTATTAAAATTCACTGATTCGCAGACTGGTTTCGTTCTTGGTTGTTTGTGGATACATTGTATGGCCAGGGAAGTGTAAGAGAAGGAATAACAACAGACTGATTGGACCAATTAGCACCAATTAAGTCCTGTAGAATCTATATGGAGACTACTCGGAGAGGTGCTAATCAATTTGATAACATTGTACCCCATCATCGTTACCGACACACCTAGACAAAGAGCCGATTCTTATCGCAGTCTCAGTAATTTATCCAGTGAGGCACCTGTTAATTTTCTTGATTTTATCAATTAGAACAATTTAGGTAAAGTGCACGTAATCACAGTTAAGTGTGGCGTGTAAAGCAGGGTCATGCAGTTTTTCAATCATCCAAATCGGACCACAAATAGTTAACTTACAGCGTTTCAAAATATTTCGTCTCCTATAAAAAAGGGAATTAACGCAATTTTTATATTAAATTTTAAAGGCCTTCCGGCGAAGTCCTGAAGATAAAGTCAAGTTCATATGAGAATAAAACATGTAAGGATAGTCACTGTCTAAATGTCTTGAGTGCGCACCGATGCGAACATTGAAAAAATATGAGTTAATGATGACCGGTCATTATCGAATAAAGCAAATTTCAAGGTATGAAAAAAAAAGAAAGAAAAGGAATGAAAATTCATGTCTTATGGTAGGATACACATACACAGTAGTGGTGCGGGGCTTTAGAAGCGGCCTCTTAATCAGCATTAGGGTCAGGGTCAGGTTCGACCTCAAGTTGAAGGTAAAATCAACAAGGGAGCTTAGAAAGGGCCGTTTTTAAACAATCGGCATGCATTATACCTCTGCGATTTTGGGCCATTTTTAAGTTCATAGTCATCTTATGAGGTCATAGTATCAGATTGGGCCATGCGCTGTGTGAGCAATTTATAAGGTTAGACCTTAAGTTAAAACGATTTTCAGTAGTCACTTTAATGTCTAAGCAATAACCCATTAAATAAATCATAAGGGTATAGCAAGAATACTGCAGTTTGATAGTTTAACAGAAATTTCGTAGGCGTCCGTCAATTCTTACTAAAATGCGGAACAATGCGCAATGTTTTGCAATTTGGAAATATTTCCATAGTGTTTGTCTTTTACTTCTCGTAATATCAACCCATAATTAGAAAGTGTAAATGTGTAAATTTCAAATTTTAACTTCATAAGACACCGAATTTCAGAGAATAAGAAATTGACCATGCGCCCAGCGAAGACTAAGATCACCTTTTCAGCGGCCCAGTCACCGAGATCAGTCTTCGCTGTGCGCGTTATGCAGCTGAGGACCAAGCTTTTCTTAGGCGGAGAGCATACTCTTCTGACTAGATAGCTCATGGGAGGCTGGTCGAAGGCTTCTCCGGGCATACACCAGTTTCCTTTTTCTCATACGCTGCGCATATTATAGAAATCGCCTTCTTGAGAAAGGGAAGCAAGAGCGCTAACTTCTCACAAGCCCATGAAAAAGTCACAAATGTCAATTGTATATCTATTTTTCACTTGCAAACTTTGCTTACGACCAAGAAAGCAAGTTGGAAACATCAATTTGACGCAAAACTGCTATAAAAACGGTTGTGTCTCTATCATGATGGCTGACGCCTTTGAATTAACTGAATTGTTGCAATTTTATAGCATTAAAGAAACAGAAAATTTGACTATTTCAGTGTAAGATCGAGTTTAATTTCAATCTGAACGCTTCCATGGCTTCGCAACTCGTAAAAATACTGTTTTGGGTGTTCATTCGGTGAAATAAAAATCGATCTTACACTAAATTAATTCAAATATCCTCTATATACATAAGTTATTAAATGTTGCGCATGCTCGGTTAGACGGTTTCAGTATCGGATAACCGGCAGGACAGGAATCTTGCGCAATTTTCACAAGTACTTATCAATTTATTGCAATTAGGTGATAAACAGTCGGTAACGATGATGGTACTTTTGAAGTGGGTTCTGTTGTTATTCCTTCTCTTACAATTCACTGGTATGGCGCATTATGTTCTACGGTGTAAACCCAAACTTTTCGAATTATCTTTCACTCGACTTTCTTATATCTGACCCTTTCCGGCTTAGTGGACACGAAAACTCCTGGTATCTATCTCAAACAGCCAAAGGGGTTTCTCTTCGTAACTTTACTGCAATTACGATGTACAATTTTATTTATTTTTTTTCGTCTAGAATGATATGTTAAAGTTATTAAATACATAATATTTTCCCTGTGTCAGAAAAATTATCGTGCAAAACTATGCAATCAGCTCCAACTCCTGTTAAAGCCATTCTCAAGTTTTTTTTTTTTTTAATATGTTTCCGTACTTGGTAATATTAATTTAAGGACTTCGACACTTCTTTCTGTTTGCAACGGTAGATTACATTACGTCATCACCTAAGCGCGCGCAGTTGGTAGTCTCCATTTTAGGAACAAACCTGCAAAAATTAAGGGATAAGAAAACATATTCTTCCAATTCATCAAGAAAGTGTTAAGATATTCCGTAACTGATAATAAATGGGTTCACTGTAAATGAACCGAGACAAGACAAAACAACAATGTGGCATGCATGCCAAGCGAAGACTTCGATCATCCGCCCAGTTTGATCAGAGTCTTCACAGTGCACTTAACCATGCCGACAGGCAGAAGCTCACCAGTCTCGGAGGATGCCTAGGCTGATCTGAGTTTTTGCGTGGCGCACATGCCACTTGGTTAGTCTTTTCATGTCGAGATTCAAATATTAAGACCACCGGTAGATCATACATGTATCACCAGGATAAATAGCAATTTTTCGCCTAAGGCGGCCTGTATCATCCAAGTAAATCCATTTGTATGGCTGAGACATGAAACACAGGCGCTAATGAAGAAGCAAGTACGCAAGGTGCCAAACGCAATTATGCCTGATGTTCGCCCGTTTTATGCTTTTTGGCTTTAATACAGCTATACATGTAATTCGCATAAGTGAAAGTTTCATGTCCAGAATATCGAGTATTTCAGCCATTTGTCGAAACTCATGGCGCTTATGAAATTAACAAGAATAAAACTCATAGGAGCTCACTACTTTTAAAATTTTATAATTTATACATGTACTGTGTTGACGATTCTTTTTAGCCTGGCCGCGCAGCGCAGTGGACAGCGCGTCTGCCTCAAGAGCTGGAGGTCCCGGGTTCGATACGCGGTCCAGCCACTTACTTTTGTTTCTCCTACCGCTGATTCAAAAAAGGCATTTGTCAGTTACTGGCGAAAGTATGTGCATTTAGTACTGGTTAACCGCTGAGTAGATCTAAGCCTGCCCAGGAATACTGTGTGGTTAGTTTTACTGACCTTCCCGACATTACCATAGCCGTTACATGTAACCGCGGACGTAAAGCAATAACACAACAACAACAACTTTTTGCGTTTCTGTATATATTACATGTGGTATCGCGGGCCACGTAGCGCAGTCCTCAGCGCCTCTGACTCAAGAGCCAGAGGTCCTGGGTTCAATACCCGCTCCGGCCACATACTTTCGTTTCGCCTTCAACTGATTCAAGAAGGGCAGTTGTCAGCTACTGGCGAAAGTATGTGCACTCAGTACTGGTTAACCGCCTAGGAGGTCTAAGCCTTCCCAGGAATAGTGTGGCTAGGTTAACTGACCGTCTCTACATGGCCATAGCTGTTTACCGTGGACGAAAAGCAACAAACAAAATCAAACATACATGTAGTATATGCTTGCTCAAAACTGAAATCTATATAATCGTGAATTGAGCCGCAACACGACAAAATCAACAAAGTGACATGTGCGCCTAGTGAAGACTCATTTCAGCCTGGACATCCGCTCAGTTTGATCAGAGTCTTCGCTGTCGGCAGACCCTTGGCTACCCTTTACGCGCATAACAAAGACTCTGATCAGTCTGGGCAGATGCCCAGGCTGATCTGAGTCTTCACTGGGCGCGAATTCCACTGTCAAATTGTTGGTTTTCTCGTGCCACGTCCTATTTGTTTTATGACCGTACTCAGACAAAATAACTTGTCACAGTTCAGTCTATTAATAAAATTCTGCAGCACATGCAGCAAGGCAATTATTCCAGATGATACCAATTCAAATATTAAAACGCGTGTTGTAGATACATTGTAATATGAGTACAATATATTGATAATGTGTAAACATGCTCGTTTTTTATTTGTTTATTTATTTTGTTTTCGTAAGACGGAAAATGAGATATAAAAAGGCATGTTAAAAAGAACAGACATTGAAATCGCAGTCAGTTTCTTAGTCTCATAAAACATTTTGATTATCATATAAGAACCAGCCTATCACAGCTGGAGCTTGTGACTGTTCATTTGATGTCCCATTTACACGTTCACGCAAATTATATTGTGGCTATTAGCCCCCGAGGGGAGTAAGGTTACTTACCAGACTTTTTGGTAGATGTGTGCTATAGGAATGTCGCAACATGACCCATTTAATAGCAGAAATTAGCGAAATTAGACTTGTATGATACCAGTGGGTTCAAATACTATACACAATTTCACATGCCTTCCCTCATTGAGCTCACGAATAGCTTAGTTGTGATTGGTAAAAGCTATTAAAACGTCAAGAGAGAGATATTGAGAGAAAGAGATTTATAAATAAAATAAAGATAAAAGTAAAGTGTCCGATTCCCTTGTGGGTGTAAAGTTAGAGTTTTAAGCGGCCAACGCATTTCAAAGACGGAGCCTATCTCTATTTGTTTGTATTTTCTAAACAGGTACAAATGTACCTATTTGCTTCCGGACTGACAGAAACATTTTCAGTCGTTGTTTCGTATCGGTCTCGAACCTGCGACCTCTGTACCATAGCCAATCGTTAGAATCACTTGACCTTGAAATGAAGCATTTAATGTATGCTGGTCAAATTTCTAGGACAATGTCATTACCGAATTCCTTTTTTTTTTTTTTTTTTTGGCAGATAAATTCAATAACAGAATAGCAGAAGACTGTCTTTATCCCACAACCTGATTCCGTATTTAGAACCATTCAGTTCCTAGATTAAGCCGCCTCAGAACAATGGCTTTTATGCTACAGCGTCTTTGCGGTCGACTTTGAGTATTATATATAAGCCGCGACACAAGAAAACCAACAAAGTGGTTATGCGCTCTGCGCAGACTCAGATCAGGCTGGGCATCCACCCAGTCAGATGAGACTCTTCGCTAAGCGCTTAAAGGGTAGCTAAGGGTCTAGGCTACCTTCAGCGAAGACTCTGATTAGACAAGGCGGATGCCTTCGCTGAACTGAGTCTGCGCTGGGCGCACAACCACATTGTTGGTTTTCTCGTGTCGCGGCTCATAATACTATATTTTATTGAGTGCAGGAACATTATTTCTTGCAATATACATGTATAAAATTAACAGAGTTTGTTGCTAATAACCGATTGAAAACTTTAGTGTAATTATTTTAGAAACATGTCGAGTCTATTGTTTTGGAGGATGGATGGAATTTACGTCCATTTCAACGGTATTTCAGCCATATCACGACGATGGGAGGATGATTAGTGAAAAGTTTTGTGCGACTGGAACGATTTCGGCCTCCTGCGGTCTCCAACCAAAGAACTTTTCATAAACGGGCCTGTGCTTATCCCGCCGAGCTACCTGTGCTTCTCTTTTGAGGAACTGGGCGTGTTACAGTCGTCATATAGTATTTGATCATGGTTTTAAATGACAGGGTTTATACAGAATATCATCGATACATGTATCCGCAAATATTATTTCAGAAAACACGTCAAATTTCAAGCACGGTATTATCATTTTCAAGTCATTGGCGGTATATATTTCCAACTTATAAGCTAAATCTGTCAAATGCTTTTAAACTAATGTGATCTCACAACTCCAAGAGTATAAATGCCTAAGCAAAGTATGCAGGGCCAGATCAGACTTGTTCTCGAAACAGTTGTCCTATCAAGGTCTACGCAGTTTTACATTCAGTCCCTGCGTCTAGACAGGGGGTGGTGGGTACCTGTATAATCTGGTAACCGTTTAAAGTAAGGAATCTACTTTGAAATTGTCCAATTTCCCAAATGAAATCCATTAACCGAAAACAGAAAGGAAGTTTCAAAAGTTATCTCCCTTTGTAAAATTGACGGAAAATGAGGTTTACTCATACAAATGACTCCTGGTCCACGGGGAAAAACTTTAAGCACAATAAAAGATTCATTTTCAAATGGATTTTTGTGCCGAAAAATATTGATTTGCTTTTCGCCGAAAATAAATTTCACGGTGAGGTTTATCAGAAAGTTCACAAAGTTGTGGCCTTTGAAAGTTCTCATGACTCACAAAGCTCAAAAAAGGCTTTCAATGTGCTAGAAGCTATTTTAGCTCAGTCTAAACTGCTGTAAATAATTCCCATAATATTACGCTGACAGACCTCTTTAAGCCCTTACATGTACATGTGTAACGTGAGAAATAGATGCAGTATGTTCAAACCTTGATTTCCATTCCGCACTGATTATTAGTTGGTTTACCTGTGCTATCTGGTATTGATGCTCTCGACTGAGAAACGGTCGGCAGCAAAACAAGGATAGTTAGTGGCCGTCGACCGAGTTGATACTGCTGCCGATTGTCTAGGCCGACGGCCACTTTTGTTTGTACAGTAACTGACTGGCTCGGCCGCCAGCACATGTACAGATATTTGTATTGCCCCCACGCTCCTGTACTGGCCTGTAACAGTTGCCATGTCTTTTTCCAAAAGTGTTCCAGATGGTCTACATTGCACACCTTCCAAGCCTTGTTAGTGAACGCATCAGGCTGCTCCATGGCACTTTGTATTAAACAATGGCACAGGGGCCTGCTATTATGAAAAACAACAGCCTGGACTAAGTCGCTTTTGTCAGAATCAACCTTGTGAACAAAACATATGAAGAACCACTCCAGCTAGGGTGTCACGTGTCTTTTTTTCCCTACGCCTCAGGCCTTTCAAACTTCATCAGTTATTAAGATCTCAGGGATCAAAGTTCTTTACTAATTTATCTCAGGGCTTGCCTCTTTTAAGATTTTCTATACATGTGTTAATTTTTTCTGTTCACACTTAAATGGAATTGCGAAAGAAAGGAACGTTACATTGAACGATTGTTTTTGGGTTTAGAAGCTCTTTGAGATAGTACTTCATTCAATATCAAGCCGTCTCGCAGAGAAAGAGGGAAAAGAGAAACGATAGGCGAGAGAGGAAATATCTAAACAACCCCCACCCGCATCTACTGCAAGCACAGTAGGCCCTTGCCCTACTCTAATCCAAATAAGTAGGACGCCTCGTCACTGAATGTTACATAGCACCATCGCCCGACCGCACCACCCTATGTAAGCACAGGGTATACTCAAATCAGCTTGCGTTTACGCATTATCAAATATGATCTGAGTTTCCCTGTTCTGAACGTTTATGCAGAATCTAAAATATAGAAAGGGAACATTTGATTGTTTGCGCAGGCTGGTTTGAGCTTTTTTCAGCCGGCGCATAGCCGAAAGATCCTTTAAAGTAGATCAAGCACAACACGCAAAACCAGCCATTAATTAAAGATAATCAGTCGCCAGTATATGTTAATGATAACCCAGGCTTGTCCAAACCATGAAAGTCTAATTGATATGGCACAACGCAGAGCTGTACCTTATATATTACCAGTCGCTATAAGGATAGAGGAGCGCTGATCTAGTGCTTTCAAGCAAGGGACCGTGGGTTTGATACGCACAGGCTGCTCATGTCTGATCAATTTCTTTCTTTCTGCCCGAAAGAATTATGCTGCCTTTTCTCACCTTAAAGGAAATAGTTTCTCTTGGGGAGCAAATTCTTTCCTTCGAAAGTTGACAGCATATAGCAAAGAGGGGGAAGTGAAACTGGCGGAGTTGCTTCCCATAGAAGTGTACCTATCCACCTTAAAGTCTCCATAATCCTGGCAGTTGTAAATTGTCAAAGCATATATCATTATAAAAGCTCTGCAGCCTTCAAGACTTAAAGATTTACTCCCTTGATAATAATAACAAAAATTATTTGATGAAATTTTTCTTGCAATACCTCCGACATGGTCTAACTATACATTTGAAATAGGGTTTAGATAATAATATTTGCTAAAAGTGACTTTAAACAAAAAATAAGATACATTTTTAAACGTTAGCGGACCGCGCTCGAAATTGCATTACTGGACAGAAATGATTTATTCATACGTCACAATCACGTGCACGAATAAAAAGATACCTGTACACGATCACATGACACACGTGGTCAAAATCGATACTCTTACAGGCCGTGAGGAAATAGGTAAATTGCATTTTAATTTGAAGATCATTTTTCATTCCACATTTATCGATAAAACATGCATTTTGTCAAAACGTGTACGGTTAATTATGAGACTATTACATATTGTCTAACGAAATTTTGTTAAAATATTTGTTCATGAAAACACGAAATAAACGAGGGAGACAATCTTTAATGACAATATGTCGGTTGGTGTGCTTCTCTTGCGCCATATAACTGGCGGGCAGAAGGAGAAAATATTTTTTTTTTTTTTTTGAAATGACAAGTCTCTTCATAACAACTTGTTTCCGGTTCCCTAATGAGCAATGAAATATGAATAAAAGCGACTTGTTCGAGAAAGAGCTGCTGACTCGGCTTATCACTTGTAATTTATTGTTTGTTGGGATGTCTTTGTCAATCTTTCCCTTTCATGTTGGGGATAGGGTTTGGGATCTGATTCAGTCAGTTCCTGAAGTGTAGTTACTCTTTAAATTTGTGGTGTTGTGCCGAGTGGCGACCATAAAACGCCTCCCGCACATCATCCTTCGTCAAGGATGATCTCCCCTATAACAACTAAATAGCTACACAAGTACCAAAACACTATCGACATGGACACATTCTTGTAGAGTCACTTAGTGCCGAAACATTTTTAAACAAAGCTCAGCCGGCACACAACGTTGAATCAAGGTTGATTCAATTCAATGTTGATTTGAATTTGTGTACCCAGAGTGGGGTCAAATCCTATTTGGTGACCACACCTCCCAGCTGATAGGGGACGTCCCGCCTTAGCGCTCATACTAGTCCAAACGTCATGTCGATCCAGAAAATGAGTGAAATGCTTACCGTATTGTTAGGGTCCTCAGTGAAATTTGTTTTTAACGGTGAGGCAAGCTTTTTTGCGAGAGCTAATACTTGTAATTGTTCAATTAAAATCTTAAAAAGTTCCTTCAAGAGCAGAGAATACATACAGAAATAGGAACATGAGCCAGACTACGTAGTTTCGGCTAATAAAGCCTCGTCAGTGACCCTGACAATATCTGGTACGAAACCAGAAAAAAGCATGCTGTAATTTCTTAATTTTCATTGGGCAGTCGATTCAAAGACTGATTAGTTTCAAAAGGATCCAAATCCAAAGAAATATATAGACGCTAGCCTACATTGTTGGCGGAAATATTCGCGCACTAGAATGATGGTTGAGAGAATTTGAGGAAAATGAATATTTTCTGTGATTTTGTGTGTTAGAGTCGAAATAGTTCATTTGCTGAATAATAAATCACTGTTTGTGTGTCAGTTGCACGTAGATATATCACTCGTGCTTCCGCACTCGTGATATGATTTATTGACCAATTGACCTCCAAACCAAGATTTATTACTCAACAAACTACTGTTCGAGCGGGGAATATTCTTAATAAGCGAATTAGCTTGTTTCGCATAGACTGTGTTACACCTTTTTCTGGGACATATAATTTGCAAAGTGTATATACCGTAGTTACCGTAGTTTCGACCTTTGACTACTAGCCTATTGGATCTCAAAAAGATAAACTTTAACTTTAAGTAGTAGCATAAATTCTAATTTGCTTTTTAGGGCAGTAGGTTAAGTGCGTTCTTACTGTGCTAGCGGTCCGTGCTTCGAATTTTGCGGGCAGCAGAATACTTTAGCTTACAACATTTCATTATCGTCAATCATCGTCTCTATATGACTGAAACCATATTGAGAGGAATGTGAAAATTACATCCATCCACCCATCCGTCCGTCCGTTCGTCCGTCCTTCTGTTCATCCATCCATCCATCCGATTTTCAAGTAAATCTATCAGTATCGCTAAAATATCAATTTTTTTATTGTGTCAGTGCATATAATTGTTAACAAAACTGTTCGACTAATTAATGTTTAAATTTTGTACAGCTGCATAGCTTAATTAACCATTACCGTGTTGACAGGAAATAAATTTATTATAATATGCACGATGTACCGTTGATTGCCACGATTTCAAACACACCGAGTTGAGGGGAAGTCCACGAGTTTTTGAAATCACGGTGGAACGTTGATTAACACGCTTGCTCACAGTGTTTAGAGGAAATCCACGAATTATTACATCCACGGTGGAGCGTTGATCGACACGGTTATCTGTGAATTCCCACAGATGCACACGCTTCCACGCGTTTTACCACGATACACACACGGTGGACCGTTCGTGGATTAATTAAATTCTTACACCGTGTAGCGTGGAAAACGAGTAATCCATGAAACCAGTACTGTACCTGCTATAAAGTCTCTTCCTGGATATCCCTGGAGCCAGGCTATGAAAACTCTAAAATAGTTTAAGTATTCGACAATTGTTTCTCTCCGACGGCGTTTTAATTTTCTAACTTGGATACCTGAAAAAGGCAGTAACTCCATGAACAAACAACCATTAAATATCTAAAAATTTGGACACCTAGAATAACTACCGTATTTGTCCTTATATGTCCTAATATGGAACAGTTTGGTATTACTGCGCACTCATACGTCAAATACAAAAAAAGATGCAACTGGAATAGCAAACTGATCAGACTTCTCATTTGTAGGAGCAGTCTGATCTTTAATGCACTGTTTGCTCAAACAGTTCTGTCCCAATACTTAGAATTTTACGGATGGTTAACTGCAAATATAAAGTCCAGCCAACACAAAATAAAGCACACTGATTACCTGCTTCCGAGCACATGCTCGGAGCAGCCAATCAGTGTGCTTTATTTTGAGTTTGAGATTATTCTCAAGTTTTATAACCTCGAAACCTGGGCACATGGCCCAGAAATAAAAGAACAATGGCGGCTAACATTTCCAAGGGAAGCAAAACTATCATTTCTTTTGGCTACGGATCTAAAATGTTCCTCTGAGAGCGAATTCTCAAGTTGGAGTAGATCCAATCTAAATTGGATCTACTCCAAAGAATTCGCTCTCAGAGGAACATTTTTGGGGCTAATTTATTCCTTTGAGTAGATCAGAAAAGAAAGAATTTGCTGTTTGTTGACTCTATCTTTGCCCGTAAGAGAACGGGCCCCCGTAGCTTAATGCCTGATGGTTAAGAGCTCTGACTCTTAAACATTTGTAAACCACTCACCTATCGAAAGGTTCCACCAAAGGATAATGAAATACAAACTTAACGCAAAACTTTAACGCATGTATAAGTCTTTGACCTTGACCTTAGTTTAGCAGCAGAACCCAGATGATGTCAAATACACTGTATGAACATAGAAGTAATTCTAGTCGAATATTAAAACATTTAATTATAGGATATGGGAAATCTTAGCGAAAATATAAACTTAAAGACACATTTTCCAGTCAATATGAGAGTGGTGGCACACATAATCACCTCCAATAAACATATCATTTTCCAGTTCCCAACATCAAAGGATTTTCTTATCTAATGCCCCATTCACATGAGCAGATTTGCTCACGTAAGTATTTTTTGCATATATGCAAATTTTACTCACGTAAGTAAATTCGTCATGTGAACGCAAATACATGCGTAAGCAAATTTGCTTACACGAGCAGGTTATTCAAACCAAGAGCATTATCCAGGTAATTTTACTCACGTGAGCAAATTTACTTATATGCAAATATACTTACATAAGTAAATCTGCGCATGTGAATGGGGCATTAGTGAAAATCCCTTCACTGTAGCCTATACCAGTATGAAATAAAAGGTCTCTTTAGGACCCTTGGTGATTCCTTATCTCATCTCTCTATATTCCAATAAACAGTCAAAAATGTGTCTTAATGCAAACTCATATGTTACGAGAATTGCAACAACAACACATCAACAAAACTTATGTTTTTATGTAGCTCTGACCTTAGGTCAGTAGCAGCATCTATATGCTGTCAAAAAATTGGATGAGCTTGAAGGTAAATCTGGTTACATACAAACCGGTTCTGTCAAATGATACTGGAAATATAAGCTAAAACTAAAAAACTTAATGCGGAACTTTAAGGTAAATGTCAACGAATGGACGGACGAAAACAGACGAACGAACGGACGGAAGAACGAAAACTTTATACCCCTCGACTACGTAATAAATCGTAAAAGAGCAGGCCAATTCTGATTGCGCGTATGTAAACTTGTGACGCCTTGAAATTTTGATACAGGGTAGGGGATCACGCATTTGATCACAACCCAGCAGGCACAAGACGTCAACATGACGTCGTATTGACGTTGATATGCCATCATTTCGTAATGACGTCATACTGACGTCGGTGCAACGTCATTTGATGCGACATAATGACCGCATCGACTTCAGTGCGACGTCATTACGACGTCGTGTGCCCAGCTAACACAAAATGTTGGAAATCCTAGTATAACGCCCTACTATATGTGGCAATTTCTTAAAGACACTTTTCTTTACTTCCAAATGCACGCTTTTAGTATACAGTGCAGAGACTGCCATCTTCGCAAGCCAAGGCAACTAAGTCCACTTTGTTCCTTACGTAAGGAACACAGTGGACTTAGTACCCTTGGCTTTTGAAGATGCGAGACTGCATGCGTGCTCATGAGTACTCATGAGATACTCCTGCGTATTTATAAAATGAGCAGCGACACGACAAAAACATCAAAGGGGCTTGTGCGCCCAGCGAAGACTCAGACCAGCCTGGGCATCCGCCCAGTCTGATCAGAGTCTTAACCTTGCTTTATAAAGGTAGCTAAGACTCTAAGCTAGCTTCATGTCAACAACGAAGACTATGATCAAACTGGGTGGTTGCCCAGGCTGATCTGAGATTTCGCTGGGTGCTTATGCCACTTTGTTGGTTTTGTTGTATCGTGGCTCATATAATGATCAAGGTATGAAGACTTACCGTATCGACGCCAAGACCACCACTGGGTTTCCTTTTGCCTGAAACCAGCGTTCCCAAAAGCGTCCGGGTGCTTGATAATTCTGTCAAAATAATCACTCGATGCACATTTTCCAGATCCTATGAGATGAAAATATGGTAGACACCGGAGATGCTTTGTATTCGAATACCAGCAGGGGTTCTTGTACTCTTTGAGAAATGTTGGAGGAGTCTGTATCGAGATAAAAAAAAATAAGAAAAAGAAAATAAATTTTAGTAAAAAAGAGGTTAGCCCCTTAAGCGCCATAAAAGCAAAATTAAGAGAAAAAGTATCAAACTATCTTACACTGAGAATTCAAAGCTAGAGGGCGAAACGTGTAGACCCAGATGGGGAAGCTCATGCTTACATGTTTACCGCTTTATATGGATCTGCGCTTTTTGCAATTTCAGTATTTTTTTCTTTTTTGACGATTTAAGGTAGTGAGTGAGTGAACGTTTGATTGTAACGTCTCAGCTATACATATATCCCGTAGACGGGACCTCGGTTGTAAGAGTCGTCTGAGAACGGAGCAAGGGGGGTCGAACCTGCGAGTCTTGTGGATATAGCACTCCTAATGATACATGTCTGTATAAGAAGTAGGGGAGAGTCGAGTAACTTCGGACAGGCGGGTAAATTCGGACATACAATTGCAAACAGAGAAAATCCAGATGAGACGGCTCATAATGATGAGCCGTCTCATCAGGATTTTCTCTGTTTGGCCAGTTAATTTTTGTTTCAGTTCCAAACAACTGACGCATAAAGAAAACAATGTCAGTGTCCGAATTTACCCGCTGTCCGAAATTACCCGACTCTCCCCCTAAGCAGGAAAAGCAAACATTTTGAATAAACATAGTAAGGTTCTGACTGTTAACTCTAGAAAAACAGTTTGCGTATCGGTTCAGACTAAAGAAGTCTTTGGGTTCTCTCGGATCCATAAATTGTATATATATGTGAAATGGGAAGACTCTGATCAGACAGCGCGGGTGCGCAGGCTGATCTGAGTCTTCACTATTCGCACATGACCTTGTTTATTTTCCACTTTCCCAGCCACGTAGGCCATCAGCTGGTACGGGTCCCTGTGCATGCAGGCATGTAGTCATATCAGGCACAGCCAAGTCCCAAGCTCCGTCTGTCAATAGTCGATCGTACATGGGCTCTCTCCGTCTGTCTGTGGTGTTTCTATTTTAAGCTAATTATTGTCTGCATATGACATATTGTACCTTCCCACCAGGCACATAAAAGATTACGTTGAATCAATATTGATTTACGTTGATTCAACGTAATGACGTGGCATAAACGCTGAATCAATTTTGATTAAACCGTATTTCCCCAGTGAGTAAGGGTATACACTCCAGCAAAGCAAAAATAAATAAGTAAGTAAATAAATAAATAAAAGATCATACCATACAAAGTAAATCTTCTGTTCCATCAAGCGATTTCTCGGTACATGATATGTTGTATTCCTTCACAAACACGTCGTCTTCAACCACCATCTTATCTCTGATATCTCGTATCACTTGAAACACCCTTTCATCGATGTAAGTTACAGACTCATAACTGTTCCAAGACACGAAACAATATTCAATCAGGAAAAAGAGGAAAGTCAGCTTAAAGACCATCGGCTGGTGCTTTTTAAAGATCAGTATCATTTTTAGACTCATTGTTTATATGCTGATGTTTTACCATGTACAGTTGCTATTCAAGTGAACCTGTCTTTTTGACCCCGCCCAGAGGTAGAAAAATATATGCATGCACACCTTTTTGAATGACCATATTCTTTTGTTGTTTTTCACTATATACATCTGAAATTCTGAATTGTAAAATTTTAATAGGGTAAAATAATTTAACAAAATTATGAACGAAACGCTTCGGTGGCGACACAATACATACATGTCGAGTTTACACTTTATCCACGTGCACCACATTGGACAATACGATTTGATGTTTAGCCCTTCATATATTTGAATCTAACCAAAATCAAAACCTTTACGGTTCATTTCACCATGATGTTCACTTGTGGTTTACCGTTCTTTCAACAGTGTTTTAGTCTTAGGATCATAAAGAACGGCTGTGTGCGATGGAACCTGTTGACGGTTAAAAAGATTTCCGCATCAAGTGCGATTCGAACCTAGACCGCTAGCTCAGCAGGCTAGGACTTAACCTACTGAGCTATTGGGGCTCCTCATTTTATGATGCTAAGACTGCCAGCGGTAGATAAAACCATGTCGTCGGAACATTAAAGGATGGCCGCTCCAAGCGATTCGTGGATAGCTAAGATGGTGACAATCACTGATTAGGGGTGAACAGAAACTGCATAAAATGCTGAAAATGCAACAGATCTTCACAAAACGTAGCAGTTTCCGTCTTTATGTTGTTTTCATAATTTAGAATTCCAAAATGTGTGACATGTGTTGTTAAAACGGTTTTATATAAGAAAAGATCAACGGATAATTTGCGGCACAAAAATCTAAAAAGAAAAAAAGAATAGCCATAATTATTGAAAATGCATTTAGGTCTGAAGGTCTTTCAATCGAATGATAGTAATGTCCAATCAATTATTCTTTCCAATGCTTTCAAAAGAAGTAAGTTTTGTCCAAATTTTTGACAAAATTATGTAGAACACACAGGGGAGTCTACTTTTTCTGATTTCTGAGAGCCTGTTCATCCCCTGATGAACAAATTCCTTTTTTTGATCTCCCAAACACAGGAGGGACTGTCGATTTTTGAAAAATTCTCTAAATTTGATTAATCTTCAATGACTTTAGAATGTGGGCCTTCGCATACTACAAGATTAAATGTTTAGATTTTTCAATATAATCAAATTTGCTCGTTGGCTAAAGGTTGGTCAACACGGCGACACATTTTGTATGACACATGTCTCTACAAGATTGTCTTGCATCATTTTTTCGCCAGTATGTTTTGTTTAGACGATGAGACACGTTGCATGAAACAGATTTGTGTCATGAAATATAATAATAAATGAGCTGCGACACGAGAAAACCAACAATGTGGTTGTGCGCCCAGCGCAGACACAGATCAGTCTGGGCATCCGCCTAGTCTGGACAGTCTCTTAGATTAGCGCTTAATGGGTAGCTAAGGGTAGCTAAGGGTTTCAGCTACCTCCATGCGGATAGCGAAGACTCTGATCAGACTGGGCAGATGCCCAGGCTGATTTGAGTCTGCGCTGGGCGCACAACCACATTATTGGTTTTGTCGTGTCGCGGCTCAATTATGTTTTAGGGTGTTTACACATGTGTCATGTAGCATCATGTCGTCGCGTAAACAAAGGACTTCTACGATTAAGGCGAGGATTTTCCCCATTAGGCCGGCGCGACAGGTCCGAATTTTCAAAAGTAAAAAGTGTGCATTTTTTTCTTAGCAGACCTTCCACAAATATGTAAACCGTATGAAATCAGATCATTTGTGATTCAGACCCAAAGACATGGGGAGATAATCCAGTCTGACCCTACCTACCCTAAATTCAAGGTTTTCGCATACCTCATTTTTTGAGGTAATTAGCCATTCGTTCCATAAATTTTTCTCATAAATGCATGCTAAATACACACATATCACAATACAAAGCAATAGTTTCATTCTTGTTACGCCTGATTGGCATTTAAACATGCAAAACCGTAGTTCTACTTCCGGTCAAAACGGCCAAAAGGGAACGCTTCACTACAACTAAAATACAAGTACTTTCCCGCCCCCCACCCCCCCCCCGTGACCCAGCATTTCCTTCATGCAGCTGACTTATGCGATGCAAGTACGCAATATATATGAGTGGGAAGCTGGGTCACGGGGGGGGGGGGGGGGGGGGGGGGAACGATACTCAGTAAGCCAAAGAAGGAGAATGGCCAGCAGTAGCACTGTGATCTTCAAGTATTATATTGTGTGCCATGACCTTGAATTGAGGTCAAGGTCACATACATATAGTAAAAACTATCCAGTGTTGTCTGTTATGTAAGTAGTGTAAGTCAAAAAGGGGTGAAATGTATACAATCAATCATTATTTCAACGATCAGTTTGAGGATAATTTACCATTTATCTCAAAAATGACGTCAACGTCAACGTATGTTTAACGTATTTACATAGATACAAACACTTGAAAATTCATTTGTCATGCAAGTTACATGTCATGGTCATAAATGCAAAGCAGAAGTCAGGCTTCCGTATAACTTTTTAATCATGGGGAAAATTCACGCCTTAAGCATAGAGGTCCTTTAATGGTTTTACGATAAAGCGAACTTTTAGGCATGAACCGAATTTACCTAAAAAGCCCATATTAGGCAACCGACGAATTTGTATAAATTTTATTTTTTCTATTTGTTTAAATATCTACGAGTACAGCAAGGAAAACATTTGCGTACAAATCAAGGGTGACAACCTACGTCATATCGCTGACGTCGTAATCGTTGTATCAGCGGCCCTAAAGTCTCCATTGTCCTATCAGCGGTAAAAACGCCTAAACGCCTAAACGCAAATCATTGTAAAAAGCTATATAACCTTCACGTTTTGATATAAAATTTGGGTTGATGTGCATATAATGAGTCATATAACTGGTAAAAAAGTAGAGAAAACAAGTTTTTTGAAAATTAACAAATCGCTCCAAAAAATACAATCTCCTGTTCTGGTTTCCCGTCTAGCTATATAAACATAAGGAGAATAGTGATTGGGACTCCACGTCTGTACATTGTATTTTTATGATTTGATGAAATCGAAAGTAGGTCATTTTAGTTGCCAACTAAAATGACCCAAATAAGTTTTCAACCCTCTCTAATGTGAAACTCAGTGAGGTTTTATTTTCTTAAAGCTGGTAAATCACGGTCATTTACAATTACGAAACTATAGTGAGAAGCTTGCAGCGATACCTATTGATAATATTTTTCATGCTGATAGAGCAATTGGGCCTTTAATAAGGTAAATGCTTTGCATAATGACGGCTTGGCAAACACTGAAACTACCAAATATCTAGTCGATCTGGTACCTATAGATGTTTTGGACTCAATATTACCAGAATTCACCATAAAATACTTGCTTAATCTGAAAACACTTCATAGTGCCCTGTTATGCATGTTTATCTCAGCTGTCCACATAAAAAATTGTAGTGAGGTATTTTATAATTCCTCACCCCTTGAAGAATCATGCCCTATATATCTGGACCATATGTACATGTAGGCACCGACTCACCGTGTTATCTTGTGTTAAAATCCTGTCTCTTATATGTTACAAACGGAAAAACTGTAAGAGTTTCAATCTTCAAAATGGCCGTCGAATGATTAATTTTGTCACGCGCGCTATGACGTAGGTTGTTACCCCTGCAAATAAAAACTGACATATTAAAACGTTTTAGCAGGAAGTTTGAAAAAATAATTTATCTCTGGAGAGTTACAGGGTGCTTCTTCATGTGTGCACTATCTGTAAAGGTAAAGGTTGCCCATGGCCTAGTGGCCATAGGGGCAGTGGGTGTTATAGGTCCATTGTATCTAGGGGACAACAGATGAAAGGCGAAACCCATCCCGCTCCTTTGCTGCATTATCCTTTCCGGATTCGAAAGAGATACCCATTTACTGCTGGGTTAACAGTGAATTTTCCAATCGCCGGACGGCCCAACCCGGATTCGAACCGGCGACCTTAACCGAGCACCATCTGAGGAATCTTTAGTAGTTAACACTTTGCGGCATTCAAACTTAAGCTTTGAATTTCCTGCTATTTCCTGCTAGTTTGAAAAAAAAACAAAAAAAAAAAAAACATTGAAAATACAGATACAGTTAAGGAGTTACAGAGTAAACAGGAAATTTATGCATGGGCAGATAATTCAGTAAGCAAGCCAGAGTAGTGGTTCTTGCTCAGGATACATTGCCCCATTATTACACACATTCCTACAAAGTTACATTCTAATATTTCAAAGGGTTAAGGAGATATGGAGTGAATGAAAATGCCTAAAAATAATGATCAAAGGGAGGTTACTCCAAAATTAAGAAAGGGGGAGCAACCATTCTTATATAGTACACATCATCTTGTGATCATGCACATTGCTGTAAAGTTTCATCATGATATTCCAAATAGTTACCGAGTTAATGTATGCACAACATAAGTATACACAAAAATAGCCGAAAAGAACTAATAAAAGGGTTGTAACTCAGAAATGAAGAAAGGAAGAGCAACCATTGTTGTACGTGACACATTGTTGGGACTTCATAGACATTGCTATAGATATCCCAAACAGTTATCTAGTTATGGCGCACACAAGACCTGCATGAAAACAACAATCAAAGAGGCATAACTTGGAAACTAAGGTAGGGGGAGCAAACATTCTTGTATATGATACATTATCCCTACCTACTACATATGCCTACAAAATTTCATGAAGATATCCCAAATGGTTACTGAGTTATGGCATACACAAGAATGTTTACGGACGGAGGAAAGGGAGTTTACACCAAAATTAAGAAAAGAACTAATAAAAGGTATGTAACTCAGAAACGAAGGAAGGGAGAGCAACCATTGTTGTACGCGACACATCGTTGGGACTTCATACACATTGCTATGAAGTTTCATGAAGATATCCCAAACAGTTATCTAGTTCTGGCGAGCACAAGACCTGTAGGGTAAAAAACAATCAAAGGGGCATAACTTTGAAAGCAACCATTCTTGTACGCGACACGTTCCCCCTACCTATTACATATGCCTACAAAATTTCATGAAGATATCTCAAATGGTTACTGAGTTATGGCGCGCACAAGAATGTTTACGGACAGACGGACGGACGAACACCGCCACGGCATAAAACGTCCGTTTTTTCAAAACGGGCGTATAAAAACCAACATGCACATCTTCAGTATGTCCACAACAAGTATACACTAGGGAGGTTAAGATATAGAACCTGTACGCGTACGGCTACTGGTAGCTACACGTACACGTGCAAGTTCTAATTATAGTTATTAAAAGTTAAGATCAATGTAACTTGTACGTGTACGTGTAACCAAATAAATGCGGCGCTTAGATGGTCAAAGTAATTATAGAAAAAGCTATCTGCATGAGTGTTCGTCCGTGTGTACGTTTATGGGTTAAAATTATCCCCTCTGTACCAAATGTTTCGGTCGGTTTTTGTAGAAACCTAACGTTCTGATTATTTTGGTGTCAAAAAGAAAGCATACAGGCCCGTTGACCAATATCACACCCGGCGACCATCTTATATACACCACATTTTTTTCTCTCATAATTGCACTGTTACAAAGTCCCATAGGTTTTACGGGAAAAGACCTGGCATCTGGCTGCCAGGCCTTTCACCATAAAAAGTACGGGATATTACTTGAAGGTTTTGATATGAAACGCGACTGCATTGTGTAAAAACCTTGCTTTAAAATCCGCATTTAAATTCTTTATAATAAATATACAACCAAACGCGGAATTAAAACAGCTTTTTAACACAGTGCAGTCAGTTTCCATCATAAAAAGTTATGGTACTATCCTGTATTTTTACAGTAAAGGAAAGCCCTTACTACTGTCAGTTCACTATACCTGTGAACACTCACTTCTTCTCCACCGTCCCCGATTTTTTTCGAAAGCTTTCATTGCTTACAACGACCAACAGAATCCCCTCTGTCTTATCCTTTTTAATCATTTATTGGCAATGTAGCCCATACCCTACCTTCTTACAGTCTGATTTCCCCACTTTGACTGGGATATAAAATATCCCGACCAGCTTTCCCGCCTCAGATGGACGGACGCACGGCGCCCCGTTTCTGCGGCCATGGTTTCGTACCGCTGAGGTGCGTGGCGGAGGGTTGGGGACGTCGTTACGATAACTGAAATACAAATACTTCAAACTCAGTCCCATTTATGATGCTGACATGTGACCACCTGATTTTTTTAACTGCTGGCTGGGAGGTTGATGCTCTAGACTCATGATCACGAGGTCGCGGGTTCGATTCCAGTTAAGGTCACGTTTCTTTTCTGCATCTTGTTTATTTCAGCGTCGTCCATATCTCATATATTTCCCTTATATGCCCATACGACTTAAATACTGTTGAAAGGGTCGTATAACTCGAAATCATTTATCCATCTATCTTTACAACTGCGGAGATATCTACAACAAATACTGCCTTTGCCTCGCATGTACCACCCTCACTGTAAACATTGGTGTATCTTATTTACGCTTCACTGATTTTCAAGTGAACGCTTAAAATCATTTCTCAGATATATGCTCTCAACTCTGATACAATAAAAGAAAATGTACATTTACGAATTCAATCCGAAAAATGAATTCAAAGTACACGTTTATTAAGCTACGTGTAAACGCCCTCGTAGAAGTAGTCAACGTCTAGAATTTGCTTCTAACTGGTAGAGAGTATGCAATTTTTGATGACGTATGCACATAAATCATCGCTAGACGTACACGTACACGTACAAGTTAAAAATCTCAACCTCCCTACTATCTGAAAAAAAAACAACTGAAAATTGTGGGAGTTGATTACACAAAGTAATTACCTACAATGCAAATATATGCCTAAAATGACTAAGTCTAAAAGGCTGTAATTCTGTCAAAATTAATTCTAGCTCCAACAAAAACCCACTCACACATCTTCAATATGTCCACAGCATGTATGCAAGGTTTGAAAAAAGATCCATTGAAAACTGTGGGAGGAGTTGATTACACAAACTCCATTCCCTACCATGCCAAAAATTGCCTAAAATGACTAAGTTCAAAAGGCCGTAATTCTGTCAAAATTAATTCTAGCTCCATCAAAAACCCACATGCACATCTACAATATGTCCACAGCATGTGTCCAAGCTTTGGAAAAGATCCATTGAAAACTAAGAGAGGAGTTGATTACACAAAATCCATTTTTAAATTTGCCTAAAATGACTAAGTTCAAAAGGCCGTAATTTTGTCAAAATTAATTCTACCTCCATCAAAAATACACATGCACATTTCAAATATGTTCACAACATGTATGCAAGGTTTGAAAAAAAAGATCCATTGAAAACTGTGGGAGGAGTTGATTACACTAAATCTATACCCTAAAGTTTGACGAACGGACGGACATACGGACAGACAGGAGAAAATCTAAATGCCCCCCTGACTATCGTCACGTGGGCATAAAAAACTATCAGCAGCATCCTAATGTATTCGAAACTTCAAATAATAACCTGTACAGTAACTTGACCAATTTAGGACCGTGGATCCGTCTACCTGCCTTATTGGACAAGCCCATTTCCAACTTAAGGGGCGTCTGGTTGATTTTTTATTTTACTGAATTAACTGTAAAAATCCAATGTTTCAGGCAAACTGTGTAGACCCTGATCAGACGCCACATTGTAGCGTCTGATCAGTGTCTACACTGTTTGCAGTGTCTACACTGTTTGCAAATGTCCCTTTTCGGGTGGGTCTCCAGCCATAAATCGGTTAAATACTGTTAAAAGCGTGCAAATGCGATCAAGCGAATCCGCTGTTGAACAGAAATGAACATGTGGAAATTGATCATAGGTGAAACGTCAGCACCGACAATGAGAATGAAGGCGCTCTTGATCTTCCAAAAATACCAGTCAGCCCTGCTTAAATTAACTGTGATTTTGCTTCTTTTTGTATATTGTTTTGTGTCTTGGACCAGTCTGGAGGATGCGAATGTCGATGAAAGTTTTCTTCACATTATTCGGGGCGTCAGAGACAAGGTGGTGATTGAAGATAATGTCACTGTAAAGGAGTTCGATGTTTCTTGTACTGAAAAATCTATTGATGGATCAGAAGATTTACTGTGCATGGTATGTTTATATTTATTTGTCTTATTTCTTACTAGTTATCTATCGAGTACCGGTATTGACAGCATGTCAGCTCGGTCGACCAAGGTCAAGGACGCGATTCTTCCTTCATCCTTATATCACCTGATCACATTATCAGATTATATTTCATTATTCCCCGCCCGGTATCCTCCGCACACAAACCGGCCAGAAATAAATACTGTTGAAAAGGTCGTAGATTGACATATCCATACTATTTATTTTGACTATATAATATATATGAGCCGCAACACGAGAAACCCAACAATGTGGTTGTGCACCCAGCGCAGACTCAGATCAGCCTGGGCATCCGCCCAGTCTGATCAGAGTCTTCGCTGTCCGCATGAACAGATGAAGGTAGCTTAGAGCCTTAGCTACCTTTTAAGCGCCCAGGGAAGACTCTGATCAGACCAGGCTGAGCTGAGTGTGCGCTTGGCGCACAGCCACTTTGCTGGTGTTCTCGTGTCGCGGCTCAATTATATGAAATGATACATGTAAAACGCGCCAATCAACCAACGAACATTGACGAATTATAAAGAGATAATGCTAAGTAATGGGACAGATAGGTCTGAGCAAACTGTCCAGATCCAGATCAAACTCATGAGTCTGTTCAGGATGTACTTTGTCAGACTGTTTGCTATTCCACGCGCATTTTTTAGATTCATTTCGGCATTAAATAAACGAACCGTTCAATTTTAGGACAGCTATTGTAATTATTTTTGCTGTCCAAATTTTAAGAATTTTTATGGTATAAGCCAAAAAAAAAAAAAAAACAAAAAAACAGGAGGACGAAAAATGAACGAATGATATTTTATTTCACGAACTTGCATTTCAACGTACATGTATTCATCGAAGCCGGATCAGAACGACTGCAAACTGCTTATTAGTTCTTCTCAGACGTAATAGATATATGGCGGATTTGATTGATTTGATTGATCTGATGCTTAACGTCCACGGTAAACAACTATGGTCATGTCGGGACGGTCAGTTACCCTAAACACACTAAATTTACTTTGAGATATCAGGAGTTTGGGATGGATTTGGACTTTGAGATATCGAGAGTTGACTGTAAACAATCTTTGACGTCCTTGTCAACTTGTCCTTTGAGCAAAATGTAATTCCCTTCTCAACATGTATGTTGATCTTTTTCTTTTATTTTGCTATAGACTCCTCCTACATTTCTGAAGGAGTACAAGAACCCTTGCTGGTACACAGAGACAAACGAGTTCCGGTGTATACCATATTTTCATCTAATAGGATCAGGAAAATGTGCATCAAGTGATTATTTTGACAGAATTATCAAGCATCCAGATGCTCTGGGAAATAAAGGCGTCAGAGACAAGGAGACGTTTTGGTATTCATGGCGTCGATACGGTAGGTCTTCAATCGGAGCATGCTCGGCCAATTCCGTGAATCACGAAATTGGCCGAGCTGTGTTCTGGTTGGGTAGGTCTTAGGGCCATTTTCACTTTAACGAATTGAAGAAACCAACGCGAACGAATCGCTGAAATTTGGCAAAGTTTAACCCATTCCAAACGGGATACCCCTTTAGGGGTATCTGGGCAAACAGTTTGGATCCAGATCAGGCCCCAACCTGTATGCTGCCTAGACATCATTTCTACAAGAGTTAAACACCGTTCATTAATTCTGAAACTGGGTTTTTCGCTGCTCATACTTTTATTTGTCGTAGACATATCAGAGCATGCATGACCTGCATCCGGGTTTTTATTGTATGGGGGATAATAAACACAATCTACCATTTGTGAAAAGAAACAGTTTTGAAATGACGTTTCATGAATATAAACTTTATTTTGGCTTCGTTTCCTTTTTAATTTAATCGCCCTTATTTGCGGATAGACGTGTTTTATTCAATAATAACGAATGACGAAAAGTGTATTTGCAAATTTCATGACCCGTTTGAGCAGCCGTAGATCAGGTGCATTCGAGTTTTCCAATCGTGTATTTAAAGGTCTAGTATGAAAGCCTTCTTTAACAACTGATGTATTTCTAACTAAAATTACAAAGAAACAATCAGTGCTTCCACTAGTGGAAGTCTGGGGGTCTGTGACTTCTAAAACTGAATGCCAGGAAGTCAGTGACTTCCAATTTTTATCATAACCTACCATTTATAAAGTGAATATTGACTTAAATAATGAGTTAAATTTGTTGTAATAATGGTATTTCACCCATTAATGAAGGGGAAAGCAATATAAGTATGGACATTCTGGAAGAAACCAAGTCTATCCTTCAGCATGACTTCCAAATGACAAATCTTGGAAGTCATATGACTTCCTGATTTTGATGGTTAGTGCTAGCACTGAACAAAATACAATGAAAATAAAAAACTACTTTTTCGAAGCTGAACAAAAAATCAGACATACCCCTTATCCTTTTGAATTTGTATACTAAGTCATCATAAAATTCTGGTTCCGATAGGCCTTCATGTGAAAGTGATTTTAACCTGACATTGAGTTTTGAAACCAATTCATTGCATCGGCGATAAAATTTTCTAGATAAGGAATTATTTCAATGCAGGCTTGTCTTGATACTCATTCGCTCAATTGCACACACGCTCACTCACTCACAAACTCACTCACAAACTCACTCCCTTAGCAATTGGGCCAAACGAAGTCAGGGAAAATCATGAAAATATGAGGCAGAAAAAGCTAAGAAATAGACTTTTAATAAGTGTTCCCGCGGTTACAGCTAGCTCCTGGTGAGGTATCGGTATTTTTGCAGTTCAGTCATGTCATTCAATCTTACTTGTGGCAAATAAACTAGGATATCGAAGTTGTATGAAAATGAGTAAGGAAAACATCAGTTTTGGCCATGGTGCCGCATGGTAATATATCTATGCGCCAGTCATTTGTATCCACAACCCCTACCTACAGAAACGGAATTTTTATATTTCAGAGACCTGTGATGATTAGCTGATGGTAACAACCTTGCTCTTATTTCGACCCTATACTACAGAAAATCTCACAGGGTAAAGGGCCGCAATCTTAAAACTCCGGCACTATGGAAACAATTAAAATATAATTGCCATGCGCCTTGGTCCGGCTATCCCAGCGCCATTGTATTATTGTAGGCCCGGAACGTCCCGTTACCATAGTCTAGCTGCAGTTGCAGTTATCCGTTGAGGGATTATTGGGTTGTCCTTTATATTAATTCATGTTTTGTCCACCATTTTGAAGGACTTCTTATTAAATCAACAACCCAGCAAACTCTATTCGTTTAATGTGTTTCCGTTCATTCCTGGCGCAGCCCATCTTCGTAGGTTGGGGCGAGGATGCAAATGACAGCAGGCCGAATTGACCCGGACGAGTTGAATGGCGGCCGAGTTGACCCAGGAGCTGTGAAGACCCCAGACTTACAGAAAGCAGGCCGAGTTGACCCGCTTCTTCCATGACATACTATCGCCAGACAATAGTTGTAATAAAGATAAAGATAAAGATAAAGAAGCTTTATTTAACGTCGCATATTAGAAACAGACAACATAAGCTCTGTCGAGCTTTTATTGCGACAAACAAGGTATCCAGTAACAATTTATACTTACCTGATGACTTAACTTTATCTTCCTAGGACTACCCTTTATAGGCGAGCGTCAGCCAAGGGAGCTCCTAGTACCATTTATAACGCCTTTGGTATGGCGCGACCGGGATTCGAACCCACGACCTCCCGGTACCGAAGCGGACGCTCTACCACTGAGCTATCGGGGCCGGTAATCGAACTCGACCAAGGCTGATCACGATAATCCTCACTCGGGAATTCATGTTTTGTCCTTGAACAAGACACATTTACTTTACAAAAGTACTGATAATACCCAGGAAGCGGTGGATCCGTCCTGACATGACTAAAAAGTTGTTCTTTAAAAACGAATTTCATCTTTGACAATTATCTTTTTAAAGATGTTTCTTGTAATCTAATCAATCCACGTAAGACTGTGCATAGTGATAAAGCTCTACTCTCGCCGATTGCTCATCAAGGTCTCATGTATCTTAGCATGGCATCTAATGCACGAAACAGCAAATTTCAAATACCTGTCCGCAAACTAAGACCATTTGATGAAGATTGACAGCCTAAAGTCATACATATTTAGATACATTCCACGTGGGTATCACGCTGGTCATTTGGGTACATGTAAAAACTGTTGTCCTTCCAACAAAGTTACAGGAATAGGAAAAAAGCGTTTTGAAGTTCGGCTACATTTTAATACAAACTAGATGGTTGTCCAGGGACAACTTGTCGAGCCCGCTGTTTGCTTTAGTGACCTATAAGTATGTCACGACTAATTGCTTCATTCACTTATTAGACAAAAACCAAACAATATCATGCTTATACAGCATATTTCTTTTTTTTAAATCTTTCATTAAAGAAAACAAGCAGACAAGCTCAATTTATGACAATTTTATCATTTGACCTTAAAGTGTGACCTTGACCTTGGACCATCCTAAACAGGCATTTCTGCTCATCAAGGTGATCAATTGTGCCAAATTATTTTGAAATCCATCCATAAACGTAGAAGTAATGGTGTGGACAAGCTCTACTTATGACAATTATATCATTTGACCTTCAAGTGTGACCTTGACCTTCAACCAACCTGAATAAATGTTTCACATGACACTTCTACTCATCAAGGAGAACAATTGTGCCAAATTGTGTCTTCTTCCCTTGCGTATATATATGTTCGTATCGCGGGGTAGAGGCGGAGCGGTAGACTAATCGAGAGAATAGTTTGTTGAAAAGGAGGGGGGACCTGTAGGATGTTTGTCTAGAGACTAGGGTGGCGGTTTGGCTGGTAGATTGAATAAGGAGGTGTGTGTTTATGAAGGGGTCGTGCCGAGGGGTTGGAGTCTGGATGGTAGACTGATTGAGGGGAGGGGGTTGTAGGTAGTGTTGGAGAGAATATCTTATTATTTTTTAGAGTGGGGGTGGGTGTGTGTGTGTGTGAAGGAGGAATAGACTGATTAAGGGGAGCTGTAATAAGTTTGAGAGGTGCACGGTTTGGTCCTTTTGTCCTTGTATTTAACTTTGCAGTTTTAACGCAACATTTGTAATAAATCTTTTGGAACTTTGGAACTCTATTACATACTGCAGAAAGCTGTAATATTTGCGTTGAAATGACGCTACTGAACATCATTACGTCGTACTGACGCTTATATGACGTCGTTTAGACGTTGTTTGTCGGTGGCGATACTATGATGAAACAATGAGAACCTTGTATTTATGCCGTGTAATCAATTTCAAATTGAGACAAAATTATCTGGATGACAAGCTTTTTGTCACGCTGACTGATTTCGCACGCGCAGAGCATGTGTTACAATACTAACCACACCCGTACACAAAACTATTTATAGCGACTACTTTATATGGTATTAAAAGGCGTTTCCAACCTGTCCGATGGACTTAGTCTCGGGTTGAAAATCTGTAATTTGCAGTTCTGTGCAGGTTAGCCCAGCATCCTACGAAGGACAGAGTCATACGACACATTGATGAGAAATCGGCGGAAGTCTAGCATTATCACTATGTACAGTCTTACCCGGATTGATTCAATTATAAAAGTATGAGCAGCGAAAAACCCAGTTTCAGAATTAATGAACGGAGTTTAGTTAAGGTGGTGATTTATGGCAAATGTAAAAATCTGCATAAAACCATAAAAAAGTAACGTATCTCCCTGAAAGTTAGCAGACTTCTTATTTTTGTTGTTCTTTACAGTTTAGAATACAAAATAGGCGTACATGCTGCTTAAAAAAGTGTTTTTATTAGGAAAGATCAAAGGGTAATTTTCTGCGAATAAATCTGAAAAAATAATATTGTTATTGAAAATTTACATAGTGCTGAAGGTGCATTATTGCATAATGAAGAGCGTCCTAGCAATTATTTATTCCAACTCTTTCTCAAATTGTAATGTAGACCAGATGAAAACAGTAGCTTTTTCTCAAATGTTCAACCATGTACAAAGTAAATGTACACTGGACGCATTTATTAAATATAGGGTAGGCAAGCATACCTATGTTAACACCTACAATATAAATAATACATTACTGACATGATCAGTGGTGTGTAGATGAAATTATTCAACCTTGTTAAAATAGTTTCACCTGTCTCACCTGTAGGTTTTGACAAAAAAATTTGGACACATACTGCATCTTTTTTCATCTGCTCAGCCTGATAATGTGTGAAAGAGTTTGAAAAAATAATTGCTAGGACGCTCTCCATTATGCAACAAGGTACTCTAAGCACTAAGTATATTTTCAATAATGATATTATTTTTTCAGATTTATTCGCAGAAAATTACCCTTTGATCTTCTCTTATAAAAACACTTTTTAACATTAACAAATGCTGCATTTTGGGATTCTAAATTATGAGAAACAACATAAAGAAGGCATCTGCTAAGTTTTGGAAAGATCAGTGTTATTTTGAGTATTTTATGCAGATTTTTGTCTTTGTTCCAAATCAGTGATTATCACCACCTTAATCCAATATTGATTTTTGATGCAGACGACAATTGCAGCAAATGACAAATAATACCCAGAATGCAATGGGTAAAATACGCCCAAACGATCCGACGAATGTGTTCCTAGGGGCTAAACATAACGAACCGAAAACGAATGAAACGAATTGAAACGACATCAGAACGAGTTGATAACCTACATGTACCAGAAACTGCATCCCAGTAGGCAAATGACGTCGAAATGACGTCGTTCTGACGTCGATGCGACGTAGGCACATGACGTCGAAATGACGTCGTTCTGACGTCGATGCGACTTCGTCATTACGTCGCATCGACGTCAGAACGACGTCATTTCGACGTCATGTGCCGGCTGGGATATTATATAGAACCAGAGCGAATGCGAAATGAATATCAACGATCTCAAATTTGGCAAACGCCTATCGAGCTGTTTGCATTCTTCATGTGCTCTGCGCATGATGTGCATACGAATCAATACCGTGGCGGACATGTATACAAGACATGACTGTGCTTTACTTCGAAAGGATTGGAGGGGGCACATCCACGCTGCGCTTGGGGGCGGGAGGGGCGGGGGGGGGGGGGGGGGGCAACGGACACGTGACAAGCCTGCCATGTGGAGGCGAAGTGACCGACTATTGTTCATGGAAGTATGAACACTGTTTTTATGAAATAGGTTGATCTAAGGAAAATCAAAACGAATGTAATCTGTTTGTTTGTGCAGAAATATTGAAAATTATCTAAATTACCCTCTTTTATCTGGAGTTCTGGCTACTGTCATTTTCAGGCATCCGAGCAAACACACTAAAGTGTACTAAGAAACAAACTGTGGAGGACTTCTATAATTATTTTAAAGAGGCTGCAGCTGTGATCCAGCAGGACCCGCAAAGAAAATACATAACAGGTAAGCAGTCTGAGGGAAAGGCGAGATCACGCCCTTTTCAACAGTATTTTAGTCATATCAGGGCAATGTAGGGCGACAATGAAAGGATGTGTGCAATGAAACACCGTCTATGGTTGAAAAGATTTCCTCCTCCAGCGGTAATCGAACCCGGGACCGATAGGTCAGCAGGCTAGCACTTACATGTATCCTGCTAAGCAACTGAGATTCTGGTACACAGTTTAAACGGAGGAAAACTTTAATAGCAACTCCCTGCAACATGTGCAACATGAGAAAAGATTCAATCTCCGCTGAGGAGCTCCGGTAGAGCTCAGTAGGTTAAGCGCTGGTCTGCTGATCTAGCGGTCCCGGATTCGAGCCCCGCTGTAGGCAGGAATCTTACCAATCGTAAACGGGGTTCCATTGCACACAGCCTTTCGTTAACACTCACACATATTATCACTCGCCCATTGTCCTGATATGACTTAACTACACGCGTACTATTAAAAAGGACGTAAAATCTCAGGTCATCCATTCTTCCATCCGTCATTCTGTGCTGCTCCTAACCTTCTTGTTTCACAAGTTTAGCTTTTGAAAAAGCTTGAGAGGTTATCCCTTAGCAAATGAATCTATAGGATGCAAGTGGTAAAGCAGACAAAATGGCAGCAATACAAGTTAATTTTATTGTATTCTTGGATTTGTTGAAGCTGTAGGTATATGGCGAGTTTGACATTTTTTTTTCTTTTTGTCTAGTGATTGCTTGTAACAGGTGAGTTTCAGTGCTATTAACTTTTGTTAGATGACCTGTACTGTTTAGTAATGGCTCTTCGTAAGTAGACTGTACTCTCTGGAAAGTGCTTGTTATTAGGTGAGATTCTTGTATTAGGCGAGATGAAGTCTTCAGGATAAGTTTTACAGCTCATGTCTTAGCAATGCTGGAACGGACCCTGCAACTGGGTGCGCCAAACTATGGGAGCAAGTACCGGTAAATAGTGGAACCTGCATTTAGCGTTAATCAAGGAACTTGTTATTGATCTGCACTGTAATGTGCTAACTGAACTTTCAGGTAACTGTTTGTATAAGGTGACATAAAGGGTTTTAAGATATAAGCTATAAAGGTCATGCATTGGCAATGCTGGCGAGAACCCGAGGGGATAACCAATCAAGGTGAATTGGTAAAACTTCAGGGGAAGCAACTCTGCATTAAATTGTCGGTTTTGCCTCCTTTTCTCAGTGGGGGTTACAGTAACTCTTAAAGGAAAAGCTGCTCATCCAACAGCAATTCTTTCCTTCAATAAATGAGGTCAACTCTAAAAGCAAAGAAGGATTTTGATGCTTAAGATGTTAATTTTCCCCATAATTAAAAAGATATATACGGATCATTGACTTTTGCTTTGCATTTATGACTATGACATGTAACTTGTAAGACAAATGACTTTTCAAGTGTTTGTGTCTATGTTACGTACGTTCAGAATCAGAATTGTTTACTGGTGATACGTCCAAGGACAATCATTCACCAGGACCTGTGAATCAGGGAAGCTAGTCCCTAGCCCTTACAAGAGAAGTAAACTTAGTAACTGAATCCTCTGCACACTCAGCAGCAGAAATAATGGAATCTTCCAAGGAATTCCAATCTCTAATAGTCTGGGGGAAGAAACTGGAGTTGTAAATGTCAGTCCCAGCCAATGGGGTTTGAAATGCCAGGGAATGATGATTCCTGGTACGCCTACTTGGGGGAACAAGGTCATTTATGGGTATAGTGGCTGCACCTTTTAGACCTTTGTAAAGCATTATGACGTTAAACTTACGTTGACGTTGACGTCATTGTTGAGATAAATTGTAAATTAGCCTATCCTCCAACTGATCGTTGAAATAATGATTTGTTGTATACATTTCACCCTTTTTTACTGACATAACTTACATACATGTAACAGACAACACTTGATAGTTTTGACTATATGTATGCGACCTTGACCGCATTTCAAGGTCATTGTACACAATTTAAACATTTAAGATCACGGTGCTACTTTTGACCATTCTTCTTCTTTGGCTTACTGAGTAGTTCCCCCGCCCCACCCGTGACCCAGGTTCACACTCATATATACTAAGCACAACTTCTAACCGACCACTTGCTTTGTCTTGAACACTGTCGTTTGAAGATTGTATCCGGACACAATTTTCTTATATTCAGTACCCCCAATGTGTCATGTAAACGTTGTAAAATGTTTGAGCTCAATACCTTTAGAATCGTTTTCCTGGCAGCAGAGGATGCACATGAACCCCCTTTTTCAAACTTCGCAAGGGTTATAACTGCGGTGGAGAAGGTTTTTTAATTGTGACTAAAATTTTGAATTCTGTATTAAAATAATGCCTTATTATGAATTCTCAAGTTCATTTAAACATGTTCTAAATATTCGCACAAATCATAAGCGTATGCTGACAAGATTCCGAAATGTGGTTCTGGTCGAATCGTGAAAATCTGCTGAAACGTTGCGATTTTCGGAAACAGGGGTACCACTATCTTTCACTTATTCAATGGTATGCGGATAAGATTTTCATTTCAGAGATACCTGATTTACTTTACCAATATCACAAGTTAATTAAAGATGGAAATATATGTTCGATTGTCCTTTTTATTTCGCGGAAATCATGCTATAAATAAGTGGTCGGTTAGAAGTTGGTTCTAGTATATATATAGTGCGTACTTGCAACGCATAAGTCTGCTGCATAAAGGAAATGCTGGGTCCAGGGGGTGGGGGGGGGGGGGGGCGGGGGCGGAGGGATTTTAATTATAGTGTAGCGTTCCCTTTTGGCTGTTTTGATTGGAAGTATACCTATGGTTTTGCATGTTTAAATGCCAGTCAGTCGTAACAAGAAGAAAATCATTGCTTTGTATTGTGATATACATGTATTTAGGATGCATTTATGAAAAAAATGTATGGAATGAATGACTGATTTCAATATCTTTATTACCTCAAAAAATGTGGTATGCGGAAACCTTGAATTTAGGGTAGGTAAGGTCAGCCTGGATTATCTCCCCATGTCTTCGGGTCTGAATCACATTTTTGTGGAAGCTCTACTAAGAAAAATATGCACACTTTATATACTTTTGAAAATTCGAACCTTGTCGTGGCGGTCTAATGGGGAAAATTCTCGCCTTAAGCATAGAAGTTGTTTACCTACAGGGAACGAATTCTTTCCTTTAAAAGTAGACCCCTTTTAGAAAGGGGTTCAACTCCCAGGTGAGCAAACATGAAGTTTAAGTTGTTTCTCTATGTAAAATTGGCCAAATCATATATATGTAAATGTACCTGTATCCATACATGTACGTATTTTAAAAGACTGATTGATTGATTTGATGCTTAACGTCCACGGTAAACACCTATGGTCATGTCGGGACGGTCAGTTAATCTAACCACACTATTCCTGGGCAGGCTTAGACCTCCTAAGCGGTTAACCAGTACTAAGCGCATATACTTTCGCCAGTAACTGACAACTGCCCTTCTTGAGTCAGCGGAAGGAGAAACGAAAGTATGTGGCCAGACCGGGTTTCGAACCCAGGACCTCTGACTTATGAGTCAGGTGCCCTACCGATTGCGCTACGCGGCCCGGCTATTTTAAAAGAATAACTGCTCATGTCATCGTCTGTTGTATATGAGATGTGCTTTGTATAGCAAGCTGAGAATGAGACACTGGTGGGAAAGCGCTGGTCAATCTGGTGGTGGGGGTTTGGGGCGGCAGGGTAGGGGTAGGGATGGGGGGAGGTCTGTGAAATAATATGAAAAAGCTTTTTGATAGACAAATGTCGATCGATACAGTCCGAGTAGTTTATTTTTGTCGGGATGGAAGAAAAGTTATGTGTGCGAGCGTGGGTGGGTGGTGGGGAGGGTATATAGAGGAACGAAAAAAAAGATAATATACATGAAAACGCCGAATAGTGAGACAGATACGTCTCAGTAGACAGCGCAGGCCCAGATCAGACGGTACTGTAAAATCAGGCTGTTACATTTTTAGATCAATAATGATAAATATTTTAGGTGTCCCAAGTTTCAAAATTATTACGTCATCCATGCATTCTCCTTGTATTACTATAAAACATTTTCGTAGTGCTTACGGTAGAATACAGGGCAATCAGCTGCCAGTCCATTCCCCGTTATTTTAACACGCGTTTGCCTGTAGAACATTTTTTTTGAAATCTCGATATGGTGGAGCTACCTTAACTGTGCGTTCTCGAAAATACCTTTATAGTATTAAAGGCCTATACGACCAAAACAATACCTGTCTTATTCTACGCTGCTATTCGTGATGATTCCGCCAATGTTTACGGGCGCCCGTAAAAATAACGGGAAATCGACTGACAGCTGGTTGTCAGGTATTCTGTCGTAAAATCTACGGAATTTTTTTACAGTGTAGAGTTGTCTAAAATTGCGACCGCATACTTAATGCAAACTGCACAAGCTCTGATCATCGGTCTGCTGGTTCCGGTCGCGAGGGAAGTGAAGTGGGGCAACGGTATAGGATGGTCTACTAAATTGCTTTACTTTGCAGAATATTATTTTTTTTTAATCTGTATCCCGACAGGTACATGACGTAGTAATGACGTCGAACTGACGTCAATGCGACTTCATGACGTCGCGCTGATGTCATGTACCCGCTGGTTAACTAGGCGTCATGTACCCAACGGTAAGATACCGTTTTAATCCTATTTAACGCCCCGGGAGCGTTGCATTTTACGAAAGGGGGAGGGGCGTTAATTAGAGCATAAATTGCAGTAAACCAGCCACTTCAAAAATAACTCTATTAAACAATATTAAGGTGAATGGATATACCTGTAGAGGAAACAGTTCAGCTATTTACCCTTTTTACCTCCCTTCTCAATAGGGGTCAACTCTTAAAGGTAAGAATTTGCTCTTCCAGGAGCAAATTCTTTCCTCTAAGAGTAGACTCCCATTTAAAAAGGCTACCTCATCCAGAAGAAGCAAACAGGAATTCATGCAGGGGCGTTGATTAGGACGCGGTAGGTCAAGGATTCCTCTGTATGTTTAGGTGATGGCAGCGCCATTGATCTCTCTGACAACTGCGGCTGGCCTAATATACCACAAAACAATGGTCTTAAGGAGCCCAGATTTACAACTGCTCACCTGATGAAACACTTGAACCCTGATACCAAACTGCTCGTAATTCTTAGAGATCCTGTAGAAAGGTAGGTGTACAAAGTTGTTTTTCTTTTCTTCTTTATTTTTTCTATTTATTCTTTTTTGTCTGGAAACATAGCACTATCAGAGGTTTTGCTCGAGTCATCTTTTTCTGATGAAGTAAAATTAGTTGAGCACTATGATTTTTGCAGTTCGAACATTATTCTTATGTAGCAGTTAAATAGTAACGTGTTCATTCACCGCCTCATGCATTTGTTGTTGTTGTATTGTTTTACGTCCACGGTAAACAGCTATGGTCATGTCGGGACGGTGCCACCTAATGTAGCTTGCACTCATAAAGTTTATACCCAGCAGGCACATGGCATCGTGACGACCTTTACTGACGTCGATGCGAAATAATGACGTTACAACGACGTAAGCACGACGTCATGTGCCCGCTTGGAAGTTTCCATTCAACTAATAATTTTCTATTCTGATGTACAAGGTGCACCACTTCCACGCAGCTCATTATTGTTTACAGTACTCTTTTTTCTAGGTTGTATTCTGATTACTATTTCCGTGGTGCTGGTAACATGACAAAGGAGGGGTTCCATGAAGATGTGGTCACCGCAATAAATCTGCTTTATAACTGCACGCGCGACGCTTCACTCAGAGCATGCTTGTATGATCGATACATGCACTATATATTGCCGGTAAGTCGGTCCCAGCAGGTACATGCCGTTTCCCTGAATGACATTGTATTGACTTCGATGCGACGTTCAAACGTCGCAACGACGTCATTTTGACGTTACATGTTCAGAATCTCTCACTGGCAACCATTGTGCGCACAGTAGGTTGTCAATGGTAAATGCTTTTGTGTCAAGTGGCACAACTAACAAGAGGGCCAAGAGGCCCTGAATCGCTCACCTGACCAAAAAGGTTAAAGGTCAAACAAGGGTCATCATTTAACAAACCTAATAGTTTGCAACCACTTTCAAATGGTTTTGAAGAAGATATTTGAATATTCTCTATGTATTGCTATGGTTCAAACCCTGGACCCCCCTGGGGCAGGGCCATTTTGGACCCTGTGGCCATCATTTGAATAATTTTGGTAAAGGACCACTAGGCAATGCTACATACTAAATTTCAAGCATCTGAGCCAAGTGGTTCTGAAGAAGAAGATTTTTGAATATTTTTCTATGGTTCAAACCCAGGACCCCCTAGGGTCGGGCCATTGTAGACCCTGGGGTCATCATTTGAACAAACTTGGTAAAAGACCACTAGGCAAAGCTACATACCAAATGTCAAGCAGCTGAGCCTTGCGGTTCTGAAGTAGATGATTTTTTTAAATTTTTCTATGTATTTCTATGGTTAAAACTTGGGACTCCCTGCCCCGGGGCCATTTTGGACCCTGGGGCTACCATTTGAACAAACTTGGTAGAGGGCCACTAGGCAATGTAACATACCTAATTTCAAGTATCTGAGGCAAGCAGTTCTGGTGAAAAAGATTTTTAAGTATTTTTTAGTTTCGAACCAAAGAACCCCTGCCCCAGAGCCATTTTGGACCCTGGGGCCACCATTTGAATAAATTTGGTAGAGGACCACTAGATAATGCTACATACCAAATTTCAAGCAGCTGAGCCTTGCGGTTCTGAAGTAGATGATTTTTAAGTATTTTTTAGTTCCGAAACCCAAGACCCCCTGCCCCAGGGCCAATTTGGACCCTGGGGCCACCATTTAAATAAACTTGGTAAAGGCCCACTAGGCAATGTTCCATACCAAATTTCAAGCATCTGAGCCAAGCAGTTCTGGAGAAGAAGATTTTTAAGTTTCGAACCCAAGACCCCCTGCCCCAGGGCCATTTTGGACCCTGGGACCACCATATGAACAAACTTGGTAGAACACCACTAGACAATGCGTCATACCAAATTTCAAGCCTCTGAGCCAAGCAGTTCTGGAGTAGAAGATTTTTAAGTATCTTTTAGTTTCAAACCCAAGACCCCCTGCCCCAGGGCCATTTTGGACCCTGGGGCCACCATTTGAACAAACTTGGTAGAGGACCACTAGGCAATATTACATACCAAATTTCAAGCATCTGAGCCAAGCGGTTCTGGAGAAGTAGATTTTTAAGTATTTTTTAGTTTCGAACCCAAGACCCCCTGCCCCAGGGCCATTTTGGACCCTGGGGCCACCATTTGAACAAACTTGGTAGAGGTCCACTAGACAATGCTTCATACCAAATATCAAAGCCCTAGGCCCAGCGGTTTCAGAGAAGATGTCATTTAAAGCAAATTGTTGACGACGTACGACGCACGACGGACGACGCACGACGCACGACGGACGACGGACACTTGGTGATCACAATAGCTCATCCTGAGCCTAAAAATCAGTGGTTTTCGGATTGCCATTAGCTATAAGTCTCGATGTGCAAACTTAAAATATTAACATAAAACATTTATGCACGTTCGAGAAAGCAAGCCGGTCTAAGGTCCGATATAAATTTATTATTACGCACACATGCCCACAGATACAAATACACACACATACATGCAAATTATTAGCGCCAAGTGTCTTCTTTATTACTTGCTTTGGCACCGCTTTCATGCACATACATACAAACCACCACACGCACATACATACAAATTATTAGCGCGAGATGTATGTTTTGTTTCTTACCATTGATAGAAATAATTATTGCTTCCAGAAATCGGGATCAGTCCTTGAAAAGCCGCTATATAGAAAAATCATAATTTTTTACGTGGTTTCGGGGTTTAAAAATACATCATCCAGCGACGTCGGTAGAAACGTCATCTTGTTAGAAAGTAGATTCCTTCCTAAGAGTACGTATGTGTTTGTTTGTCATCTGTGCCCAGTGGGCAGTGATTCTAGTGAATCTGGGCGATTCACTAGAATCACTCCCCAGTTGGCATAAAACGTTGAAATAACGTGGAATCAACGTTGTTTCAGCTTTATGTTCCTGTAGTCTATCATATTAAGAGTGGCTTTTATTTTTCTTGCTTTCAATTCTGTTACGATGTTATATTTTCTTTATCTCTTCCAGGTCAGAATGCATATGGGATTTTATTACGTATTTCTTAAAGAATGGTTCCAAGTATTTCCAAGAGAGCAGTTTTTGATCTTCCGGACAGAGGACTATTCCAACGATTTGCCATATTATTTACAGAAAGCTTTTAAATTTCTTGGTTTGCGTAAGTGAACTTAACATGTTAGTGAAATATACCGAACCATAAAAAGAGCCATGGTCGATACTGTAGGCCCAGATCAGACGCCGCAGCACGCCGTTTGAATTAGTGCAGGGATTTCCCGGAAAAAAGAGTATAAGACACCTTAATAATAATTGAGCTGCGATACGAGAAAACCAACAAAGTGGATGTGCACCCAGCGCAGACTCAGATCAGCCTGAGCATCCCCCAGTCCGATCAGACTCTTCGCTAAGCGCTTAAAGGGTAGCTTAGAGTCTAACCTCCCTGAGAACAGCGAAGACTCTGCTCAGACTGGGCAGATGCCCGGGCTGATCTGAGTCTGCGCTTATTATTATAAGAAAGGGGCCTGTACGAACTGTGAGGCTGATGTCTTCTGGGCATTACCGTCAAAATTCTAAAAGGCGCAGTCTGATCAGGATCTAAATTGTTTGCCATTCCATTTGCATCTTTTGGACTCATGGCTGCAACCAAACTATTCCGCTTTAGGCCGATAAAGACTATTTTATTATGATCCGACATTTTCTATGAGAGGGGAAGGGGGCATATATTATCACCCTGTCCGTGCGAACGTCCCGTCCTGTCCCGTTCCGTCCCGTCCGTCCGACCGTCCCGTCCGTCACGAAAAATGGTTTCCGTTCGATATCTTTTGAAAAGATTGGTGTTTTTGATTCATATTTTTACACAGGTATATAATGATAAAATACAGATTAGATCTAAAGTTGGGTAAAATCCGCCAATTATTATGGGAGTTATGGCCCTTTTTGAACTTCATTTTGTGCAAAAAAAAAGGGTTCCGTTCGTTATCATCACAGAACCCCACGGTCCCAACCTATCTACCCTGCTCTGGATCCACACATGATACATCTACAAAAGCAAAACAATAAACCATGACTCCGTGCGCTGATTTTTCTTAAAAAAATATTCACCTGTTGCGGTTAGCTCAGTTTCTAAGTACCAATAGGGATACAGATTTCAAACAAGCTCGATAGATACAGCTGTGGAAAATCGACTGAAAGCAGTGATGCTTATACTGGGTCATGACCTAAATTTCACGGATCATTGAACATAGAGAAATCATAAACCTGTTGCATGGAGCTCACTTTCAAGTGAACCAAAAGGGGAAAAAGTGCTAAAATTAGCTCCATAGATACATCTGGGTTATATCTATTGAAAGCAGCGAATGCATTTTGGCCCATGACCTATATTTCACAGACCATAGAACTAAAAGACAAACATATTCACCTGTGGCGTTTGGCTCAAGTTCTAAGTAACCAAAAGGGAAAGTCTTCACACTTGCTACATAGGAACATTTGGGGAAGATCTTCTGATTGCAGTGATGCATATCGGGCCATGACAAATATTTCACGGATCATTGAACATAAAAAAACTATTCTCCTGTTGCGTTTATGAATATTGACTGAAGTAGAGTCAACGTCATGACGTTAAGGTGGAATAAGACAAAACCAAAATGTTCAGTTGTCTAGGCAAACAATATATCATCAAAAACTTCAGTCATTTGTGACTCACTGAATGACTTTCTCTTGAGATTATAATAAACAATTCCTATTTTAATGACGTCATGAAAATATGATGGTTTGACTTTTTTTACGCAGAACTTATAGCCCTCAGATATCCGAATTAATTCGCATTGCTCTGCAGTCCGTTGAGGTATTGAAAAAAATTCATACCAAAGTACGCGCCATCAAGAGGTCCATAATGCTGTGCTATACTCTGCCCTATCTCTACGCATTTCGAGTGAATGGATGCAAACATAAATGTTTCCTAGCTGTTGAAATTTGCTTTTGTTTTCAAGTATAATCTGAAATAGAGGAAAAACGTCTCAGAAAAATATGTCTCAAATTTTGATATGTTTTAATGTTTTAAATGTGAAGTTGGAATATTGATAAAAAATAATATAAAGAGTTTACCGTGTAAATATTTCACAAAGTAGAATTGTTTAACTATACCCCATGTTCAGATAACGTTGATTTTTTAGCGTCAAACTAAATTTGTCGCTCAGAGTGGTTTCCGACATATCTATTAATTTCGATAAAACAATGTCGAGTTATTCCAGAGAATCTGTGAAAACCGAAAAAATCGAAGAAATATCTCAATCCGTTTTCTAGACAGGAAAGTTCAAACAGGTCAGGGGATCATTTTTCCCGGTTTTGCTCTTTCGGAAGTAAGTGACGTCGCCGCGCAAAACGAGGTTGGTAAGAGTTCAATAAACGAGACGTCACGTTACGCAAAATAACATCATGGCAAAATTGAACTCCGTGCATGCTGAAACCTTCCTCCCTGAAACACGGAATAAGATTAATTCAGTTTTCTCGTTTTTCGTGCAGTTATATTCTCTAGTAGAGATCATAAATGTTTCATTAGAAACTAAAAAAATATTGGAAAATATTCTTGGGAATGATCTCCCTTTGGCGTTGAAAGAAACGACATCATCAGAACAGGGGGTATGGTTAAACGAATCTACTTTGTGAACATTTTGAACGGTGAAAACTTAAAATTATTTCAAAAATTACATGCAGACATATTTCAGTAAAACATATCAAAATTTGAGATATATTTTTTTCGGAGACGTTTTTTCTCTATCTAAGCTTTTATGTGAAGCTTAGAAATGTCTGAATGAAATTGATGTAAAGTAATATTCAGTAGCTAATGAAATGTCATATATGCCTAAATCAAGACAAAATGTGGAGATATTTGGAAAAAGTAATAACACATCTTTTAAAGCCTCTTGACGGCTCGCACTTTGGTATGAAATATATTACAATACCTTAACGGAGAGCGAAAACAAAAAAGCGAAATATATAAATATAATTGAGCGCTATTTATTTTGCATAGAAAGGCGTCGATCCCTCGCATTTTCATGACGTCATGGAAAAAGAAGTATTTTTTTCAAACTGAAAAGATTATCATTTTATAACTTAATATTTACTTTCTCAGTGCACTTATTGAAAAGCACTATGGTAAACAATTAGAACGTAATGTTGTTTATACTCCAATAACTACATCTGTTCACGCAACGTCACATGACGTCAAAATAAACAATTGTTCTCCACATATGATTGGACGTAGGCGGCGTTATGACGTCGTTGACACTGTTCCGCAATTAATAGACAAACTGAGTATTAATGTTTTCTGCTTCAACTGCAGCCCCTGAGGCAAATTTGTGGTCAAATAATAGGTAGAAAAGAATATAAACATGAGCAATGGACTTAATTTTTCTGATTGTTATCGAAGTATAAACTACATTGGGTCACTTCAGGGTTCACTTACTTTGCACGCGACCCAATGTAGTTTATATTTCGATAAACATCAGAAAATTGAAATACATTCCTTACGAAAATGCTGAACTTCTGGATTATTGTTCATTTTACACGAAAACGAAAAATTTTGGTTTTGTCCTATTCCACCTTAAATAAACATTGAATCAATGTTGATTCAAAGTTGTGTGTCCAGTGGGATATTTTATTTCAAGATGTTGATCAGGCATGATGAGAATAATAGTCGTCTTACAGTAAACCGTCCAGCACGCACGCAACTTTGAATCAGCACCGAATCAACGCTTACATGTACGCAGCGTCATAAAGTTGAATCAACGTTGATTCAATTTGCTTTCTAATTTATGTATACAGTGTGATGTTTCCTCTTGTTTCAGGAGATTTACCAGATATAATGAGAATAATAGTGTCCCAGGAGAGGAAGTTTGTGACGTCAAATAAAGTTGAGGCGGAAGAAATGAAACCAAAGACACGTAAAATCCTTCAGGAGCTGTATGGCAAGTTTAATGAAGAGTTGGCGAGATTATTACATGATGACAGATATACATGGGACTACACATATAGCAAATAAATACTCAGCAGTCACACAAGGATGAAACAACACTAAGTCAACGTTGATTCAACGTCATGACGTTGAATCAATGTTGAATTAGTTTTATTACAATCTTGTGTGACTACATGTACTAGGATATATAACAGGTCTACGCGATTAAAATAATTTATTGAAGAAATTATATATATTTAACGGGAAATATGACGTAACATTTCTAAAGTAAATGTAAATTTATGAAAGGAAAACTATATATTTACCAGGGGGAATAGCGGATGAATTATGATGTAACATTTCTAAAGCAAAAATAATTTATGTAAGAAATAATATATACATGTATTTACCGAAAAGCTAAGCATGTTGCATGATGAGAAACCAAAGATACCTTAAAAATATAGATATATTAAGCATAAGTTTACCAACTGTTGAAAATAAATATATTTTAACGATTTAAAGTCTTATTTCATAGTTTCTACTCGACAGAAAATATTTCACGGTATATATACATGTATACGACAAGGTGTAGGAAATGTTTTATGGTGAAATAATATTATCTGCATGAGGGACTCAGTAAGAACCAACATTTTCTGCACTTCTGCACATACTGATCACAGGCTTCCCTGCTCGCGAGAAATAATGTGCCCTTTGGCTGATGCAGGGGAAGAACCCGGTCCGTTTTCTCTTCCAATGATTTAAGGACAGTTGTCAGTTATTGGCTAAGTGCACTAAGTACTGGTTAACCTTTTAGAAGGTCTAAGCCTGCCCAGGAATAGTGTGGTTAAGTTAACGTTAACTGAACGTCCCGAATGACCATACCTGTTTACCGTGGTCGTAAAACAATAACTCAACAACAGCAACAAATTCAACATTTCGCTCTATGCTCCTGGGCACAGACATGACACAGTCAAAATTAACATATTTGTATGTATGGAAATAGAATACAGTGAATATCTATTGGATAAAACCTTTGAAATCATCATTGTTTTGCAGACTAAAATGGAAGGGAATTCTTTCCCTTGAACAGGGAGGAAAAAGTTAAAATGGCACAATTGCTTCATCTGCCTTCCCTGCGAAGAACAAGCTAAAATAACTACAAAAATGTGTCTGTAAGACACGAATGATGCCCCGTGCAGCGCCTGTCATAGAGCAGTGTACATCAATGAATTGTCCGTTACCACAAAACGTTATTTCTAAGAACTTTCCTGCTAGCCTGTTTGTCAAAACGATTATTACAAATTCCATACCCTACAATGCCACCCCCACCCCACATCGCGGAAAAAATGCCTACAATGACTAAGTCAAAAAGCCATAATTTTGTCAAAATTAAGTCTAGCTCCATCAAAACCCACAATTAAATTTTCAATACGTCCACAACATGTATGCAGATTCGAAAAAGATCCATTCAAAACTGTGAGTGAAGTTGATTACACATACTTCATACGTTATAGTGCACGAAAAACTGCCAAAAATGACTAATTTCAAAAGGCCCTAATTTTGTCAAACTTAATTTTTTGCTCGATTAAACACACATGCACATTGCCAATATGTACACAACGTGTATGCTAAGTTTGAAAAAGATCTGTTGTAAACTGTTGAAGAAGTTGATTACACAAACTCCATACCCTACATTGCAAGAACTGCAAAAATGAATAAGTTCAAAAGGCTGTAATTTTTTCAAAATTATTTCTAGCTCCATCAAAAACCCACATGCACATCTTTAATATTTTCACAAGGTGTATGCAAAGTTTAAAAAAGATCCATTGAAAACTCTGGGAGGAGTTGATTATACAATCTCCTATACCTATACCCTAAAGTGTGACGAACGAACGACAGACGAACGGACAGGTGCAAATTCCGCTCCCCCCTTCCCCAGACTGTCGTCACTGGGGCATAAAACGGCAAAGAAATAAGGGAGGTGTACCCATTCACTTTAACGGCGGTGTTTATTTTCCTGGCAACGCAATACAAGGTGCGCCACGCAAAAAGGGGTGAATATGTCTGCGCACAGGAAATGATTCAAATGACTCCGTGAAGTCTGTGTTGAGTTTCCTTTCTTCGTTTGTGCCTGTGGATTCGTCGAGGTCCATACATGGAATTTGCGGTCACCGAAGGCTCTCATCAGAGGGCATAGGAGCCCCGGTAGCTGAGAAGGATAATACAGTCAGAAAGTTTGATAAAACGAAGTACCTACCTTGCGTGTGTAAAAAAGGTCTGCCATCTTTGGTTGTTCCGTTTCCTAAAAAGGACGTTCCGGATCACGATCCAGACAGTGAATATACATGTGGGCGATTCTAATAGTGTGAATAATCGGATACGCAAAACACACGTAATGAAGACTAGCCATAAACTAGCAAGTAAGTAAGTAAGTGAGTAAAGTCTTTATTTAACGAGGGTGACAACATTTAGCAAATGACAAAGATAATCTTCTATGAGGCCCTCAAAATATAAAACAGTATGATACAGAATAACACAAATAAATGAGCAATTATATGTACATTCAAAACAGGGCTGTGGGGAAAATGCACTTCTCCAAAGAAAGTAGAGGGGAAATTCTCTTGTCTGGACACTTAAATGAGTCCAAAACATTTTAACTCCACCAGTGCTCTCTCTGATACTTATAAATTTATCCCCAGATTTTAGAACAGGAATTTTCATTTAGTCTATCAGAGGAGAATTCTTTATATCTCAGAAGGTAAATACTTATTGAGCATATATTTGAATAAAACAACACCAAAAACTAACAAATAAACAAAAAAGTAAGGACTGTTCCTAGTCTAAGGCTTTCCACTACTATGTGTATTTTATCATAGTCATGAATTAAAAACATTTTATAAATTGTACACTATAAGTATAACCATGAAACAAACAATAGGATCAGAACGAAAGCATACATATACTGCTCATAATTTTAAGAGAATTACTGTATACAATTTCTTTAAGTCTTTGTATTAAACTCTTTATCATCAAACCTAAGCAGAGGACCAAGGGTCCTGTAGCTCACCTGAGACCTTACTGTTAGCAGACACAATTTGTCATTTCGCTCTTTTGTAACAAGTTTTAAACCAGTGGCTTTAGAGGAGTGCATATTATAGTTTTAACATCTCAGCGCGACCTTGAGCAAAGTTCAAAAAGTAATCTTGACATTTGGTGACCTTATCTCTTCATGTATTTCTTTAAGTAACACTATTTTCAAGTATATTTATTAGTAGGCATAAATAGTTTCCCTGAAATCCACTGTTTAAGCATTATCCTATAAAAGGCATAACATACTTTTGGTTTTGGAGAGGAAGATTTTTGAAATGTTTTTACTACATATGGGCATAGCGCCCATATTGGTCAGGGGACCGAGACCATCTGAACAAAGTTTTTTTAGTTTCTTTTTGACCCAGTGACGCTCCATACGAAATATTGCTTCAATCGGCCCCGTGGCTTCAGAGGAGAATATGTTTCAATATGTTGACGGACGATAGAATCTTAGTGACCTTGAACAAAGGTCAGAGAATGACCTTTAGCAACATACTATCTTCATTTCCTTATCCATTTAACCATATACACCAATTATTAAACCTGAGACTGAACTATTTTCTGAGAAATCCGCTGTTTAAGCCGTTTCCCATATAAAAGCATAAAGTAAAAAGTTGACATTGCCATCAATTATGCCAAGGTAAACGCACGGCCAAGATTTGTATGAAGTATTAATGGCCCGAGTTCACAAGGTTCCATACCAAGCAACAAGGTTATTGTGTCCTGGCTCTGGAGAAAAAGATTTTTGAATGGTTTTGTTATATATGAGTGTGGTGGCCATCTTGGTCATGTGACCAAGATCATCTGAACAAACTTTGGTTCCTTTGACATAGTGACGCTCTATATGGAATATGACTTCAACTGGCATAGTGGCTTGAGAGGAGAAGATGTTAAAACATGTTGACGGGCGATTGAATCTTAGCGACCTTGAATAAAGGTCAAAGAATGACCTTGACCTACCAACATAATATCTTCATTTACTCTTTTAGTTTGCCATATATACCAAATATTAAACAACGTTTGTTAAAGCGTTTATCCATATGCATGTAAAAGCATAACGTACAAAAGTTGACATTGCTATAACTTAGGTCAAAGTCAATGCACGGCCATATTTTATAAAAAAAAGTAGATGGTTCCAATGCTACATACACAGCCACACAGTCACTGGGTCTTTGGGTCTTGAGAAGAAGATTTTGACAGTTTTAGCATACAACGGCTTGGCGGCCATCTCAGTCATGTATTCAAGACAATCTGAAAAAAGTTTTTTTTCTATTTTTGACCCAGTAACACTCCATATGAAATATGGCTTCAGTCGGCACAGTGGCTTTGGATGAGAAGATGTTTGAAAATTTTGACGGGCGATAGAATCTCAGTGACCTTAAAAACAAAGGTCAAAGAATGACCTTGACATTTGCCAACATAATATCCTCGTTTGCATATTTAGCTCACCATATACATGAAATATTAAACCTTATAATTTAAGAGTTGCGGAGTAATCCACTGTTTTAGCGTTTTCCCATATAAAAGCATAACATACCAAAGTTGGCATTGCCATATGTTAGGACAAGGTCAGTGCGCGGTCATGATTTGTATATACCATAATGGGCCCGATTTCCCGATGCTACATACCAATTCACAAGATCATTGGGCCTTTGGTTCTAGAGAAAAAATCTTTTGAAGGGTTTCATCATATATGTGACCAATACCATCTGAACAAACTTTGGTTCTTTTGACCTTTTAAAGCTGCATCTGAAATATGGCTTCAATCGGCCCTGAGGCTCCAGAGGAGAAGATGATTGAAATTTTTGACAGGCGACAGAATCTCAGTAACCTTGAACAAAGGTCAAAGAAAGACATTGACCTTTAGCAACATAATATCTTCATCTGCCCATTTAGTTAACCATAGATACCAAATATTAAACTTGTGACTTAAATTGTTTCTGAGAACTACACTGTTTAAGCATTTTCCCATATAAAAAGTTGACCATGTCATAAATTAGGTCAAGACCGACCTACGGTCATGATTTGTACAAAGGACTTCTATGGTTAAGGCGTGAATTTTTCCCATGATAAAAAAATTATACGGATCACTGACTTCTGCTTTGCATTTTTGACTGTGACATGTAACTTGCATGACAAATGAATTTTCAACTGTTTGTGTCTATGTAAAGTATGTTAAACATACGTTGACGTTGACGTCATTGTTGAGATAAATTGTAAATTATCCTCAAACTGATCGTTGAAATAATGAATTATTGTATACATTTCACCCTTTTTTGAATTACATTACTTACATAACAGTCAACACTGGATAGTTTTGACTAAATATATGTGACCTTGACCTCATTTCAAGGTCATGGTACACAATATAATCCTTGAAGATCACAGTGCTACTGTTGACCATTCTTCTTGTTTGTCTTATTGAGTATCGTTCCCCCCCCGTGACCCAGCTTCCCACTCATATATATTGCGTACTTGGATCACATAAGTCCGCTGCATGAAGGAAATGCTGGGTCACGGGGGGGGGGGGGGAAAGTACTTGTACCTTAATTATAGTGAAGCGTTCTATTTTTGCCGTTTTGACCGGAAGTGTAACTATGGTTTTGCATGTTTAAATGCCAGTCAGGCGTAACAAAAAGAAAATCATTGCTTTGTATTGTGATATGCGTGTATTTAGCATGCATTTACGACAAAGATATATGGAATGAATGACTGGTTTCAATACTTTTATTACCTCAAAAGATGAGGTATGCGAAAACCTTGAATTTAGGGTAGGTAGGGTCAGAATGGATTATCTCCCCATGTCTTTGGGTCTGAATCTTAAATGATCTGATTTCATACGGCTTACATATTTGTGGAAGCTCTGCTAAGAAAAATTTGCACACTTTATACTTTTGAAAATTCGGACCTGTCGCGCCGGTCTAATGGGGAAAATCCTCGCCTTAATCATAGTAGTCCTTATAATGGGCCCGAGTGCCCAATGCTAAATACCGAGTTTCAAGGTCATATGCTTTGCAGTTCTGGAGAAGAAGATATTTGAAATGTTTTTATCCCCCGCCGAAAGGTTCGGAGGATATAGCGATGAGCCTGGCGTCCATCCGTCCGTAAACACTTTCTTGTCCGCTCTATATCTTAAATACCCTTTGGAATATTTTTATGAAACTTCATAGTTATGTAGAACAGGTCATGACAATGTGTCGCGTACAAGAATGGTAATTCTTGCTATTGTAGTTTTTGAGTTACCTCCCCTTTGGTAATTTTTGGCAGATTCGTGTCCGCTCTATAACTTGAATACCGTTTGAAATATTTTCTTGATACTTTACAAACAAGTAGAACAGGTCATGGCAATGTGTCGCGAAAAGGAATGACAACTCTTGCATTCTTACATTTTTAATTATCTCCCCTTGATGGTTTTAGGTATGATTTCGTGTCCGCTCTATAACTTGAATACCTTTTGCAATATACTATACAGAAATGTGGAACAGCTCATAACAATTAGTCGAGAATCAGAATGGTAAGTCTTGGTATTGCACTTTTTGGGTTAATTCCCCTTAATGATTTTAGGTGTGATTTCGTGTCCGCTCTATAACTTGAATACCTTTTGAAATATTTTAATGTTAACATGACAATTGTCGCGAACAAGAATGATAACTCTTGCTACAGTACCATTTGAGTTTTCTCCCTTTGATGGGTTTAGGTGTGATTTCATGTCCGCTCTAAAACTTAAATACCCTTTGAAATATTTACATGATATTTCACAGATATGTAAAACAGGTCAAGACAATGTCTCGCAAACAATAATGGTAACTTTTGGTATTGTACTTGTTGAGTTATTTCCCCTTGATGGTTTCAGCTGTGATTTTGTGTTTGCTCCACAACTTGAATACCTTTGAAATAGTTGTATGATACTTCACAGATATGTCGAACAGGTCATGAAAATTTGTCTCGTACATGAATATCAACTCATTCATTCATACTTTCTGAGTTATTTCTCATTGGAAGTTTAAGCTGCAGTTAAGGTTTATTGCCTCTGCTTTATGTCTGTACAACCTTGGCTTGCTCCACTATTTTAATACCCTTATAAGTTTTAGAATATTGATGATTATGTCATGATAGCCTATCATGTTCATAACTCTCTGTGATCCCTCCGTACCCCACCTCCCCCTCCCCCCACCCCCATTTTTTTCAGATTTGGATTCTTTGTCCTAATTTACTTACTAGAGAGCTCAAAATTAGATTTGTAGGGCTTGTACTTTAAGATTTATTTACACATTTTTAATGTTGAGTGAACCATATGCTATATATTGTGTTCATGGTCGCTGTTTCAGATTTTACCTCTTTTTAGCATTAAAAAGATAATGTCAATTAGAAGCATAAAAATGACAATATATTACTTAGATGTGCTTTGAAGTGCACCCTGTTTACCAAGGCGCAAAGAGCCTTCGGTCGGGGTTTTTGCCATCTCTGATGATGGCTATTTTCACCTTATATGGGGGTGGCGGCCATCTAGACCAAGGCCCCGCGTACGAACTTTCATTCCCCTGTCCCACTGAAACTCCATATGAAATTAAACTTCAATCGGCCCCGTGGTTTCAGAGGAGAAGATGCTTGAAAATGTTGATGGACGACGGAGCCTGTCTATACTATAAGCTCACCTACGAGCCTAAAGGCTCAGATGAGCTAATAAATAGGTAAGCATCGATATCTACAAAGAAGCATTGATGCCTAACATTATTAGCTTTGAGAGTTTTGCATAATATAGTGTTCATTTACATATTTTGAGCAATGTAATTTTTAGTTCGTCTCTTGATGAAGATAGAAACGCGGTTATATGACCATGCACACAGTGCCCAGACTTAGAAGAGCTTTCCGCTGTGAAAACTGCTCATATCTGTGCTCCCTCAACCATCCCCACAGGAGAAGCACACTTTAACATTAGTGTGTATCATGCATTTAGTAACTGAGTTGTGTATATACTGTAAACCTGATCATTCATGAAATTGAGAGATTATGAAAAAATTGGAGCCGCATGTAAACTATGAATATTTGGATGCATTCGGGGAAAGATTTAAGACTTTCTGGTATAGGTCACACATAAACAAAAACTTTGGTGTAAGACTACAACGTTAATTCTTAGGATATCATATTCAAGTCAAGCATATAATAAATTCAGGAATAAGCTACAAACCATCGCTTTGGATAGAGTAATTGTCATACACTGCTCAAAATATTTAAAAGAGCAGCTTTTATTTTCCCATAGACATTAGTACAACATTTACCCAGCTCAACAGCGAAGTAATTGGACCGTCAGTGGTCCAGAATTCTATTTCTTTTGCTGCATTTATAAAGAATGATTGTAGTTTAAGACAGAAAGAACTTTAATGCAACTGACGCCATACTCATTTCCATTGAAACAATTTTTTCTATTTTCGCATTTTCTTAAGTTGAGCCATTTTTCTGGAAGTCTGGATAATTTAGTCGACTTGAGTACAAAATAATCATTTCAAATGAGTCACCTTATCATAGACAAAATGATCGTTTTTACACCGGGTAGGCGGCAATCGTAAACGCTCATGCAATCGACGAACGCAGATCAAAAATCGGGTTGAAACAGCGTTTTCGATTGCAAATTGGCAATCGAAAACGCTGTTTTGCAATCGAAAACGCTGTATCTTATGTTTTTTTATCCGCGTTAATCGATTGTTAAGAGCGTTTTCGATTGCCGCCTACCCAGTGTGGTTTTGTGGATAGGGTTTGGGATCTGATTCAGTCAGTTCCTGAAGTGTGTTTACTCTTTAAATTTGATTGTGATTAAAATTTCCATGCTTTTCAGTTTCTCTGAAGCATTGCATTTCTTAAGAAAAATTCCATTTTTACATAAATCAGTCCACGAGCATGGACAGAATAAATATTGGATCAAAACTTGTGAATTCAGAAAGCTCGACCTTCTTTAAGAATTGGTAAATTTTTGGAAATTCTATGTCTTTGTTGATCGAAGTAAATGACTCTCAAAGTAGGGATGCGTTGCACTGTCGTCTATGGAAAAATATTAGATGCTCCTTTGAATATTTTGACTAGTGTATCTGTATCTGAGACAAATCACCCGAATCTACCAGGAAAAATTCGAAGTTACGAGGGATGTTCAGAAAGTTTTGATTCTCGTCGCATAACTTTGTTTAGCGGCCTGCTGGAGACACTTGCTTGGTATGTTTTGAAAGCACTACATTTTGCCTTTACAGTGATACCAAACACTATAAAGATGTATTTTCTTATTTACTTACAACGCATTTTATTAGGCCCCAGTCATACCACTGGGTTAAGTTCATATGTGAATTTATTTTCAGTGAGTCATTCAAGGCAAAAAATCATTGTAAAAACAAAATGAAGTTTTGCGAGCTGTTTGCCAATTGTTGTCTTCAATATCCATTTAAAAGTTAATCTGTTCATTATTTGGATGAATAGTTTCTCGTGTCTGTCGAAATCCAGCTGATGGGCTAACTGGCATGACTGGAACCCTTCCAAGTCCGGGAACTGGAAGCTAAGCAGGTTCATTGCACTATCAATTATTATGTCATTGAGCCACTGCTTGCTTTCTAAGATCCGTTTTTCATGAATATTTAAATTGTGGTGCAATTTCTGTCTGTCAGCAGGGACCCATACTTCAAGACTATATCGTATATCTTTCCTTAGCTCTGACTTTGGAGTTGATGTTATTATATTTTCAAATAAAATATCTTTTTGTCTAACAAACTGTCTTAACATGGTTTTATCTGCAGACATTTCTTTTAAAAAGTCCGAAAGTTGTTGTATCTTTTCTTCTTCAGTTGTGATATTCACCACTTCTTGTTGTTCCATGTCTTGTTTTTCTTGTTCCGTGTGTCGTTACAGGTCTTCTTGTTGTTCCATGTGTTGGTCGATATCTTCTTGTTCCATACGTTGTTCCAGGTCTAATTGTTGTTCCATGTATTGTTCCAGGTCTTCTTGCTGTTCCATGCAATTTTCCATGTCTTCTTGTTCCATGCGTTGTTCCAGGCTTTCTTGCTGTTCCATGCCTTGTTCCCGGTTTCCTAACGAAACATCTCCAGGTCGCGGGCGCTTTCGTCCTGGCTTCTGGCGTTTTGGTTCTCTTACACGCTTTTTTTTAGCTTATAGCCACTTTTGTTCCGCAGATATGCAGTTTGTTCCGAGATATAAGCTACTTCCGTTCCGTATTTTAGAAGGTTTTATGCTATTTTTAGCTTTTAGTCACCTTTGTTCCGCAGATATGCATTTTGTTACGAGAGATACGCTACTTCCAATCCGAGAATCAGCAACTTCCGTTCCGCGTTGTAGAAGGTTTAATGCTATTTTTAGCTTTTAATCACTGTTCCGACATCAACATTAACTTCCGTTCCGAAATTATAAACTTGTTCCGTTCCAAAACTATAGATGTTCGGAACTTGTTCCTAACATTGTTCCACCTTGTTTCGTTCCGTGTTCCGTTCCATGTTCCGTTCCGGGTTTTAGTAATAGGCACTTAAAAGTTATAAGGGTAGCAAACGTTACCGATTCATTCCTTGCAAAGCAATGCGCAGTTATTGTGACGTTATTGGAATCGACGTCAACGTCATTTTGAAGTTTGCAGCAGCTTCGTTTTTTACATTAATTTTGATTTTTCGACAATTTCGAATTGAACCATGGACTAGCTCGCCTTCACAAGATTTTGAATGCTAAGGCATTTGTTTTCGTTAAAAAACATGATAACTTTAGTAGATTGGGAGAGAGGGGTTTTGCTACTACATAAAATGCAGAAAATCCAAAGTCACTGGGCGGTATGGAACTAATATATAGAATCCGCGATATTCACAGGACACATTTGCCTGGGGACTGTGTTTGAGTAGCAATGATGATTTTTTTTAAACACTGCTCATATATGAATTATGATTTTCTAAAGTAAAATAAAGTGCAGTGGCTGTAGGGTATACCTCTTTCAAAGACGTTCCAATATGTGTCTCTAATGAAATATACACTGCGTTTGCAAAGTTGTCCAGACATATCACCGCTTTATATTTTTTCGCTATCAGAAGTTCTGTCTTTATGATGCTTACCAAAATATGATGTCAGGAACAGAACTTTCTGAACAGCCCTCGCAGTTGTTAAATAGTTATATAAATCTACATTACAGTCAGTATGGAAAACCTTAACCGCCGAAGTCCTTGCTGAGAAGTCCCAGGTGATAATATGAGACATATTCTTCTTTGCAAGACTTACATCCCATAGAACTTTTCTCGTTTACCTTTACAAACAAAATTGTAACATGTTGGCTTGCTTTACATCGAATATAACAATCGAAGATTAGATTTTTAATAGGTCAAATAAGAAGGCTCATATGAGTCATCGCATCCAAATGCGCGCAAAGGCTGATTTTAGTCTATCCTTTTCGCACGGGCTACGGGTCCAAACAAATACTTTATTGTTACATGATTTATCGCTAAGTATTTTTGTTCAAAGTTATGGCGTTGCATATCCTGAATGTTTCATGGTTCATACTTGGATGTACTGCATCCTTTATATCCCTGTAAACTCCGTTTCGTGTTTGCCTTGAGTGTCTAGTTTTGGCCTATTTTCTACTTGTTCGTTCTATAACAAAACAGACAGAAAAGAGAGACATACTGGTCAGTCTTAAAGAATAATATATAGATGTTTGATCATACCATGCTTACCAAAATCGATATTGGATCTAACTGACGCTGAGGTTAAGTTACACCGGCGAGCTGGTGAGACGTTTTATCTATTTGAAAAATAAACGATTTTGGCAAAATCAAACTATTGTATCCAGCTTAGATATAAGTTTATATGTGCTAATATTATGCATGTAAAACATTTCATATAATAATTTGGGGTGGTTGGGTGGTACGATGGTGCTGGGTATAACTTCCAGTGCCGGGGCGTCCTACTGATTTGGATAATAGTAAGGGCCTGCTGTGCTGGCAGTAGTTGCGGGTGGTGGTTGTTTGGACATTTTTTTCTCTCGTCTATCATTTCTCTCTTCTTTCTCCCTCTCTTTGGGAAACGGCCCGATATAGACTGAAATACTGTCTCAAAGGGGCCGTTAAACCCAAAACAACCAACCAACCACTTATAATAATTAAATCACTGTTGGTGTTTCAAGAGTTGTTCCCGTGCATTCAGTTTCAACTGATCCTATCCTTAATTCTTGTTTATAAAGCGTTTCTACTGACAGAAATTTAGTAGTGCTTTTGCCAGTTCTACAAACACTTTCCTTATGAAGTTTTCCGAATCAAAAGCTCGATTAGAGTCAATTACTGTCTGCAACACGATCAAAAAAACGCTTGTGTAAGATACAGTCAATGCCAGAGGACATAAATAAATTGAAACGACCAACATCGTGCATACGCTCAAGCACATATATATCGACCAGCTCGTGCATTAAATCTCTCATCCAACATCAAGATCTAGGAACGCAAACTGGAAATCTGCATGGTTTGAGCGGCTTGATTTCTTGATATCTAGGAGAAAACAAGTCGCCCAAGGGCAACGATCGCTCACCTGCCAGTATATGCTCAGGTCAAGAGTCCAAAATGAAAGCTTTCGGCTTAGGCAGGCTAATAAACAGGCTGCAATTCTATAGGATTGGATAGTGAGTGTGCAAACTGTTCCACCATGGCCACTTCTATAAAATCACTAAATGACCTTGACCTCTAGTATTTATAGAGGCTGAAGTTGACTGCATTTCCATATGACAGAGCTCAATCGGAACAGAAAAATGCACTTTCTCATCTTTTCCCATTCAAAAGCCTAAGGGACCAAATTTGATCTTGCCATAAAATAGGTCAAGGTCAACCTAAGGTCATCATTTATATAAACTTTGTAGTACTAGAGTCCTTGATGCTACATACCAAGTTTCAAAGCAATCGGCCAAGTGGTTCTTGAGAAGAAGAATTTTTAAGTTTTTTACCATATATGGGCATGGTGGCCATCTTGGTCATGTGATTTGGGTCAAATATATAAACATTTGTTTCTTTATACTGTTAAGGCTCTATATGAAATTTGGTTTCAATCAGCCCAGTAATTTCTGAGGAGAAGTCCTTTGAAAATGTTGACAACGGATGACGACAACACGGACCTTGACCTCTTGAATTCGTAAGGGTTGACGATGACTGAATTTCCATATCACAGAGAACAACAGCAACAGAAAAATGCACTTTTTCAGCTTTTCCCATTCAAAAGCCTAAGGGACCAACTTTGAACTTGCCATAAAACAGGTCAATGTCAAGCTAAGGTCATCATTTATATAAACTTTGTAGTACTGGAGTCAAAGATGCTACATACCAAGTTTCAAGGCAATCGGGCCATTGGTTCTGGAGAAGAAGATATTTTAAGGTTTTTACCATATATGAGGATGGCGGCCATCTTGGTCATGTGACCTAGGCCAAATGTATAAACTCTCGTTCCCACATCCTGTAAAGTCTTTATATGAAATTTGGCTTCAATCGGCTCAATGGTTTCTGAGGAGAAGATGTTTGAAAACGATGACACTCAATGGACAAATGACCTTTGGTCAAGGTCACTAAATGACCTTGACCTCTCATATCCATAGGAGTTGAAACTGACTACATTTCCATATCACAGAGCACAAAAGCAACAGAAAAATGCACTTTTTCAGATTTTCCCATTCAAAAGCCTAAGGGACCAAATTTGACCTTGCCATAAAATAGGTCAAGTTCAACCCAAGGTCATCATTTATATAAATTTTGTAGAACTAGAGTCCAAGATGCTACATACCAAGTTTCAAGGCAATCGGCCCAGTGTTTCTGGAGAAGAAGATTTTTAAAGGTTTTTACCATATATGGGCATGGCGGCCATCTTGGTCATGTGACCTGGGCCAATTATACAAACTATTGTTCTCCTATCCTGTAAAGACTCTATAAGCAAATTGGCTTCAATCGACCCAATGGTTTCTGAGGAGAAGATGTTTGAAAATGTTGACACTCAATGGACAAATGACCTTTGGTCAAGGTCACTAAATGACCTTGACCTATAATATCCATAGGAGTTGAAACTGACTACATTTCCATATCACAGAGCACAAAAGCAACAGAAAAATGCACTTTTACAGATTTTCCCATTCAAAAGCCTAAGGGACCAAATTTGACCTTGCCATAAAATAGGTCAAGGTCAACCCAAGGTCAAGATTTACATAAACTTTGTAGTACTAGAGTCCAAGATGCTACATACCAAGTTTCAAGGCAATCGGCCCAGTGGTTCTGGAGAAGAAGATTTTTAAAGGTTTTTACTATATATGGGCATGGCGGCCATCTTGGTCATGTGACCTAGGCCAATTATATAAACTATTGTTCTCCTATCCTGTAAAGACTCTATAAGCAATTTGGCTTCAATCGGCCCGATGGTTTCTGAGGAGAAGATGTTTGAAAATGTTGACACTCAATGGACAAATGACCTTTGGTCAAGGTCACTAAATGACTTTGACCTCTAATATCCATAGGAGTTGAAATTGACTACATTTCCATATCACAGAGCACAAAAGCAACAGAAAAATGAACTTTTACAGATTTTCTTATTCAAAAGCCTAAGGGACCAAATTTGACCTTGCCATAAAATAGGTCAGGGTCAACCCAAGGTCATGATTTATATAAACTTTGTTGTACTGGAGTCCAAGATGCTACATACTAAGTTTCAAGGCAATCGGCCCAGTGGTTCTGGAGAAGAAGATTTTAAAGGTTTTTACCATATATGGGCATGATGGCCATCTTGGTCATGTGACCTGGGCCAAATATATAAACTTTCGTTCCCCTATCCTGTTAAGGCTCCATATGAAATTTGGCTTCAATCCGCCCAGAGTTTCTGAGAAGAAGATGTTTAAGAGTGTGAACGCCGACGACGCCGACGACGCCGACGACGACGGACGACGGACCAAGGCTATACTATAAGCTCACCTTGACAGGTGAGCTAAAAATACAGACAACAGCAAAATGCTTGAGAAAGTTTGTGGAGATAGAAAACCCCAAATAGAATCACGAACGTAATGTTATAGACCGTGAGGTCAATACTTCTCACTGAAATTGTAATGCATATTATATGTTGCTTCTATTATATATTGTTCTCTCTTTTTCTTTCTTAGAAGTTGCTTTATGTGAAGTCCGCATATTATACCCCCACGTAAACTTTGCGGTGGGATATACTGTTTTCACGTTATCCATCCGTCCGTCCGTCGGTAACACTGTTTTTTCCTAATATCATGGAAACGCAGTCATGGATATTCGTCTGTTCCATTGATTTCGATGTGCAGACACATCGATATCAATGAGGTGTACCTACATACAAAAATAAGAGCTATGGTCCGATTCCTTTAGAGTAATTGCACTTTGTAAAATTAAAAGCTTGTGTGCACACTATCTCATAAACTAATGGCTGGTTTTTGGCCATACTAGAACAGAAGATAAGTCAATAGGACAGGAGAAAGAAGTGATTAGATTTTGGTGATCAGGACCTTATTTTCAAACTCAAATCTTAGTAGAAGAAATGTGTGCATACTGTATCTTGAGCCAATGGCTGAAATTCTACTACACTAGTACAGATATATTATTAGGACACGTGAAAAAAAGTAATTAGATTTTGGTGACAATAACCTTATTTCCAATGTCACACCGGCGCTTTGAAACTCCAATTTCGATCTATTAGGTCAACACTTGTTTGCACACTATATCTTGAACAAATGGCTAGAATTCTATCATATTAGCACAGAAAGAATATAAGGGCACGTGAAAGAAGTGATTAGATGTTGCTGACCTTGACCTTATTTTCAAGGTCACTGCATTATAAAGACTATCGGCACTAAAAAAAGTTATATGCACACTATCTCTTTTACTAATGTTTGAAATTTGACCAAACTAGCACACGTCAGGTAACTTATTTGGACAGGGGAAGGAAATGTTCAGAATTTGGTCACAAAGGCTTTATCTTCAAGTTCACTACGTTTTAAAGACTCTAAAAGTGAGCCTTGTGCGCAGTCTATCTTACGAATGAATTGATGGAATTTGACCAAGAGTATTTCGGCTTTGTAAAATTTCTCAGCACGGTTAAAAGCTAGTGTGCACATTATCTCTTTAACCAATGACTGGAATTTTACAATACTAGCACAGAAGATAAATCATTAGAACGGGAAAAAGTGATTAAATTTTGGTGATCTGGACCTTATTCTAAAGGTCAAACCGTCATTTGAAATTCAAAATTTGATAGAATGTGTGCACACTGTATCTTGAACCAATGTCTGGGATTCAACCAAACTAGCAAAGACACATAATTGGGACACAAAAAAGGAGTAGTTAAACTGAGTGTCCTTGACCTTATTTCCAAGGTCACACCGACGCCTTGAAACACTAATTTCCATAGAGAAAAGCTTGTGTGCACAATGTATATCGATTCAATGGCTGGAATTCTTTTAAACTAGCATAGATAGATCGTTAGGACACGGTTCTCCTTCCGCTGATTCAAGAAGTGCAGTTGTCAGTTACTGGCGAAAGTATGTGCACTAAGTACTGGTTAACCGCTTAGGAGGTCTAAGCCTGCTCACTCACTCACTCATTAGGACACGAGAAACAAGTGATAAGATTTTGGTAACCTTGAACTCATTTGCACACTATCTCTAAACCAATAGCTGGAATTTGACCAAACTAGCACAGGTGATTTATTTGGATAGGGGAAAAAGTGATTATATTTTAGTACCCTTGACCTAATTTTCAAGGTCTTTTGGTTATAAAGACTCTTAAAGTGAGCCCTGTGGGCACTCTAACTCATGAATACATTTATTGAATTTATACAAAGAAGCACAAATACATCATTGAAATTGGAGAAACAGTAATTAAATTTTGATGACCTTGACCTCATTTGCAAGTAAATACTTGCATTTTGAACTTCAAAGTGTGATACAAAAAGTTTGTATGCACACTGTATTTTGATCCAACGGCTGGAATTTCATCGAACTCGCACAGCTACAGCATAAGGACACGAGAATAAAGCGAACAGAATTTGGGGACCTTGAACACGATTTCAAGGTCACAGCATTATAAAGAATGTAAAAATGAGGCTTGTATGCACTTTATCTTATGACTCAATGTATGAAATTTAACCAAACAAGCACATACGTTTGGGGAATTGGGGAAACAAGTGATTCGAGTTTGGTTTAAACAATATTTTATTCATACAAGATTCACTGACAAGATATACACATGTAATATTTATTGAGGATCTAAACGGAAGCATGCTGCTTATACAGTCCATTTCCTCGTTCACTTCTAGAGTCTTTATAACCAAACTGATTAGAATTTGATGACCTTGCCCAAATTTTCAAGGTCACTACATTATAAAGACTCTAAAATTGACCATTGTGTGCACTCTTTCTCATGACTCAATATATGGAATTAAATCAAATTATCACAGATACAGGGACTATGGAAAGAAGTGATTACATTATATTGTCCTTGACCTCATCTTGAAGGTCACACTAGCACTTTAAAAATAACATTTTGATAGGTAAAAGCTTGTGTGCACACCATATTTTGACCTCATTTTCAGTGTTACTTTCTTATATAAACCCTAAAAAAGAGTCTTGTACGCACTCTATCTCATGAATCAATGAATGGAATTTGACCAAACTAGAACAGATATTACACTGAGATCGGGGAAAGAAGTGATTAAATTTTGATGAACTTTAACATATTTTCACAGTCTCACTTTCACTTTGAAATTCAAATTTTGATAGGAAAAGCTTGTTTTTTTAAACTTTTTTTCAGTACCCTGTAAAGACAATGATGGAATGTCATGAAATTTTACAGGAAGGTTGACATCCGCAAGATTCTATAAAACAAAAATTAAGGTCCACAGGCCAATTTTGTTAGAGTTTTTCCCCTTGATATTTATTTATTTATTTTCTTTTTTGTCTGGAATACGCAAGTTTTCTTTACTGACAATTACTGTTCGGCGGGGGAGGAAGGGGTGGGGATGCGTATCTAATAAGCATTGCTTATTGACCTATTTTCATTGTCTCAACGTTTCTTTGTTTAAGAATTATTGCGTAATAATTTGCTTTGAATCGTTACATGGCGTTAACACAATCGAGCTGACGCATCGTCCAAAATAATTTCTGTTGATTGAATAGGGGAAATTGCAAGAAGCATCTAGCAGAAAGGTAAAGACATGTCTAACGTGCAATTTCCGAGCATATCGGCCCGGCTAGCTCCATATTAGTCCGATGGCCTGTATACGATATGCGTAGCAACGGCACACCAAAATATGTAATAACCTTTAATATTAAAATTTTGAAAATCTAGATGCCATTTCCTGCATTCTGAGGCACTGGAAGCACGATTTTGTACCTTTCATTTTTTAGCTACATTTGCAACTTCATTTTAACATTTTGACATAACCCATCCTAACCCCAGTCCCCATCATTTTGTTGGATGCAGGTTTATGCTTATTGCCTATAGTACAATGTCTGCGTGGCTGAGACGTTAATGCTCCAGACTTTCGACCACGGAGTTGCGGATTCAAACCCCTCTTGAGTCGCTTCATTGCATAGAGCGTTTTATGGTCATCCTTCCATCGTCTGGACGTGACTGAAATGCGTAAAACATAACTCATCCATCCATTACAGTAATTGCGGAGGAGCTAAGTCACATCTTCAAGTCAAATTTTGATGTTGTTGTTCCGATTCCAAACCATGATATAAAGGTTTTCGCTGTGTAAAGACCAACAACTAGTGACCACATATACAGTAACTGTCACGAATAACTGCACGTTTCGATGTGATGTTTGTTTTTACAAAATAAAGCGTCAGTCTAGACAAGACTATTTCTTTGGGTCTAATTGGCCAAGTTGATAGAAACAAAGGCATTTTGGAACTATACTTTGTATATCAAGTCCGTGAAACTTGGCAGGACTGTGATTGTATACCTTCAGGGATTATACTTTTGTGATTTACTGATACCAAATTATGAATAAGTTTCTTTTAGCAATTCTTGATATTTTTTGCTTGGTGATGCCGCATCATTTTCAGAATAAAATCTAAATATGTCTATATCTTCCTTTAACTAAATTTGTTCTGAAATTAACAAGATGTATGAGATTTCCGCTAGTATATATGTCGATGCTTATTTTACGGCCCGCACACTAAAATACGATAAGAAGCAGATAAATGAATTACGGTGATGCAATTGTTGATACGTCTACAGATTCACCGTAAATTGTACTGTATTTTTAAAGTATATCAACACGCTATAGACACTGCAACAATATGAACTGTTCAAATGGTGAAGGCTGGTCTAAGTCTTGGCTGCTTGATCATGTTGTAAGTACAGCTGTCCATGCTTTCGAGTCTATTGTTGGTAGTTTGCATAGTTGGAGTCGTATAGTTCACAAGATGTATTTTTTGTTTATCGTGTACGACACTGTTAAAAAGACAATACATCATACCTTTGCTTCTTCCTTAGTTTGGCATTTTCTCAGAACAAAGACAATAATCATGCCCAAGATTACCAGTACAAAAGCACTCAGACAGATTCCGATGATAACTGGAACCCCAATTGTGGTTGAATCTTCCATGTTCTCTGTAGGTATAATAGACATTATTTCAAATAAGAGAACAGTTCGTGCAACCTTCTACTATCCTAATATAGTCACGCGGAAAGCTTAAAAAGTGAAACAGAAGATCTCACTTTTTTTACTATTATTACTTTGCGATTACATATTCGTTTTAACGATAGATCGATAATGTCATTCCTGGTACCCTTGTCTGTCTCGTTTCTCGAGACACAGGGATTGAGGTGGCTCGATAGGGGACGCCTACTCTCTCGTGTTAAGGAGACGTTTTAAGTTAAGCTAGGCTAGTTGCTATCGGTTTTGTCTTACGAATTTTCTTTTCTTATATTACGAAAAAATTCTCTCTTTTTCCTCTCTAATAAGTTGCCTGCTCTCACTAGATTTTATTACAGGTAGCGATACATACAAGTGTCACTTTATTTTTTTAACACTGATCTAAATTATGATTCTGGAATAAAAAGGCTACGGTTTTAAAATCTCGCAATATTGCTACTGCAGAGGTATAAATGTGGCATGGCAAAAATAATTTACCCACTGTTCAAAACCGAATTCCATTGTTAAAATCTGATGTTTTCTTTCTTATTTCTTCACTTAAAAATATCAGAAAATATGTTTTGTTAAAATGGGACGGAGAACTGATGTCGCAAATTTTGTATAACCTTCGTCACGGGGTTAATCCAAGATAAAAGTTTTCATTGACGTGACAAAACATCATAAAACTTAAAATACTATACTCAGAAATTGATCTAAGTATGTGTTTTTCAACTTTTTATATAATTCTAAGAAATTTGTTTTACACTTTATCTTTTACTGGACTCCAAAATGCATTACACCCGTATTTTTCTGTAACTAAATGTAACCTTACATCACGCGTTTTTTTTCAAACTGAATCAAGCAATTGCTTTAAAACTTAAGTCCAGAATGCTCTCTAATGACTGCTTCAAAATTATATGTTTGAAGACCTTGCACTGAAATTTTAAGTGGGACAAAATCATTATGTAGCATGACATGTAAACTACGTCAAATCGTCCGTAAGACCACGTTTAGAACACACTGGCGTCCTTTGATTCACCAGCGCTCCACAGAAAAAAATCTTCCGAAAGAAGAAAATCAAGAAAAATAAATAAATAAATAGAATAAAATAATTAAATAAAAAATCAATAAATAAATATAAATAAATAAAATAAAATGAATAAATAAAAAAAAAAGAAATTAACACATGTGGAAATAATCGAATGTCAGTAGGTATACAAATGTGTGTAATGCTACTTATGTCCGAGAAATCATATGCGACATCACCCTTCAATGTATCTAAACAATGTCATAAAATGTCATCTTTTAATTGTTAGGGTATGGTTATAAGAATGATTGTTATTCCTTAATCTAAAAGTATTATCTAGAAGTGTTTCAAACTGAGGTAGCTGATGCTTTGAGCACCATGGTCGACATTTTTTTTCCAAAAATTCTTGCACGATTATACGCGTGGATAATTTTGCCTGCGAATGACCAAGTTTAACTGAGAACGTCTCTAATACGTAGGCGTCTCTTGCCTGATGTCTGCAGCTACTGTGCCTCGCGTCTGTAAGGATGGTTCGGAGACAGCTGCTCGTTTCCTGCCGAGACCTGCCTTAAATCTTTTTTATTTCAAGCTTTTGGGATTTTGCCACACTTAAGAAGTAAACTACAGAAACGCGCATCAGTCGCACTAAATTCGGTATAGCTACGTTTATATTAAAACCACTGGGCCGATATTGCTGCTTGTGGACAATTTGTCCCCGAAGATATCATCCACTCAGTTAGAAAAGTTTCGGTGTGGATGAGAATGCTACGTTCAGGAACCGATACACTCGCCTTCCATATACTGCCCTACATCCATCAATCATAATAATAATAAAAAACTGCACACATAACAAAACTAGACAAGGAAAAAGCCAGGGGATCAGCTCTTTCACAACAGATGAACATGAAGCCATTCGAAATAGTATCCAGGGGCCGTATTTATAAAACGACTTAAGTCGTTGCTATGGTGTTGATAAGGCTAACATTCTATGACGGAGACTCCCTACAACTATGAAAATTGCTCTGGAGGAACAGTCTGAAAAGACTGTTCCTCCAGAGCGAATTTCATAGTTGTAGGGAAACTCCTTGACAGAAATTCAGCCTTAGCCACAGCATAGCAACCACTAAAGTCGTTTTATAAATATGGCCCCAGAAGGTCAAAAACTAACAGAATCACCGCCTTGGAACGGTCAGTGATAAATGACTGGCCCGTTTGTGTGTGTGTGGGACGTTAATCGAATTAACGTGTAGACAACCCTCACCCTAAGATCTCCAACAAGACATAATATCATAACCACAAAACAAGACAGAAAGCAAAATAGGCAGCTACTCAGAAGACCACAATGCTATAATTACAATATCCATCAACAAACAACAACAGAATCACGTCTTGGACGATCAGTAAATAAATACTTGGGTGGGAGAAGGGACGTTAATTTTTTTTGTGCACACAACCATCACCCAGGATTGTGTTGTCGTCTATAAAAATACGAGTTTATTCGGTCCGTGTGAAGGATTGCAAACCCATCAATGAATCAAAACAGCAAGGCCCAGTTTCCTTCATTCGAATGTGTTCTCTGATCTCAAAGGAACGCTTTAAGATTTTAATAATTAAATCAGGATAAAATACTGAGATGAAACAAGATGCTTTGGGCACTCGACAATAAAACAACACTGCACCAAAGCAGTCCGGGTAGTGAAGCCTTAATAGGCCCGACCAAAGACAGCTCATCAAGGCCCTGCTCAGTCGGAAGGTTTCAGGCCGGATCCGTCATTAAGAATGAGGCCCTACCCCCCGCTGTGCATTTAAAAAGACAGCAAAAAGTTAATAGAAATGTCCAGCGTATACCACAATCACAAACCGCAGCCAACCCACGACACCAAGAGGAAGGGAAAAGGACAACCACACCCCGCAAAACAAGCAAATGCACAAGAAGCATAAAAAACAGTTTCCTGTTCCCATTGCGAAATCATCAGAATGCTTAAACAAACACAGAAACGCAGACAAAGAGTAGAAGAAGACTTAATACTATAAAGCGCCTCAAGTTTAAAAAATAAAGCAACATAGAATTAAGAATAACATCAAGGCTGCCGCCTTAGAACGGCCAGCAGCATAGATTACTGGGAATTCAAAATATTTTTTTCTACTGTTCCAAACTTCATCTTTAGTCCCGTGAACAGATCACACGAAAAACACACGATAAATATTGAACATCTATTTTTACCTAACGGAGGTCACCTGTCTCACCTATGTACTCTTTCCCGCAACCTCCGCAGCGTATGACGTATATGACGTTTATAACATCACATGACATATTGTATACCAATATTAATTGTCCGGCCGCATCTAAAATGATATTCAAAGAATATATATAAATTTCGCACGCAGAGAATGAGTCCCGGGTGACTACTGGAAAGCAAAATACCCTTTGTCAACCTTACAAATTTAGAAGACAAGGTATGATAAAAGCTGTTTTCGGCCACCATTCAAACGTGTTTGAAATAACATGATTCCTATTATTTACAATCTATATGAGGAGCATACAGAAATGATATGTTTTTTCCATTTGTACTTTCAAAATAACATGATTTCTGACATGCCTTTACTGTTTCCTTAACATTAAAGAAAAAATGCGGGAAAAGATATCGTCTTATTTACGTATAAATACACCAATAGCAGAAGATATTATAAGCAACTCATAATAGACTTTCATATTTTATGCAAATGATTGCGATGTAAATTTGCGAGGCATGTCAAGTTACCCAACCCACAACAATTAACGTACCCTGAGACACTAAAGAAACAATTTTAACGGACCAAATTGAAATGTTCACAATTGATCACATGTATAATAGTCAGACTTGGCCCAGATGAAAATAAACATCCGAACAAAGTTTCACGAAATTCAATGCAAAGTGCAGCTTTTATTGTGTATGCAAGGTTTTCAAAATTTAGTCCTAGTGACCTAGCTTATTTAGCCTCAAATAGCCTCGTTTCTGACTTAACCTATATTTCATTAAAGGTTGGTTCCTGGGGTATGGAATGCATCATAATTTTCATGACTGTTTTTCTGAATTATCAGAAAGCACTTATAACAAGGAAATAAATAAGTTTCACTGAAAAGTGTAAAGCAAAAAGTATTTGGTAAGTCGTTTTGCGCGGAGTTCCCTAATCTCTGCTTCGCACACTAGTAAGCGCTATTCTCAGTTCATGCCAAAAATGGATAACGCGGCTTACACGATGCTGCATTGCATTTTGGGCTTGTATTAAACTATTCGCCATGCCGGGACCTCTAGGAGAACTCACATCGAGAGAGAAAATGACCTTTTGGAGAATAACGCTAGAAATTACGCACTTATAGGCATATGACACAATTATTTCTTGAACTGGAATTCCAAGGCATTGCTTAAACCAAAGAAAGTAAACCAGAGAAAAACGACAATTTTCAACAAAATCCAACGGTTTTCTCAGTAGCAACAATTTTAGAAAAATTAGAGTATTCAATATCACACAGAAAAAGACAAAATTATTTTGTGAACAGATTTGGTATCCTTAGTTTAGGAACCTACCTTTAGGATAAAGATTCTGACAAACTTTCGTGAAGATTTGACAAAAACTGTCCTCTGGAATGTATACACGGAGTTTTTTAAGAATTTACCTTGCGACCCACTTTCTGATCTGATATATCCTAGCATTAGATTCGCTTGGTCTTGATTTAATGGAGAATTCTCCTTACAAAATTTCATGGATTAAAACCGTGTCCTCAAGAGTGTACACAATATTTTTCTATCGTTTGACCTAGTGACCTAGTTTTATCTCAGACGAAACCCAGTATCAAATGCGACATAGACTCCTAAAAAATCATTCTGACAAAGTTTCATAATGACTGGATCAAAACTGTGCCATTTATAGTAAACGCATAGTTTTTCTAAGATTTGGCCTACTGACACAGTATTTAACTCGACAAAACTGAGTTTCCAATGTAGATTTCATTAGGATAAACTTCGTGACTTAGTCAAAGTTTCATTTCCATTTTTTAGCTCTTGCAGTCTTCTTGTTTAGTGGAGTGGATCTGTTTCAGCACTTTTGGTTAAGTACATGTACTTTGAGTCAGTCATTCCAGTGAAACTATTTTGAAATATAGCTATTTGCTTGAGAAGAGACGTCGTATTTCAGTGTTTTTTTTTTCTTCTAATTTTAGCTCTGGCGACCATTTTGATCAGCGAATAGGGACCATTTTAGCGATTTTTGTACCGGGCTATGATGGAATTATTTGTGTGAATTTGTTTAAAATAGTCTTACTGGTCTTGGAGGAGACGTTAAACTGGTGTAAAAGAAAGGTCACTCACAGCGCAACACAGATATTTTTTTTTGGACATACGTGTACGCCTGTGCCCGCTTTGTACAGTTGTAAATCAAATTCAAATCAAACTTGCTTATTGTATGATTATTTACCATTTGTGTTGATGAAAAAATAAATGAACTTCCGCAGAAAAGTAGAATTAAATTGTTATAATGTCTCATTAACATGTTTTATTTCCTTTACCATTATGCCTAACTTTTCGCGAGGAGTATATATTATCGGGAAAATATCGCATAGTATAAGCAGATGACCTTTTATGTTTATTTAAGAAATGATTTCATTTTTCTGAGGCTTATCAGAGGGTGAACTTCATTGGATCACGTGTAAAGTGAATGAACCTCGAAGGGCTTCATGTCAACTTTGCTAGTGGCCCTATGTAGTTTCCATTTGTAGTTCATTGCTTGATTGAAACCTTGATGTGAAATCCTTTTAAAAGGCAAAAAACTGAACCAGTACTTTCTTCTGCTAACAGCGGAATAGATTCAATAATGTCATGACGTCACCGACGTTCAATGAAATTGTCGAGAACCATTGTTTATTTTGACTTCATTTAAGTCCCGTGACGTCACGTGGCTCAATGATATTATTGGAATGTAAACTACATTTCGTTCAAATGCTTAACTATAGCGCTTTTCTGTAAATAAACCAAGAATGACAGCATTTCAACTTACGCGTTATGTTCCGAAAGAATTTCAAATGTATAAAGCGTAAAGGAAGGATTTGAGTTTTTTTCCTTTTAGAGAAGCTCAGAACCAACAAGGAGAATATTTAATCTTATTTCGAATTTTCTCTTCTAGCAGTATTGTCATCCACCTTAAACTCTAATATCTTACCTCTGGCAATACAGGTAACAGATTCGCTCCAGGTTCCGTTTTCAAGACATGTAATATTTGTTCCACCATTAGGTTGGAATCCACTATCGCATATGACGGGAACAACATTCCCAGGTGTAGTTGTAGTGCTGTTTAAATCAACATGCCCATTTGGGATAGTGACGGATCTGCCGCAATCTAAAATCGCAGTAACTGCCTTTGATGGTACAAAAATTTAAAGAGTAACTACACTTCAGGAACAGATCCCAAACCCTTTCCCCAACACCAAAGGGAAAGATTGACAAACCCATCCCAACAAACAATAAATTACAAGTGACAAGCCGAGTCAGCAGCTCTTTCCCAAATAGGTGGCAACTCAGCTATCTTTACTGAACTAAATAATTTAAACCACCAGAAGGGTTACAACAGACTAAGTAAATTATACGAAAAACATTTAACACCTTTTTTTACCTATTTTCTATTTTCATTATAGAAGGGTTAAAATGAGAACACAATAAATTAAACAGCACCGAACATACAACAAATGCAACCGCAACGAAAGTACCGCCTTGGGACGGTCAGTTATAACCACTGGGGGTTTAAACCGGTTTTACTGGGCCCAAACCTTCACCCTTACCCTCCGCCGCGGTGCACACAATTAGTTGGTAGTTCGGTACGTATGGAGGTCCCCTAACTCATCAGAGAGTCATCAAGGGCAACAATTAAAATAAAAAAAACACTATGATGAAGCAAGGATGAGGAGTCAACAGCCACACCTGGAGAAGCATCATGAACTTTTATGATAATTATGTAGTAAGACAATCTTCTCAATTTGAAAGAAAACATGTGATCAATATTTATATATAGATACAATTTAAATCAGATATAAGCACACTGTTTTTAATAGCTTTACAATATTATTATTATTTTTACATAACATTTGCGCACTCAGAAAATGAGTCCCAAATGTCTGCCTGAAAGCAAAATACACTTTATCAAACTACAAATTCAAAAGACAAGGTATGATAAGAGCTCTCTTCAGCCACCATTCAAATTTGTTTAAAATGACTGATTTCTATAATTTTCAATCTAAACAATGCAGGAAAAGAGCTATTCTTGTTAATAAATGCACCATTAACACAAGATATTATAAGCAATTGATAATAGGTTTTCATATCTTATGCAAATGATTGCAATGTAACTGTGCAAGGCATATTGGGTTACCACATTAGGAAGAATTCGCGTATACAGAGGCACTAAAGAAACAATTTTCAGGGACCAAATTGAAATGTATACCAAATGATTACTTGTATAATTGTCAGACTTGGTCTAGATGAAAAGAAGAAAAACATCCGAACATAGAAAGTTTGATGAAGATTCAAAGCAAATGGAAGCTTTTCTTGTGTACACAAGGTTTTCTAAGATTTGTCCTAGTGAACAAGCTTGTTTAACCTCAAATAACCCCGTTTCTGTGTTAGCCTATATTTTATCAAAATAAAGATTCTGACAAAGTTTCATGACGATTTGACAAAAACTGTGTCCCCTGAGGGTATACACTGAATTTCTAAGAATTTACCTAGCGACACAGTTTCTGATCCGAGATAACCAAGCTTCAAAATTTGCTTTGTCTAGTTTTAATAGATAAACAGCATTACAAAGTTTCATAAAGATTGGATTAAAACCGTGCCCTCAAGAGTGTACACAATATTTTTTCTAAGGTTTGACCTAGTAACCTAGTTTTTAACCTGACGTAACCCATTATCAACGCGGCCTAGATTCCTCAAATTAAAAACAATTCTGACAAGTTTTATTAAGACTGGATCAACACTGTGCCGCCCATAATGTACATAATGTTTTTCTAAGATTTGGCCTACTGACACAGTATTCGTCCCGACAAAACTAAGTTTCCAATGTAGATTTCATTAGGATAAAATCGTGGCAAAGTTTCATGAAGATTGGATGAAAAGTGTGCCTTATAAATTATTCAAAGGTTTATTTCCATTTCTTCAGCTCTGGCAGCCATCTTGTTCAGTGGAGTGGAACTATTTTAGCACTTTTGGTTAAGTACTTTGAGTCAATCATTTCAGTGAAACTATTTTGAAACACAGCTATTGGCTAGAGAAGAGATCTCGTATTAAAGGTTTTTACTAATTTTAGCTCTGGCGGCCATTTTGTTTAGCAATGCGGAACCATTTTAGCAATTTTATTGCCGGGCTTTATCGGAATCATTTGTATAAATTTGATTTAAATGGTCCAACTGGTCTAAGAGGAGACGTTAAACAGTTGTAAAAGAAAAGCCACTCATAGCGCAACACATATATATTTTCTTTCCACATACAATTACGTCTGTGTCCAGTTAATGCAGTTGTTACTCAATTTCTAATGAAACTTGATTATTTTATGATTATATACCATTTGTGTAGATGATAAGATACATGAACTTCCAAAGAAAGTTGGAATTAAATTGTTATTATGTCTCATACACATGTTTAATTTCCTTTAACATTATGCTTAACTTCTTGCGAGAAGTATATATATTATCGGGAAAATATCACATATTTTAAGCAGATAACTTGATATATTTATTAAAGGAATGAATTTCATTTTTTTGATGTTTATCAAAGGGTGAAATACATTGGGTCACGGGTTAAGTGAATGAACGTCGAAGGGGTTCATGTAAACTTTGCTAGTGACCCAATGTAGGTTCCACTTCGATAAACTTTCGAAAAATTTAGTTCATTGCTCGATTGAAACTTACATGAAAAATCCTTTTAAAGCGCAAAAATTGAAGCAGTAATATTTTTCTGCTAACAGCGGAACAGCGTAAATGATGTCATGACGTCGCCGACGTCTAATCAGATTGTAGAAAACCATCCTTTATTTTTACGTCATTTTAGTCAAGAGACGCCGTTTTGCTCCATGACATTATTGGAATGTAAACAGCATTTCATTCCAATGGTTTACAATAACGCTTTTCTGTAAATACACAAAGAATAACAACATCTTAACTTACGTGCAATGTACCAAAATAATTTCAAATTTGTAAAGTGTAAAGGAAGGACTTTGAGTTTTGTTCTTTAAGAGAAGCTCACTACAAACAATGAGAAAGTTTAAACTTTATTTGAATTTTCTCTTCTAGCAGTATTGTCATCCTCCTTAAACTCTAAAATCTTACCTCTGGGAATACATGTAACAAATTTGCTCCAGGTTCCATTTTCAAGACATGTTATATTTGTTCCACCATCAAGTTGGAATCCAGTATCACATACAACGGGAACAACATTCCCAGATGTAGTTGCAGTGTTGTTTAAATCAACATGCCCATTTAGGATAGTGACGGATCTGCCGCAATCTAAAATCACAGTCACAGCATTTGATGGTACAGAAGCAGCTTGATCTTTAATGATAATGATGTAGTAAAACAGGCTTATCAATTTGAAAGATAAAATGTGTGTAACATTAACATATATATATACAGTGTTTATAAAATATATGTTAAAGGTTTCTTAATAGCTTTAAATATTATTATTATTATTTTACATCAAATATGTGCACGCAGAAAATGAGTCCCGAATGTCTCCTTGAAAGCAAAATACCCTTTGTCAAACTAACAAACTCAAAGACAAGGTTTGATTAAAGCTGTTTTTGGTGTATTTTGGTGTATTCTTCAGCAGTTTCCAAGACATCATACGTTCTAGCATTTTCCCATATAAAAACTACAGAAAGCAAATTTGACCTTGCGGTTCCAAAGGTGAAGGTCAACCCAAGGTTATAATTTGAACAATCTTGGTAGTACTTGCGTACCCAATGCTACATACCAAGTTACAAGTCCATCGGCCTATCAATTTTTGAGAAGAAGATTTTTTAAGGTTTTTAACATATATGTGCGTGGTGGCCATGTTGGTCATGTGATTAGGACCGTTTGAACAAATTTTCGTTTCCCCGCCCTGTAGAGCCTCTACATGAAATTTTGATCGAATTGGCCTGGTGGCTTTTGAGGACATGTATGAAAATGTCGCAATATTAGAGACCAGGGTCAAAGGTCAAAGAATGACATCGACCTCTTGTATACATAAATTTTGATGACTGTATATTCCAATTTTCCGGTCAAAATCTTCTACAGTTTCCTAGAAATCTTATGTTCTAGCATTTTCCCATATAAAAGCACCGGAAAGCAAATTTGACCTTGAAAAAGGTCAAAGTCAACCCAAGGTCATAATTTGAACAATCTTGGTAGTACTTGCGTACCCGATGCTACATACCAAGTATCAAGGCCATCGGCCTATTTGTTCTGGAGAAGAAGATTTTTATAGGTTTTTAACATATATGGGCGTGGCGGCCATGTTGGTCATGTGATCAGGACCGTTTGAACAACTGCTTGTTCCCCCACCCCATAGAGGCTCTACATGAAATTTGGGTACAATTGGTCCAGTGGTTTCAGAGAAGAAGTCGTTTTAAAAGTGTGGACGGACGGACGGACTACGGACGCCGAAGCCTTCCCATCTTATAAGCTCCCTCGGAGCCGCTGGCTCAGGTGAGCTTAAAAATGTGTCCTCTAGATGTAAGTACTGATTTTCTAAGAATTTCCCTCGCGACCCAGTTTCTGATCCGATATAACCCAGCTTCTAAATTCGCTTGGCCTAGATTTAATAGATTTAATAGATCCATTTTTAAGCTCTTTCAGCCATCTTATTCAGAGGAGTGGAACTGTTTTAGCACATTTGGTTAAGTTCTTTGAGTCAATCATTTTAGTGAATCTATTTTAAAATATAGCTATTGGCTTCAGAAGAGATGTCATATTAAAGTTTTTCTAACTTTAGCTCTGGCAACCATTTTGTTCAGCGAAGCGGGTCCATTTTAGCAATTTGGTTAATGGGCTATACTAATGGAAATTTGTGTGAATTTGTTTAAAATGGGCTTACTGGTGTAGGAGGAGATGTTAAACTTGTTTAAAAGAAAAGTCACTCACAGCGCCACACATATATTATTTTTCTTTCGACATACATGTACATATATACCCACTTTTTGCAGTTGTTACTCAAATTCAATTTTTTTTTATTTTATGATTATTAATCATTTGGGTTGATGATAAAATACAGGAACTTCCACAGAAAAGTAGAATTGAATTGTTATTATGTCTTATAAACATGTTTTATTTCCTTTAACATTATGCTTATCTTTTTGCGAGGAGAGTATATTATCGGGAAAACATTATATATTGTAAGCAGATTTGACTTGTTTTGTATATTTAAGAATGAATTTTATTTTTCTGAGGTTTATCAAAGGGTGAACCATAGTGGGCCACGTGTAAAGTGAATGAAACTCGAAGGGGTTCATGTAAACTTTGTCAGTGATCTAATTTAGTTTCCACTTCGATAAACCTCCGAAAAACCTAGTTAATTGCTCGATTGAAACCTTCATGAAAAATCCTTTTAAAGCGCTAAAACTATAGCAGTATTTTTTATGCTAACAGCGGAATAGCGTCAATGATGGCATGTGGTCGCCGATGTCCATTCAGATTGTCGAGAACCATTGTTTATTTTGATGTCCTTTAAGTCACGAGACGCCGCTTCGCTCAGTGATATGATTGGAATGTAACTACATTTCATTCCAATAGTTTACTATAGGGCTTTTCTGCAAATACCCCAAGAATTATAACATTTCAACTTATGCGGAATGTACCAAAAGAATTTCCGATGTATAAAGTTTAAAGGAAGGACTTTGAGGTTGTTTTTTTTTCCTTTAAGAGAATTTCAGAACAAACACTGAGGAAATTTAATCGTAATTAGAATTTTCTCTCCTAGCAGTATTATCATCCACCCTAAACTCTAACATCTTACCTCTGGCAATACAGGTAACAGATTCGCTCCAGGTGCCATTTTCAAGACATGTAATATTTGTTCCACCATTAAGTTGGAATCCAGTATCACATACGACGGGAACAACATTCCCAGGTGTAGTTGCAGTGTTGTGTAAATCAACATGCCCATTTGGGATAGTAACGGATCTGCCGCAATCTAAAATCACAGTCACTGTATTTGATTATACAGAAGCGTCAACAACATTTATGATTATAATGTAGTAACACAGGCTTCTCAATTTGAAAGAAAACATGTGAGTAATATTTACATGTATATACAGCGATTATCAAATACAAGTTAAAGGTATTTTAATAGCTTAAAAATATTCATTTTTATATAAAGATTGCAATCGCAGAAAATGAGTCCCGGCTGAAAGCAAAATACCCTTTGTCAAACTTACAAAGTCAAAAGACAAAATATGATACAAGCCGTTTTTGTCCACCGATATGATTTCTATTATTTACAATCTATATGAGGGGTACAGGTATGATATGTGTGTTCCATCTGTATTTCCAAAATAACATGATTTGTGACATGCCTTGGCTTTTTCTTTTCCTTTATTTTAAAGAAAAATGCAGGTAAAGAGCTCTACTTGTTAATAAATACACAAATTAAACAATATGAGCCGCAACACGACAAAACCAACAATGTGTTTGTGCGCCAAGCGCAGACATCCGCCCAGTCTGATCAGAGTCTCCGCTGTCCGCATAGAGGAAGCTTAGACCCTTAGCTACTTTTTAAGCACTAAGCAAATAGTCTGATCAGACTGGGTGGATGCTGCGGCTGATCTGAGTCTGTGCTGGGCACACAACCACATTGTTGGTTTTCTCGTGTCGCGGCTCATATTTTATAAGGCTTTTATTTGTTTATGCAAATGATTGCGATGGCAATGTGCAAGGCATGACAAGTTATCCAATCAACAACAATTTGCTTATCCAGAAAGTTACACTAAAGAACCAATTTTAACGTACCAAACTGAAATGTATACTAAAGAAATAGATCAGCTCTAGCAGTGAATTGTTGAGTAATAATTCACTGTTTAGAGGTCAGTTGTAAAGTAGATCATATCACGAGCGCGGAGCGCGAGTGATATATCTAATTACAACTGACCGACAAACAGTGAATTATTACTCAACAATTCAATGCTAGAGCTGAACTATTTCAATTCTAACACTTAAAAACGCTGAAAAAGTATTCTTTTCATTCAAATTCTCCCAACCTTCCTGCAAGCGCGTTCATTCCCCCGCTAATATTCTGAACTGTATCTCAGATAAATGTACGTTTTTACGTCGATTTTAGAAAGAAAAAGAGGCGTTACACCGTCTAACGTCTCAAAACGTCACAAAATTACGTCAGTATTGCCGCTGACGTCAGCAATTACACTCACGCGCTCCGAAACAGTGAATTGTTGCAGAATAAAACACGGAAACTTTGCATTGCTTCTATAGGCGCACTGTGTTAGAATAAATGATAACTTGTACAAATGCCAGACTTGGCCTAGATGAAAAGAAAATAAACATCCGAACAAAGTTTCCTGAAGATTTAATGCAAATTAAATATTTTATTGTGCACACAAGTGTTTCTAAGATTTGTCCTAGTAACCTAGCTTGTGTAACCTCAAATAACCCAGTTTCTGACTCCCCGTACATCATCATAGTGCAGATTATATTTTCTGGTCCTTTGGGATCATCGAGTTCATTTGAGTAATTTTGAAAATAGAGTTCCGCTTAAGCCGGTGCTATGGGGCGTGGCTGGTATCGCACATTTCATAACTAGTCATGAACAGACTCAATTAAATCCAGTCTGCTATTTTCTATTCTTTGGTGCGTTTCTTGCTTCCAAAGGATCTTACTTTTCAGAATATATTAGTCTATATTTGATTTAGATAAAGATTCTAACAAAGGACAAGGTTCATGAACCTGCTTTATTGGCCCTGTAAATTGGCAAGAACTCAAACCCGCTTAACAACAGCGGCATTGTGCTTGTTTGTATGCCTAACATCTTTTAGGCCATGAGCCAGATAAGGTTTACCTCCAACCCCCCCCCCCCCGCCCCCCGGGGGAATTTTGTAGACCAGATTTGTCTTAAAGCCCAGCATCTTAGAAGTATTTTGCGGCATGTTAGCCCTCTGGAGAGTGGGGCGTTAGGCCGTAACAGCCTGCTACAAACGTTACCCATTAAAAAAATAAACATAAAATAAAAATTATCAAACATTATAAAAAAAGAATAGAAGTCACTTTCCTATCTTTAAAGTTATAGTAGAGTCTAACTGAACAATCCAGTAGCTAAAAGTTATGATGTTTGACAGGCCACTTTAGTCTACATGGTGTCATATACGTGACATTTGTCTTTACACTCCATTAAAATTGCTATTTCCATCCAAAATACTTTCTTTTTGAAAGTTGCTCATTTATTATTAGACAATATGTTTGTTACTGTATTAAAGACAATTTATTGGTCTTTTCAGATCTGCAAAAAATATTATTCTATCTTGTATATTTTGGGAGAAATAGGATGTTGAACACAGTATCCCCTTATTAATGTTCCGTATTACAATTATCACTTTCTGTATAATTCAAGTGCTTGAACTACACTGTATGAATTATAAAACAACAATTGAATATGCCAGCCTATCTTAACAGCAAGAAACAGTTCCATAATATTTTGAACGCATTTTAGTCGGCCATAATGATCGATTATTTACGTTACCGAGGGCTATTTTTGTTAAACTCATATAATTTGACGATAGAAGCATTTTATTTTCGTTGGTAGCAGTTTCTTCATACAAGAATCTTTTAATTTAAAAGAAAAATGCATTCCGGTTTATTTTCTATGATTAGTCATTACCAGTAGTAACGTAAATAACATTAACATTTAAACTATTTCATTATAATACCTTTAATCAGGTTTTTTTCACTGTGACATAAAAACGATAACATATATAAGTCTTGGTGTTCTTTTGATATATTGTGTACTTGGACCTAGCAACACTCCTCTCGGTTATTACTTTTAGGGATTCATGAGGTGTGTTTTATACGTGATTAAACGCAGTATACTACAAATTGTAATGTTAAGGTCATTGACATATTCTGCCCATGTAAAACGGCGTTTTGCTGGCAACCTAGTCATTATATCAAAAATCAAAGACTTTCATAATGGCATTGCCCAGTTTGTTTCTTTTACAATTTGTACATTTGGGTTCTAAAGACAGTAACATACGTGAAATTTTGTTAAAAAAATAAACAATTTACCACATCAGAAAAGATAAAGCCGCAGCTAAGCCAGCATAGATTTTGCATATAGGGCTCAAATGAAATGATATACAATATGTTTGATAAAATTAAAAGCTAAGCGCGTTTGACGTGTTTAGTATACATTATAGAATAATCAGTCATAACAATGCAAATGGAGTACCACCTTGTTGATTGACGAGATTTGGTATTACGTGCACACTGAAAAACTATAACGCAGAACAGTAAACCTGAAATTTGAAGACTTAAGCCAAATACTGTTCTGCATCAAAGCCAATGTAGATATTTGCTGGCAGCGTATAATTACTTTTGTATGACTATCGCATATTTTACGTTACCAAGGGAAACAACATTGCTGAGTTACAATTAAGAAACAAACTTTTGATAATAATTAATGGTAGTGTCTATACATTGCTTTATGTAATTCATTTATGTAACTAACAATAATGTGTCAACCAGGAGTTTAGGAGAATAGTATCAGAAACATTTAATACAGAAAAAAGACACTGGCAGTTTACTAGCATACTGTAGCAATCTATAAATGCTATGTTTAAGATGATCTATATTTCTATGCTTTTGTTTCTTTCTCTTTAAAGTCTTACTACTTTCGATCATCTCTTAAAGAATCTAACTACATTCAACCATCTAATAAAGCATCTATTCACCAAAGAACATAAAGATACGTTTAGTTGGACAAAAATGTTTTTTTCCAGGGACAGTGTTCCAGAAGCTCTGCACACATAATGGAATGGCAAATGAAAATGACAGAGTATATTAATGTTGGTCCTCGCTGTTCAGATATCTATGAGCAAATCTTAGTTGTTCTCCTTCACAATGTATTCGCCTACACTGTAATTATGCTTTGCAGCATAATATTAAGAAGAAAAAAAAGGAAGAAAAGAAAGACCGAACAAGTAACGTATACAACGTTTTCATTGCGAGTTTATGGATTCTCCATTTCCGATATCCTAAACTAGCAATACAGCATTTCTAAAGAGCAAATAATCAAATAAAAGAAATAGTGCATACCTATACAGGCCAAGGAAGGGATAACCTAAGTAACTTACTGCTTGTGATCTCTGTTACCTTGCATCACCATACTGTTTACTTTTTAGCAATAAATATGGTTGAAAACTGCTAATTTATGATATCTTACTGCTTATCTTATCATCTTTGTCCAAATATGTTAAATACTGTTAGGGATTACAGCATTTTGGCAATATCCAAACAACAATTTTAGTTGCTTACAAATTGAAAAATTGTCTGACTGAAATGTGTATTTCGTAACACCTTTAGTCTTTGATAGTAACAACAAGTGGGAATAAAACCATGGGGTTTGCAAAATTACCTGACCAGGTAATTTATTTGTGACAACATAATGAAAAATAGAACTCCTGAACAAGCTGATGACAGAATGATGTATGCGTTACAGAGTATGTCACTTTCTACCAGCCTTAAATTTTAACAGTGTTAATAGTTTGTGATGTATTTGTGTGCTGGGAGCTGCATAAACAGATCACGTAGATCACAAATTGACATGTAAGTTATGATCACGGGAGCCACACATATTTGCTAACCAATGTAAAGCAGTTGCTGTGCAAAGAGGCTCGTGGCTGACGATTCGGCTGACAGCATAACAAAATGGTATTTATCCCTGTTGGGAGAGTTGGTACTGCTTTCGATTGCCTCGGCTGGCAGTCATAGTTGCGTATTTGTATGTAGGTTAATTTAATGGCTCAGCCAACAGCAAAGGTAGCGCAATTGGTTTTATCCCCATCATGAAAAGAACCTAAATATTAATCAGTTGCCGCATATATCAACTCTTACTTATTTCATTCTTTGCATAAAATTAAAAAAAAAATAAATTATGAAGTCACTTTTAAGTGAAACTGAATTGAAGGCAAGGTCGAACTCCTTAAGCTATAACAATCTACGTGCGTCTTGCTGAGTTCTTGTGCATTTAAAAGAGCTAAATTGCCATCTGACTTCCAGTGGTAAGCTTATACTACAGCATTGAATAATTCATATTTCCCGGGAACTAAATATTTGTTAACAGATGACTCACAAATCTTATCCTTCCACATATTACAATTATGTAACGTAACGTTACTTTTAGATTGTTTTTTAAATATACACTATCCGATGTTGTTGTTTTTTTTTATAGTTTCAGGACACATAAAATTGGCGTTTCTTCATATTTACGTATACAACAGTGTCTACTTAGGACATAATACAGATAACATTAAAAATGAAATGCAGCTGATGTTGGCTTTCTTAGCTTTTCTCGTCATTTTGTAGGTGAAATTCTTCAAAAATAAGATAGTTTCTGTCTACATTTAATATATCCACTGCTAACTTCTGCCTAACTTATCTAAGCTGGGCATGAATCAAAGCAGATTGATGGAGCACGTATAAACTTCAGTCCACCGATTCAGCGATTTAGTCAAGCTGTTTTTTTCCGAATTTCTTGTTGTGGTTATATACGTTACATATTTATCGTGACTGCTGATGAGTTTTGTAAGACTTTAGTTTGTTTTTTATACTAGACTATTGAAACAGTCATATATATGACCATTACTTTTCTTTTCAATTCAGTCCTTACAATTTCCTCCTTATATTACATGTATTTAGACACTGAATGGGAAAAACGTCAAATACAATGTAAACTACGTTATACGGGTTAGTCAACTTATTCTTGGCCCACGATATAGCGATGATAGATTAGAGATCCGCCGGAGGCGGATATCTTTCCAACCGTAAACAATGTTCCAAATTGCACACAGCCTTTCATTATTAGCCTCCCATCGCCCTGTTATGACTGAAATACGGTTAAAACACACACACACACACACACACACACACACACACACACACACACACACATACACACACACATGACTTCAGCTATGAATTGCAGGAGTTCACCAAATTACGCATAATACTATAATAAAAATTATTCCCACTTCCATATACTAGTTTGATGCTGCAAGCAAACGCGTCACAACGAGTATTGGTAATGTTATTATCATTTTTTTACTAGTGATCAAGACAGGGACCGTAAATTCGTAAAGTTAAAAATTCTAAACATTGGGGAAACCTACAATAATTAGCGTAACTAAAATGAAGAGTTTTTTTTTCTTTTGATTGTAGTAACGTACATCAAAGATGCAGATGGAATAGCAATTAGACACCCAGGAGCAGTATGATCTGGGTCTGCACATCAAAGATCAATGTCATAGACATGTAGAATGCGATACCGTACCAATATTTTGATCACTGCACATCCCCGGATGCAGATCTCGCAAATTTACCCAGAGAATGCATGAACGAAAGGATAATTTAGTTACATGTCCAGCCATGCTTGAAATGTGCATCTATGAAATATTTTTATGCTAATATAAGAGCTACATGTGGGCTATATAAATGTTCAATCATGCAAAGTGTACTTCTGCTTTTATTCAAATTCCATTATTGCCATGACTGTTTCAAATATTTAATTTACGAGGCTTCCGACGACATTTCACTTTGTTCCTCAACTCATCTGCTGTTGTCGGTTGGTTCAATCATATCGTAACGGAGCATTCAGGAACAAAATAACGAGGGTACCGCTACGGCCCCGGGGAACGTTATGTGTGATTCCGCATGTGGTATATTCGTGCATATTTTTTATTTAACGTTATTTATTTTTATTTCTTTACTATTATTAGTCTTTTTCCAGCTCTCAAAATGAAGCTTCCCATGAAGCTCAATGCAACGAATCCATAAGATGCACCTCCTGGCACCGAGTCTGTCCATGTTCTCTCGTTTTCAAAGAAGAGAGTTTGTGTTCGATAAAATTTTATTTATTTACATGAATATGACAAGAAATTCGAATGAAAAAAGTGCATTTCACTTTGTACTATAAAAAGAATATTAAAGAACTTTACTGAGTGGAATAACATGAAATGCACTTACATGTATGATCCCTCGTTGACTTGCCACTGTTAATTGTTTGTGTGGAGGTTACCAAAACAGGTCAAAATTTAGTCTCTCATGAGATGGATAGATAGCTTTTGATTTTGTGTCCGTTTTAATAGTATTTAAATCATATCAGCATGAATAGAGAGTGACATTGATAGACTTTGTGTAGTGGATCCGTTGGAAGGATTTCCGCCTCCTGCAATATTTCAGTCCTTATCGGGCCGTCATCGGAAGAAAAGAAAAAATATGCTAGGCCAATCAAATCCACCCGCACCTACTGCAAGCACAATAGGCCCTTGCGCCACTGTTTTCCAAAGTCGGACTCCATCTCTGTTTTATTTCTTATCAGACCGTCAGAACTCAAAAGCAAACAATACAGTTGTGATATAAACTTAAATAAATTGTCATGAATGAAAAACAGCAGTTTTGTTCGGAGTTAGTTTGCGATTCGTATTTTATCCTCAAAATAAAACATACGTAACAAAATTTTGTTTTGCGGACAAAATGCTAAGCAAAAACTAACACGGGACACAGAAATAATAGTGCCTTATCAAATGTGATAGTACAGCGAAAATTGAATTTCACAGTCTTTTCAAGCTCTACAAGCGTCAGTATTACATGTATTACAGGACAAACGCGGGAGTTAAATTTACGTTTAGAGCTCCGGCAGAAAGAAAAGCAACATCTAATCTACCTCGAAAAAGAGCGGCAGCACAGAGCAAACGGAAAAGTGTCACACAGCAAACTTGTAACGTCGTTAACGTCATAAAATCATGAAATACGTCGCATGGGATAGGGTATGTTAATGACGTCACAAATGCGTAAATAAGATGTAAGACATTAAAAAAATCCATTTTAGTCGCAGCAAACATATGTATGATATAGTAAAATTCCATCGATTTCTGGATTTTGACCCTTCGTGAACCTTGTCCTTTCAAAGAAATTTTACAAAAACTAGAAAATTGTGTCTGTAAGACACGAATGATGCCCCCGTGCAGCGCCTGTCACATGACGTGTATATCCATAAAGCACCTACAAAGAACCCATTGAAAACATACCCTACCATGTAAAAATTGCCCAAAATGACTAAGTTAAAAAGGCTGTGGTTCTGTCAAAATTAATTCTATATCTATCAAAATGCCTCATGCATATCTTGAAATATGTCCACAATATGTAGACAAGGTTTGAAAAAGATCCATTGAAAACTGTGGAGCAAGTTGATAACACAAACTCCATGCCCTCCAATGCAAAAATTTCACTAGACTGACTATGTTCAAAAGGCCGTAATTCTGTCAAAACTAATTCTACGTCCAACAAAAACCCACAGGCATATCTTCAATACATTCACAGCATGTATGCAAGGTTTGAAAAAGATCCATTGAAAATTGTGAGAGGAGTTGATTGATTACACAAACTCTATACCCTCCAATGCAAAAATTTGCCTAAAATGACTAAGTTCAAAAGGCCGTATTTCTGTCAAAATTAATTCTAGGCCCAACAAAAACCCACATGCACATCTTCAATATGTCCCCAACATGTATGCGAAGATTAAAAAAGATTCACTGAAAACTCTGGGAGGAGTTGATTACACAAACTCTATACCCTACAATACAAAAAATGCCTAAAATGACTAAGTTTAAAAGGCCGTAATTCTGTCAAAATTTATCTTAGCTCCATCAAAAATCTACATGCACATCTTCAATATGTCCACAACATGTATGCAAAGTTTAAAAAAGATCCATTGAAAACTGTGGGAGAACTTGATTACACAAATTCTATACCATAAAGCATGACGAACAGACAGACGGACGGACAGACAGACAGACAGACAGACAGACAGGGGCAAATCTTAATGCCCCCTGACTATCGTCACGGGGGCATAAAAACGGTGTCCTTTAAAGTGTATACACTGATTTTCTCCGAAGTTAACTAGCGACACAGTTTCTGATCCGATATAACCCATCTTAAAAATTTGCTTGGCCTAGATTAAATAGATAAAAATCCTTTCAAAGTTTAACGAAGATTGCATTAAAACCATGTCCTCAAGAGTATGCACAATATTTATTTAAGGTTTGTCCTAGTGACCTAGTTTTTAATCTGACGTAGCCCAGTGTCAAATGCGGCCTAGATATTTTAAAGAAAACATTCAGACAAAGTCTCATAAAGACTGGATTAAAACCGCGCCATCTATAGTGTAAACAAGGTCTTTCTAAGATTTAGCAAACCGACACTGTTTTTGACCCGACATAACTTAGTTTGAAACTTGGCCTATATTTCATTAGGATAAACATAGTGACAAAATTCATGCAGATTGGATTGAAATTGTGCCTTCTATTTTATTCAATGTTTAATTTCCAATTTCTTAGCACTGGCAGGCATCATGTTCAGTGGAGTAGAACTGTTTTAGCACTTTTGGTTAGGTACTTTGAGTCAGTTGTTTCAGTGAAACTATTTTAAAATATAGCTATTTGCTTGAGTAGAGATGGTGTAATTAGCTTTTTTGCTAATTTTAGCTCTGGTGGCCATTATGTTCAGCGAAGCAGAACCATTTTAGCAATTTGGCATCGGGCTTTAACGAAATCATTTGTGTAAATTTGTTTAAATTAGTCTTACTGGTCTAGGAGGAGATGTTTAACTGGTGTAAAAGAAAAGTCATTTACAGTGCAACAATTACATTTTTTCTTTCGGACATACAGGTACGTTTGTGCCCACTTTGTTACTCAAATTCAAATCGAACTCGCTTATTTTATGATTATTTACCATTTGTGTTGAAAGTAAGAAATTAAACTGTTATTATGTTTCATAAACATGTTTTATTTTCTTTAACATTATGCTTAAACACAGAACTTGCGAGGAGTATAAAGTAGCAGAACTAAAGAAGGGGAAGTCTGCCGGAGTTGATAATATACCCGCAGAACTTGTTCAAGCTGGCGGGGGGGGGGGGGGGGTGACAATTTTAACAGATATCGGTTACAGGTCTGAAGAACGGGAGAATAGCCTACTCCATGGACTCAGTCGCAGATTATTACTTTCCCTACAAAGGGCAACCTACGGCATGGCCAGAATTACAGAACCATCAACGTCATCAGTCATTCAAGCAAAGTCAGTCTTAAAGTCATTTTGATCAGGTTTTCAGTCCTCGTCTTTGCTTCTTCATGGTGTTGAAATTTGATTTATGTGTTTACCGTGATGATTCATTGACGAGTTAGAGGGTTATTATGCGAACCGAACAACCAACTAAATGTTTTGTACCACTTCAGAAAATGAGGGTGAGGTTGGGCCTGTAAAGCCCCCAGTAATTCATTACTGACCGTTCCAAGGCGGTAGTTCTGTTGTGGTTCTTTGTTGCCTGTTTTTGGTGTCAGTGTTTCTGTGATGTTTTACCTTATGTATGTTATTATTATTTTTGGTTCGGTTTGGGTTGCTGAGGGGCCACCTTTTGGGAACAAGCTGCTTACTCGGTTGGCCATATGTTCTCTGTATCTTGATTATTTGTAATCTTAGTTGTTTCCAACTATGGTTTGAGGGCTGGATTTGGATTTTGATTGTTTCAGTTCCTGGTCTTTGCATACTTTTTACTTTTAAACCACAAGCCGATGAGATAATCGTTGAAGAACAGACTGGGTTCCGAACTGGAAGGAGCACCACAGAACAGATCTTCAACATCACAATCCTGTGTGAAAAGTATCTCCAACATCAGCAGATCTTTATTGATTTTAAAAAAGCATTCGACAGGGTATGGCATGCAACCTTATGGGCCACCCTGCAGAAGTACAATCTCAATGCAAATCTAGTTCGCACCATTGAGCAGCCATACGATAAGGCTACAAGTGCAGTCCTGATGAATGGCAGCAGAAAAGAATAGTCCAAAATAACAGTTCGAGTAAGACAAGGATGTCTTCTATCACCCATCCTAATTAGCATTTGTTTCAAGGACCATATAACCAATGAGTTGATTCGCAGGAAGATCCAAGCAGCAATTGGAGAATATGATGAACTTTGACGCTGGTCAAGAAACGAAAACGTAGGTGGTTTAGACATGTCACAAGGTCTTCTAGATTAGCAAAGATGGACTCTTTAGGGCACAGGGAAAGGAAACAGAGTAAGAGGTGGACAGAAGAAGCGGTGGGAAGACAATATTAAAGAGTGGACAGGGACGGATTTTGCCAGCTCAACTAGGGCAGCTTAACACAGGACAAGGTGGAAAGGGACTATTTCAAAGGCATTTATGGTGCCCCAACAACCTAGTAAGGATATGCGATAGAATAAAAACATCAAATATAGAATATATTATCGGGAAAATATCACATACTATAAGCATATGACTTGTTATGTTTATTCAAGGAATGAATTTAATTTTTCTGAGGTTTATCAAAGGGCGAACTACATTAGGCCACGTGTAAAGTGAAAGAACCTCGAAGGGGTTCATGTAAACTTTGCTAGTGACCCCTTGTAGTTTCCACTTCGATAAATTTCTATTAATATTTGTTCATTGCTCGATTAAAACCTTGATGCAATATCCTTTCAAAAACTGAAGCAGTAATATTTTTTTTGCTAACAACGGAACAGCGTCAATGATGTAATGACGTCGCCGACGTCCAATCAGATCGTAAAGAACCATTGTTTATTTTGATGTCATTTAAGTCACGAGACGCCGCTTTGGTCAATGCTATTATTGGTATGTAAACTACATTTACTTTAGCGCCTTTCTGTAAATACTCCAAGAATGACAACATTTCAACTTACGCGTAATGTACCAAAAGAATTTCCAATGTATAAAACTTAAAAGAAGGACTTTGAGTTTTGTCCTTTAAGAGAAGCTCAGAACAAACAAGGAGAAAATTAAATCTTAATTTTAATTTTCTCTCCTAGCAGTATTGTCACCCACTTTAAACTCTTATAGCTTACCTCTGGCAATACATGTAACAGATTCGCTCCAGTTGCCGTTTTCAAGACATGTAATATTTGTTCCACCATTAAGTTGGAATTCGGTATCGCATACGACGGGAACAACATTCCCAGGTGTAGTTGCAGTGTTGTTTAAATCAACATATCCATTTTGGATAGTGACGGATCTGCCACAATTTAAAATCATAGTCACTGCATTTGATGATACAGAAACATCATGAACTTTTATGATAATTCTGTAGTACGACAGGCTCCTCAATTTGAAACAAAACATGTGATTAATAATTACTTATGTATACTGTGTTCACCAAATATAAGTACAAGATTTTTTAATAGCTTTAAAATATTTTTGCATTAAAAAACAAGGTATGATACAATCTGTTTTCGGCCACCATTTAAATTTGCTCAAATGGCATGATTTGTATTATTCTCAATCTATATGAGGTGCATACATAAATTATATGGTTCTTCCTAATGTACTTTCAAAGTAATTCAAAATGACATGATTTCTGAAATGCCTTGGCTGTTTCCTTAATTCTAAAGAAAGATGCAGGAAAACAGCTCTTCTTGTTAATAAATACAGCAATAACACAAGTTATTATAAGCAATTGATAACATTATTTTTATGCAAATGATTGGTATGCCAATGTGCAAGGTATGTCAATCTATCCCACCCATAACATTTTGTATATCCAGAAACACTACAGAAACAATTTCAACGGACCAAATTGAAATGTATACCAAATGATAACTTGTATCAGTGTAAGGCATGGCCTAGATGAAAAGAAGATAATCATCTGAACAAAGTTTGGTTAAAACATATTTTATGTCATAAAATTACAATCATACATGTATTAACATAATATGAGAACATTTAAAGGATCAGAACGGAAGCAAAGCTTTTTGAGATTTTATCCCAGATGAACAAAGTTTCATGAACATTCAATGCAAATTGAATCTTGTATTGTGTAAACAAGGATACAAGGATTTTCTAAGATTTGTCCTATTGACCTAGTTTGTTTTATCTCAAATAAACCAGTTTCTGGCTTAGCTTATTTTTATTAAGATAAAGATTCTGACAAAGTTACTTGAAGATTTGACAATAACTATGTCCTCCTCTAGACTGTATACAAATGAAAATTGGGTTAAAACCGTGCCATCAAGAGTTTGCACAATATTTTTCTAAGGTGGCATTGTTTTTGACGTGAGTAACCCAGTGTCAAATGCGGCCTAGATTTCTTTAAAAAAAAACCATTCCTACAAAATTTTCTAAAGAACTGGATCAAAACTGTGCCGTCAATAGTGTACACGAGGTTTATTCTAAGATAAATATCGTGACAAAGTTTGATGAAGATTGGATAAAGATTGTGCCTTGAATCTTATTCAAGGTTTTGTTTCCTTTTTTACCTCTGGTAGACATCTTGTTCAGTGGAGTGGAACTTTTTTAAGTACTTTGAGTCATCATCTCATTGAAACTATTTTGAAATACAGCTACCGGCTTGAGAAGAAATGTCGTATATCAGCGAAGCGGAACCATTTTAGCAATTTGGGTACCGGGCTATAACGGAATTATTGGCGTGAAATTGTTTAAAATAGTCTTAGTGGTCTAGGAGGTGATGTTAAACTGGTGTAAAAGAATGGTCATTTATAGTGCAACACATATATTATTTTTTCTTTTGGACATGCATGTACGTCTGTTCTCACTTTGCGCAGTTGTTACTCAAATTCTAATCAAACTTGCTTATTTTATGATTATTAACCATTTATGTTGATGATAAAATACACGAAGTTCCACAGAAAGTGAGAATTAAATTGTTATTATGTCTCATAAACATGTTTTATTTTCTTGAACATTATGCTTCACTTTTTGCGAGGAGTATGCATTATCGGGAAAAGATCGCATATTATAAGCAGATGTAATGTTTATTGAAGGAATGAATTTCATTTTTTTTCAGGTTTTCATACGGTGAACTACATTAGGCCACGCGTAAAGTGAATGAACCTCGAAGGGGTTCATGTACACTTTGCTAGAGACTCTATGTGTTTTTCACTTCGATAAACGTCTGAAAATATTTGTTAATGATTGCTCGATTGAAACCTTAACGAAAGATTCTTTCAAAGCGCAAAAAATGAAGCACTTTTTTCTTTTCTGCTTACAGCGGAACAGCGTCAATGATGTCATGACGTCGACGACATCCAATCAGATTGTACAGAACCATTGTTTATTTTGATGTCTTTTAAGTCACATATCATTGGGATGAAAGCTACATGTCGTTCCAATGGTTTACTATAGGTCTTTTCTGTAAAATCACCAAGAATGGCAACACTTCAACTTACCAAAATAATTACCCATGAATAAAGCTTAAACGAAATACTGTGAGTTTTGTCCCTTAAAACAAGCTCAGACCAATCAAGGAGAATAATTAATCATAATGAAAATTTTCTCTCCCAGCAGTATAGTCATCTACCTAAAACTCTAATACCTTACCTCTGACAATACAGGTAACAGATTCGCTCCAGGTGCCGTTTTCAAGACATGTAATATTTGTTCCACCATTAAGTTGGAATCCAGTATCACATACGACGGGAACAACATTCCAAGGTGTAGTTGCAGTGTTGTTTAAATCAACATGCCCATTTGGGATAGTGACGGATCTGCCGCAATCTAAAATCACAGTCACTGTATTTGATTGTACAGAAGCGTTAAGAATTTTTATGATTATAATGTAGTAACACAGGCTTCTCAATTTGAAAGACTTACCTCTGACAATACATGTAACAGATTCGCTCCAGGTGCCGTTTTCAAGACATGTAATATTTGTTCCACCATTAAGTTGGAATCCATTATCGCATACGACTGGAACAACATTCCCTGGTGTAGTTGTAGTGTTGTTTAAATCAACATGCCCATTTGGGATAGTGACGGATCTGCCGCAATCTAAAATCACAGTGGTACAGAAGCAGCATGAACTTTTATGATGATTATGTAGTAAGACAGGTTTCTCAATTTGAAATAAAACATGTGAGTAATAATAACATATATATTTACAGTGTTTATCAGATATAAGTACAAGTTTTTTTAATAGCTTTAAGTTATTTTTTTACACAAAATTTGCGCATGCAGAAAATGAGTCCCGGATGTCTGCATGAAAGCAAAAAACCCTTTGTCAAACTTCCAAATTCAAAAGACAAGGTATGATAAAAGCCGTTTTCGGCCACCGTTCAAATTTGCTTAAAATGACATGATTTCTACCATCATTTACCATCTATGTGAGGGTCAAACAGAAATGATTTGTTTCTGTGTTTTCAATATAATATGATTTCTGACATCCTTAATTTTAAGAAAAAAAAACGCAGAAAAAGAGCTCCTCTTGATAGTAAATACACCAATAACACATGATATTATAAGCACTTTGATAATAGGCTTTTATTATTATGGAAATAAAAGCGATGTCAATGTGCAAAGCATGTCAAGATACATCAGTCACAAGAATTTGCATATCCAGAGACAATTAAGAAATAATTTTAACGGACTAAATTGAAATGATTACCAAATGATTTCTTGCATCGTAACTACGAAAATGAAAACTCACAACATATATTTGTATAGGCCCTAAGGCAGAGTTTTGGGCATTTTCTTGCCCTTAGAACAGAGATATGTGAATTTTATTTCACGAAAGATTCCGGAGGTTATTGACCTTATCTATTCATGAGAACGTGAAATTAAGGACACCACAGAGTCAATTTTACATGCCTCATCCTTAGATTGTTATTAGAGCCGCGACACGAGAAAACCAACAATGTGGTTTTGCGCCCAGTGCAGACACAGACCAGCCCAGGCATCCGCCCATTTTGAACAGACTCTTCGCTAAGCGCTTAGACGATAGCTAAGTGTCTAAGCTATCTTCTTGCGGAAAGCGAAGACTCTGGTCAGACTGGGCGGATGCCCAGGCTGACCTGAGTCTGCGCTGGGCGCACAACCACTTTGTTGGTTTTCTCACGTCGCGGCTCATCTCTATATGGACAATGGAAAGCTTTTACTAGGCTTTATGACAAGTGGGACGACTTCAAATTTCCCATAGTTATCTTTCCAGTTTTGAGTAGTAATATCCTTTCATGCATACGGAATTTATGTTTCTAAGCTAGTAAGCTATGCTGGAGTCTGTTTCAAATATCAAGACTTTGTTGAAAGAGGGAAGCTGCTCACCCATTAACTATTGACTCAGGTTTATCATAAAATAAAGCTTGTGTCGACAGTTAAAAAGTTGTATGGGAGGCTCAATGACCTTGTTGATCCCTACAACGCGGCCGCGTCTGAACTAATTTCCAATTTGATGGCCTCAGTCGAAGCCTACTTAAGCTTTCAAATACCGGCCTTTCTTTTTCACTGCTTTTTTCCACTGCTACATATAAAGCGGGTGTATGATAATAGGCAGCTGATGCTTACTACTCTCGAGCACCTGATTACACCTATATTTCGGGGTCCATGTCTGTGTATCTAAAATATTCCGCAATTGTCAATATAAAAATGACTTACGAGTATGGACTTATGATTTGGGAACGTTGACCACTATCATTTGAATTAACCGGGAAAATATTCCAAATCCTACAAGTTCAGTAACAAACAATAATAAATAAATAAAAAAAATGAATAAATAAATAGATAAAAAATAGATATAGAGACCAGGCGTCCAGCACATTTAATTATTTCATGGCAGATTAAAATATCAAAGTTTATCAGTATGCAAAATCTTTAATGTGCTAGAGGTGGGCGGACATATTTTGAAAGCCACAAAGGCGACCAAATACAATTTCAACAAAAGACGACTGCGAAAATGGATTTGTTCAAAATTGAAAACCTAAATGCTTTATGCGTAAACTGGCTTACTTTGTGCTTGCTGTTAGACTCCAGGTTCAAACTTTGATAGTTGTGCAAGTGCATTTTATTATCAAAAATTGACATTTGCATTTCAGGATTCTTTGGGTGCAAAATATAAGCCTTATTATACCTGGTCCTTTAATTTCCCGCACTTACCCTACTACCCTTACCCTCATCCAGTCTAACAACTTTATCTCTGCAAAACTTCAATTTATAGTACACAACGGTCAATATTTAGAAATTGCTTGCGTTGAAATATATGTATATACATGCAAAACAAAATGGCTATGCGTCCAATAATTTTGGAAATTGGTTTGATTATAAAAGTTGTAAATCTACAAAATACCTGTTTGTATGGAGTAGCAATCATCTGTACACGTTTCCTGCACCACTACAACAATAATAAGTTGCACATATTAAACAGTGATTAACGTACTCTTTATCATGAGGCATTTCTTAAATTATGTAAATGGACCCATGCTTAGACTTCTGTTCGGTTTTTAACATTTTATAGCTTGTCTGTTAAAGCAATGGAAAAAATGGGGGAATACGGGTAATAAAAGCAAAGCAACGAGCCCGTTGTCATCCACACCATAATTCATAATTTGATCTATACTGATAAACCACATACTCGTTTACCGATGTGTGTATTTTACGACGGTTGATCATTGACTAATAGAAACACGCATATATCTCATTAGCTATGTGTTAGAACAGTATACTAGATAGCAATACCTAAGAGGCAAACATATTTCATATAGTTAAGTTCCAAGGTACTGTTTAGGAATATCGCAGCCTTGGCAACGGTGCCCACAACTTAGAGGATGTAGTGTCTAACTTTTCGCAAATATATGTTACAGATAAGCAACAAAGAGTGGATAAAAGTTTGTGATGGTGTGTGTGGTGTCTTAATGCACGTCTCAGATACTAAAAGAACTAGATCTATATAGTTGTTCATGACTTGCTTTTAAATTTGGCAGAAATAGAGACCGTGAAAGGCTTTCAATCTAGAAAAATGTTATTTTTTTTTTGCTGATTTTAAACGCAAGGGACCGAAACTCTGACGTCTTTGCATTTCAAACAGAAAAAAATCTTGGGATTACTGTATAGCAGAAAGAACCAAAATTATCCTGTACTTGACAACCGACTAATTTATTTCGGCATAATACTGAACCTTACGGAAGAAAATCCCCAAAGCCCACAAAATCAAATATTTTATCCAATGCTTAATTCATACAAGGTTTCAAAACATCATTATTACTATACTGTAAAATTAAATTGGCTGCCAACCCATAGATACGTAGCAAAAGTATTTTACAGGGAAGCTACTCTTGCATGTTGCTACAGCTTGCTTTCTCTCTCTTTCTCTCTCTCTCTCCCTCTTAGTGTAAATTTATTACTTTATATTTGTGTGCAGCCTCTTGTAAGAAAGGAAAGCAAAATATGTTATGAGGCTTTATAGGATTTTTAAACCACTTGCATTGTAACCTCGAATTAATTTTTGTACACTATAACTTTTCTTTGCCTCCCTTCTCTAGTGGTTTAGCTTTTGAAGGAAATAATTTCCTGCCCCGATGACCATAAATTTAATCTTTTAGACGTGGACATTACTCATATCTGTAAGTATATATTTTTGTATCCCTTCAAGAGTAGCTTTCCTGTTGTCCAGACATAGGACATGTGTTGGGGTGGGATGGGGTGCTCAACAGGTCACTGTCCGGGAGTTCTGCCGCCGAAAATAGGCGGGGACATGGATGCATTAATTTTTTATAGCATGTTTATAGCTGGCAAGGTTTCAGTATACAAAATGTAATGCGAATGGCATTAAACATCGTGCTTACTTAGATAACGCATCAGACATTCACAAGTTAATCCCCCGTAATAGCTGAAATCAAATGCTTAGAATAATTTTGCAGTGTAACAAATCCCTAAAAGAGTTTGCAAGGGTCCATCCGCGTTTGCGCGGGTCCTTCTCACAAGAATCATTTAATGCTGTCAAATTGCACTCTTTGTACATAATGCTGTCGTAGAGTCAGATCCCAGTTGTTTAAAGCGTCGATAGTTTAACGCTGTCGTTACTCCTCAAGTAGTCATTAAGTGTTCTAGTATGCATAAAGGTTGAACCGTGTTTTTTGCATACAATCAAGAATAGCTACGTTAACTATCAATATAGTTAGTTTTGCGCAAATCGGCTGCGATTTCGATTGCTTTAGACTAAGAAGCGATGGGGTGTTGTGTGGACTAACATCAGGTACACAGTCTAACAACGTGGCATATTTATCACATACCGACAATTTTGCTGGCTTCTCCGACAGTTATTGGAATAATATTTGACACCAATCCTCTGTTTCCAACTTCGTCAATGGCCACAATGGCAAAGTATACAGTTGAAGTGAAAGCATCACTAGAACTGACAATCATCTGCACCCGTTCCACCTGTCCAGCAATACTTGGAGTCATATTCACTCCTCTGACGTGCAGCAAATCAGTGTTCACGAAGTTATATCGTAGCTGGCGCAGGTTACTGGAAATTCTCATCTCGTATAGAGATGCTGAAAATATATAAAAATATATCTACTATCCCCAAGTGACATAAAGAGCCATATAAGTAACGATATATTGCGGGTCCGGCTAAGTACTCAACCAAGTCTCTCTCTCAGATTCTTACAAGAATCCTTACGGCAGTTAGGCAGTTAGTCTTCCGAAATATTGTGATCTCTTTTACGCAAGAATTGGTGTAAATCAGATGTGGACCCTAAAAAATTCTAACTTTTGGAATGTTTAAAAGCCGAAGCACTGTTTGAAGTAGATAGCATAAAAACCTTCGATTTCTCTACGCTTTATACGACAATACCACATGACAAATTTAAATCTTAATTAAAAGAAATTGTAAACAATTGTTTCTTTCGCAAAAACGGAAATCGTCGGTACAGATACATTTTTCTTGGGTATAAGGACACATATTTTGTTAAGCGCCATTGTGATGTTCATACAAAATATTCTGAAGATGTTGTCATAAAAATGCTGGAATTTCTTATCGACGATATTTACGTGGGCTTTATAGGACAGATTTTTCAACAGACAGTTGGTATTCCAATGGGCACTAAATGTGCCCCCTTACTTGCCGACTTGTTTCTTTACGCGTATGAGACCGAGTTTATACAAGGACTCTTAAAAGAAGGTAATAAAAACCTTCCACAGAAATTCAATAATCCAAAGATTTCGGAGTTTATGGACCTCATCTATCCATGTGAACTTGAAATTAAATATACCACAGAGTCCAGTTCATCTGCCTCAAACTTAGACTGTTATCTCTATATTGGAAAACTTGTTACTAGGCTTTATGACAAGAGGGACGACTTCAATTTCCCCATAGTTAAATTTCCGTTTTCTGAGTAGTAATATCCCTTCGGCACCTGCGTACGGAGTTTATGCTACTAAGCTAGTCCGCTATGCTGGGGCCTGTTTCAAATATCAAGACACTGTTGAAAGAGGGAAGCTACTGACTCATAAACTGTTGAAGCAGAGTTATCGTAAAGTAAAGCTTGTGTCGACAGTTAAAACATTTTATGGGAGACACCATGACCTTGTTGATCGATAATATGTGGCCGTTTTTAAACTAATTACCGATCTGGAGGCGTCAGCCGAAGCTTAGTTAAGATTTTCATTTTCAGTGACTTTTACCCCAGATAAATAGATATGGCGGGTGTTTTATAATAGGCAGGTGATGCTTACTACCCATGGGCACCTGATCACACCTCTGTTTTGGGGTCCATGCCTGTGTATCTAAAAATTTTGAAATTGTCTATGTTTAAATGACCTATAAGTTCTGACTTATGATTTGGATACTTTGACCACTTACATTAATTTTGTAATTGGGTATATTTTCAGAAGGAGCAACCCTTCCATCTTCTTTTTGCCTCACTTTCACTTTCCAATAAGGGGTCGGCTGTTACAGGAAAAAGTTTGGAGCAATCTATTTTATTACTTCAGAGCCGACCCATGAAAGGTCTTCGTCAACCAGGAAAGCATACCGTAAGTAAAAAAAAAATTGTCTCGCTTTGAAAAAAAAAATAAACTAAATAAAATAAAATAAAATAAAACGAGGAAAACACGTAGAGAAGTATTTTAAATGAATTTGGTGTCAGAGTATGCTGTAGACTGCCTGGTTTACTTTTGACGCTCACTTCAAGCACTAGCTCCATAGCTCCAAGGTTTTGATACGGATGACAAACCATGAAAATTAGTTTTCAGAGATCTTTTGTCGAAAAAAATACATCTCGGCTGCATTAGTTCATGGATTATGCTATATGTTGGTGCAAAAATATTATACTTGTGATGAAGGTAAATGAGTTCTAGGACTCCAAAATTTGGCCAAATTCAAGGTAGTATATGACTTGTTTAATAAAAGTTTATTTTCAACAACAAATGAATAAACTATACTATGCATATCTTATAATTATGTCTGAAATTCAGAAGGAGAGTGCATATTCTCATATTACACCTCAAAAAACAAAGCACTCGTATATTTTAGCCACCATGTCATATTGACATACAAAATTTCCTTAATAAGGTGTGAATAGACCGAGTAAAGGGGCTCCTAGCAGCACTTGTTTTTAAATATATAATAATGTAAATCGTGCAAAGGTTCTTGCAGTTAGTGAACTTAATACGTGATTAATGTGTTAAAGTGGTTCAAAAACAGCGCAAGCCTCCTCCAATACAGCTAACAAAAGAGACACGGTTGAAAATAATGCAGCGCGGTATTCAGTAAAATTTACGTGACTGTGTTATTGATGAAATGTAAAACTGCAAGTATAACATTTTTGTCCCCAGTTGTTCAAACATCGTTAGCTTAATGTTGCCATCAGTCCAGGATTCAATAAATCTTCTAGTGCGCATAAAATGAAGTGTGCTGTTATATTTGCTGAAAAATGTGAAGAGCTTTTCAGTTGCAGTGCAAAAGCTCCTTACGTTTTGGTGGCAAAAATGGCAGTGATTTAAAATACGTTTAAAACGTATTACGTCTCGTAAGCCGTCGTTATTTTTAACAGCAGAGATCAGACTTTTGTACACTGCATGAAATGTCTTCTGTCATGTTTTGAAATTCCAACAAAATGCTTTCGCTACATTTTGAGTTATACGTACGTATGGACGGACGAAGATTATTACAAAATTTCACTTTCGCTGTCGGAGGTGTGTGTATACGGGAAAACTGGAGGGGTCAACGTCTTCCACGTTTTTAGCGTAAGGATGTTTCGTTTTTAGCAAACATCACAAACAGGCTCAGTCATCCGAGCCCGTTATTTTTGCATTTTGAATCGTCTCTTTACTTCCAATGGATCAATATCGTCCATTTGCTCCCAACTGCAAACAGCATTCCAAGTATTTCCTCGAAATTGGTGAGGTAGAAGATTTTCAAATCGCTCATTTTTATTTTTTATCCTATACATAACAATATCACAATTTTGTCGAAATCTGAGGCTTTGCATCAAAAAGTATCTTTACAAAAAAGGACCTAAAGCATGTCATTCTCGATTCTTAATTACAAGGGAGTAAACATTGGCTGTTGGAATTCTCTTTTGCCAGTACGTATTATAGCATGTGACCAGGTATGCTATCTTTACGACAAAAATTGCAGTATTAATTGAAATTTTGTTTTATTTATAAATATATAACTGACAGACACCAGGCGTCAGGCGTGCGGACAGCTGACTACATTTGTACTATTTTATACATATTCGCTCACAACTGTAGTAACCAACGAGTTTACTTATTGCCTGTCAACAATATTTTGGCTGTTCTAACAAGCATACGACGCCCTTTAGTGAAACTGCTCAGGTTTTGGCATTACTATTATTGGAAAATATTTTACAACAGCATCCTAAATTTTCGATTTTTCGTATCCTGTTATGTATAGTTATAAGAATCATTTAGACATTAGAACATTTAATAGAACGTTTATCTTTTCGAGAAAATAAGAAAAATCCCATTTGCACATGGGAGCAAACGGACTATACCCCTTTTTATGTGAATTACATCAAAGTCTGAAACAATTCTTTTATGAATTGATCGCTTGTTTGCATGTCGTTTTGAAACTGAAGGGTGCATTTTTGAGCAAATCAGATGCACAAATGCTAAAAACACTTTAATACCAAAACGCACATATTAAAACAATGTAATGAATCGTGTTATATCTAGCTCTGCTGATACAGCAGACCCCGGGCTTCACAACTGGACCAATAAAAACACTTGATAGATATCATTATTATAATATTGTACTTTACCTTGGCCAATGTTCAAGTCATCTCCTGTAGCAGTCCATGTTATCGTATAATTCCGAGTCGGTGCTACGTTTGGTATACCGGCAATGATATCGATAACTTCTATGTCTGTAATTCGCCCTGGGGGAGTGAGATCGTCACTGATGACGTTATAGTTTGTTACAGCATATGCGTCAGGAATGGCAACTCGTTCAAAGTTTCCTGTGGCCTTGTCTTCTTCTGTTTCCATTTCATCGTCTTCATTAAACAGTATAAAATGCGTTATATCATATAAGTATGCATCCTGTATAGTGACTAATAACAGAAAATGAAATGTTTATTTTACAATTTTGGTAGATATCAGAAATATATTAGCAAATTCCCGATTTATAATCTTCTATACAGGAGCGATATTTGTTGAAAGACGAAAACGTACATCTTTTCGGGCAAATAGAACAAAGTGTTCGAAGCTCTTTTATCTAGAGCTCTGTAATTAACGCACCAATGTTGCATATACTGGCTCGCTTAAGTGTATTCCTTTGTTGGCCTGGAACTAGACGTATGGCGTTAGATTAAGATGTTGTTTGTTTTCGGTTTATCAAAATTAATTGCTACTAAAATATTATTCTCAAAATTCCGTTTAACTGATGATGTCGAATACCGAAGTATTTATACAAAAAGTGTCCTGAAATGTAGCCACATTTACACCGATCATGCATTACTCCGCGCTTCCTGATGTTGGAATAATCGCTTGCCCACAGAACAATCGTGTCGACTGGTTTAAGGAAACGCAAAGAAAAGAAAGGCAGTCAACAACTCAAGATAACAGTTGGTATATCTAAAAACTCAACATTTTTGTTTTTAATTTTTGAGATTCATTATAGGCAAGTATATCTAGATGCTTCGCCGTAAACTTTCCTCACACGTCCCCACATTGCACGGATAACCGATCAGGTATGAAAATCCAGATTTGCTCGCGCACATGTCATGTAAACACCTACAACATTACGGTCAACGCTAGTATATACTGAGTAGATACGCATTAAGGAAAACAAACGATATTGCAAACACAAAACGGGTTGGCACGACAAAAAATGAATAATTCCGCTTCCATTTTGCCAGCTCATAAAATCTCACACTTCACGCTAAGAAGGTGTCTAAAATGCTATATAGCGACAATTTCTAAACAATATGGGCCCTTTCTAGAGGCCGGTGTCCTAAAAGATCGATAAAGACTTGCTCAGTCAAGAGAACGAATTCACAGACATGACAAACAAATCATTTTCGTCAATCTCAAACATGGTGCTTACAACACTCTGATGCTGTCTAGAAGATGACCAGTTTATGGTCTTTTAACTTTAACGCTATTTGTCATTTTTATGCATTTCTCATTAACGGTGGTATACAACTGCAATATCAGAGTTAAACGTTTTGAACAGAAAGATTGTACACATTTCAAGACATAATTTATACTTTACTGTCTCTTTCTCACATCACATGGCATCATTATGCCAGAATGCCCATCTCTGCCAGTCTATTGGTAATCGAAACAGCATGCCTCAGAGGAATAGGAACAGGGCGTTAAGGTGTCTTCAAATGTCCAAATTCAGTGTCCCTTACAGTATAATTCTTAGAGAGACAAAGTTTCCCTTTAAGTCAGAATTTCTTTCAATAAAAATGTTAATATATTTTAAGTTATGAATGTCATCAAAAATTAATTTTTGCAGATGCCTATTTTCGGGCTCCCTATTTCGCCCTCTAGTCTTTATAGGCAATGAGCCAGATATGGTTTACCGTTTTGTAGACCATCCTTTTCTTAAAGCCCAGCATCTTGGAAGTATTTTGCAGCATGTAAGCCCTCAAGCGAGAGGGGCGTTAAGCTGTAACAGCCTGTTACAAACGTTACCCATTAAAGCTAAACATAAAATAAAAATTATCAAAAATTATAAAAAATAGAAGTCACTTTGCTATGTTTAAAATTATAGTAAAGTCTTATGGAAAATCCAGTAGCTAAAAGTTATGATGTTTGAAAGGTCACTTTAGCCTACAGGGTGTAATATACGTGACATTTGTCTTTACACTCCATTAAAATTTCTATTTCCATCCAAAATACTTTCTTTTTGTAATTTTTTCCTTTAATATTAGGCCATATGTTTGTTACTGTATTAAAACAATGTATTGATCTTTTCAGATCTGCGAAAATTATTATCCTATCTTGTATACTTTGGGAGAAATAGGATGTTTAACACAATACCCCTTATAAATGTTCCATATTACAATTATCACTTTCTGCATAATTCATGTGCTTGAACTACACTGTATGAATTAAAAAACAACAGTAAAAGGTAGTATTGAATATGCCAGCCTCTCTAAACAGCAAGGAACAGTTCCACAATATTTTGAACGCATTTCAGTCAGCCATAATGATCGATTATATACGTTACCACGGTTATTTTTGTTAAGCTCATATAATTTGAAGATAGAATCATTTTATTTTCATTGGTACATGTAGCAGTTTCTTCATATTAGACTCTTTTAATATAAAAGAAAAAAATGTATTTCGGTTTATTTTCTATGATAAGCCATTACTAGTAGTAACGTAAAAAAAAACATTAACATTTGAAATATTTCATTATAACACCTTTAATCAGATTTTTCCCACTGTCACATAAAAACCAATAACATATATGTCTGGGTGTTCTTATGATATATTGTGTACTTGGACCTAGAAACACTTCTCTCATTTATTACTTTTAGGGATTCATGAGGTGTGTTTTACACGTGATTAAACACAGTATACTACAGATTGTATAGTTAAGGGCATTGACATATTTTGCACATGTAAAACGGTTTTTTGCTGGCAACTTTGTTATTATATCAAAAATAAAAGTATTTCATAATGGCATTGCCCAGTTTGTTTCTTTTACATTGTGTACATTTGAGTTCTAAAGACAGTAACATACGTGAAATTTTGTTATATACAACCTAAAAGAAAAAAAAATTAAATAAACAAAATACTACATCAGAAATAATATTAAAAGATAAAGCCGCAGCTAAGCCAGCATAGATTTTGCATATAGGGCTCGAATAAAATGATATACAATCAGTTTGGTAACATTAAAAGCTAAGCGCTTTTGACGTGTTTAGTATAAAATAATAAAATAATCAGTAATTAATAATGCAAAATGGAGTACCACCTTGTTTAATGACAGGATTTGGTGTTGTTTTTACGTGCACACTGAACAATCTATAAAGTAGAAAAGTAAACCTGAAGTTTGAAGACTTAAGCCAAATACAGTTATGCATCAATGCTAATGTAGATATTTGCTGGCAGCGTATACTTACTTTTGTAAGACTATCGTATATTTTACGTTACCAAGGGAAACAACATTGCTGAGTTACAGTTAAGAAACAAACTTTTGAAAACAATTAATGGTAGTGTCAATACATTGCTTTATTTAGTTCATTTATGTTACTAACAATAATGTGTCAACCAGTTTGGGAGAATAGTATCAGAAACGTTTAATAGAGAAAAGAGACACTGGCAGTTCACTAGCATACTGTAGCAATCTATAAATGCTATGTTTAAGATGATCTATATTTCTATGCTTTTGTTTCTTTAAAGTCTAAGCTACATGCAATCAACTCTTAAAGAATTTAACTACATTCAACCATCTATTAAAGCATCTATTCACCAAAGAACATAAAGATACGTTTAGTTGGACAAAAATGTTTTTTCCAAGGATAGTGTTCCAGTAGCTCTGCACACATTATGAAATGGCAAATGAAAATGACAGCATATATTCATGTTGGTGATCGCTGTTCAGATATTTAAACAACAATTTTAGTTGCTTATATATTGAAAAATTGTGTGACTGAAATGTGTATTTTGTAACACTTTTAGTCCTTGATAGTAACAACAAGTGGATATAAAACCATAAGGTTTGCAAAATTTCCTGACCAGTTAAATATTTGTAACAACATAATCAAAATAGAACTAGAAATGTTTTTCAGAGAAAAACTGATGTCCCCCCACCAGCCCATTTCCCATCCCCTCTAATGAATAAAAAGCCTGTACAAATAAAATATATATGCAAGTTTGGACAAAATCCATCCACTGGTTCTAAAGATATCCTACATAGAAGACTATGTCTTTCAAAAATGGGTCAAGGTCACCAACTACTAAACATGTCTTAAACCTGTCACAATGATACATTCATGCAAGTCTGATGAATATCCATCCACTGGTTCAAGATATCTCATTTTTAAGAGAGAAAAATACGCATTTGTAAGATTGCTTTTGACCTTGAAAATGGGGTCAAGGTCATCAAAACACATTACACTCTTGAGACTGTCCCATAGGTATATCTATGAAAGTAAAGTGGAAATCAAGCCAAAGCTTAAAGAGGTACATCAATTTTTGTGAAATTTTCACATATCTAAATCCTCCTGTGACCTTGAAAATGAGGTCAAGGTCACCAAAATTTTGTTCAGCTCTTAAACTTGTCCAAATCATGTATCCATGAAAGTTTGGCAAAATTCCATCTATTGGTTCAGGAGATATTGTGGGTACAAGAAATTGCCATGTTAGTCCTCCAGTGACCTTGAAAATAAGGTCAAGGTCACCAAAATCTAAACAGCTCATAAACTTGTCCCAATCATGTATCCAGGAAAGTTTGGTGAAATTCCATTCATTGGTTCAGGAGATATAGTGGGTACAAGAAATTGTCATCCAAGTCCTCCAGTGACCTTGAAAATGAGGTCAAGGTCACCAAAATCTAATCAGCTCAAAAACTTGTCCCAATAATGTATCCATGCAAGTTTTGTGAAATTCCATCCATAGGTTCAGGAGATGTAGTGGGTACAAAAAATTGTCATCTAAGTCCTCCTGTGACCTTGAAAATGAGGTCAATGTCACCAAAATCTAATCAGCTCAAAAACTTGTCCCAATAATGTATCCATGCAAGTTTTGTGAAATTCCATCCATAGGTTCAGGAGATGTAGTGGGTACAAAAAATTGTCATCTAAGTCCTCCTGTGACCTTGAAAATGAGGTCAAGGTCACCAAAATCTGATCAGCTCTTACATTTGTCCCAATAATATATCCATGGAAGTTTGGAGAAATTCCATCCATTGGTTCAAGAGATATCGCACATACAAGAAATTGGGTACAAGAAATTGTCATCTAAGTCATCCTGTGACCTTGAAAATAAGGTCAAGGTCACCAAAATCTAATCAGCTCTTACACTTGTCCCAATGATGTATCCATGCAAGTTTTGTGAAATTCCATCCATTGGTTCAAGAGATATCGCGCATACAAGAAATTGTCATCTAAGTCCTCCTGTGACCTTGAAAATGAGGTCAAGGTCACCAAAATCTAATCAGCTCATAAGCTTGTCCAAATAATATATCCATGCAAGTTTGGTGAAATTCCATTTATTGGTTCAAGAGATAACGCGCATACAAGAATCTGTCACGCCGACGCCGACGCAGACGCCGACGCCGACGCCGACGGGATCCGCACTGAAAACAATATGTCCCCCTCACCTTTGGTGGGGGGACATAATTCCTGAACAGGCTGATGACAGAATGTTGTATACATTATAAAGTATGTTACTTTCTATCAACCTTAAATTTTCACATTGTTGATAGTTTGTAATGTATTTGATGGCCGGGAGCTGCATAAACAGATCACGTAGATCACAAATTAACATGTAAGTTATGATCACGGGAGTCACACAAATTTTCAAACTATGTAAAGCAGTTACTGTGCAAAGAGGCTCGTGGCTGACGATTCGACTGACAGCATATCAAAAATGGTGTTAATCCCTGTTGGCAGAGTTGGTACTGGTTTTGATTGCCTCGGCTGGCAGGCACAGCTGCATATTTGTATGTAGGTTAATTGAATGGCTCAGCCAACAGCACAGGTTGCGAAATTAGTTTTATCCCCATCATGACGAGAACCTAAATATTAATCAGTTGCAGCATATATCAACTCATACTTATTTCATTCTATGCATAAAATTAAAAAAAAAAACATTTTTATGAAGTCACTTTTAAGTGAAACTGAATTGAAGGCAAGGTCGAACTGCTTCAGCTAAAACAATCTATGTGTGTCTTGCTGAGTTCTTGTGTATTTCAAAGAGCTTAATTTGCCATCTGACTACCAGTGGTAAGCTAATACTACAGCAATGAATAATTCATATCGCCCGGGAACTACATTTTTGATAACAGATGACTCACAAATCTTATCATCCGACATATTACAATTATGTAACGTAACATTACTGTTAGGTTGTTTTTCAAATATACACTATCCGTTGTTTTTTTGATAGCTTGAGGACACATAACACAGGCGTTTCTTCTTATTTACGTATACAACAGTGTCTACTGAAGACATAATACAGATAACATTAAAAATGAAATGCAGCTGATGTTGGCTTTCTTAGCTTTTCTCGTCATTTTTGTAGGTTAAATTCTTCATCAATAAGAGAGTTTCTGTCCACATTTAATATATCCACTACTAACTGCTGCCTAACTTATCTAAGTTGGGCATGAATCAAAGAAGATTGATGGAGCACGTAAACTTTAGTCCACCATTTCAGCGATTTAGTCTGGTTGTTTTTTTTTGTTTCTTTCAATTTTTGTTGTGGTAATATACGTTACATATTTTTCGTGACTGCTGACGGGTTTTGTAAGACTTTAGTTTGTTTGTTTTTATACTAGACTATTGAAACAGTCCTATATATGACAATTACTTTTCTCTTCACTTCAATTCTTACAATTTGCTCCTTGTTCCGGCGGAAAACAGAAAAAATACGGCTCCGCTAATTTTTCATTTACATACCACATATATAGTTTCAAGATCCTAGCATAACCGCTTCTTGAGTTTCTCAGCTGACAAAAAGCGCTACGGTTGGACAGATGGGCGGACAGACGGACCTACAGGCCTCGTCAACATCTCTGAAGGTAGGGTCATAAAAAGCATGAAAATTGGGGTTGTGAAGGAAAACTGTGCCCCTACTTAAGCCATCTAAGATGTGCTGATTGTCTTATCAAAGATACGCAAAAGCAATATAACTTTGTATATATCTATGCAAAAAAAGATTTTATAAGGTCCCGGAAACTGGTCAGTAACCAAACAATACCCGAAAAATCGTCATATATTGAAAAAGATTAAGTAGACAACTTACCCAGAAACGGAAAAAACTGTCAGCATTTGATGAATTGCACATTAGTAAATGCGAGGAAGTGATGGTCATAAATACAGTCGAACTTCACTGGCTCGAACTCGGAAGGCTCGAACGCTATGCTTCGGTCGAACTGACTTTCCAGTCCCGGCAAAACTCCCATTCATTTTAACTTAACCTGCGACCTTTGGCTCGAACTACGATGGCTCGAACGCTCGAACCCGGTCCCTGGGGTACATTTTCTATGTAAAAACGCATCGATGGCTCGCACTTATTACCTTGTAAATAATTTCCATTTCAATAACGGTCACTCAGACATTTGATCATTGTCATAAGACACTTTGATCTTGACAAAGCATTTGCCGAAACCTCAGGTAGACTTTATTGGCCCGAGCTCAATAAAAAAAAGTACTAAAGCCGCCCTTTGATCAACTGGTCAATTGATTAACGCTGAGTGGTTGTCAATTTAAGCTGATTGTATGGCTTGGTCTTATCTATTTAAACGCGTATTATCACTCTGGGCTAATGAGGCGACATATGAAAATTAAAGATGGTAAAATATTTGTCTTCAGTTAATATTTCACACCGAAATTGGTAAAAAGTGCCAAAATTTACGTCTTTGCCTTTAAGTACGTAACAAAATTAAGGCCCATCATTTACTCCTGCATTCATGTCAGAGAGTACCTCAGCTTCCGAGCAATCTGGTGAAGGGCCCGGCAACGGAGCGATACTCAGATCGGAGATTTCTGCTGGCACCGAGTGGCTTAAATTATGTCCGATAAATAAACAGGAAGTCACCCTTGCTATGATAGAAAAGCATAATACATACGGCTGGACCTTGTGAGTTGGTCTTCAATGGCTCGAATTACCGATCGCTCGAACTTTTTTTGGTGGTCCCGGCGAGTTCGAGCCATCGAAGTTCGACTGTAACAATATGCTCTTGTGATTATTTGTTTATAGGGATAACGCCCACTGATGTTCATAAACTTAATAGAATATACAATCAAATGCTATGAAAGTTTGCAATATAACAGAAACGACATTAAGCTAAATATCCCGTGAGTTTCAAATGTTACCTTGGAAATTCAAAAAAGTTATAATCGAAAAACTAAGTTTTACGATAGTAAATGTACTGAGTATATATATTTGATGTTTGAGCAAGACAATTTTAAGAATACCTTCCTTACCACTATAACACGATATATGATAACGGTACTTTTTCACTATTTATTTAGCATATCTCACTGAAACTCTGATCAATGCAAATCTGTAACCACTCTTACAGCACCAGAAGTGAAAATTGTTGAACTGCAAACAGTGGTAGGTGCAAATAAGGCGGTCCATATGAGCCGCCTCACCTGGATCTTCACTATTTGCCACTAGTCTTTGTATTCTCAATTTAATATGGCTTAAAAACCTGTTTTTCTTAATTTTGCAAAGTTTGACGTCTGCCTCTGCCGCTTTAAGGGAAAGATGTGGATTTTAACTACCTAATATAGCCGATTCGGAACTTGTGTCCAGAGTAACAACTGTGTCCTGGTCGCCTGTTATGAAGACTTTACTGTTGTGTCTCCCGTTACCACCTTGAAAACCTCGATGAACAAAAGCTGTGTAGATACCATCACCTGACATCACGTCCGGGTCTAAATATATAACTCCGTTACAATGAATTTTGAAAGATTTAAGGCTATACATACATGTAGATATACACACGCATATGAAGGAGAATGGGTTATACTTTCAGGAGAAGCAGCTCTGACAGTATTTTGCTATTGTTCGAAGCAGGTGTTCAACTCTTAAAGGAAGGAATTTGTTTCCCTAAGGGAAATTCTTTGCTTGAAATGTAGGTCCTATTCAGAAAGACCTCTCCTTAAACAGGGAAGCGATCCAAAAGTCATAAAAGTTGTTTCGCATTGAAAAAATGGCAATACAAATGGGGCCGTACCTATACATCCTATGAGAATGTAGCTGTTATAGTTTTGAAACTTGACTTGCCTGTCATCAGTGTAGACGTAATTTACATAAGTTACTAAATTTAATGCGAACCAGTCTCCTAAATCAATAAATACATATACAAACGGTCATTATAAGATCAAGTCCCGATCTGTTGCCCTTCTTGCAGACAAAACCTGTTCTTAGTTATTATCAGACGTTGTTCAAACTTCATTTAATTCTGACAAATGCTTCAAAAGTTCTGGAACGAAAACACAAATGAAAGATCGTCGTCACAAAATCTCATTGCCTCCTAACATATGAATATATATCTAAGAGTTTAAACTCTGTAAAAAGTGAGTGATTGCCCCATTTTAAAATTGACTTGCAACTAGTCACTTTTCACTTACACAATTATTACCTTTTATAAAGATTTGACATATGCATATAATTTACGTAAAGTATGGTGCGGACATTAACTCTCCTAAAACTTAAAACCACAGAGGAGCATAATTCTTTCAGAATCCCGTCTGCTGTCCTTGCTTTTTCACTTACTCTTTATTTAGTGAACATAAGGCTTAGGTTCAACATCCTTTAGTTCCGGCCAAACTCATTAAAATTACCTAGCGAAAACCGAACTCCGGACAGAATGCCTGAAGGACTGAAACAAGTATAATCCCCAAACAATTTCTGATGGCAAACAAAGCATGTTCAAATAAACATTTTAGAAAATTTAATGATTTTATAGTGCCTTGTAAAGCCAATATGATTCACGAATTTGATATATATTTGATGACACTGATGTTTAAAAGGTATTTATGCGTATCACTGAAAATTGCTCACTGATTCGTTATCGCTAAGGGTGACATTCGGGTCAAATTTTAACTTAGGGACATATTTGTCCCAGAAACTCTCTATAACATGTGTATTCTAGTTCTTTAATGTACCGTTTTAATCATACTCAACGCCCCGGGGCATTGTATATTAGGAAAGGGTGTCGTTAGTTACGGTCAGAAAAACTAACAGATCTACCACTCTCCAAAACACCTCCTAAAACAGTTTAAAGTGGTGTTAACCATGTTAGAAAAACAGTTTCACATTGTCATCACTAAAAGCTGATATTTGCATAAATACCTCGTGGACTATGATGAGGTTAACATATTATTATACAGAAACTACAATATATCGGTGATTTACACCTGGAATTTTGCATTTTTGACAAGTCTGTATTTATTATTTTCAGTAAAACAGGGAGGAGGCGTTTATTAAAGCTGGGGCGTTTAAAAAGATAAATACGTTTGTTAGTAGAAGATTTGTAGCTCTATTATCAGTTGTGTGTGTGTGTTTGTGTTTGTCCTGTATAAAGATGAAAAGGCAAAGATCAGGTACCGACGCAGACGCAGTCGCAAACCACATTTAGCTCTTAACACTAACTGGGACAGGAAAAACAACATAAAAACGATACAAAATGCACAACACAACAAGCTAAAAACCAAGAAGATCAACTCTCTTCCAGCAGACAGGGACGATACTATTTTGAATTATGCACAAAAAGTAAACGACTATTAAACAAGTCAACAAACAATGGCAGTACTAGTAATCTAAGCCCCTGACCGTTCTAAGGCAGTGTTTTTGTTGTGGTTTTAGAACATTAGAACGGTTAAAAGCACAACAGAAGCACTGTCTTAGAACGGTTAAAATCACAACTGAAGCACTGCCTTAGAAAGGTTCAAACCACAACAGAAGCACTGCCGTATCACAATTTAAACCACAACAGAAGCACTGCCTTAGAACGGTTAAAACCCCAGCAGTAGCAGTGCCTTAGAACGGTTAAACCCTCTACAGAAACTCTGCCTTAGAACAAAAAAAACACAAGAGAAGCACTGCAATATAACAATTTAAATCACAAGAGAAACACTGCCTTTGAATGGTTAAAACCACAACAGAAGCACTGCCTTAGAACGGTCAAAGCCGCAACAGATGCACTGCCTTAGAACGGTTAAAACCACAACAGAAGCACTGCATTAGAACGTTGAAAACCACAACAGAAGCACAGCCTATGGATGGCTAAACCACAGCAGTAGCTATGTCTTAGAACGGTTAAAACCTCAAAAGAAACACTGCCTTAGAACGATTAAAACCACAAGAGAAGCACTGCTTTAGAACGGTTAAAACCAAAACAGAAGCCCAGCCTTTGAACAGGCAAAACCACAACAGAAGCACTGCCTAAGAACGGTCAAAACTTCAACAGGTGCACTGCCTTAGAACGGTTAAAACCACAACAAAAGAACTGCCTTAGAACGGTTAAAACAACAACAGAAGTACTGCATTATAACTGTTGAAACCACAGCAGAAGCGCAGCCTTGGAACGGTTAAAACCACAGCAGGAGCACAGCCTTTGAACGGTTAAAAACATAACAGAAGCACTGCCGTAGAACGGTCAAAATCGCAACAGGTGCTCTGCCTAAGAACGGGTGAAACCACAACAGTAAAACTGCCTTAGAACGGTTAAAAGCACAACAAAAGCACTGCCTTACAACGGTTAGAACCACAACAGAAGCACCGCCTTACAACGGTTAAATTTTCAACAAAAGCACTGCCTTAGAACGGTTAAAACCACAACAGATGCACTGCTTAGAATTGTTCAAACCACAACAGAAGCACTGTCATAGACCAATTATGACTACAACTGAAGCACTGTCTTAAAATGGTTCAAACCACAACAGAAGCACTGCCAAAAACGGTTAGAACCACGACAGAAGAACTGCCTTAGAACTGTTAAAACCACAGCAGAAGCACTGCCTTAGAACGGTTGAAACCGCAACAGAATTACTGTCGGATAACGGTTTAAACTACAACAGAAGCACTGCCTTAGTGCTTTTAAAAACACAACCGAAGCACTGCCATAGAATGATAAAAACCGCAACAGAACTACTGTCTAGAACTGTTAAAACCACAAGAGAAGCACTGCCTTGGAATGGTTAAAACCGCAAAAAAGCACTGCCTTAAAGCGGGTAAAACCACAAGGGAAGCGCTACTTTAGAACAGTCTGAACCACAACAAAAGCACTGCCTTAGAACAGTCTAAACCACAACAGAAGCACTGCCTTAGAACAGTTAGAACCACAACAGAAGCACTGCCTTAGAACGGTTAAAACCACAACAAATGCACTGCATTAGAACGATCAGGCGCTTAAATCGATATTACGTGATCACTACCCTCATCCTGAATTCTGGTGTGGCCCATACATACCGTATACGCGGTAATTTTCGCGGGTTCAAATTTTCGCGGTTTTGGGTCCAAAATATGAGCACTAATTTTCGCGCTTTTTAATTTTTGCGGCCCGCCATGAAACTTAAAATTGCTTATATAAAAAAATGTCAAAGTATTCACAGGAAAGTAAGATAGAATGTAGTTCGGACAGTTTTTACTCTTATAATTCTGTACATAAACCGGAAAACGGTAATTGTATAGTGTTTGTGAATAAAACAGATAAAGGTGTCATCGGCAATTATCAGTTTGATCGGTACAAATCAATAAGCGTGTAATATTATCGTGTAATCAATTAGCGTGTCATAGTTGTTTTATTATCCCGTCCTCAGTTTTTTATTGCATGTATGTCTTAATTAATTTATATGATTTCACCTGTTAATGAAATGTTGCCGACATTACCAAGGCAAATGCATATTGGGTTAATCGAAGACACTTTATCAGGAAACGGAAAATATTTGGCGATTTTTAATTTTCGCGGTTTCATAGTGACTGCGAAATACCGCGAAAATTGGAAGACCTTGAAAATTACCACGTATACGGTATACGTAGTCATTCGATTAGTGGAAGAACTTCTAACCCATCAATAGATCAAAACAGCAAACAATACTAAGATTATATACTGAGATGAAACAAGACGGGCACTCGACAGCAAGCTAGAGCAAAAGAAGTCCAACACTTGAACCAAAATATGCCTGATCAGTGAAACATCATCATGCCCTTACCAACTCTCAACCCAAGTACGATTTTTTAGGCCGGAACTCTCATTGCCTCTTAGGTCCGATCCACCGGCGTTCAATTATAGAGGGCAGCACAGATGCCAATCATGACTGGGTTGAGCACTAAGCATGCAGTTTGTCGCATTACATTTATGTCCTATTCGATTCTGTAATCACGAGAGATCATGTTCCTAACCTGATCGGAAAAATCACACTGACAAACAATGTGTTTGAATTTATGCACTAAGTCACCATAACATTAACACTCAAGAGAAATAAAAACGCTACACCGAAATTTAGAAATTTAGAGCTGTAATCATAAAACCAGAATGCTAGTTTTTTATATATGAAGATACGTATACCAAGACTTCCATTTAATTTGTGTTTATCAGGATTTTCTACGTCTGGTTTGTGACGTCACTTATGGCGTCATTTTTATAATAAAAGTATGACTGTTAGTGCACACTTTTCCAGAGCAAAAAAATCCTATGAAATTCAATACGCCGGGAGCTTTACATTCCAAAAGGCTAGACATTTTGAATCCACCCGTGATAACTGATTGACTAATGTATTTTTTAGATTTGCCTCACCACCTTTTTGTTGGTTGATAATGATCAAATCACAAAATCCTTATTTTGCCAAAAGATATTCCGTTTAGTTAAAATGGGATGTAATCAGTCATACCGCAGATTTTCGTATTGTCAGGAAACGAAAATTAGAATTGATTTTTACGTTTAGAAATGCCGTAAACGTCAAAATTAAGTGACGTTATCGTAGGCTGATAGTGACGTTATCCGTAAAGACATGGTCTTCTTTTCATTTGAGTATCATTCCAAACTTTGGCTGGTTTGATTCGTAGGCATGTTTTGTAAATTAAAAGACCCGTTGTCGCTGTTTAACACTTCAAACAGTACCCACTGCATTTTCCATTGAAAACGTGTAGCGTTTCTATTTCTCTTGAGTGTATGTTCCGACAAAGGGTTTTAGATTCCCCGAGGTTATAAAACTTTTTTCATGCTCAGCTGAGTTGAGCATGAAATTTCATCTGCTAATAAATAGCAAATTACTGGTAAGTACAGTTGTTTTCTTGCTCGGTTTAGCTTAGGATGAAATTTTCTCTGCTTATGAATATGAAAATGCCAACATTAGTTGGCATTTTCATATTTATCAGCAGAGAAAATTTCATGCTCAGCTGAGTTGAGCATGAAAAAAGTTTTATAACCTCGGGGCCAAGTAACAGTGGTGTCCATAACATGTTGAAAAAGGCTTTAAGGTGTTTGTACGTACTCACCTATGCCATTATCTAAAAGACTAAGTTTACATGTCTTAGTTCCATCTGGTCCAAAAACCATTGCTGTTACATTGGCCTTTTTTACAGGAGATTCTCCCTTTCGAAGGTAGACATACATTATCGGTATTGACTCTGTCCTGGTAAAGTCAAGCTGATCAGTGGACAGTTTCACAACTGGACGGATGACCTCAGCGTCGGGGGAAGTAGGTTTCGATGTAACAAGAACCTCAAGGTTTGTAGATTTTGAACTTGTAATCTCTGTAGTATATTCTCCAAGCTACAGAATACAGAAATGTGCCACGACACGAGAAAACAAACAATGTGGTTATGTGCAGAGCGCAGACTCAGATCCGCCTGGGCATCCGACCAGCCTGATCAGAGTCTTTGCTGTCCGCATGGAGGTAGCTTAGACCCTTGGCTACCCTTTAAGCGCTTAGCGAAGAGTCTGATTAGACTGAGCGGATGATCATTTCCTAACCTGACGGACACACGGCGCCAAGTGTGTGCAACTATGGTTACGTACCGCTGAGCCCTTTTGGGGCACGTCGTTAGGACAATCAAACTGAACTGAACTGAACTGATCAGACTGGGTGGATGCCCAGGCTGAGCTGAGTCTGCACTGGGCGAACAACCACTTTGTTAGTTTTCTCGTGTTGCGGCTCAATTATGGCTAGACGCTCATATTTTTCCACCATTTTAATACAGGGAACATTTTGTGACTTAGTAGTTGCTCCTCTGGAGGGAGGAAACCCTCCGATATGGGGTTTTATTTTAATAGAAAAAAGGCTCGCATGGGAGAAAAATCATTTCTTTAATTGTTAATCTAAATTGTGAAAGAAGGCAAAAAAGGAATATAGCAGAGTTGCGACCCCTGAAAGTGCACTCATTCACCTTAAAAACCGTAAGTGGTACTTTTACACGTACAACGGATATCTAGAGTGGAGTCGTGTTATATCGGACAGCAGGTAAATTCGGACATACCATTGCAAACAGTGAAAATCCAGTTGATTATGAGCCGTCTCATCAGGATTTTCACTGTTTGCCATGTTAATTTTGTTTAAATTCCAAACAACTGACATATAAAGGAAACAATGTCACTGTCCGAATTTACCCGCTGTCGAATTTACCCGACTTTCCTATAAATATTTCGTTTTTATAAGCTGATTAAAATTAATGGGTGCAGTTTCGGGACAAGTGACTGGGCCTTTTTCTTTCTGCCTACATTCTAAGTAGGGTTCAACTCTTAAAGGAACCAATTTGCTCATATAAGAGCTTATCTTTTCTCCAAGAGTTCACTCCGTTGTGAATGGTTGTATCTTTCAAGGGAGCATATAAAAATCACAAATGCTGTTCAACTTTGTAAAAAGAAGCGAAAAATCATGAATTACCATTAGATTTAGTAATACTTTAAGCGTTTATTTTAACACGAACATCGGACGTTGAAGTTTAAAGTTGAATATATGAACGAATACGCGTCTGATGGTCGGGCACTTTGTTGAAGTTTGATTCATTCATTACGGGGGGTACTATTTTTGGTATTTAAATCAGTAAAATACAAATAAAATACAAATGCAATACTCGACTAGTATCATTTGTTGTCAAAGAGAGCAATATTTCTTCTAACAGTAGCTCCCTAAAGGGGAAGCAAATAGGAATGATATGGCTGGCCTGACTCGCTTAGCATTCTAGAGAATTTCGTTTCTTAAAACACAGTCTCATGAACACTCCCTGTAGGTTACGTGTGGCATTTTTGGACTGTATAACACACTTATCTGCTGGAAAAGCATTTGTCTAACCGTCGTACCAGGAGTGTGTATTTCAATCCTCGTAACGACGTTACCCGACGTACCTCAGCGGAACGTGCCCGCTGTAACGGTAAGTTGTTCGTCTTTCCATTGTTGTACCATTTGTCAAATAAAAGTATTTTAAGCAGCATTATTTCATGTCCATACGGTGCGTTTCACCCGGTACTGCAATACGTAGGAATGTACCCATTTAAGTATATATCATGTAGCTTGACAGTAAACTATTAGAAACGGCGAAATGTCCATCTACAATCATCCTATATAACCATGCATGGGAGGCTATGCTTTAAGCGGTAGAAATTAAAATCGTAAAGAGTTCATCCTACAGCAGAGAACACATTCAGAAGAAGGAACATGGGCCAGACTACGTAGTTTCGGCTAATAAAGCCTCCTCAGTGACCTTGACGATATCTTGTAACAAATCCAGAGAAAAGCATACTGTAATTTCTTGAATTTAATTTGGCAGTCGATTCAAAGACGTATCAGTATAAAAAAGCGGTCCAAATAATATAAAAGACGATGATCTAGAATAAGAGTCTAAACTAATCTAAAAGTTCAGATTCCTCAGAACATATCCTCTGATCTCAAAGGACGAAAATATAATCTGCACTATGTGTGATGTGTTGGGAGACGTTTTACGGCCGCCACAAGTCTTTTACTATTATATTCATATGTTAATGTTGCTAATACTCTGGTGAGACTTACAAGCGGTGCAGTTCGATACTGGAACAAAATGGTACGCAGGCTTTCCAATATAGTAAATCTACTGGGATTGACATTTGCAAGTCCAGTTTCTTCCCCTCGGATTATTAGAGATTGGCTCTCCCGGAAAGGTTCCCTTACTCTGATGTTTGGTATGCAGAGAATTCAGTTGCTAAGTCTACTTCTCTGCAAGGTCTTGGGACTAGCTTTCCTGATTACATGTTTTCGTGAATGATTGTCCTTCGATGTATCACCAGAAAACAAATCTGATTCTGATTTTGATTCTCCTTTTTATTGGCTTTTTGTTTTCTTCTTCGGTGTGCCGTGCCATTAAAGTTACGATTTCTGGAGCTAATTAAAATTCGACTGGTTTACTGTTTTTTGACCCACTAATGCAAAGACTCAAGGCTAGACAGGCTATAATTACTACAAAATTGAGCAAGGACTGTTGTTGAGAGTTCATGCCCTTAACAATTACTAATACCAAAGTTATAACGACAGATGCGAATTAAAAAGAGGATCTTACATCAGTGCTCATGTATTATTGAATTTATTAAACGAGTTGGGGAAAAAGATAAGCTGCGAGGCTCTGCCGAGCATCTTATCGTTTTCGCCAACGAGTTTAATAAATTCAATAATACATGAGCACGAATGCAAGATTCTATTTATCATATGACACTAAAATCGCATTTTATAAGGAAATTTAGCACTAAAACGTCACGATTTCGCCATTAGAAAAAGCGACGTTTTAATGGACGTCAACGTATAACGTTACGACGTAATTTGCATACTTAATCCACTAGTGGATTATCGCATTTAATGCATGGCTTTATTACACTCTCAGATGCGACGTCATATGATAAAATAAGATGTCCCACCTTGCTTACGCCTGGTATCAAAAGCGATAGAGAATCAACTTGATCAGCTGAATTGGCTATTGTTCTATTGAGTGGACCAGACAGATTAATTCCAATATTTGAAACAGTTTTGGATATCACTGATATCGCAGTATCTCGGCCAATACCATCGTCGATGTTGTAAGAAATGACAGCTGGAGACCTTGGAGAGACACTGAAGTTGTCAATCATCATCTGTAATGAAAACATTTACATGTTAAAGTCTGTCGTTAAGGTGAATGGTGTACCCAAATGATTTTCTCACATTTTTACAAAGGGCAATTTTTTTATAGCCTTTGATTATTCCCTTTAGCTTCTCTGAAAGACTACATCCTTCCAGAATGAGTTTACCCATAAGGGAAAGAATTTGCTTCTGAAGGATTAACCGATTAGAGAAAGGAATGTATTTACAAGATTTGGCTTATGCCACTGGTCAGTTTCGGCAGTCGAAACCTCATCAAATCCTTCACCGTTTTGACGACGTTCTAGAATGCAACTCAAAAGGAGAGAACAACATGATTTACTTGCAAAGGATCACGCTACTAAAATGCATGCAAATAAACGTTGCCTTATATTTTCAATTTAATTCAGGCTTTACTTTTTATTTTTATTTTTGGGGGGCATTCCCGTTTTTCCCTAGTTTCGACATGGCTCGTATTTCTAGGACAGGACGCCGCTTCAAATGCGACATGGAATTTTTACTCGAGCTTAAGTTTTAAACGTTCTAAGTGTTCTCTCATAAATGGGGTAAATACTAATAGCATGTCATGGCACTGGCCTACTCACTAAAATAAACGTTGGTAGAATACTTCAATAGTTTGGTGCATGAGAGTCGTTTAAAAAGTGAGTTAGCGAATACGCAAAATACGGTTACTGGTGCAAAGGATTTTAACAAATCAGTTGCGGCACCCGAAAAGGGGCTAAACGCATATGCCATCAATGAAGGCTCAGACTAGCATGTGCATCCTCACAGTCTGTATGCATATACCAGGCCCAGAGATGATAAAACTTGAGTAAATTCTCAAACTAAAAATAAAACATACTGATAGGCTGCTTCCGAGCACATGCTCGGAAGCAGCCAATCAGTGTGCTTTATTTTGATTTTGAGATTATTCTCAAGTTTTATAACCTTGAACCCAGTAATCGACACTGTGGAATCTACAGGCACAAAATGAAGGTTCTAGCTGTAAGCATTCAAACTTTGCTGTCCGCTGTCCAATATCGGATAGTTCATATACTTAAAGGGTTACTGGAATGTTTTCTCTACTTACTCCTTAGATGTTTTAATTGATCTGTAGTTATGAGAGAAACAGTGCTGGAAAACTTCTTGATTTTTTTCATCCGAAACTGTTTTTATTGACAATTAAAGTTTAAGCAAATGATTCAAAACCTTGCCTACGTTTTCTTTTCTAGAACTTTATTTCTTTAATATAATTTCCAATAATTATACATGTAAACAGATTCCTGCGCGAAACATATGATTTTTTCAATAGACTAATTAACATGTTACTTTTCATCTATTTCAGGAGAAAAAATATTTTACAAGAAAAGTATAATAGAGCTTATGCTCTTAGAATTTAAAAAATATGAATTACTCAAATGACGCAATAAAACCTCTTGCACATTTTCAGCTAAATAAAAATGACCGTTAAGTACGTTCCCGGTTCTCGATTCCTTTTCTATTAAACCTTTTGGATTTTTTTTCTTACAGTTCTCCGCCCTTTTTAAGTAAATAAAAAAGAAAGAAAACATGAGTTATTGCCAGTGATTCCAATGCATGTTGACAGCAGGCCAGGAGCCCTTGAATAGCTAGGTACCAAGGTATTTACCGTTGTTGCTGCAGACGAGCCTGAGTCTGAGCCACCAGAAATGATTTCTGATAGTACAGCTGACAGTGATACAGTGCCGTTCTCCGTGTATGCAAAACATCTTCCGCCAGTCCTTCTGGAAATTTCCTCCATCCGTTGATCTGCATCTTGAGTAACAGCAATACAATGCACGACAACCCCTGCATCTTCAAGGCTTTGAATTTCAAGTTCAATACCTCGACCAACATCCCCATCCGATATCAGTATAATCTCAGACTCCTCTACAGAATCTATTTGCTTGAAGGCAACTAAAGTCTTTGAAATAAATAAAGGATAACGTAAATATAGATAAAAGTAATCAACAATTCGAGAAAATGAATAACCTGATAAGTTCTTACAATTTTTAATTTTTCCACAACAATGAAAATGTGAATATTAATTGGTTTATTTTGCGTCGATCTACCATTTGCCGTGGAATTACTTCAATCTCAGTGCAGAGACGACCTAAGAACCACATAAAACATTTAAAGAAAAAACGAAACGGAACATAGTCGAGCGATAAGTGACATACATAAAGTAGCAAAGGCGAACTGCAACAAAAGAAATCTTCCGGACAACAAACGTTTATGCGTACATGTACGACTATATATTGTAGCGCAGATTAAATTAGAATTTCATTATAGATTTTATTAGTGAGTACGAGTTTACAAAACTATCAATAATGCAAACATATGTAGTCAGACAAATACCATTTCAGTACAGGTATGGCAAAGTAATCGTTGGCCTACCCGCCCGCATAGATGTTTCACGCAACAAACGTGTTCATATTTACACAGACATTCTTGTTCAAACTTGATGTACCGGAAGTAACAGTCTCGCAAATTAAAAACCGGCGAGAGAATAATAATGACAGAATGCGGCGAGAGAATAATAATGACAGAATGCGGTCTACCAATAAATTGCAACGTCATTTGCGTAAAAGACGAGAAAACTGGTACATCCTACTAGGTTTAAAATGATCTGACATGTGCCCTTATCACCTCTGAGTATTACATGATACTGACTAAAATACGACTTTGTTGTTTCGATGTACAATAGGATAAAATGCGGTCTTCGTTAGATAGTCCGCCCCTCTTGAAAAAGAAACATTGATTTCTGATTTCCGTTGCCCTTTTTAGCCTCCTAAGTTCGTATCATTGAACTATACCGGACCAATCCAGCAGCATGTGTAGTGAAATATGGTTAGAATCAGAAGATGCATATTAACCCTGAACCTACCGCAGAAATTTTTCGCTCGGTTAATAGTCTCAATAAGAACATCGACGTGTGTGCAGCCATTTTAAAAATTACCAAGGTCAAGTGACCTGCCCTATTCGGAGGTCACATGATCAACCGGGAACCGACTTAGACACTTAAAAATGAATACAAGATATTAGCGCCACTTATATGCTTTGTATGACAAAGTGATCACTAGTCGGAGGCCCAGTGTTACTGCTTAACATTAAATAAATGAGACAGTTTGGAAGGATCAAATGTATTTTTCAGAATATCGGGATCAACTAAGTAAGGGGAATCAGTTGAAAAGCTGAAGTTGAAAAAATGCATATTTTCGGACTACAAGTCTACAAACCAGTGATTTGGGTAAAACCTTGGTCTGGTAGAGAGCAAATTTCCTTAAGCATAGGACAACTGAACTGATGAGGTGTACGTAATGTCTAGTGTGCCTGACAGGCTCTCAAAGTCACCTTCTCCCTATAAAAGGTATCGCAATTGGCATGTTAATGGTTAATGGTTAATAAGTGTAGCAAATAAAAACAAGAGGACCATTGGTCCTGTAGCTCACCTGGGTCCATTCAGCCTCAGTACTCTAGGGTAGGTTACTCAAGGGCCATCGGTCAATTGGTTTTGGTGAAAAGATTTTTAAAGGTTTGAACCATATATGGGCATGGAGGACATGTTGGTCATGTGACCTGGACTGTTTGAACAAATTTTCATTCCCTCAATCCCTGGAGGCTCTATATGAAATTTCGTTACAATTGGCGCAGTTCTTTTTAGGGGATGGTTTGATATTGTCAAAATATGAGAGTTCTGGGTCAAAGGTCTAAGAATGACCTTGACCTCTTGTACTCACAAATCTTCATGCACTCATTAAGATGACTGTATATGCCAATTTCTTAGGCATATCTCTTCAAAACTTTCCATGAAATCTTATGTTCTAGCATTTTCCCATATTTGACATTGCCGTAAAAAAGATCAAGGTCAACCCATGGTCATAATTTGAACAATCTTGACAGTACTCGAGTACCCAAACCTACATACCAAGTTTCAAGGCCATCGATCAATTGGTTCTTGAGAAGAAGATTTTTAAAGGTTTTTACCATATATGGGCGTGGCGGCCATGTTGGTCTTGTGACCTGGACCGTATGAATACGTTTTTGTTCCCTCAACTCCTGGAGGGTCTATATGAAATTTGGTTACAATTGGCCCAGGGGCTTTTGAGGAGATTGTTTGGAATGTCAAAATATAAGAGTTCTAGGTCAAAGGTCAAAGAATGACCTTGACCTCTTGTACTCATAAATCTTCATGTACTCATTAAGATGACTGTAGATTCCAATTTTTAGCCCAAAATCTTCAACAGTTTGCAAGATAAATTATGTTCTAGCATTTTGAAATATAAAAGCACAAGGAAGCAAATTTGAATTTACCGTAAAAAAGGTCAAGGTCAACCCAAGGTCATAATTTGAACAATCTTGGTAGTACTCCCGTACCCAATGCTACATACCAAGTTTCAAGGCCATCGGCTTACTGGTTCTGGAGAAGAAGATTTTTTAGGCTTTTGCTATATATGGGCATGGCGGCCATGTTGGTCATGTGACCAGGACCGTTTGAACAATTTTTTGTTCCTAAGGTCCCAGAAGGCTCTAAATGAAATTTGGTTACAATCGGCCAGCGGTTTCATAGGAGAAGTCGTTTGAAATTGTAGACGGACGGACGACGGACGGACGGACGACGACGGACGACGGAGCCTGACCATACTATAAGCTCCCCGGAGCCTCTGGCTCAGGTGAGCTAAAAACTGGACCGGCCCTTTTGTTGGACCAGATGTTGAAGCGTATATGAGGAAACTTAAAACTTATGAATAAATGACATAAATGGTATCTCACCGACAGAGCCAACTCTAAGCCGCATGCAATACAAGTACCCCCATCACCAACACGTGGAAGTTTAGCCACCAAGTTCTGCCGGGTGATGATCGAGTCTATCTGTACAAACGGTGACAGCAGAACCGCAGAGCTGTCAAAGTCAACCATGCTGAGCCAGGATCCGTCGGGTAGATAACTCTGTATCATCAACTTCGAAGCTCCATACAGTGCATTGATTCTTGCTCCCTTCAATTAAAACAAACGTATGCATTTCATAATGAAAGGCTATCATACGATTTTGAAATTTTACAACTGTTTTTGTCGCACCTGCATTAGCTGGTGCGATATAGGCGTGCATGTACCCGTCCGTTCGTCCGTCCTTTCGTTCGTCAACAATTCGCAGTATTGATTGATTGATTGATTTATTGCTTAACGTCCACGGTAAACATCTATGGTCATGCCGGGACGGTCATTTAACCTAACCACACTATTCCTGGGCAGGCTTAGATCTCCTAAGCGGTTAACCAGTACTAAGTGAACATACTTTCGCCAGTAACTGACAACTGCCCTTCTTAAATCAGCGGAAGGAGAAACGAAAGTATGTGGCCAGACCGGGTTTCGAACCCAGGACCTCTGACTTATGAGTCAGGTGCCCTACCGATTGCGCTACGCGGCCAGGCACAATTCGCAGTAGATAGGTGTCTCGTGAGCGCAACTCCTCTTACACTTTTTGGCCAATCATTTTGAAACTTCACAGACGTTTTGGCCTTGGTCTGTAGATGTGCATATTGTTTGCACATAATTCCCAGATTGTTTTTTTATTAGTTTTTTTACACATGTTGTGAGTGTCTCGTGAGTGCAACTCCTCCTATACTGTTTGGCCAATCATTTTGAGACTTCACAGGTATTTTGGCAATGGTCTGTACATATGCATATTGTTTACACATAATTCCCAGATTAATTTTGCCACTTATTTCACATTTTTAACTTAGCCAATTTTTACATTATACCTTCCATAGTGTACTATATGCTACAGCCTATGGAATGTCCCTTGAGCCAAGGATCAGATAAAATTGTTATAGTTATTTGTTAACTAGCCTCTAATAGCATAAGAAAACAAAAAGCTCAAATACAGCTTGTAAAATCTCTAACATCAAACAGTTTGACCACTGTTTGGCAGCAGAATGCCACTTAAGCAACAGTTATAGCTGCTTATCAGCCATCTATGTAAACAAACAATTTCATGCTGAAAAGTTCACCAGAATTTGAACTTGTAGGCTGTGGACAAAAGTGAGTGGGTGTCTTGTGAGCACAACTCCTCCTATCTTTTTAGGCCAATCATTTTGAAACTTCACAGATGTTTCGGCCATGGTCTGTATATGTGCATATTGTATGTAAATAAATTGCCACTTTTTCACATGTTTAACTCAGTCAGTTTTTAGCTCACCTAAGCACGAAGTGCTCAAGGTTAGGTATTGTGATCGGTCTTTGTCCGTCGTCCATCGTCCGTCGTCCGGCGTCAACTTTTGCTTTAAACGACTTCTCCTTCAAAACTGCTGGACGGATTTTGACATAATTCCACAGAAATGTTCATTGGGGAACTCTCTACCAAAATTGCTCAAACGGTTTCGCTCCGCTGAACAATATATGGCCGCCATAGCTAAAAATAGAAAAACCTCTAAATGACTTCTCCTCCAAAACTGCTGGGCAGATTTTGAAATAATTTCACAGAAATGTTCCTTAGGAGACCCTCTACCAAAATTGCTCAAACGGTTTCGCTCCGCTGAACAAAATGGCCGCCAGAGCTAAAAAAAGAAAAACCTTTAAACGACTTCTCTTCCAAAACTGCTGAGCAGATTTTGAAATAATTTTACAGAAATGTTCCCTAGGAAACCCTTTACCAAAATTGCTCAATCGATTCCGCTCCGCTGAACCAAATGGCCGCCAGAGCTAAAAATAGAAAAACCTTTAAACGACTTCTCCTCCAAAACTGCTGGGCAGGTTTTGAAATAATTTTACAGAAATGTTCCTTAGGAGACCCTTTACCGAAATTGCTCAAACGATTCCGCTCCGTTGAACAAAATGGCCTTCAGAGCTAAAAATAGAAAAACCTTTAAACGACTTCTCCTCCAAAACTATTAGGCAGATTTTGAAATAATTTCACAGAAATGTTCCTTAGGAGACCCTCTATCAAAATTGCTCAAACGGTTCCGCCCCGCTGAACGAAATGGCCGCCAGAGCTAAAAATAGAAAAAAAACCCTTTAAACGACTTCTCCTCCAAAACTGCTGGGCAGATTTTGAAATAATTTTACAGAAATGTTTCTTAGGAGACGCTTTACCAAAATTGCTCAAACGATTCCGCTCTGCTGAACAAAATGGCCGCCAGAGCTAAAAAAAAAAAACCTTTAAACTTCTCCTTCAAAACTGCAGGGCAGATTTTGAAATAATTTCACAGAAATGTCCCTTAGGAAACACGCTACCGAAATTGCTCAAACGATTCCGCTCCGCTTAACAATATGGCTGCCAGAGCTAAAAATAGAAAAACCTTTAAACGACTTCTCTCCCAAAACTGCTTGACAGATTTTGAAATTATTTCACAGAAATGTCCCTTAGGGGAGCCTCTACCAAAATTGCTCAAACGGTTCCGCTCCGCTGAACAAAATGGCCGCCAGAGCTAAAAAACAAAAGAAAAAAAAAACTTTAAACGACTTCCACTCCAAAACTGCTGGGAAGAATTTGAAATAATTTCACAGAAATGATCCTTCGGAGACCCTCTACCAAAAGTGCTAAAATTGTTCGGCTCCGCTGAACAAAATGGCCACCAGGGCTAAAAATAGAAAAACCTTTAAATGACATCTCTGAAACCAATGGCTCGATTTCAAAATAATTTCACATATGGTTCTGAACAAAAGTTGCTAAAATGGTTCCACTCGCCTAAACAAAATGGCCGCCAGAGCTAAAACTAGAAATAAATCTTAGAATGACTCATAGGGCACAGTTACGATCCAGTTATCATGAAACTTGGTCAGAATGTTTATCTTAATAAAATCTAGACCAACTTTGAAACTGGGTCATGTGGGGTCAAAAACTAGGTCACTATGTCAAATCTTAGAAAAACATTGTGCACAATCTAGAGGGTACAGTTATGATCCAATCTTCATGAAACTTTGTCATCTTTATGAAATCTAGACCAAATTTGAATCGGATTTTTGTGGGGTCAAAATCTAGGTCACTAGGTCAAATCAAAGAAAACCGTTGTGTACACTCTTGAGGGCTCAGTTATGATATAATCTTCAAGAAAATTTGTCAGAATGTTTATTTTTATGAAATCTAAACCTGATTTGAAACTGGGCCATGTCAGGTCAAAAACTTGGTCGCTAGGTCAGTTCTTAGAAAAACCATGTGACCGCTTTAGAGGACATAGTTTTGTTCTAATCTTCATGAGACTTTGTCAAAATGTTTATCTCCAACAAATCTGGACCAAGGGTGCAACTTGGTCATGTCGGGTTAAAAACTAAGCTAAGTCACTAGGTCAGACCTTAGAAAAACATTGTTTACGCTCTAGAGGGCACAGTTTTGATCTGATATTCATGAAACTTTGTCAGAATGTTTATATCCAAGAAGTCTAGACCAAGTATGAAACTGGGTCATGTCGGGTCAAAAACCAGGCCATTAGGTTAAATCTTATAAAAACCTAAGGTACACAATAAAGGGTTCATTATCCATTGAATCTTTGTGAAAATCTGTCTGTCGTACGTATGGATGTCTCTGAGGAAAAGTTCACAGGATACTCAGGTGAGCGATCCAGGGCCATCATGGCCCTCTTGTTTACATACCATGATACCTTGCATAGTGGGTGCCTTATGAGCACCTCTCCTCTCACACTTTTTGATCCATCATTTTGAAACTTCACAGGTGTTTGGTCATGGACTGAAGATGTGCACATTGTTTGCACATAATCCCCAGATTAATTTTTGCCACTTTTTTTTTACATATTTAACGTTGTCATTTTTGTCACACCTGTTTTTGTCACACCAGCGTTAACATGGCCAATATAGTTTTCACTACCAATTAGAACTTGTGTGCGACACCGCTTTCCGCGGATTTCTTGTTCTTTTCACATATAATATAAAAAGTATATTGCGGTACCTTTGAAACTCTTTTCCTAAAAAAAATGATGAAGTAGACGCTTGATTTAAAATATATATATATTTCTTTCCTCGCACTCCATTCCCAGCCTATTTTTTGTTCTAGCTTTGCATTTTCAATTTTTGGTATAACAGAAGGCTTTTGTGATGTCGAAGATTTATGTAACATTCAGAAAAAAAAAATCGTTCCACTATTAATGCATGTAGATAGAACTGACATCGAGCCGCATGCTCCATAGAAAATATGCTTAATATAACAAAAAAGTTACTGTCACTTCAATGAGCATCTGAAATGACGATTTATTGTTTACTATTGCAATGTACTATCTGAAAGACCGAATTTCGGAGCTAAACAGATAAGTACAAGAATATGCAGAAATGTTAGCCATATGTGTTGAGTTTAATCCTTGCATTTTTTTTTTCAAGTTTGAATATTTTCTGTTAAAATTTGCAGTTGGCTACATGTACTGTCACCTCTGAAGCGATCAAAACTTTAATTTAAGGTCTTGTCAGAAAGTGTGTGAAGTTCTAACATTTCTCTTGGACAATATTTAACAATATATTTGGCTTTAAGTTTTATAGACAAATTGTAAGTATTCCTATGAGCACTAATTGTGCTCTTTGTGTAGCTGATCTGTTTTGTTCTATTATGACAGAGACTCCATGCTGTCTCTTTCAGAAGATACCTAAACTGAAATTATCGAAGTTTTCAAATCTACCTCCCGGTATCTACAGTAGATGACGTAATGAATAATAACAATAACTGCATAGATACTCGTAGCATGGTCAATAAAATTTACCCTTCTGAACTACAGTTAAATAAACTCTAACGTCTCAGGCACTGAGGCCTTATTTTTGGATTAACATTTATCGGATGGTTTTGTAACGCTTAAAATTTAAAATAAACGAGATAGCTTTGTTTATGATATTGTTAATTTTCCATTTTAGATGGTAATGTTCCTCTTGCTATATCCTATGGTATAAATATTTCTGAACTTATTCGTTTTGCTCGAGTGTCCAGTCGTTTTGATGACTTTTATACTTTTCATAAAGTTTTGACAGCAAAACTTCTCAAACACGTTAATAAATATCATAAACTTTGAAAGCGTTTTCATAATTTTATTGTCGGCATTTCAACTTAGTATCTAAATATAATATCCGATCGAAAACACTTGTTCTGCATAGGATCAAAAACACTTGTTCTGCAAGGCCTTTCGGAACCTGAATTTTTATGGCGATTTGGTTTATAAAATAAGAAAAATTACAGGTAAAATGATTTTCTATATCCGTATAACAAGATAATAATTCGATTTAAAAAGATCGGTTATAATATAGGTGTTTTGCAACAAACGGTATGCTTGGTGATCATCCCAATCAAGGTTTTAAGCGGTTTGCCTACCTCTTCTATTGCACAACGATGGGTCAGGCCTCAGACTAAATGAAGAAACCTAACAAACTGGCAACACAGACTGTTGCCACCTAACACTCGTTCCGAGACGTCGTGGATCGGGCGCATCGTGTTTTTTTCTGCCAAGGGCATTATTCGATGCAACACACCTTTTACTCTGTTGAATTAGGGTCCGGATTAGAATTGTGCCTTATGAACCCCGCCAAATATGATCAGGCAGATGGTTTGGATGTGCGTTGGGAATGGGGTTGTGGTAGGGTGGGGTTCCAGTACATACCATATAGGTACCTGCATGTATTTGTGTAACTTTGTGGCGGTGTCAGTTAGAGAATATCAAATACGGCCGCAGTGTATAAATGTTGCTGCTGGATCAGATGTTATATCTTTACAGTTACAGCTGCTTCATGACAGAATCCTGTGTTCTTGACATTATGATCTAATCAATTATTTTGTTTTAAATGCGCTGCCTTACATAAGTCTTTTCCTGTTTCCTTAAATGGTATCGCTGGCTGATATTTAAACAGACGGCATATATCTAAAATGCAGGAAATAAAAATCACACATTCGTGCGCAGCGATTGTGCATTTAATTTCTTAGCACTGTTCGATGGATTAGCACTATATTTCGAATAATTGGCCAGTATAACAATGCAAACATCATCATATTATTTGTAGCTCACTGCGACCTATATTTCATGGTTAAAAGTTTTTGTTTGTATCTTCAACATTATTTGATAGGTATGCATCATCCCTAAGACAGTTCTTAAGTCAGATATTGCAAATGATGCCAAACTATATGAAGGTCATTATGTCTAGTATTTCTTGATTCAGTGATTTTTCTCTTGTATTGTTGACAATATTTAATAGATATTCTTCATATATTATACCTAGTAAGGCACGCCATTACTGCGACACTGCTGCTTATAGGTCCCCGTGAACAAATTTCTTGGTTCAATGATTCAATCTGTTGCATATCGTAAGCATTCAGAAATATGAAATATATTTCGTATGTGTTTTTGTATTTGTGTCGTACTGCAAAATTATAGAAAAAAATAATGTTTTACAAAATAAGAAGAATGGTGACGTTTCATTCACCTGCCCCCGTCAGAACACTAGCTGCGCGTGCTGAGGCATTGCGACGAGAATACAAGACGCCATATGCTTGACAATATCGATTTTACTCGTAGTAAGTGTACCCGTATAGAAGCAACCGAGAGTCATGTGATTGTCGAATGGTAACGCAAACTTAGAACAATGTCTTTACATGGATTGCCACATGCAAACTTTTTTTTATATAAATCCATTTTAACAAGGTCGGTCGTGGGCACAAAATCGGCCAAAATGTAACCTGTCCTTTCACCAATATGTCCAATTAGTGAAAGATCAGCAGATCTACAACCATTTTTGAACGGAGCAAAATGTTGCTATCAACGTGAAACCTGTAAGAGATCTAGTAATTTAGGCTATTTCCTCACAGCTATATTTCATTGTAGTGTGTGTTTTACTGTGTTGCATCGTTGCCTAGTTGCGGTCCAAATTCACATTTCTACTTATTTATTAGCCGAAACTTCGTAGTCTGGCCCATGTTCTTACTCCTGTATGTATTCTCTGCTCTTTAAGGAACTTTTTAAGATTTTTAATTTTACCTCACTGCAGCTGGTATTGTGCCGTGTGGCGGCTGTAAAACGTTTCCCCATACATCATCCATAATGCAGGTTATATTTTATTTACATCCTTTGAGATCAGAGGATAGATTCTGAGAAATCTAAAATTTGAAATCGATTTAGACTATTATTCTAGATCATCGGATTTTTTTGAAACTAATCAGTCTTTGAATCGACTGCTCAATTAAAATTAAGAAATAACAGTATATGACATACAGATGTTCCTACTTCTGTATGTATTCTCTGCTCTTGAAGGAATTTTTCAAGATTTAAATTTACATCACGGCAGCTGGTGTTGTGCCGTGTGGCGGCCGTAAAACGTCTCCCCGTACATTATCCATAGTGCAGATTATACTTTATTTACGTCCTTTGAGATCAGAGGATAAATTCTGAGAAATCTAAAATTTGAGATCGATTTAGACTATTATTCTAGATCATCGATTATTATATAATTCGGATCCTTTTGAAACTAAGCAGTCTTTGAATCGACTGCCCAATTAAAATTAAGAAATTGCAGTATGCCTTTTTTTTTGGTTTGTCACCAGATATTGTCAGGGTCACTGACGAGGCTTTATTAGCTGAAACTACTTAGTCTGGCCCATGTTCCTGCTTATGTATGTATTCTCTGCTCTCAAAGAAACTTTTTTGAAGATTTAAATTTTACTTTGGCAGACATTTTTTTCGAAAGGTAATTTAAAAAGTTTAAAATGTTAGTGCAAACGAGTAAGCCACACTAAAATCACATCTGCTTTCCCTTGACAGGTCGGATCTTAAAGTTTACTCATGAAGATTTAATATCAAAAATACAATGCGCTTCAAACTAGTATGAAAATCTTTTAGCCGGATTCAATACTAACGAATGGCTGCGTAAACAGCAAACACCAAAGGCGCGAACCATTAAGGTAAATGGTGTTATTTACTATTAGATATTTCCAGTAAGTAAGGGCCAATCACAGACCATAACCTGAATAACCCGACAAAGACAAAAAGGGGAAAAAGGACCAACTAAAACGTTCACAAACAAAATAATAAAAAAGCAAAGCAACCAGCTCTGTCGTCCCGAGCGAAGTGATCAATATGCTACGTCGAAGGGTACAGACTTTTCAGCAAAGCACCAGACGGGACATAACATGAAAAGCTCTGGCCAGAAAGCAATACAAGAAAGAAAAATCGCATAACTTTGCCTTTGAAAGTCAATGGTAAAATTTCTTGGGGTTTATAGCCATTCACTCTTTTAATCAGATTTGAATTAAACTTCCCTTTGATTTAGTTCATAAAAATGTCACGACGAATTAACGCGCAATTGACAGTGTGACAATACATTTGGATCAACCCCTTGTATATCTCTGATCGTAAGCACTAAAATCAATATCTGCACCCCTTTTACGTGTTTTTCTTCATCTAAATACGGTTAAGGTGATTTATGGTAAATGCAAAAATCTGCATAAACCATAAAAAATAACGTCCTGTAAGTGAGCAGACTTCTTATTTTTGCTGTTTTCTACAGATAAGAATACGAAATAGAAGTACATGCTGCTTAAAAACGTGTTTTTATTAGGAGAGGTCAAAGGCTAGTTTTCTGCGCAGAAATCTGAAAAAAAAACGCATAGTTATCGAAAATTTACATAGCGTAATGTACGTTATTGCATAATAAAGAGCGTCCTTGCAATTATTTGTCCCAACTCGTTTTTAAATTGTAATGTAGACAAGATGAAAACAGTAGCTTTTTCTAAAATGTTCAACCATGTAAATGTACACTGGACGCATTTATAAATATAGGGTAGGCAAGCATACCTATATAACACCTACAATATAAATAATACATTACTGACAGAAAGACAGGTGTGTCAGTGAAATTATTCAGCCTTGTTCAGATAGTCTGACCTGCGTGTTTCGACCAAACATTTGGACACAGGCTACGTCTTTTTTTTTATCTGCTCAGCCTGACAATGTGTGAAAGAGTTGGAAAAGAATAATTGCTAGGACGCTCTCCGTAATGCAACAAAGTACCCTTAGTACTTAAAATATTTTCGATAACGATATTATGTTTTTAGATTTCTGCGCAGAAAATTACCTTTTGATCTTTCCTTATAGATTCACTTTTTGACATCAACAAATCCTGCATTTTGGGGTCTAAATTATGAGAAACAACATTTGAAGGCATCTGTAAGTTTTGGGAAGATCAGTTGTATTTTCAGCGTTTTATGCAGATTTTTGTTTTTGCCCCAAATCAGTGAATATCACCAGCTTAAAGGGCAACATAGGAAATCTAAATACTTACAGCCATACTTCCGGAAGTATCCATCACCAGGACTCTTACTTTGTCTGTCATTTCCTGGGCAATTATAAACTCTGATGGCGGCGGAGAATCAGCGTTTAAAGGAGGGTTGTTTCCTAGTAAAAGGAAATGAATACAAATATACTTTAACACACAAAGCAATATTAACCATTACTGGACTTGGTTTGTTACTTTGTTTTCAAATAATTGCCAAGATTCTATTTGTCCATTATTTTTGCCAGTTACCATTTAATTATATAAATGGTTGCAGTGCAAAGGCTTCTGCTATTCACTTTGATGGCGGACTAACATGATCTTTTCAAACAGAACTAAATAATTCTAAGATGGAAAGTCTGCTGGTGATGCATGGGCTCTGTCTTTGCGTTATTCACGCTTTCCCAGGGCTTAAGATCTATTTTGTTTCTTCATAGACATCTTAATCTTTCCTGATCTGAACGTCCTATAGCAACCTGACTCTTTTGGTGCATAGCAGCTCATAAGGGAGATCTTTAATGTGGCCGTGTTCTGTTTCTTCTAACCAGAGAATTTTTTCATTTTGTTGTCTATAGTAACCGCTCGTCATGCTTACCGGTCACATAGCCTGCCCATATGAGCTAAGCCAGTTTTAATTCAGTAATTGCATGCATTGCATCCCTTCCCTGTTCAGACCTCCTGTACCGGATATCTTGTAATACCAGACAGCCTCTGTGGTATAGTGTCTATGTTTTGTATACATTTACATGTAAGGGGACCGGAAATACCAAAGCTGCCCTAGTAGACGTTCAAGTGTTATTCCATTAAGATCCCAACATCTCCACAAAACCTTTCAAATGCAAACCTTGTGGTCACTTCATCATTGGTATGCATACTCAGCTATTGACAGTGTGATTCTACCAGGTAGCTGCATTGATGTACAACTTACAACTTTTGCCATTTCAGTATAATGTTTACCTCATTATAGTTTATTCTTTGTGTGGCTGGTACACGATGAGGTATTTTGCCATGTCGTGAGCGAAGAGAAGCTCGCATAGAACATCTGTCTGTGCATTTTATTTGGCTTGCAAAATTCTTAGACTGAACAGCTTGCTGTCAAAGCAAAATGATTGATATGCTTTCGCCCTTTCCTGGAAAACTTCCGCGAGCATGGGGAAGAATATAAAATCTATCATGAGTGTGAGGTACGGATAGACAAATCTGTCCCAAGGGTCACTGTTTAGCATCACGATGCTTTCCGAGTGATGCAGAACAGTGATCCGAGGGACAGATTTGTCAATCCCTACCTCACACTCATGGTAAATTCTTTTTCTTGCATACCTTAAAGTACTGAAGTTTAATTACATCATAGAATCCTCTAGAAACTGCTTTGCGACGTCCGCCTGTTTGTGATATCTGATGTTGTTATGGCGTCAGCTAGCGACGAAGTTACGTTACGTCCAATATAACCGAATGAACCCGAAGTCACGCAAAAACTTTGTTTTTATCCTACCCACGGGTCGGATAACCAGGGTAAGATAAGAATTTCTATCCCTAGCAAAAACACGGCTATCCTGATATTGGATGCAAGAATAATACGGTCAACATTAATGGTGCCAGTATACAGCCTCGCCTATGGATCAGAGTATTCTCCATCATGTCTGACCCATGCAGGCATACTGAGGTACCGTTGCCATTTATCTGACAGGACGGCATTTATCTGACAGGACAGCTTTGTCATAACTTTCCAATGACCATCGCGACGACTGACGATTTCTTTGGTTAGGTCAACAAAGATCAAGTAGAGGTCGACAATTTATTCCCGATAATTCTTTTAGAGATGACTTGTTCCTCTTCCTTCCTGAATCCACAATGTTGAGGTAGAAGTCTGGTTTGTTCAAAGTAGTTATGCATGCAGTTTAGCAGCTCAAGCAAGAATTTTACCAGCAGTAAACAATAAGGCGATTACTCTATTGTTCTCGCAGACTATCGGGTTAATTCAGGGATATCAGAAATGTTTGATTTGTTTAGACTCTTTGTTTAAGATCAGTAGATTTTTATAATTATCTTGGCCCTTTTGGATACTAGCCAGTCTTTGAATCGAATGTCATTTTAAAAGTAAGAAAGTACAGAATGCTTTTCTCTGCCTATCGTCGCCAGGTAATCAGGGTCGCTGATGAGGCTAGACTATCCGAAACTTTGATTTATGGCCCAGGTTCCTTCTTTTGAATGCTTTCTCTACTCTTGAAGAAACGTTTTAAGATTTAAATTATCCTTGCCACTTGCATAAGTAAACTATGCAGGTATTCTTGAAATTTTGTGGTACTGTCTCCTTTCTCCGCAGTAAAACATATGTCTCTTAGTTTGTGTGGCAGTAGTTGGCCTATTGTGTAGATCTCCGCTGGAATTGCATATGATACTGGGGTCTTGCTAGTTGGTCGTACTTAAAGCTGCTGTTTTCATTTAATTTACCGATGTGGCTTATCAATCAATACATTCCACTTATAGTTTTATCATTGGCAGATGACGAGCGACTGAGTGCACTATGATATTCCGACCCAGCATTTCGGGGTAGCATCTTGGTCTGTCAGAAGTGTGTTTTTATCTGCATTTAACCACAATAAAGCTGAAGTGAATATAACAAAACCCTACGATGACTTTTATTATCTTTGTTCTTATGGAATTCAGCATCTTCATCACATGAAACACAAAACTTTAATGTTTTTTTCCATTCGTTAATTTAGGAAATTCGACTTGGCCTGGTTAGGAAAATAAGCAACACATATTAGGTAGTGTAAGCAATATATGAGCCGCGACACGAGAAAACCAACAATGTGGTTGCGCGCCAGGCGCAGACTCAGATCAGCCTGGGCATCCACCCAGGCTGATCAGACTCTTCGCTAAGCGCTTAAAGGGTAGCTAAGGGTCTAAGCTACTTCCATGCGGACAGCGAAGACTCTGATCAGACTGGGCGGATGCCCAGGCTGATCTGAGTCTGCGCTGGGCGCACGACCACATTGTTGTGGTTTTGTCACGTCGCGGCTCATATTAAGTCAACTAGAGAACTATTTTGTTTTGTAACAGCTAGGAGGGAGAAAATAAAATACACTGAAGAAGTTAAATACAGAAACGCGCGTCTGTCGCACCAAATTTGGTATGAATACGTTTATATATAAACCGAAAAATAAAAGTTGATGTTTTTACTTTTCCTACCGTACATAGCATGGACAAGTTTCTATTATTACTAAACGCAAAAAAGATAAAGTACTTAAAAAGACTGTTCGACCACTACGTTTTATTTTTATCGTCAGGCAGCCAATTTAACGGCATGCAAAACGTTTACACCTAGAATACACAGATTCGAGCCATACCGAGAATACCACTCAAAGTCACCTGATATTGTATATCTGGCCAATGCAACGACAACGTAGCAGGTGGCATAGTCTCACAAAGTCGCACGTGGCTCAATGTCTTACATAAGTAGGTGATTTAACCTTACAGTTAAAGGAGGGACGTGTACCTGTTTAATGAAGGCGTGGTTTTCGGAACTATCAATATCTTTGACTGAAGCCCGTTCATGAGATGTTGGGATGAAAATTGTTATACAACTCGCTATTTAAACTTTACATCAACAGAGCTCCTGAAAGATTTCTGTTAAATGGATTTGGTACTACAATAACTATTGCAAATTTAAAGAGTAACTACACTTCAGGAACTGACTGAATCAGATCCAAAACCCTATTCCCAACTTCAAACATAAGCCTTTTCTGAAGACTATGCCTTTCCCCCCCCCCCTCCACACACACACACTTCCCCCTCCTATCCCACCATACAAACACACTCGTTGCTGTGGACAAAATGATGCAGATCTGTTCGATCGGCCTTTGGCACCAATGCAACAGATCGTCTATAGTACCTCATTGCGGTAGTTTTGACTATTGCAAAGAAAATCTGGAAATAACTGTTAACCTGAACCAATAAACACATATAATGGCCTAACAGTAGAATCGGAGTTCTAATCTTGCTTATACATTGCTGTCCGATAAACACGTAATGTGTCAATGTTTTAAACAAATATAGCCTGATCCTTATATGGAACGGTATACCGTTCAGCATGCGGATATATTTGCTAAAGAGTAAAAATAAATTAGGATGGCAAAAAGCAAAATTGTATTCATTTCAAAGTTTTCAATCCTACATGTATTTGCCTGTTTTCAAAATACACTACCGTTTACGAGTATTAAAATAAAAAATATTTATTCATGTAACTTATGCCATGTTGATTTGCAAAACCATATGTTTCCTACCATCTTTGAAGTCATCATGCTCTCTCATTATCTCCCAAGCACTTTTACCATTGCAGTACATATTCTGCTCATTAAGAGCGGCACTGTCATGTCGTAGGTACTCTGGAGTACTTGGGTCATCTTTATCACAAAACTGAGTTACCTAAAATATTTTAGAGCAAACCTATTACTATTGTAACAGCTCAATCATCTGAGCTGAAGATTGTAAAACAATGAGGGTCAAAAGTTTAGTTCCCGTGTAAAGTTATCTAAAGATTTATTTTGAATCCATTTGTGTTTTCATACAACAAAGTTAGAAGTACTTAATAATACATCTGAAGTTGTTTATATAAAACCTCTGTTTAAGTCATGGCAAGGCTCTAGATGGTTAAAGAATGGACACTTTGAGAAACAGGTAAAACAAATACAGTTAGCAATAAGTATCGCATTGCCGTCCGCTAAGTATCTGTTCACCACAGGTGGCAGCTATACATGCTCCAGGAACTCGGTTTTATGATAACTCTGGTTCCCTGTACATAAAACAGGTAATTCAAGTCTACAGGATTTTATCAGCAGTACTAATGAAACATGATTCCCAGTGTTAATGTCCCGCTTAAGGTAGACGGGTACTGAAAAGAAATATTGAAGGGGCAATCAAACCATTATACCGTCAAAATAACCCAAAGAGCTATAAAACATTTGGATAAGATTTTTTTTAATTTTTATGTTTTCCTAAAAAAACAATATTTTCGTGTTTTACATACTTTTTTTACACTTTTTTCATTTAAATTCATATCTCAAGCACATGAACGCACTTTCAGTTAGCAAATCATATAATCTGTAATGCAGGATATTTGAAACAAACTGGTATGAAAAAAAATGCAGTTATCCTGTTAATAAGTATATTTTTACATTCTTTTAAATATGCAAGAAAATTGAACTTTATGAAAAAAGTCGTGAAAAATATATTCAATCGATGGGGCATGCTCATGCATATTATTTAAAAAACTTATATTGTATGTTAAAGAATAAAACAAAACATTTCACCGTTTCGTTTCCTAGAAAAACAATGTTTAAGTTAAAAAAAAATATCCCCAAAACAGACTGCCCAATTTCTGCAACTTATTTTCCTGGTATTCAGTTCTACGATAGAGTAATGTCGACAAAAATGCACAGATGGAATGGCAACTGTGACGATGTTGATCATTCTGGTTCCTAATGCAATGTTCCCACTGCCGTGAGATCCGTTACGAACGCCACGATTGCCCATTCGTAGCTTATCGTGGAACTTCTATGCAATTTCAGGTTTGGATACGGGCTGATGCGAGTCGATACGTTATGGTACGATTTGTTGCGCTTCGATGCGATATGTCAATTTGAGGTGACACGATCTGTCAAGATCTGGTCTCCCGTTTCGTTACGATTACATACGTTCCGATAGGATTGTCCCGATGGAGTCAACGATTGGGTCTCGATCTGACACGATCATCACGATCGATTTCCTCTATTTGGGACGATCTGGTACGTGCAGATACGTTCCGATCTGTTCATCGCGAACCAATGCGCTGTGTTGCAATAAGATACGATTGTGGTCGCAATGTGTTTCACGATCAGGATCAAGGAGTATCACGATTTGAGCTGCGACTGGACCCCGACGGATTACATACAGCCCGACTGACCTTGGGCTTCATTGTTTCTTGTCCTTGCATTATTGAATGAACACTAGAACCTACAACCATCGATGATGGCATGAGTTGAGGATGATGACAACGGGACGCATGCGTTATTACTGTGTACTTACATTATCTCTAGAGAGTGAAAAGACGAACGACAGCCAGGACGTCCACAACCTCAACCACAAAGGGCCAGGAGAGCTGCAGTCAGGCAGTTTTGGATGCGGCTGTGGCTCCAATCGCATTTAATCGCATCTTCTTGTACAACTCGTGCTTGCTCGTGAGTCGTTCGTGTCAGGTCTTGAGCAATGGGACCCAACAGAGCGTAACAGATCGCGACATGTCGTGTGAGATCGCAGCAAAGTTCAATAGAGCTGGTGTTTGTCTTGTCCAAGATTGATCCCGATCACCCCGATTAAGACGCACAATTAGATGCGATCTGTTGCGCTTAGTTGCGATCCAATACGATCTGATGCGATTATCACGATTGAAAATTAATAGTGTTGATCGTAGAAAATTTTTAACCACCAAAACATTTTCTACGATCAACACGATTGCCACGACTGACCTCAAGATCTGTTAAGATCTGATAAGATGTGATAGGATCACCCCTATTAGTTCACGATTAGGACCACGATTTCAATCGTGCCGCGAATCCTGATAGTGGGAACGTAGCATAAGGAACAGTCTGATCTCGGTTTCCACTGTTTGTACAGACCTATATGCCCGAAAACTTAGGATCTTTACGATAGACATTGTTAGTGTGTTATAACTGTATATACTCTGCAGTGGATCGATTTCGTTTTTAACAATAACTCTGTTTTGTTTTTTAAAACAAGTAAGAAAAGAGTTGTTCCGTAAACGTCCACCTCAAAGAAACTTCTCATAAACTACCCTAGAAAAGCGCATTTTCAATCATAAAGTTTTGTCTACTTTATTTCAAATGAAGTCAGTGTGTTTAAAGATCTATTTTAGAAAAACCGCGAAAATAAGTTAGCAACTGGAACTAGTTTTATAAAGGCAGTGACCAGGGAGTACAGCTATTCACCAGTTGTGCCTCGCAGGTTCTCGTCCCAGTATCAAATTGTTTTATTATCAAATACATAATGAGCAACGTACAAATCCGTTCAAAACGCCTAAACAACATAATCTTTAACACAGATTTTGATTTTATAGTTTACATCAAGATAAGGGTCCAAGATATTTATTACAGAAAATCAGTCAACAGCCTTATCATCACCACCTGGGGCACTGCTGCGAGATGGCACAAATCTGTATCACTTATTAATATATCAGGATTATACGACCGTTTTCATCAGATTGATACCCCGAGCAGCCCGAGTTTATATAGCAATATTACGGGTAAGTCAGGGTTAGTTCTCTAAGAGGATGTACACAGCATGACTTCAGGGCATAATGAAAACTGGTAAAGCTGAAGACTCGTTTAAAGCAGATCAGCTTCTAAAGAGAAAACTTTTCTTTTAGACAGGCAAAAGAGAATCATACACAAATTTCAATTTACATTGGCATAAGGGCTTCACGTCAAGCTTATTTCCTTCTTCTATTCAAATCTATCTATCTATCTATCTATCTATCTATCTATCTAAGTTCATGTATCTACTAATGCTTACCGACGGAATATACTGGAAAGACATTAACGATGCAGTTAACGCCTGTGTCAAATCAGGGCAAAATCTGCATGTTCTCCCAATTATATTGGAAACATTGTTCTCATCACAGGATGGATCAGCCGTCCCTTTCTTACAGCTTTTGCTTGCATATCCTTGTATACTGCGCGAACATCTGAAAAAAGACGAAGGTTTGGTTACTAAAATGTAAAATGTCGCTGTTTTCAAGCTGTATTTTAATTAAGTTAATAACTACGAAAATACAGAATTGGTCCGCATCGCATGAAAGGGACCTTACTGCATATGCGAAAAGGAAAAACTCAGATCATTCTGCACCTCTGGGCAGAGTAATCAAAGTCAAAATTTTCCATATAAAAGTACGAATCCTAGGACATTTATAGACAAAAACTGAAAGCCGCTCATATTGCCGATAAACGCAGGCTTATTTGAGGATTTGTGTTACCATATTTAAATATACCGACATGGACTTCATTGCTAGACATGAACAGAATCAATTTAACTGAGTCTGTTATTTTCTATTCTTTGGTGTGTTCTTTGCTTCCAAATGATCTTAATTTTCAGAACACATTAAATACAGAGGTTTGATCTGGCGCTTGCATATAGTAAGTATCACCTGTCTTATATGACACATTCAACCTTTCTGTGTACCTGTAGATCAAGTCAGTAAACTTGAAAGTCCGGTTAGTGAATGTAAAAAGTATGCAAAGACCAGGAACTGAAACAATCCAAATCCAAATCCAGCCCTCAAACCATAGTTGGAAACAACTAGGATTACAAATAATCAAGATACAGACAACATATGGCCAACCGAGTGAGCAGCTTGTTCCCAAAAGGTGGCCACTCAGCAACCCAAACCGAACCAAAAATAATAAGAACATACATAAGGTAAAACATCACAGAAACTCTGACACCAAAAACAGGCAACAGAGAACCACAACAGAACTACCGCCTTGGAACGGTCAGTAATGAATTACTGGGGGGCCAGACTATGCTGCGGCGGTACATTAAATCAGAAACAAGTTTACGAAAGGTCACGTTAAAGGATCATCAAGTTCATGATGGCTTCCATAGAACCTTAATATACTTCCTTGATATACATTATATACTATATTACCCCACAATCTTATTAAGGATAAACAAGTGAATTTAACGAAAGAGTTTTCCAATGGGAAGGCTCTCTTTATATTGCATGCAAGGATAGGTGTGCTTTCTTACCCTTTGAAGTGGGCTGAAATTATAATTAATTTTCTTGTCAGAAACTGGGTGAAGCTGTCACCATTCTCTTAGATAATATTTATATTAGATGTGGCTCAAAAATATATGGACAAATGGTAGGAATTTCTATAGGAACTAATTGTGCCCCTCTTGTAGCTGACCTGTTTTTGTTCTGTCATAAGAGAGATTCCATGCTGTCTTTTTCAGAGGATTTCAGAAGAGTACATCAGACAGACAGCGTTTAATAAAATGATTAACAGGACATCTAAAGTGTATTTCCATATCATTCTGTTTGCTTTAATTTTAACATATGATGTCAAAAAACACTTCCTTTGACACCCAGCATTTTTGTTATATTTTTGTCCTCTATTTTCAATATTTCTTGGCGTCATTGCTAAATGAACTGACTAGTAATCATCAAACGCATGTCAAGGAAGCACCTTGACCAGGACAATCGGATGATGTGACCAGAATATCACCATCACCTAGTTTTCATTGCTGACCTTGTAAGGTGGGTTTCAGTCAACTTTATAACCTAGAAATATAAAACTTTGGTCAAATTTATATATTAATTGCTAAATTTTGCCCCCACTACCACATAACTATGATAAGGGGAGACATTATTGGTTTCAGTGTGGATCCCGTCGGCGTCTGTGTCGTCGTCGGGATGATAGTTTGTACCCATTGTATTTCTTGAATCAACTGGTTGAATTTTATTAAACTTGCATCCATGGAATTTTATCAAGCTCGCTTGGATACACAATTTAAAGAAGCCAAATAGCTAATTCGGTTTTGTTTAATTTGACCCCATTTTCAAGGTCACGAGGGGTCTTTTAAACGCTGTTAAAATTTTCTTCGTCAGCATAGGCGTAACAATATCCTGTACCTATGATATCTCTTAAAACAATTAGCACAACTCCACAATCCTTGCATGGATACATCATTAGAACAAGCTTAATGAGTTGATCAGATTTTGGTGACCTTGACCTTATTTTCAAGGTCACAGAAGGACTAAATATGTGACACAGACACAGACGCAGAGACAACCGATATCCACCTTAAAGCCAATATGTATTCCATCACCTTTAGTGGCGGGGTGTGGGAAATAATTAAGAAGTTAAGATATTAATTTGACCGAAGTTTCGCAATTCTAGATCAAAAATTTGAATAAAAACTATCTTCCAAGCAAGTTTATGTGTTCAGTCAACCATAAAAACTAGGTCATTGTGAAAGTCTGGTCACATCATCCGATTGTCCTGGTCAATGTGCTTCTTTGACATGAGTTTGATGATTACTGGTCAGTTAGTTTATGTAGCAATGGTGCAATGAAGTATTGAAAATAGACGACAAAAATATAAAAAAAAATGTTAAACGTCAAAGGAATTCATTTTGACAACATCTGTTCACATTAAACCAATATTATATGGAAATGCATTTTAGATGTTTTGTTTATCATTCTATCAAACGCTGACTGTCTGTTATACCCTTTTACCAGATGAGGATATTTTTACAAGACAGGCTCAAACCATGTTGAATTACCCCACCCACTTCTGTGAATCCATGGCTCAGTAACTAGGGCTTTCCGACCAAAGTCACATGTAATCCAATAAAGTAGACACACTGGAGCATACCATCAGTCAAAAAAGAAAATTTTGGTAGGGTGCAGAAAACCCACCTTATTGATGCCCCTCCGTTTCTGCACAAACCGAACAATAAAGTGTCTGATGAATCAAAGCAGAACAAGGGGCGAGGGTCTGTCGACCGCACAACGGTAACCCCCCCCCCCCCTCCCCCCCCCACACACACCTCCCAAATAATTCCATTGCTAGTCGTCCCAACGCGGCATTTCTGTGTTGTTTAATGTTTTTTGTTGGTATTTCTCTTATTGGTATATTGTATGTGATGTAAAGGCTAGGCCGGTGACCTGCTACATGGGAAAATGGCTGTTCAACTAGCTGCCGCTGTAATGTATTTGGTGGTGACTAATTTTGTGGTTTCCTTTTCCCACAAGGTGTCTTGGATGGGATCTAGCCTGAGAGTTTTTCTACTTACAGTTTTAAACTGTTGTCACAAGATTAACTCCGAAATAGGATAACAATATACAAGTGAGTAGCTTCCCTCTATCAACATTGTACTTATAAGAGGATCATCGAAACAATTATGTTGCTGGCTTTATATCTCGAGAATAATAACTGTTTCAAACACCCTGCTTTTTATCACATAGCTGTAGAAAACTGATCTTTGTATCAATGACACAAAATTCACAGTCTGCTTTAAAAAAAAAAGGTATTCTCACCCTACTGGCAAATAAGCAGATGCAACTCCAGTAATACCCAGATGAAGGATGCCTATTACCGCTGCCTAGTGCCTACAATTCCAACATTATGCAAACAATACCATACGAAAAGCGACTAGGCCATGCTCTATGTATTATAGCTTCATATATGTGCACTATTTCATCTTCTAAAGCATATATTTACTGAATAAGATCATGACAATGTAATTTCAATAAAAAAAAATAACATTCCTTAAAATGAAGGCACAGTGGTTACTTGAAAACCACGTGAATATGTATTTCAACATACTTCTATGACACCTTAGATATCAATCGATTGCATCTCATTTATTGGACAGAAGTCGCTGATTGTTTAGTTTTGTACCACAGAATGCATCAGACAGTAATCCCAAAACAATCAGAGCTCAAACTTGAGTCTATACTTTGTTCTAATCAAAATCTTAAAATATAAATAAGTCAAAATTGAGTCTATACTTTGTTCTAATCAAAATCTTAAATATAAATAAGTCAGTCTCCAGATCGCTTTTCCGGTGTTAATTTCTTTACAATACATGTATATATAGACAAATCCGCGATAGGAGGTATGCGTTATACGTTATAGAAAGGCAATATTTCACTGTAGTGCAGATTGTACAAAGAGAATAAGAATTTAGAGCACATTATTCGACAATTGACACTCTGGACCATATAAACACTGATTGTGCTGAAAGATGAAATTATAGCATTACTCTCTTGTGCAATTTTTAAACACGTATAAAATTCTGATGTAACGGGATCAGATATAACTCAGAAATACGTTTTTATAAGATATGCGCGTACTTGTGTGCGATCTTGAGCCGAACAAGCTAATTTTGCCAATTTCGGATGTAAGTAGAAGTTTGGCATAAGGCATATCCTAATTGCACTTGACAAACCTACAAATATGAGCCGGCTGGTCACGGTATTCAAAGCTGTCTAACGAACATCAAACGCGAGAGTTATGTATAACCTGCATATGCATCCTGCGTATTAATAGCCTGTGGCGTATCGGAAACGTATTTTGACATTTAATTTGCGTAAGTACGATAACATCTCGGCAGGTGATTGTCTAGAGTATGGGTTGGCTACTGGTTTTGGAGACTTCTTTTCGTCAGACCGACAGCTTAAAATTGAATGATTATCCACAAGACTGACAGGGCGACTTGGAGGATTGACTTTGGGTTTTGCTGAACACCATTCTGCTGAGATGGTTCTTGGATGATGTCTTCATCAGGGGCCGTATTCACAAAGCGACTTAAGTCGTTGCTATGCTGTTGCTAAGGCCAAATTTCTATGAAGGAGATTCCCTACAACTATGAAATTTGCTCTGGAGGAAGAGTCTTTTTCAGACTGTTCCTCCAGAGCAAATTTCATGGTTGTAGAAAATCTCCTTTATAGAAATTAAGCGTTAGCAACAGCATGGCAACGAGTTAAGTCCCTTTATGAATACAGCCCCTGATATAGGGCAGTTAGCAGACACCGCTTCGATAGACGACAAAACACAAATGTCGAGCGGCGTGATCTTTTCACCCGCTGGTGATGCCGGCAACCGCAGCTCGAAACATTCTCATATTAAGGTAGACGAATACTGAATAGAAATATTGGCGGGGCATTCAAACCATTATACCGTCTAAATAACCCAAAGAGCTATAAAACATTTGGGTAAGAAAAAAACAATTTTCACCGTTTTGTTTTCCTAATAAACAATATTTTGTATTTCTACATGCTTTTTTACACATTTTCCATTAAAATTCATATCTCTAGCACATGAATGCACTTTCATTTCAGCAAATTATATAATCTGTAATATAGGATATTTGAAACAAACTGATAACAAAAAATTGCAGTTTTCTTGTAAATAAGTATATTTTTACATTCTTTGAAAAAATGCAATAAAATTGAATTTCATGAAAAACGTCATGAAAAATATCAACAATCGATGGGGCATGCTTATGTATATTATTTTAGTAAAACTTACATCGTATGTTAAAGAATAAAACAAGAAAAAAAAACATTTCACCGTTTCGTTTCCTAGAAAAACAATGTTTAAGTTCAAAATATCCCCAAAACAGACTGCCCAAATTCTGCACCTGCTGCAAGCACAGCCGGTCCTTGCCCTATTATTTATTTTCCTGTTACTCGGTTCTACCACAGAGTAATGTCGACAAAAATGCGCAGAAGGAATGGAAACTGTGAAGATCTTGATCATTCCGGTTCCTAAGGAACAGTCTGATCTCAGTTTCCACTGTTTGTACAGACCTATGTGCCCGAAAACTTAGGATCTTTACGGTAGATATTGTAAGTGTATATCATAACTGTATATACTCCACAGTTAGTCGATTTTGATGATGAACAATAACTCTGTTTGTTTTTTAAACAAGCAAGAACAGAGTTCTTCCGGGATCGTCCACCTTAAGGTTTATGTACTTGGTGAAAATCTAAAATGAGACTAGTTTGACGATATGCCCAGACTATCGCTTTTAAAATAGAAGTTGGTTGGTTGGTTGTTTCGGGTTTAACGGCTCTCTGAGACAGTATTTCAGTCTATATTGAGCCGTCTCCCAGACAGAGGGAGAAAAAAGAGACGTGATAGGAGAGAGGAAAAACTTCCCAAACAATCCCACTCGCACCTACTGCTAGAGCAGTAGGCACTTGCCCCACTATTATCCAAATTAGTAGGAAGCCCCGGCACTGAAACTTACCCAGCATCATCGAACGACCACAACCTCCCCCTGTAAAATGTAAATGAAAATACCTACAGTAAATGACCGGACTAGCCTGCCCAAATTTGTATGTAGGCCTGGTATGATAAGTTTGTGTGCACCTTCCGACGAACATCAGATAACCATTCTGGTCACGTAATACATGTAATACAGAAAATGTATACTGTCAAATGTACAATATGCACTGCAGTGAACTCATTACCGTATCGACCATAAACATTGGACAAAATATAAATGCTTGGGAAAACACTGTAGATCCAGATCAGACTGCTTCGCTCAGCGGTTGGCACTCTTTGTTACTCTTCTCGCAAACAGATTTTACGGCAATATGCATAGTTGGGTGCATTGTTCCGATATTTAGGATAATCACGGTAGCTATTCAATAACGTTCGAACAAACGTAAATGGGAAGATATATTTCCAGATACTGAATTAAATTGGAAAGCTATATATTTATCTGTGTTCAAGTCCACCAATGATATAAATTGCGAAATGTCCAATATAAATGCTTAATGCGGATAATACCAACAAATTATTATTTGAGCCGCGACGCGAGAAAACCAACAATGTGGTTGTGCGCCCTGCGCAGACTCAGATCAGCCTGGGCATCCGCCCAGTTTGATCAGAGTCTTCGCTGTCCGCAAGGAGGTAGCTCAAACCCTTAGCTACCCTTTAAGCGTTAAGTGAAGGCTCTGATCAGACTGGGCGGGTGCCCAGGCTGATCAGAGTCTGCGCTGGGCGCATAACCACATTGTTGGTTTTCTCGTGTTGCGGCTCATTTAACAAAATGCCATATTGTTTGTTCGTCTTTGTGTGAGATCTGTAATATGGAAATTGAAACAGTCTCACATCTATTTTGGGAGTACAACATGTTCAAAAATTTTGAAAAGACTTATCTGGATTTCTAAGACATTAACATAAATATGGAATGATTGTTTAAACCTCATAGCTTAGTTTTTGTTCTAAATTAAACAGGATAGCAGTTGATTTTTCTTTCTTGTTTTTCTTTCTACGTAAATCCCTGAAATTATTTTCCATTGTTATATTTTTCTTTTTACTTTTTTCCTTATAATTTTTTCACTCTCTATTTTTCATTTATTTGTTTATTATTGCTTTCCCCCCCCCCCCCCCCCCCCCTTTGATTTTGTTTTCTTAAAAGTATGGTAACATGCTATAAGAGTTTTTTTCCATGACATTGTTAAAAGAAAACAATATAGCAACATTTACTTACACATCATTTATTGGTTTTCCACCAATTGAAAATTTTAGAAAATGTATAGATTATTATGTCAACGCGCCCATTGCACTTATTTTCTGAAGTTAAACCTGGAATATATAAACATATACGTGTGTATGTTTGTGCAGAAGTATGTACATGTATGTATATGTGTATATATGTGTATATTACGTATATGTATGTAATGTGTATGTGCATGTGTGTAAGTATGTATATATAAATAAGCAATATAGCAGTTAATGTACATTAAAACTACAACATCTGACTTATAATTTGATATAGTCTTCCTCTTTGGAGTAATTGGAAATCTGATGGGCGCGTTGGCTAGATGTACTTGAAACATTATTATGTATTACTACGTAAAAACTTTTGTTCCATGAGACAATATTATTTAAAAAAATCAAATAACAAAAAAAATGTTTTCTACCCCTCTTATCCCGGATTCCTGTAATACCCAATAAAATTATAGGAAATACCCTGTATGGAGAAAAAGGAAAGATTTATCAAGATTATATCATATAAAGTCATTAACGTCTGTTGAGGTAAATATGCAGTAATATTTACCTGCAAACTACTATTAACCGACGCGAAGCGGAAGTTAATATGTTAAGTTTTCAAGTCAATAAAACTGCATATTCACCTAAATAAAGAAAAATACACATGTTCTATATGACAACTGTCTTGCTCTTTCTATTGATACCAGTGACCTTACAAAATGGGTTTATGCGACGTTACGTCATGAAGCAGAATAAAAGTTGTATTACCTAGTTCTAGCATAGCACACCTATAATAGCATTTTTTGTCATTTCTTTACGCAACAATTTTGTTTCGGAACGCGTGAGGCAAATTGCTTACGTCGCCGTCAATAAAAATGACGTCCAAACGCGTATCCTTAATATCTGACGGTGCCGCGTCCGTTTCTAGTAAAAAGAGTTTCGAAAAGAAATGCGTAAATCTTGTTACAATCAGCAATTTTGCTGGCATACATGTAGTTGCGAGCTAAATAAACGGTTCGGAGAATATGGAGAATATAAAAATATTTTTTGTGAGTTTTTGTTAGAATCGAAAATACATGTAGTTTGGTCTAACAGGTAACTGTTAGTTCGTAATTTACTATTTGTTGCGGTCAATCGTAAGTTATACGCTCGTGATATGATCGACTTCATAACTGACTTCCAACCAGTGATATTATTATAATTACTATTTTACGATTAGTTGTCTTTCATTTCGCAGTATAACAAATTTTTTCCAAAACGCGGTTCTAATATGTATCTTGGGAAAAAAATCGGTATTATAACTATAGTGCTCTTTGTAAGAACATGACATTAGTTTGAAGTTCAACACTCAACAAATTATCTCCCTTTCACTTAACACGATGTCAGTTACATCCAACGTTCTGTAGTGCTTCTAAAATTTTCTTTGCAGATCATTTATATTTTACACTTTTTTATTCCTGTTTACTCTCCGTATGAACAATTTATTTTCTTTTCAAGAAATACTGGGTGTTTAAATGAGCCGCGACGCGAGAAAATCAACAATGTGGTTGTGCGCCCAGCGCAGAATCAGATCAGCCTGGGCATCCGCCCAGTCTGATCAGAGTCTTCGCTGTCCGCATGGAGGTACCTTAGATCCGTAGCTACCCTTTGAGCATTTAACGAAGACTCTGATCAAACTGAGCGGCGGCTAAGGCTGATCTGAGTCTTCGCTTGGCGCACAACCACATTGTTGGTTTTATCGTGTCGCGGCTCAAATGTATATTGGAAATGCAATAGTAAGCAAGTGTAACTGTTCCACTCGGCAGTCTCCACAGGGTATAATCGATTCCGCTAATTTTCGCTTCCTGCAGAGACTGTACGTCATATTTGGCTTCCGCCGAGACTGTCCGCGAACTCTTGCTTCCTGCTGAGACTTCTGTACATGATAAAAGGCTTCCTGCAGAGACTGTCCGCGTGACTTTGCTTCCTGCCGAGGCTCTCGGCAGGAAGCAGAGTCACGCAGACAGTCTCTGCAGGAAGCCAGTTTTCGAGGACAGTAGTCTCAGCAGGAAGCAAGAGTTCGCGGACAGTCTCGGCGGAAGCCAAATATGATGCACAGTCTCTGCTGGAAGCGAAAATTGGCGGAATCGATTATACCCTGTGGTCTCCCTGAAACACAAGGCCCGATTGCTTCACTTTTTCTTACGCTTGTCACGATCATTATGTGTAGAGAAAATTAATAGCCGGGCATTTTCTGGAATTGAAAAAAATCAGCTTCTGAAAGGAAAGTATCGTAACTTTTAAGTTCAATTCAGTTACAAAAGCAGGCTGGCTGTGTTACACAGTAAACTCTACACTGGAGTGTAGAGCTTCAGGTGCCGCCAAGATGGCGGTAGGCGATTTTCCGTTAATGGAGTAATCAACCAATATGTGACATCTTAACAATGACCCTCTAACAAAGTTAGAGTTTTAGATGATCTATTTATGATTATGAAATTCAAATTTGCAAACAACACAATTCACAACTTATACATATACAATAATATACAGAACAGACCAGTTCATTTTGCTGGCCCGAGTATAGAACTTGCTTTAAACTGTACACGATTTGTGTATATGACACAATCAACTACAGCTCGATGCCAACCCCGTATTCGGCTCAGCGTAATGAACTGACAAAAAATATATAAATAAATAAACAAATAAATCACAGTACGGACTTTTAACGTAGACTGCCGGCAACACTATTACTGGCCACTCGTCTGAAACCAGTCACTGTTGAGTATATATAACAACTGGTGGTATCAATTAGTGGAATGAGTTCACTAAAATAGGACACATCTTATTACCACAAGTAGACTGCAATATAACCCGCCTCTGCTGGGCTTTTTGAAAACATTGATATTGAAGAAGACCGTCCTTGGCGTGATAAAGCCCGTCTCTGCTAGGCTTCTGTTATCTTCGGACGTCCCAAAATATCGAGTTAACAAGGATATACTATTAGGTGAGGAATGAGGAGTGGCTCAAGTCTCAACATATAACTTAGGCCTTACTTGAAATGCTTTTTGAACTGGTTACAAAAGCTAGGTATTCAATATATTCTGTCATTAACACAAGTAGCCTCTGAGTCTCCTAAAGACGTTTTGAAATCGAGGGCTTTTATACAGATCTTAGAATTTAAACATCAAACCAAAGTCATGAAATAGCTATGCCTCAAAATATTATTATTATCTCAAGTACAGTAAATGCGTATTATTAATATACCAATTTTTGAATGAAAACTCGTAACCAGTTAGAACTTCGTCAAATGATGTCCTACGCCCACAATAACTATTTTGAATAACACAGAAACAACATCGGAGTCTAAATGAATGTTAAAATCCGCAATAAATAAATAAAAAAATAAATAAAATTGTTTATCCCATGCTATAAATTCGCTAATGGGAACTCACTGTAATACGAAACAAATACAATTTTAAAAGACGTTTACAAGACCCATCTCATGAATCATCCGTGCGGAACAGAGCGAATATAAGCCGCATTTTTTAAAATGTTTTATTGCCGTATTTACCTTAAAGACAGGACTTCTCTGCCGGGGGGTCTGGTTCCCAGCAAGAGCATAAGTTACCTGTACAGGTAAAGGTGTGAAAATTTATTTAACCAATCAGTGGGCCAGAATTACCAGTTATATTAATTTCATTGGCTGACTGGAGGTGTTGACACTTTGTGATCAAGAGACAGAATGACACTGTGGAAGTTAATCCTCTTTATATAGTACCACTCCTGTCTTTAACATACTGTTGTATTGCTGACTGACGTTGAAAGCACGTCAGGCAGATCCAAGATTAAAAGGAATTTAGACTAGAAACACCTGCAATGCAATCCATTTCGTAACAGGCTGGTGTCTATAGTTTATTGAATATTGATGCGCTGAGGTGCTCATTCAGTCGTAATAGCATCAACAAAGTAACTTAAAATGTCTGAATGAAAGCATGTAACTATATCGCTTCAAATAAATTGGCCGTATACATTGTGAACGTCTCTTTTGATGTTCAGTATAGTTTATACAAAATAAGTTCCGAATGTAGATCCTCTAGGAACACATCAAAGAAAAGAAAATAGCAAACTTGGTTTAACTGAGTCTTTTCATTTGCATTAATGTAATAATGCAGCACTGCCCACGCCCCCTAGCATCGGCTTTAGCGAAACTCTGAGCCTAATGATCCCAAATGACAAGAAAATATATAATCTGCACAATGATGATATATGGGTAGACTTTTTACGGCCGACACACGGCACAACACTAGCTGCAATAAAGATAAAATAAGTTCTGAATGAAGATTCTCTGAAAGCAAGGAACACATCAAAGAAAATTGGATATCAGAATCGGTTTAATTGAGTCTGTTCATGTGCATTAATGAAAGAAAGATAATTTAGTTGACGTGATAAATGTAGCAAAGGTTATATATATACGCATATACATTCCGTGCAATAGGAGGGACCTTTCAGAAAGAGAAAACAAAGATACAGCAAGACACGCAAACAAAGAACGTATTCGAGCCAATAAAATCTTACCCAACTGGATTCCACTTTCCACTTTCCTGATAGAAACTCCAATTTCTTCCAGAGTCTCGTCGTATCGTGGGATATTCGTCTTTAAGTCCCCAACGCAAATGACCCCATTCATGAACAATAACTGATCCTGCAGCCAAATATAGCCAGAATTGATAAGGTGTGTCCATAGATGTTGATAACATTTACTCTGTCATCTTTTCTTGTACTTCCAAAGTGTCAGTAATGAACAGCGCATGGAGCAAAATTTTTATCAGAGAAAAGATAAATATTAATCATTGACATTAAAAACGCGAAACCATATTCTGATTCATCTATATTGTCTTCGTCGGCGCACTTTTCTTTTTTATCTTATCTGAATTGTTCTTTTTCACTTCGGTAACTCAGTAACTGAATATACCAAGGAGTGGCACAAACATAAAGCACAGCCAACCACAACATGCCAAAAAACAAAGAAGACGTTAACAACGTAAATGAATAACGGGACGATAAACTATCGATAAGGCACGCGCTCTAACAAAACAAAACAAAATCAGACTGCAGTAGAAGAACTGCATAGGCAACCTTCTTTATGCGGAGGGCTCACCTCATAAGTGCGACGTTTCAGTAAACAGAAAATCACCAACATCTTAATAAAGATGAGTTATCAGTGCAGTTTGAAACCAAAGTAAAAGGATATCACTAGTAGGTCCACCGTAAGCCCGACTGTACATTTTCCATAAAAAATGCGTATCTTTATACGTGAGTTTGTGAACTCGGGTCTAACGTTTCACCAACGTATAAGTCATACGAAGACGGGCCCTCGGTTTAAAGTAAAATCTTAAAGAGTTCCTTCAAGAGCAGAGAATACACTCAAAAGAAGAAACCTGGGCCATACTTCAAAGATTCGGCCTCTGAAGCCTCATCAGTGACCCTGACAATATCTGTTGATGAAAGCCAGAGAAATACATACTCTAACTTCTTTTATTGAGGCAGTCTATTTAGAAGTAAGGAGGAAAATTCTCAGGAACTGACACAATTCAATCTCAGATTTAACCAAAGACAACACCAGGGGCAACCATGTGAACAGCATTTTTCCATGTACTTGGAAAAGGGACTAGCCTGGACATCACAAAGAATATTTCAATAACAGAAATAGCAACTAACAACACATAAAACAACCGAGAAGAACCAAACCAGAACTGCCGCCTTTGGACGGCCAGTATTGAAAATACTTGGGAGGGGGGATGTTTAACCTGTTTGTGGACGACCAACCTCGCCCTTCGTTCTGCCTTGATTCATCGGATACTTAGTTCAGACCTTTCGTGAAAAATGGCAAACAAGTCCCTAAATGGGCCTCTGAGGATTTACCAGAAGCATACCGAGTGCCTGTCATGTAGTTGTTCGGGCCCTTGGAGGTCAACCTGAGAACTGAAAATGATTTTGCATGGATAAAGCCAAATATAATGGACGTTCAGTTTTGTGTTAATGCCAGTTTTCAGCTTGGTTTTAGGGGTTTACCTGTTTATACATTTCTGCCGGTGTGTCGCGTGCTCAGATTCCAATTTGTGACATGCAATCTTGTGAAAATTACTTTTTTGAATATAAAATTTCAGTCTAATGTTTAATCCTTAACTTTTTTGTCCAGTGTATTTAGATAAATAGACATGGATCCCAATAAAGAGGATTGTCGTTTCTGTAGTGTCCTTAAGTTTACATGGCTGGACGAGGTCGAGAAATGGAAAAATGCTCGTTCGCAAGGAGCTATCATGTTCCAGATGGAAGTAATGACTGTTCGGGCACAGTGCATATGCTGCATTTGATTTCGTTGCCTGTCAGTCTGTTATGTACTTATGTATTTCTAACCCTTTGCTTCAGTGTTTTGTGAGAGTTGTGCTTCACGTATTTTACTTTGAAGGTCACTTTATGGACAGACTGGTTTAAATTAAAAAAGAAAGAAAAGAACGACTCTTGTTTTTATTGTCTTAAAGTTTAATATCACCAGAGGAAGAGGATATAATTATGGTGAAACTTACCATGCTTGCCCCACTTTGTCGGTCCATTTTTCAAAACAAAACTTTCGTCATGAAGGTATGTATAAAGTCCTGATTCACCACATTGGTTGCTACCTACAGTAACAGGTGTCTTCATATTTCTGTTGCCAATTTCTATATGACTTGCCGAAGAAGACAGAGGGGAAACAATTCGGTAAGACTCCTTCTTTGTCCATGTCTGTGGGACGTTGATGACAATAGATTTGAAGTATGCCCGCTGTTTGGTAGCTTTGTACAGCAAGGTGGATGCTTCATGAAAGATTACCTGGAAAATCATTGTATTTTATTTACTCCATGGAGCTATGAAACATCTGGCTTTCGTGCAATAAGGTTCGTTAAGTATAAAATTTATAGGATCTCAAACTAAAATTGCACGTTCGACACCTGGACACGATTATAACAGAATATTTACATTATCCGGGCATATATAGAAAGCCCTATGGTAAACCGGTAGAATCAATGTTGTTTATACTTCAATAACTACATCGATTCACGCGGACTTCATGACGTAAAGCGACGTCAAAATTAGTAATGATTATCTAATCTGATTGGAAGTAGGCGTGACGTCTTTGTTACGTCCTTGACCCGTTCCGTTTTGAATGTTTTCTCTGCTTTACATGTAACTGAGGTCCTTAATGCAAATTTGTGGTGAAACAATAGATACAAAAGAATGTAAATATACCTAGGAAAAATTAACCTTGACAGTCGCTGTCTTTTATCACACGGTAGTCGGGAAAAAGTGAGACATGAAAATTCTTTTAAGAAGAAGCAATCATTTGGTACTATCAAAATCACATAAAATTCAAGATTCTTTAGACACAGCGATATTCAGGCTATTGTAAACGTCACAAGGGTACGTTCCCGTTTTCTATGCTAAAACCAAAACAAATACCGAATTTAAAATTCTTAAAGTCTGCTTAAATGATAAAAATTCTGTTGGCAATGCCTTTCCATTATTAATTCCAGTCTGTATGGACTTAGAAGCTAACTTTATGCCAATGCACGGCCGACTAGGAGGCCATGAGGACCAGACGAAAAGCTTGAGTCAATGCCATCATGAAGTCGGAAACTTAGTTTCAATGGTATACCCATTACACTTTAAAGTCTTTATGGCAGTTAAAGAAATAGCTTTCAAATAAATTAAGTTATAAAGACATTGAGTTTGCAAAACATTCAAACTAATGTCGAAGAAAATAATAAAAAGGACAAACTGGTATCTCACAATCTCACAAGTTTTCATCTGAAAGACTTTTCGAGAAGAATATTTCAAAGTACATGTATCAGAAAGTCAAACATCTTTGACTTTTGCATATTACATTTTGTTGTTATATGACAAAAACAAGCATAAAGGCACCATATTAAGCCAGTGAAGCTTGTTTTAAATTGGTATTTTACGGGACATTAATACTGTATTTAAACGCACGATTTCTTTAGTCTTCCCACCAAGAAAATATTCAATTTAGGATGACATTAACACGTAAATAACACTTATAGGTAACTAAACCGTACTAGAGCATCACTTCTAGCATAATATAAATTGCGAATTATGCAATTTACTTTTGCGGACCGGTCACTTGACCAAATTTTCCAAGAAAAGTAGTAAATATTATAACAGAGAGAGAGAGAGAGAGAGAGAGAGAGAGAGAGAGAGAGAAAGAGAGAGAGAGGATATTACTCAGTTTAGGGCAGAGAATAAAGACCTACATGTATATTTAATTTAGAATGTAATTTCTAATCCCCAGGTTTGTCGTAACATTTTTTTTTAATAACTGCTATTAAATGTCAATGAATTTTACAGGACACATATGTGTATTATACGGAACTGCTTGAACGTCTATTTATTGCCTGAAATAGACCACAATGCATCAATGTTTCATTTTACTTGCTCATTACAATCAATGGAAAATATTTATCGCGTATATGCACATATCTAATTCAGTTTAAAAAGCTAGGTAATTACTCAACGAAAATTTTGTAGGATCATGAAATCATTATATGAAAAATTCAGAAACTGAAAATTTCTCCGGTGTTATCAATCTTTTGCAGCTTCCAAATGGCCGTTCATATTAGACACATGTAAACAAATAATACACGAGTGTATCGGTTTCTTGCTGGTTTCCTTCTTGTACTACTTAGAACTACTGTTCCGTATAATACGTCCCGTAAAATAATTTTATGAAACGTGAAGCTTACTTTCAACAAAGCACATTCGATAAGAGTTACGACAGTTGTCCACTCACAAATGGTTATTGTCTCTCTTCCATGGCAGGCAATTAGGGGATAACTGTCTTGAAAATTGTCATTTGGGGAGGTTTTATGGTCGGAAATTTCGTTTTATGGCGACGCGCCAGCGGAGCCGTAAAACGAAATTTGCAACCATAAAACCGATGATTTACCTCCACAAATGACAGTTTTCAATACAGTTATCACCATTTTAATGCACTTTTCCACATTTTCACCTTTCAGAATGGACTATTTTGCACCCATTTCAAGCGCCGTCAGCAACGTAAAACCAAACGTCAGCCAATGAGAAGCGACGTTACCTAATGACGTCGGGTTTGCGACAGTATATATGTCGCAAATTTTTGACGTTATCCAATCAGACGTCGCGTTATATTTGTAAGTGCATTAGAATATTTTTTTTTCTTGTTTATATGGGAGACTTTGGGTTGACTTGTAAAATACAGTACACGTAAACAATTACGTTTTTAGGAATATTAAGGACGCGTCAAAACAGGGTTTGAATTCAATAGATAATAAAAATAACAAAAGATAATAAAAAAAAATGAGCCGCGACACGGGAAAACCAACAATGTGGTTGTGCGCCCAGCGCAGACTCAGCTCAGCCTGGGCACCCGCCCAGTCTGATCAGAGTCCTCCCTAAGCGCTTAAAAGGAAGCTAAGGGACTAAGCTACCTTCATGCGGACAGCGAAGACTCTGATCAGACTCAGTGGATGCCGAGGCTGATCTGAGTCTGCGCTGGGCGCACAACCACATTGTTGGTTTTCTCGAGTCGCGGCTCAAATATCTGTGACCTGCCAGGGTGACTGATTATGACCTACTAGGTGAAAAAACAAACCCTGTCAGCCTCATCCAAAACTTTGGAATGCATTTTTAATGCTTGGTCACGTAGAATACAAAAAAAAAACTCAGTGACAAAGAGAAGTCACGAGTTAGAAAAATCATTGTGTTCCAACGTAAACCCATTAATAACTATTCGAAAGAACTCGGGAATAGCAACCTTTCCAAGTCAAGCCTATTTGTTTCAATCCGAAAGTCTATAAAAGAACTGTAAATAAATAAATAATAGGTAAGTAAAACATAGGGGGACCTTCAGTATTAGGTAGGAGCACGTGAGTCTTTCCTTGTGTTTGAATCAAGGTTATAACTTAAATGTTTTAGGCAGTGGTAGAAACTTCATAGCGTTAACTTATTTTATTTAATCGACAACTCAAACCAAAGTTATATACTTAGTGCATTTAAAAACGCAACACTTAGTTTTTCGAAAATAACTTTTTGAATTTTTAAGACAAACATTTGAAACTCATGAGATATTTAGATTGGCATCTTTTTTGTCACATTTCTAAATTTCATGGCATTCTATTGTGTATTTCATTAAGTTTATGTCCATCGTGGAGCGTTACTCCTCAAATAAAAATTCGCACGATCAAATCGTAGCATATGTGCCTCACTCCTTCGCATTCACTCATGTTTTATTCACCAAATGCTGTGGAAGTTTGTTCCATTTCGTGATAAATCTTTGACCACAGCCTTTGCACTATTTGAAGATGATTCAGTATAATCCAAAACGCACCGTTTTCATTCATCCAATACGTTGTTTCGGTTACCAATCAAATGGCAAATATTGTCATTCTGACATAATGATGCCATTTTGTGTCAAAAAGAGAAAGTGGTATAAGTTATGTGTGAGATTGTTTACAATCTTTCTCTTCAAAACATTTAATGCCGATATTGCCGTTGTATACCACACGTAAAAAGAAATGTATCACCGATCTTTGGCAAAGAGCGAAAACGTTTAAAACACTTTAAAAACTTTTAAAGTTTAAAACACTATATTTACATTCTTGGTGTATTTACTGAAAAGCCCTATAGTAAATCATTGGAACGTAATGTAGTTTACATTCCAATAATTACATTGAGACACGCGACGTCAATGACGTCAAAATAAACAATGGCTCTCTACAACCTGATTGAAAGTCAGCAACGTCATGACGTCATGCATGCCGTTCTGCTGTTAGCAGAAAAAACTGCGTGTACATGTTTACTGCTTCAATTGTAGCGCTTATATAAGATTTTTCATGAAAGACATGATTGAAACAAATGTGAATATACTTTGCACGTGACCCAATGTAGTTTACACTTCGATAAACCTCAGAAAAATGAAATTCATTCCTTAATTAAAACTTTTATTTCTCCGAGTTTCATTCCGCTTACCAAAGAGAAACATTCGTATGGGCCAAAAATGTTTGCTTGACAGCATCAGCGTGTCGAAAGCACCTGAGTAGTTTTTGATGATTGATCTGTCTTGTCTCTGGGTGCATTCCCTTGACTGAGCCGGTGTTTATCGATCTTCAAAGGTACTGGTAAGAGGAAAGAGCACTTATTGTCTAGAATCATGGCCATATATGGCATTTTAACCATCCAATTAGCTCTAACTTAGAGACTTTATGAACTGTCAACCTGGTGGCGAGTTTTCTTAAAATTTTAATCGTGCCAAAATGTTTTGTTTCTTGCAATTTGTTTGTTATTGGCTGTTTTTCTTTACTACTCATCAATGGACTACCCAGCTGCGTTGACCATACATTTTTAAGTGTTTACATGATACGCGCACGAGCAAATCTTGTTTTCATACCTGAGTGATCAGCCACTGCAATCCAGGTACTTGTAACGATATTTAATGCCGAAACATAAAGATACAGGTACCTAACATACGTTTACATGCTATTCTTGGTCCAAGTAGTATCTATTATGCAAAAACGAAAAACCAAAAAAGTTGCGTTTTTAAATGTACTAAGTATACATGTGTTTAAAGCCATGGCAGCAATCGTCCCACTTTCTTGAGAATCCGTGACAGTTTAATGAATAAAGACCGTCAAGTTTTACTTTTGTTCAGTATATAAGCAATGAACTTATTTTCCTGGGGTTTATCGAAGTATAACTACATTGGCTAGCTAGCAAAGTTTACATGAACACCTTCGCGGTTCACTTACTTTGCACGCGATCGTTGTAGTTTATACTTCGATAAACAATGAAATTCATTCCTTCAGTTATGCGCGATCTGTAGACCGATTTTGATGTAACTTCACATAAATGTTTAATATAGCAATATTTTGGATAAGTTCGCGATTCCGCATTCTAACATTAAGGTCAAGGTCATGGTGGCTATTTTTAGAAAAACCTTGTCATCAGTCTAGCGCCTTCATTTATCGATCGCTTTGAATTTTACTTCACACCAATGTTTACTATGTTAATATTTTGGAATACTTTTCGTTTTGTGGTTCTAAGGTCAAGATCAAGGTCACAATGGCTAGTTTTAGAAACAAAACTTTGTCGTCTCTCAAGCGCTTTCAATTATGGACCAATTTTGATTTAACTTCACACAAATACAAAATATAAGATCTTGAATAAGATCGTATTTCAGCATGATGGGGCCAAGGTCAAGGTCATAGTGACTGTAGTTGGAAAACATTGTCATCGCTCTAGCGCCTTCATTTAAAGACCGCTTTTAATTTAAATTCATACAAATGTATGGTATGACAATATTTTGGACAAGTTCTAGTTTAAGCGCTCTTAGGTCAAGGCCACAGTGGCTACTTTTAGTATCTTTAGAAAAACTTTGTCATCACTCTAGTGCCTTCATTATTGGACCAATTTTAGTGTACTTCACAGAAATGTTTTGTATAACATTACCTTTGGGCAAGTTTGCATTTCAGCATTCTAGAGTCAATGTCATAGTGGCTACTTTTTGAAAAAAAATGCCATTCCTCTAGCACCTTCATTTATGGACCGAATTTGATTTTACTTCGCATAAAAGTTTAATATAACAATAACCTAGGACAAGTTTGAGTTTGAGTGTTCTAGGACCAAGGTCAAGGTTGCAGTGGCTATTTTTAGAAAAACTTTGTCATCGCTGTAGCTGTTATGGGACGTTAAACCTGGGTTCATCCACTCACTATAACATTGCGTGATTCAATTGACAATGAGCACACATGTAAGAGATGTGAAAAAAATTGTATAATGCAGGTCTGATGATTATCTACCTGGATAATTACCGGTGGTCAGCAATAAAATGGATTAAGATCAAATGACAGTCAATTTCCACACCATTACCAATAACAATTAAGAGATTACCTGGCAGTGTGGCAATTGATACTCAAAACAGATGGTAAAGGTATTTACTGAGCTTTCAATAACTTCCAGATCAGATCTGGAAGATACCGCACAGATGTTAATAGACTCCGCTTTCTGAACGGGTATTTGGATATTAATGAACTCCATTTTGAACATGTTGAATAGGAAAAGTAGAAAAACCATGATACTTTAGATAGAGCATGGTTCGTCCGCCTGTATGGAAAGATAATCCACGAGCTAAAGAGAAGGGATTATTGATCGTACAGGCGGGCAAATCATGCTGTATCTCACTGATAGCATGATACCTAGTGTAGACCTTGAACGCTACAGGGAATATCATTCTTAAGATTTGGATATCTAGGGATCGTGCTAAAACCGAAAATAAAGCATGGTTCGTTCGCTTGTATGCAGAAATAATCCACGGGCCAGTGCGTGGATTATTGATCGTACACGGGAAGAACCATGCTCTATCTCACTAATAACATGATACCGCTAGAAAGGTAAATAGGTATTGCACATTATGAAAGAATTTGTGCTAACGGTTAATGTATCTGAGGATCGTGCTAGAGAACCGACACAATCGATGTCTACATCCTGCCATAAACACCAGTTAGGAAGGAAAACAATAAAGACTTCGAACGAAGCACAATATGACATGCAAAAAGCCAAGAGACCAGCTTTTTATCGGAAGCTTGCCGTGGCGCTACTGTAAATGAGCCCCGACACGACAAAGCCAACAATGTGTTTGTGCGTCCAGCGCAGACTCAGATCAGCCTGGGCATCCGGCCAGTCCGACCAGACTTTTTGTTAAGCGCTTAAAGGGTAGCTAACATCTTTTTGTCTTTTTTCATGCACAAATGCCAAAAATGTTTTGATACATGAAGATAAGAAATGGTAATGCTATATTCGCAACACTTCAAGTTAGGGTACTCCATGCACTGTTTTGAAAGAAAGATTTCAAAAACCTATTTGCCGGCAGCAATATTACGCGTTTTTTAAACGGGCCTTTTTGCTGTTTTATTTATTTATTTATTAGTAGGTAAATTCACGGATTTATTTATTAGGCAGTGCTTTCACGAATGCAACTCGGAGACTATAGATATTGCACGATGACACTCTTAATATTCCGTCTATTGAATAGGTTCTCAACACTATATAGCTATCGTTCTGGTGCTTCCGCCTAATAACTCAAATCATTATTTTACAATACTGGAATATTTTGATACATTTTTTGCCTATAAAGTTACTCGATGTTTAGAATGATCCATTTTTGTGGTAATCAGAGGCAGTATAATTGAACTAATCGGACCAGCTCTCAGACGAAGATAATATTATTTTTTTAGCTATGTTCGTGCATACATTAAGGAAACAAAACGTTACAGTTAACTTCTTTATTCTTATACCTATTTCTGTTATTGCGAAACTCCATATACTATTCTTCTGCTTAATCGCGGTTTGTATATTTTTCGCCTGTGCGCATGCGTTGGTTTGTAGGTCTGCCGTGTGTTGTTCGCTGTTTACTGCTATTGCTTTCCGTTGTTGTAGTGGGTAGCTTGCAACAGACAGGAGAGGGCGTATGTGGACTTCCGTATGTCGTACAATTAATGAGATATATATTATAGTTGCTTTTTTTGTCTTTTCAGGTACCGCCCAATGATGCTGCTGTCAGGCTGACAAGGGGACAAAGGACGACTAGACAACATATAAATCTGTTATTTTTTATTAATTTATTTATTTATTTATTTATCTATTTATTTTATTTTTTATTTATTTATTTCTATTATTTCTATTATTTCTTTTTTCCTTATCAATCTTTACAATCTATTTTTTATTATAACTATTATTATTATCATTATCATTTGTTGATATTAGTTTGTTTCTATTATTTTACCATGCTGATTTAGTTATTACATTTATTTACTGTTATTATTTCAGGTTTATTGATCTATATTACTTATTTCTCCTTCTCATTTATTAATTATATACCATCAGTTATCTTAAGAGCCAAACTTAAAACATCTTTATATGATGTTAAAGATGTGTTCTGAGTGTTATAATTGCTTTCCAACTCGTTTTGTTTTTCACATTCTAATTTTTTTTGGTAAGCAGTATCAGTAATTTCCAAATTATGTATGTCATTGCCTATATCTGTTCTGTATACCATTCTCATGGGGAGGACCGTAATTAATGTTGTTAAAACTTGTGGTCCGATCCATTTGTCAGTTGTTTTTGGCAATAAAATTTGTTTAAACTAAACTATAATTGAACAAGCTAGTTCTGACGAAATGTCGTCAGAGAAGTCAAGCCACATTGTGACAGTCCATCTCTGGAACGACATTTATGTATCAGCAATGTAAAACATTGCACTGCTTGGGCTGTTCTTAGAGATGATCAAAGGTTCAATGTCGTTAGTTTTCAGAAAGCTAATACGTGTTACAGTCGAGACACAATATTGAGGACGTACATACATACGCAATCAAGTACACTTAGGCAGTCGCCGGGCCGGGTAGCGCAATCGGTAGGGCACCTGACTAGTAAGTCAGAGGTCCTGGGTTCGAATCCCGGTTTGGCCACATACTTTCGTTTCACCTTCCGCTGATTCAAGAAGGGCAGTTGTCAGTTACTGGCGAAAGTATGTGCACTTAGTACTGGTTAACCGCTTAGGAGGTCTAAGCCTGCCCAGGAATAGTGTGGTTAGGTTAACTGACCGTCCCGACATGACCTTAGTTGTTTACCGTGGACGTTAAGCATCAAATCAACCAACCAACACTTAGGCAGTCAACCTAAATACAATATACGAAGACCGACAAGAATTTTGGGGCAAACGAGAGGCACGTAGCGGTTACCTTACTAAATAGTGGACATTTATCATTGTTTTGTAGTACCACTCTGTCTGTAGACAAGAAAGGCAGGATTTTCGGGAATTTCCCTGTGCACCTGGGTGGCACGGAATATGCCTAATATGTGTTAAGCAGTTGCTCAGAACACAGGAATTTGACTTTTTTGTTTGAATTTCGTACGAAAATTTCATCAAAATGACGTACAACAGAAAATGATCGTCTAAACACTTCTTAAACATTGCGTACAGAGGAAAGGTCGTGATTTAATGAAACTCCCCCGCTAAGGCTGGGGTATGATACCCTGATCAAATCAGATTACCTGTACAGCACATGCACTTGTTACCCAAGAGGAGGTATAAGAGTAAGGGCGTTTTTGTGTTGCAAGAGAGGCAAAAACAGTTGGGATGTGTTTATATGAAACAAGTACATGTGCTGTACAGGTAAAGGTAAAAAAAAATATATATAGTTGACTAGAATTTCCGAGCATGCCATTTCTTTTAGGAGCTACTAAAGGGTATCGTGTATGTTATTCTGCTGCACAATAATAGTATATATGGCTCAAATAATGATTTCACCAAATAAGCACTTCATGTAATTTTTCTCTGCCCCCAACCCCCCCCCCCCCCCCCCCCCCCCCCCGTCCAGAAAAAAATAAAGTATTTATGTTGGAAAACAACATTTATGGTTCGTTTCTGTAAAATACGTGCGTTCTGGCGCGTTCTTGTAGAGATGTATCGATTTTAAGTATTTTCTCAGAGTGATTTGACAGTGTGTATTAGATATCATTCGTCTTCATCTTTAGACGTTTATTTTGCAGCTGAGAGGGTATTTCGAGGATTTTAACTCCCAAAATCGGGTATTCTATCTTTGGTGCGGAGCACGTTTTACCTACTTTGAATTCGACTTTTTGTGTTCATAATCTCAACTAGATCAGACACACGTATACGTTTGAACTCATTAGTCCTTTATGTAATTACTTCAATGCGTTTTCATTATTCATTTTGCTGCTACACACATTTTCAGCCATTCATAAAATTCCAGTACGGTTATGCGGATGCAGGTTCGGGTTACCCTTCTTATCTATTCTCCATTCTCGTTCCGGTATTTCTACTGACCGAATCCTAAGTACTCATTTCCTACGTTAATTGCGCAGCTAGATGTAGTCCCACGTTTTAATTAGTAATTGCTATCTACACGAGACAGTTCACAGACAGCTCTTAAGTTTTCTTTTTCGTATAATCGATTTTATATCCGTCAGTAACCAATCAGAACACCAAACGCATCACATAAAAAACTCATTTAAATATATAGTCAAGCCGTCTTGCGGCTTGACTAAATATAAATATGACTGAGAAAACAGTCTGGTACTACATTGTGTGCCAATAGCCGAAAAAAAACGTTATAACGCGGATAGATACACAGATGTCGTGCCAAAGAAATACTTAAATGTAAATTATCTGCTCTTTAATATGTTCTCATAAGTTAATTATTTGATAGTGATATCAAGTAACTTCATTCCTCCAATTTTTTACTGAAAAGAAAAATAAAGCAGCATCGCAAGAAAAATGTAAAAATGAAAAATGAAAAAATGGTAAAATACATAATACTCCTCCTTTTACTACTTACGAGATTGCTGACTCACATCACGAGAAATACTACGACTATGACAGACTTAGATCAGCTTGTGCATCTGTGCGTTTAATTAGAGTCTTGCTATGTACTACATGTGCAGTCTAGGCCACATAGGTGTCTGATGCGATTAGACTCTGATCGAACTGCGCGGACACTCAGGTTGGTCTTAATCTTTACAGGTTGCACACAAAGCAGGTTCTTTCACGCATTCATGGGTACAATTAAATAATCATATCAAATAAATTTCCTCGTCTCTAATGTAGATCAGGTGCAATCAATCAATCAATCTATCTATCTATCTATCTATCTATCTATCTATCTATCTATCTATCTATCTATCTATCTATCTATCTATCTATCTGTCTGTCTGTCTGTTTGTAAAATTCGCCGATTATGAGGCCCTTCGGGCCTTTGATTTTTTTTCGGTTCGGCGGATAACTGTTGTTTGAAAAAAAGGTTAATAAAACATGAAATGAGCCACGACACGAGAAAACAAAGTTGCTGTGCGCCTAGTGCAGACTCAGATCAGCTTGGGCATCCGTCCGGATTGATTAGACTCTGTGTTAAGCACCCAAAGGGTAGGTAAGGGTCTTGGCTACCTCCATGCGGACAGCGAAGTCTCTGATCAGACTGGGCGGATTCCCAGGCATATCTGAGTCTGCGCTGGGCGCACAACCACTATGCTTTTTTTGTCGTGTCGCTGCTCAAATAAACAAAAGGGCGATACAAGCTTAGTGGTACAGACCATTTACGACCCGATTTCTACAAAGTTATTTGTAACAGTAAACAACTCATTGTTTTTCCCGTTATAATTCATTGATGGAATAACTGATGTCATGTATTTGTATCCACCGCAGGTTTGTCCATTGACCAAAAGCGACCCATCAAGAGAGTTGGGCACTGGAAAGACGCTGATAGCTATAATGTATGACAAGGACATCATTCTGAGTCACTACCTTTTACCGTAAGAGTTTTAAATCCTTCTGTTACAGCGCAGCTTGCATGCAGGAATATACATGAATCTGCTTTCTCATAATTACAAGGCACTATTCCTTCTAGACTGATTTGGTGGATAGCTCTCCCGTCCCTGGTGACAATGACAATATTTTGCCGACATATCTCAACAATCTTGTCAGCTAGAATGTTGGCGAGTTCAGTCTTGTTGTCATTATCTCTAAAACAAAGTATGTCAGTTTGTCGGGGTTTCTCTTCGTCATGCACCCTAAGTCTAGTGCCTTGGCCTTGCTGCGGCTTAGTTCAACTTTCAGATCATTGGGCCTGTAAACAGCAACTATGATACCTGTTCGCCAATAAATTTCCGAGAAAGCTTCAACTGTAGGAACTACGCTTTGAATGCATACTCCTCAAGTCTTTTGGTGATCGAGGTAGTAATTAGTTTATCAAAGCTGACCAATTAACTATGATACCAATAGCTTTGGCCTCATTGGCCTCATATCTGGAGCTGCAATTCTAGCCTCTAAAATTAAAGCCAACTGCGACTGTCGAAAACAACAGTCACTTAATTAAGCAGGAAAAGACTGGTTTTCGTTGCGAAAATATTCTAGGAGGTTGACCTAAGGTATGCTTTTATATGAGAAAATGCTTAAACAGTGGATTTCTCAGAAACTATTTAAGACTTAAGGTATGTATGGTAAACTAAAGAGCCAATGAAGACATTATAATTGAGCCGCGACACGAGAAAACCAGCAATGTGGTTGTGCGCCCAGCGCAGACTCAGATCAGCCTGGGCATCCGCCCAGTCTGATCAGAGTCTTCGCTGTCCGCATGGAGGTAGCTTAGTCCCTCAGCTACCCTTTAAGCGCTTAGCAAAGAGTCTGATCAGACTGGGTGAATGCCCAGGCTGATCTGAGTCTGCGCTGGACGGACGACCACATTGTTGGTTTTCCCGTGTCGCGGCTCATATTGTTAAAGGTCGTAGTCGTAAAAGGTCTCTCGTCTTTCCGTACATCATCCATAGTGCAGATAATATTTTATTTTTGTCCTTTGAGATCAGAGGATACATTCTGAGAAATCAGAATTTTTTGGTCGATTTAGACTTTTATACTAAATCATTGCTTTATAACAATTTAAATCCTTTTGATACCAATCAGGCTTTGAATTGCCTGCCTATGAAATTACAGTATTCTGTTCTTGGATTTCGTAACCAGTTATGTCAGGGTCACTGATGAGGCTTGAATAGCCAAAACTTCAAAGTATGGCCCATGCTCATTCTTCAGAATGTCTGCGCTGCTCTTGAAGGAACTCATTAAGATCTAAAATCATTCTTTGACCACTGTTCAAGGTCGCAGAGATTCTATTGCCTGTCAAGTTTTCAAATATTTTCCGCTCTTTATTCATTTGGCGATTAAAGCCACGTTTTCATGTGAAGTCTTTATGTGTTCAGGGAACGAACGTTTATTAAGATGGTCTTGATCACCTGAGCAAAATGGCCACCGAGCCCGTATAAAAGTAAAAAACTTTAAAAGTTATTTTTACTGCACCTGTAAGTCAATAACCTTGAATATTTTGTATGTAGCTTTGAGGGCTCGGGTCCACAAAATTTTAAATAATTCCCTGCATAAACCGCGACTTAATTTATGGTAAGTTCAACATTGTCACATTGTGTATCTATACTGGAAAAAACTAAAACAATATCTTTCTTAGAATGTTTCTTAGAAAGTTTTACAGTCTAAGGTATAATAATTGGAAAATATGGTTAACTATATATGGAAATGAAGAATTATGTTTCTGAAATTAAAGGCCATTCACCTTTGTTTAAGATCACTAACCATCTCCTCTGAAGCCATTGGGGCGATTGAAACCATATTTTATGTCGAGCCTTCCAGGAGGGTCGGGAAAATGTAAGTTTGTTGAGATGGTTTTGGTCACATGATGAACAGGGCCACCATGCCCATATATGGTTAAACTCTTTAAATATTTTCTTCACCGGGACCGAAAGACAAATGGCATTGAATCTTTTGTGTAACATTTGCGACTTAAGCCCTACAAAATTTGTTCCAATTATGATACTGCCTTGACCTTAACCTAATTTATGTCAAAGTGAGCTTTTATTCCTTATGTTTTTTTCTAAAGGAAAAATGCTTAAACCAAGGATTTCTCAGAAAATATGTAAGTCTGCGGAATAATGTTATTATAGATGGTCTATTAAATATGCAGATATAGACATCATGTTGCTAAAAGCTCAAGGTCATTTCTTTATCTTTATTTACGCTCTTTAAGGTTCTTCTCCCGTCAAAATGTTAACACATTTTCCTCTCTGAAGCCACCTAGCCGCAACCAAATATCTTGTGACGACTTCCTGGATCGAAGAAATATAAGTTTGTTCAGTCTTGCTCGTATGACCAAGCTGGCACCATGCTATATATGGTCAAAATCCTAAAAAGCTTCTAATTGACAACCAAATGCCGATTACCTTGAAACTATATATGTAGCATCGGGGACTAAAGCTTGGGCATCCGTCCGGATTATGATAATGACCCTGCACTGACCTCGATCTAATTTATAGCAAAGGGCAACTTTGATGCATTGTTTTTTCATACGGGAAAATGCTGAAACGATGAATTTTAGTCTATCTTAGTTTAAGGTATAATACTTTCTTATAAACTATTTTATTAAATAGGCAGACGTAAACATTATGTTGACACAATTTTAGTACAATTTTGTCCATTCCTTTAGCGTCGCTGAGATTCTGTTGTCCATTTAGGTTGTGATTTATGGTAAATACAAAAAGCTTAATAAAGCCATAAAAAATAACGTATCAAACTGCAAGATAGCAGACTTCATATTTTTGTTGTTCTCTACAGTTTAAAATATAAACATAAAGAGATATGCTGTTTAAGAAGTGTTTTATACGGAAAGACCAAAGGGTAATTTTCTGCGCAGAAATCTAAAAAAAAAAATACTTTGTAATTGAATGTGTACTTAGCTATAAAGGTACCTTTACGCATTAAAAGGAGCGTCTTAGCATTTATTTGTTCCATTTTTCTCAAATTGTAAGGTAGACCAGATAAACACAGTAACTTTTCCGCAAAGATCTAACCATATGTATGGCGCATGTATATTGGATGTATTCATTAAATTCAGGTAAGGTAGTTATACCTAAATCATACTCACAGTGTAAATACTATATTACTGACCAAGATAGGTATGTAAATGAAATGGATCAACCTTGAAAATAGACTCTACTGTGTTTTTGTTAAATATTTGGACACGGCTACATCGTTTTGTTATTTGCGCAGATAGTCGCCATGTCCATATTAAAACCTTTAAAATCTTCTCCAGAATTAAAAGGCCAGTGAAATGAAAGCTTGTCTGTAGCGCTGGGGGGCTCGGGCATCTTAAATCGAGGGCTTTAGAAAGCACCTCACGTGTAAACGAATCAAATGCTGCCTTGTCTTATTATTAGGTAAAATAAGACGTATGACAAATAAAACTACATACATGTACCAAATGCATAAGACAATCGTCAATACAATTTAGGAATTTGAATGTTTAAAACACGCCACAAAGTTAAAAGGGTATTTTAAGACCTGCCATTTTTAGAAAAGGATCCAAGGCACTATCTAAATGCCTATCGGAGTATAACGTGGTTCCCGTTTTCCGTTACATTACAACAACTTCTGAATTAAAGCGTGGTAAACAAACGCTCATTGAATGCAATCGTGACATTTTTAACATGGCATCAACTTCAAGCTCAACAGCAGCTTCTTCAAACAATATTTTACAGCTCACAGTGGTCTAATCAAACAACGCGTATAGTTAGAAGATGCACTTTAGAGTCCGTTAAGGATGGAATTAATGACGTTGACCTCATTTGCTGCGCTGATAAAATTGATAATTGGTGCCGATATCAAAGCATCCATTGATGTTGACGGGTACTCAGGAAGTAAATATGTAAGGTGTTTGTGATCTGTGAAATTTGAATATTATGGACATAGACATACTATTTCTTTTAAAGCCATATGACAGCATTAAGGGTTTACCAAAACTGTTGAATTTGAACGTACATTAGGTTATCCAATCAGCAGCATATGCAAACATGACACACTCATGTTTGATGGTGAAAGTATGGTGAAAGTTCAGAGAGCCTGTTCGGTTCTGCTTGCATTATAGACATATATGAAGCACATTCAGTGGACAACTCTTACGAATCAAAACCTGGCATTATAATGGAAACAACTCCAGCAAAAGGTTTTGAAACCCATTTAAGTCTTGAGTTTGTCCTTTGTTAACTGCATACACGTGTGTATTGTGTACGCAAATCATCGATGAAAGGGACAAAGACCTGAAGGAAATCAACATCTGTTTTACTTCGTTTTGATATACGAAGGTTAAAACAGTATTTTCTACAGTCCACGGGCTATATTTGCCACATTTCAAACTATTTCATGTGCTGTCTACAACACTGATGTCACTGAACGATGTAATGTATGTGACTCAAACATCAAACCAGCCGACTACTGTCTTCCTTCGTTTCCGCCGCCAAACATGACGAGAGAGTCTCTTACAGATGTAAATAACGAGAAATAAACTAAGGTATATTTGCATCTGGCAAACGTAGAATATATATAAATTACCGAGAAACTGCCACCAATACAAAGTAACATCTACTCTAGACACAGGGGAAAAATTAGGTAGGTACATGTATAACAGAAAAAAAATCAGCATAATTGCCAAAGCAGACCCACTTTGTCTAACTAAGGCGAACTTAACAACAGAATCACTCTGGGATTTAAGGACACTTAAGGCTGTCGGACAAAGTGTTTATGATGTATACGAAATATGATAGTTTCGCCTTTTAATTGTTTTTTTCCAATTACATCCAGAAGTAAAAAGAAGAAAAACTAATAAATCACTAGCAGTTAGTATGCAAGAAAGATCAATAAAATTATTTATGTCAGTAGGTCGATCTACGTTAAAGATGTATTTGCTTTGGTGCATGGTTGTAACTGGCACTTTATTTGAAACATTAAGTTTGACAATCAACTAAGACACATCACAGTATCAAACTGAAGGCCTGTGAAGTAGTAAAGGCTCGTCTACATTGCCAGTATTAATTGCGTTTTTAAATGGCGCTGAAATACAGATTATAGGTATGCACGTGTTTATGCATTAAACGAATAATATACCTTAATTCTATCTATTAACTCATCATTCTCCTTTATTGAATCCTGTATCACAACATAAAGATCCTCGTAGCCATTGTTGACCAGTCTTAGCCCGCCACAGAGATGTAAAAGTAAAGCTAGAACCAACAGCAACAGCATATATTTCATGTTTATTGGCGGTGAAATATTATAAACACTTCTTTAATTTTAGTCACCAAATATCTAGCTAAAGCAGTCTTTCTCTTAGGTTTATAGTGAGGTTTTCCTGATCAAGAAAATGGGCTGAGTATAGGACGCCGGTTTAGATTTAAAACAATGCCTCACTTGAGAAAAAAAACTAATTTTATGATTCCTGAAATTCATGTATCCATTATCTGACATCCCGTATATTGCATGCAATTGCAGCCTGGAAAGGCTACGTTATTTTTTTAGTATAACACGGGACGTTTACCTTCCAACAATCAAAAAATCTAGATCTGTCTTATCAGACGGATCTCTATTTTTAAGGTAGTTTAGAAGAAAAAAACTTTAGTTTAAAGCAGAATTTCAAAATAATGATTAAAATATTTTGGGTTATTCTAGAGATGGAAAACATCCTTTTAGCCGAATGAATCCGGAAATGAAATTATGATAGCTATGTTTGGTCTGGCGCATATGAGATACTCCAAAAATTTAGCGTAAAACTCAACTTGACAAGTTTTGTAAACTATAACCATATGGTAAAAGTGGTACAAATATATGCTAGGTGATGACTTAATTAGATATGCCGAACTACTTTTTGTTTTTACACTTGATATATCTATTATTAAAATTCATAATTCTCAACGTAGAGCAGTGATTCAAAGACTAAACCGTATTATTTTTCTCGCTTCCTAATATTCTTAACTCTGAAATTATTTTGAACACTTATTTTGACTTTTTTTTTTAATTCTTTTTATTCGCGGCACTTGAAAACCACATCTGGTTGTCATATCATCTTACGTAAGATTTCCCAGCCTTCTCCAAGATCATCTCAAGAAACAACCGGGATCACAGCTAGAGATGCCATAAACCATCAAACCCGATGTATCCCACTTACGGTATATCAAGTGGGGTTAGTCGGGTAAACTTTTCTAAGAGAGTGTGTTTAGCGTAAGTCTGGACTCGCAGCATTATCGTTATGTCTAAATTACACATAAGGGATTCATTACTCTCTTGTGTAACGACTTAAAATAGCAGCAAGGTTATACTCATAAGTTGTTTCTCCCTTTCTCATTTACCACTTTCGAAGATTCGGTTAACTGTTTTATGCAACATGAAAAAAATATCGTCTGTCAGTGTATTATACACCTTTGAAGACAACGTTTTCAACGTCCATACTAAGAAAATCCTTTAATAATGTAATATCATCCCTACACTACCTTACACCTTTTTTGACCAGGGGACTTGTCCAGCCTTATCATTTTGATGTGTCTATTTATAGGTTTAGGGGCTACTAGTGAAAAATTTCACTTTTTTGTATTCTCCATAGAAATTCCTGTAAGCAAACAGTGTTGACCCTGATCAGATGCCACTTTCCGCGGCGTTTGAACTAGATATGCAATGTTTGCATATTTCTTCAGAACTGGTTTCAAGTCTAAAAACAGTTAAATGAGCCGCGACACGAGAAAACCAATAAAGTGGTTGTGCGCCCAGCGCAGACTCAGATCAGCCTGGGCATCCGCCCAGTCTGATCAGAGTCTTCGCTGTCCGCATGGAGGTAGCGTAGACCTTTAGCTACCCTCTAAGCACTTAGCGAAGATTCTGCTCCGACATGGTGGATGCCTAGACTAATCTGAGTCTGTGCAGGGCGCACAACCACATTGTTGGTTTTGTCACGTCGCGGCTCAAATGCGATCATAAAGTAAACCCAAACACGAACAGCCTGGTGTAGCTTTTGAGGCTGCTTATATGCTATAGACAAAATTCCGTGGAATGGTATGTCGCACTTGCACTGCACTTCCACAGTTGCAAATGTCATGGTAAAAAAGTTTGATAAATTTATGTATAGTTTTTTTTAAAAACCAGACTAACATGCCAGGAATGATCTGATTCTGTAGACAGGGGTCATTCTGATAAAAAGTTTCTCAAAATCCGTTGAACAGTTCTTGAGATATTGTCATTTTCATGTTTTCCGCTATTTTAAGTAACTGTGGACGGCAGATTTCTTGAATGGTTCATTTTGCAAAATTAAGAATTAGACAACAAATAATAAAAAATAAATAAATAAAAATAAACGATTAATAAAAAATTTGCATGCAAAGATCATCCTGCCATAACGTTAGTCAAAATCCGTCAGGTTTCTTGAGATATTGTCATTTTTATGTTTTTCTATTTTAAATAAACGCTCCTGGGGGCATCTTTGATTGTCCATACATATTAATTTGAAACATAAAAGCAAACGAATTTTATTCAGTGACCATTCTGGTTAAATTCCGTCTAAATCTGTCCATTTTTATCTTAGATATTGGCATTTGAGTAAAGTTAGACCTCATAAATAGAAAGTAGGTAACTGTGACCTAATTCGGCAAACGTTTATGACATTTTTAAACCTAAAGTTCCACTATGTTCCATGCAGAAATACACCACGTCGTTATGGAGGAATTGTTGATTATATATATGGATAAATAATTAATAACAGTGCAATTCTCAATATGTTACCTAACCGCCTTTCGCTTCTTCAGAGGTTTCATGCAATAAAAAATAGAATCAATAAGATTCCGAGAAAAATATCTAAACATAAAAAGATAAGCTCCTAAAAACAAAAGTGAACAAAATATTCCCCTTATCGGGGACCATGCATTTTAAGTCATGAAAACGAAATGGCTCCCCACGATAAAAGTTGCACATACACAATCATAAACACAACGCTACAACAATCAAAGTATAAAACACGGACATTGACAAGAGTCGAGTATCGCTGTGTTGCAGCTTGTGAAACAATGAAAATTCGAAACAACTAAAGTAATGTTTGGTCGGTTGTTGGTTGTATTGGCTTCGGTAGTCCTCAGAGACGGCGCATTCCTCCCTACAAAGTTTAACAATGTATGGGAATAAAAACAAAAAAGGAATGTCGCACCTGTTGCAAGCGAAGCAGGCTCTTCACTGTCATATCGGTTAAGCAATGTTTACGGCGCCTAGGTCAAAAGAATATAGACAAAACGGTATAAAAGAGGTGTCTGCAAGCACAGCAGGCACTTGTTAGTCTATAGTCTATATCGGAAGAGTGCCGCATATGCATCCAGTTTACCGTCTCCTAGAAAGCATGCTGTTGCTTAACAGTCCTATGAGGCAGTGTTTCAGTGATTTCGGACCGTTTCAAAGAGACGGTGAGAGAAGAGTGGAACATGAAAGATAAGAAGAGTTAATCCAAACAAAAATGCCGCACCTACAGGTACAGGAGGCCTTTGTGTGGCATTTGTGAGACAGTTTCAAGGTATTATTGCTCCTCTCTACCATAGCTTCAGGGGCCGTATTGATGAAACGACTTAAGTGGTTGCTATGCTGTTGCTAAGGCTAAATTTCTTTGAAGGAGATTCCCTACAACTATGAAATTTGGTCTGGAGGAACAGTCTTACAAAGACTGTTCCTCCAGAGCAAATTTCATAGTTGTAGGGAATGTCCTTTATAGATATTTAGCCTTAGCAACCGCATAGCAACGACTTCAGTGGCTTTATGAATACGGCCCCAGGGCGATACGAAGAAGACTAGCGGTCAATCGCCCCCTTGCACTGATACAACTATTTTTTTATTCTGTCCTAGTCACCCTTGTTGATACTATGAAGTTGTATGGTATTCAGTCGTCGGATCCAGTAGTTCTTATGGGCGTTTCTGGTATCATCCGACCAGTGAGCATCATTTTCGATGCAGCAAAGGGAGAAATGGCTGTTAAAGTCGTGGTCATGTATGTGGAAGTGCTCGGTGACAGGTACCCTCTGAAATCTTCTCTTCGTCCAGTCAGAGCGGTGGCCGTTCATGCGCTGATAAAGTGTTTTGTTTCTCCCGCGTACTGTTTGTCACACCGGTACAAGTAATTAGGTAGATGACATTTGTAGATTTGCAGTTTGTCTGTTTCCTGAGTTTTACCGGCGCCCCTGATGATGATTTGGCTTTTTCGAGTTGGTGTCATCAGTTTACAAGTAGTTGAATTTTCGGGTCGTTTGGGTCTTCTGATCTGAATATAAAGGTATGCGGTGACGTGGCGAATTTTTTGGTGTTTGGTTTCTGTTTCAAACAAAGTCTTATGTCTTTGTTTGTGTTTTCTTTAAGAAGGACATTCTTTTTACTTCGAATAGATCCTCTTTTCAGACAAATTCATACAAATTAAATTTCAACAGTATTTTTAGTTTGTCTTTAAATCTTTAAATTAATGAAGGCAATCCGCAATTTAATAAAGCAAAATAGTACGTTTTCATTACATAATTGATTTCAAGACAACAATTAATTTGCCAAGCTCTTTGTTAATATTTAGCCTACCATACCTGAGGGCGAGTACTTGTCTTTGTCTGAAGAACGTATTGTTGCTATTAAAACATAATATCTCTAAATCCGTTACCTTTAAATATCAGTTATTATTTGATTAATTGATTGATTGATTGATTTGTTGCTTTACGTCTACGGTAAACAGCTATGGTCACGTCGGGACGGTCAGTCAACCTAACCACACTATTCCTGGGAAGGCTTAGACCTCCTTAGCGGTTAACAAGTACTAAATGCACATACTTTCGCCAGTAACTGACTGACAACTGCCCTTCTTGATTCAGCGGAGGAGAAACGAAAGTATGTGGCCAGACCGGATATCGAACCCTGGACCTCTGACTTGTAAGTCAGGTGCCCTACCGACTGCGCTACGCGGCCCGGCTAGTTGTTTTTTGAAGAGGTAATTATGGGCGTAAACAAAAGGAAATCATGTGACATATCTTGGACATGAACAAATTAAACATACAAAGGACTAAGAGCAGAATGTGCCATAAACACGTTGAATAGAACGCTGGCTACCGGAAGCTATAGGTGATTATATACTCTTTAAGTGTAAAGGCACCCGAAATCCGCGCTTTGGAAACGCGCCAAGATATATAAATTTCAACGCTTTCGGAAAAAACATCTGCACATATGATAAAATGATACGCGCTTTCTTAAAAGTCCAGAAAATACACATCTGACGACTCTGGAAGGGTCTGTGTGTTTCCTTAACTCTTTCGGCGCCAAATTTTTCAGACGACAAATTTTCGTCTGCTCAAATCATCAGACGACAGATTTGTAATTGGAAATTTTAACAATCTAAAGACATTTTTCATAAAATCAGGCTTTTTAAGTTCATATTTGAATGGCAAACAGTGTAGATCCTGATCAGACGGCTCTTTTAAGAGCCGGCTGATCTGGATATACGCTGTTTGCAAAGTTTTTGCGACTTTGGCACCGAAAGAGTTAATGCTACGGGTTCTTATGTCCGCTTGTCTGTGGTCATCTAGCAATAAGGTCACCTGTATATCTGCCCACTTTGCTTTCTGTTTTGTTTATAAATAAAAAGAAAATAAGTAAAAATAGATGTTTCTGTTGGTTTCTATTTGGTAGGCTGAATGACCAGAACTGTTCATTTGGTTTACTGTGCGTGTCTTTCGTAAACATTGGTTTTGAAGGCAGGGTATGGAATTTAATTGTTAATTGTTATTAGTTACTGATCATTGATTATCTGTTTATTTTGTAATAAATTTGATCCAATACCAGAGATCTAAAAACAAATACGCGTGTTGTTGATTGTCCCTGGGTAGTATTGTTTTAAATAGTATATAGAGCCAAAAATGAAGAATACATCATCTGCTTCATTGCCATTTTCTTTCAAAGGGAGTCGACCTTTGTGACTTCTCCTTTGCATCCCTGACACCGAACGTTTTCAAAATGAAATGAAGGAATGAATTGGAACCTAGAGGAGCATTTTCTTTCCTTTAAGCGGTGACCCCATTGAAAAAGGAGAGGAAAAATCAAACTGACAGAGTCGCTACCCCTTAAAGTGTTCCCGCTCACCTTAAACTAGTCAATTCATTTTATTTTAATATAAAACCTACATAGATAATTCCGAACGAAAATAGAGATTAAATGATTCCTCAACAATCGTGTCTAAAGAGTCAAACATATCCTCCCGGATCGCATGGGTAAGCTCCGGATTCAGAGTATTTTATTGTGAGGATTGATTTTGTCTACACACGTGAGCCGCGACACGACAAAACCAACAATGTGGTTGTGCGCCCAGTAAAGACTCAGATCAGCCTGGGCATCCACACAGTCTGATCAGAATCTTTGCTAAACGTTTAAAGGGTAGCTAAGGGTCTAAGCTACCTGCATGCGGACAGCGAAGACTCTGATCAGACTGGGCGGATGCCCAGGCTGATCTGAGTCTGCGGTGGGCGCACAACCACATTGTTGGTTTTGTCGTGTCGCGGCTCACCTATTTCTTGTTATTATGATAAGTTAGAATTAAATGAAGTGAGCAAAAAAGCAATACCTTTCAGTGCTACTTAATCGGCCTCTGACTATAAGTTTTGTTTATACGGCACTTCTGTTTATAGTAACAAGGTTGTGCTAACAAACCTTAAGCCCTCAAGAGTTTTGTCCGTTCTAAGCCGGAAACTCCTGAAGCGGATTCCGGCCCCGACGATATAAAAAATATTTCGTGCTCAACTCAGCTGAGCTTGAAATTTTACCTGCTAATAAATAGCAAATAAAAGGCCATCGGCCAAGTGTCACCCGACGTTTGAAATGTGTCACAACCTGCAACCCTTTATTCCTTTTCAGAGTAACTGTATGGCCAAAAACAGAAAATATGTGTATTACAGAACCTGGTAAGCAAATATAACTGAAGAATAAGCAAACACATAAACCCAATTTCTGGGCCTCTATGAGGTTATAAAGTACTTCAGTTCAGAACGGGGCATATATGTGTAAAATCAGGTTCCTGAAACTTTAGCCCTTACAGAATGCCCAAAACATCAGTACTGTATACCCAATAATAAAAATAACAAGGGTTATAATCCTGCTAATATGAATCTGTTGAAAAATGAATAATGCATTTAAGAAAATTAAGCCCATTAATATGAATAGTTCTGGTATTATCCCTTTACCTTTAAGTGAATGCCTGTTATCTACGAAAGGGGAACAACTCTGTCATTAATAAAATTAGCACATCCTAACAATAATCAGAATAATAATTTACCAAATGCTAATAACATACCAAATGTCAGTTCTTACGGTCAAACGGTTCAAAAGTTGGAAAAATGCCAAAAACGACAAACGCCCAAACAGGACAATCGAAATTCCAAAATCACATGCACATCTTCAGATCATGATGAAACATTCCGCATAATTTCAAGTCAATCTGATACAAGATGTGGCAAGAGTTGCGGGGATAAGTTCTGAGTCAGCAAGGGCCGTAACTCCATCAAAAACGGCCGAAACAAAAATCAAAAACCACATGCACATCTTCATATCATAAGAATATAATCTGTAAAATTTCAAATCAATCCGATGAAAGACGTAGGAGCTGTTGCGGGGACAAGATTTCGGACGGACGGACGGAAGGACGGACGGAAAACCGGACTGACACACGGACGGACAAGGGTCATTTCTATAGTCCCCTTCCGCCTACGTAGGGTAACAATAACTGATACATACAGATATTTTCTTGCTCAGTTCGGTTGAGTATGAAATTTTCTCTGCTTATGAATATGAAAATGCCACCATTAGTTTGCATTTTCATATTTATCAGCAGAGAAATAATGTTGGCATTTTCATATTCATAAGCAGAGAAAAATTTCAGGCTCAGCTGAGTTGAGCACAAAAATAAAAATGTATGAACTCGGGGTCTTTTTTTTGTATTTCTAGCGTTGCTGTCATCAACCAGTGTTGTCTGTGCACTTTGCTTGAAGTTTTGTTATGTTATTTCGTATAGAAACTTGGTAAATTAGATGTATACTTAGTCAAAAAAGTAGCGATACCAACTTTCGGCTACATTTTCATAGACAGCAGTGCATATTGGAGTTACTTGAGGCTCATGTGTGTTGCGGGAGAAGCCAAGGAACAAAAACCTTTGACAATCGCCAGCCGATACTTCACAGAAGAGTTACCTGTTAATGATGTGCTAATTGGAAAGCACCCCATCAGTGCGCAAGCGCAGAATTTAATTTTCAATCGCGCAGAAAAGTCCATTAAGCAGGAATCTCGATAAACGCTGAAAATGTGCAATATCTTATACTCAGGCTCTATATGCGAAGTTTCAGTTCTTCAACTCTTCAGATCACCCTTTAAATTAAAGCTATGGCGATTTTCAAAACATCACCACTGTACTTGTTCGTCTTTTTGCAGAGTTTCTTCATAAACATTTTGTTTTGTCATTGTTTTCATTACTTAATGACAAAATCGGAAGAATCGTTACGCGCCCGCTAGCCGTAACGTTTCCGATCTCCTATGGAAATCGCTTGAAATGTCTCATTTAAACGGTTTTTGAAGGATTAATGATACCTTGAGTTGTGGTTCGAATTGTCACATCAGAAATTTGAATTTCTTTGGCATGTAGCCTTGTCTAGGTCATGGTCTACTGTTTGAAGTACAGATTCAGAGAAATAATTATTCACAAACTAATTTTAAATGGGTTCAAACTTGAGCAAGTTTAATGATGTTTCTCTACGAAAATGAAAATAATCCCCTTACATATTCAAACGATGCTTGTAGCATGTGTATGCTTAAGAAACAAAACGAATAACTATTTTCAATAAGCAAATGGATACTCTTTTGAAATGAGTAAAAATTAAAGTAAACTTCTGCAGTTGCCATGGCCACTTGAGATATTTCATGAATAGAAACTTTCTTGACTGTATATACATGTTTCATGTATTTCGTACAGAGGTTTGCTTGTATGCCTCTGTGTTCGACTGGGTATGAGTGTTATCGGATATCACAGGGGTTATACCAATTTGGCTATTTGTTTCTTTCGACCGAGTCAAGCAATTACAATACATGCAAATTGGCTTTCGACCGAGACATTCGACAGCAGTATCAGCTCGATCGACAGCCATTAACAATAGTACCATTCACCGTTATTGGTAATGCTTACGATCGTATTTTCGATCGACAGCCATTTTTTAGTACAGACTAGGTCGATGCACAGGTAGCCGACTGGTATTAACTTGTATTACCCCCGTGGATATGTGCAGTTTGGTTTGTTGTTTTCTCCTTGCGATAAAAGAGCTGCGACACGAGAAAACCAGCAAAGTGGTTGTGCGCCCATCGCAGACTCAGATCAGCCTTGGCATCCTCTCATCTTTGCTAAGCGCGTAAAGGAGAGCTAAGAGTCTAAGCTACCTCCATGCGGACAGCGAAGATTCTAATCAAACAGGGCGGACGCCCTGGCTGATCTGAGTCTGCGCTGGGCGCACAACCACCACGGCGTCGCGGCTCAAATGTGGGGTGTACTTTGTGGATATGATTTTTTTCCTGGGAATTTTCATTTATATTTTAAGTATAGATGTATATGTTTCATCATGAAATTAATAGCTGATATATCACGCAGTTCACCAGCAACTAAAAAGGGGCTTGTGGCTGTCAGCTTCAGAATCAAAGCAAGACCTAAGTTGCAAAAAGATAACATTAAGTCGCCAAGTGTAATGCGAGGTCGACGGTCTCGAAATAATGGTTAAAATGTACATAAGAAAGAAAATTGATTACACTTTAATTGCCTCTCTCAAGGAACATGTGGCACCGTGTTAACTCCGCAAAACATGTTGAATCACACTAATCTGCTGCATGCAACATGTCTCATCTCTAAACAAAACCTAATTGCGAAACAATAATTGCATGACACATCTAAACCCATTTTATACATCGCGATATCGCTTCTAAAAGATGAATTGCATTCGCTAAACGTGTCAAAATGAAATCAGACATTTCGATACTTTTTACGCTGATACGATACAATACAATACAATATAATACAATACAATACAATAAAATACAAATATTTTATTGAAGTCTCACCTCATAAGAAAGCATAATATACAATAAAATAATTTTCATAAATGAGAGGCTCTGAGTTAGATCTTTGAGAGACTATATACATACATATATATACACCCAATTAAACAGTAACTATATAATACAACATATGGTGGATAAAAAAATAAAAATAAATAAAAGTTCATGTCTACGGAGCCTCAGTCATAAGCTCAGTCAGCCTCCACGAATCTAGACATTTCCGGATAAGGCATCTAGGATTCGCACCAAGTCAGATCCCCGACGACGGGTGCCAAGGCCAGACAACAAGTTCTCCGGGACAGGACCGAGTACGAATCCCAGATGTGGGGAAAAATGCGAAAACTCTACCCAAGACTGTCAAATGAGACAAAAATACAGAAAAAATTCTTTTATAAATATGTACTAGGTAAAAACTGCAGATTTTTCGTTTAGTTATACTATTCCCGACCCCGACATCTGGTGTTCGCACAGATTAAATCCCAGAGGCCACGTGGCGGAACCGATGTCCAAACAGCATGTCCTCTGATATTAGTCCGCGCGCCAAGCCCAGATGATATCATTTTAGTTTTATCATTTCTCTGACTTCCTCATGTTTTAGTTTAAACTTTATTGTATTTGCATTAAAACATTTACAATTTGCTGTACACACTATAAAGCACTCGTTTGTCCTAATCGGAGGAAGTCCACGAATAGAGCTACTGTGTAGCAGTGACGAAATTAGCAAAATTTGCAAACAGCGTAGATCCTGATGAGACGGCTCATGATGAGTCGCCTTACCTAGATCTACACTGTTTGCCTTCTAGTTTTTGAATTCTCAATATGAAAAGACTTGGACAACGCATTTTTTTTTAATCTTTGCAGACGTAAATTTTGTCGACTGCTTTTTTTTTGGTGCTTAAAGAGTTAAAGCATGACTAGCTTTCCTCCGTATGAAGCCAGCCTTGGCTTGGTAATCCAAATAGAGCTTCTCGGTTAGCTACATTTAAAGGAAGCCTAAGAGTATTTAAAGCTACAAGCTTCTATAAGCGTTGCATTAAAGAGAAGATTTCTTGGAGCATGACTTGTTTTTCTCCGTATAAAGCTACCCTTGACTTGGTTATCCTAAATAAGCAGTACAGATGCTGAGCCTAACCCAGAAATACAGTTCATATGGAAAACAAGTACTGAATAAAGAGAGTTGGGTTTCACGTAACCGTAACACACCATTACATTGCATGAGAGAAGATCGCCATTTGGCCCGTTCCCGGGAGCGAACGGGCAATATTTTTTCCCGGAAAATAAGCTGTCAGATTCATTGTTTTATAAGCATGGCTTTTCGAAGGTAGCCACAGGCTAATATTCTTTTTCAAAAAATGTCAGTTCCTGACACTACCATTGCTTGAAGCCATGACACAGATTTGACTTCACTGTATCTGCAGAAGCATTTATCTAGTGGTTTGCAAATACGCATGTTATATCTTAAAAAAGTCTTGCTTAGTATCCATTTTCAGACTAGATTTCATAGTAAGGGTATAGTCACGTGTGGTCATGTCTCTACTTGCTCTCCTTGGAGGTATATTAAAAACAGTTCGATTATATTTCCGGTAGTCGATTTGGGATTTTCTGTTATCATTTTTCGCAGTTTAGCCACAGGTCACATATACGAACTTTCTCGCTAGACAGAAAAAGTATTAAAAAAATTGAGAACGACATACTATCAGTTTTTTCACAGTTGTATTATAAGACCAAATGGTACGGAACAGTTTTAATCGGCGTGTTTTATATAACGTTTTCCCCAAGTTCAGTACCGAAATCGAAAGTAGAGTCCTGCACAGGTAAATTGACTCTGTGAGTGCATGAGAAGGCCCTCTGCTCTTAGGTATGCAGTAAGACATCTATCCATCTATTCCTTAGAATCACTACATGTGGATTCATCATCAAAAAGTAGCTGACCCGTATTTTTTCTTGTCCGAGTTGTCTACTTTTTGGAGTTGTGCCCTTTGGAAAAATCATAATGAAATCTTGTCAGCAAGATATGTCATAAAATGTTCAAGCTATGGGTTTGTAACCATGCCAGCTTATTAGAAATGATTAGCAAATGCGCTGATTAATTTTAAATTCAATCCAGTCAAGTTTTTAGTGATGGCCGGCCTCTGAAAATTTCAGCATTATAATCTTGTCAGCAAGATAGCTAAAAAGCATTAAAGCTAGGGATTTTAAACTTAGTCTGATGATTGGACATGATATGTAGATTAACTGATAAACTTTTGAAAGAATTCTGTCAGTTTTTTTGTTTTTGTTTTTTTTTGTTTTTTCGTTATGGCCCTTTGAAATGCTCGGTATTTTAAACTTGGCAGCAAATATCTCAAAAACTATTTGTGAATGAGCTCGGGTCTTAAAAATACTTAACTGATTGGATAAAGCATCGACGTTGTTTTTATAGACTCGACCATGCTAGCTTAACAATTCTAGGTCTATACTTAGTTTCAAAGAAAGTATTCAGGCGTGTATACATCATATAAACACTATTGGGCGGAGCCAGTTATGATAATGAGATGATGCGAATTGATTTGATTATGGAAATCTTTTTGGGAATTTATTATGCAAAGTGTATTTCACAGATTATATCTGCTATCTAATAAAGAGAAAGTATATTTGATATCGTATATCCTTTGAAGGTCAAATTAAGCCCGTGGCTCAATGATGTAAGCCTTTGATTGTATCACAACATGCACGCGACAATAATAAGTGGCATGGTCTGATTAGCGGACGGTGCATTAATGGGCAGTCTCAGTGGTGATTGATGTCCACTGTTTGAAGTATGCAAATTTACAAAACTGTAGATTTGACAGTTAAACAAATTACGTCGCAACTACATCCTCTAATTCATTCAAAACATAAAGAAAACGGGATTTTGCCGGATGGATCAGTAATTAAAGTGTTTGGACTTTAAAAATGCATCGAAATGAAGGAAAAATGAAAGGTGAGTAGTTTGTTATATATAACTCTGCGCGGAAAAATCACAACATTTGTATGAAAAACGAAAATATGATCCTGCCGCGTGGATACATTACCAAAGTGTTCGCACTGTAAACTAAACACCTAATAACTTATAGTTTTCCTTCGTTTTGCTGCGTGTTCGAATATCTGCTTTTTTCTATTCAGAGCTGTTTTCAGGAAGCTCAAGGAACGAATCATTAACATGTATCTTAGGCACTGAGTTTGATCGTGTCTTCAAAGTCGGAGGAATGATTCCTGTGCTGCCTGTGATTGATACCAAATACTACATGTATACAATGACCACATTTACTATTACAAACTTTTAAGGTGTGTGGGTATACCTGCGTGTATTTTTGCAAAAGAAAGTAGCTTTAATCATTTCCTGTTGTTTCTTTCAAAAGGAGGTCTGCTATTCTTGGAAAGAATTTGTTCCTACAAGAATACTTTTCTTTATGAATTAACCCCATAGCTGTTTACCGTGGACGTTAAGCATCAAATCAATCAATCATGAATTAACCCCTCTTCAGAGATGAGCAAAAATGAAAATGGCAGAGTTGCCTCCCCTGAAAGTGTAACCATTCGCTTTAATATCATATACTGCATTGCGTGAAATTACCTTGCATATAATCAGCCAGCTTATTCTTCTGATATTTATATCCGATATCCTTGGGTTTAAATTTCTCCAGGGCCTGTAAATCATTCAGGCGAACCAATTAAAATAAACGGATGCGCAGGCTGATAAAAGTGTTACCTGGTCGCAGATCTGTAATGCAAAATCCATTTGACCACAAATTCAAACAGTATCCCCCTTTTTGGCTCAAAAATTAGTGAAAGATATCCTCTTGCAGATGCACTCTCTTTGTATTGTTATTGTCTGCGTGGACCTTAACAGAGAGCTTTTGAGATGAGATGCAGTCTTCAAAGGTTACTCAACTTCTCTTAGCAAAACCAGAACTTTCTATCCACAAAGTATAAAAGCATGTGGAGCACACATCTAAACAATAACCAGGCAACGTCATTATGAATATGAAGTTTATATTAAAGCGACATTTAGTAAGCTGTTTACAAACGGTATAGTGGAACAGTTTACAACTGCTAAACCAGACAGGAAAGTGTCAGAAACATGTCTTTTACATTTCCCTGACCAGAATAACTTTTCAAAAAAGTCGAGTCTATTGATATGACACATTGTGTCATATCTTTCTTGTCATCATTGTTTTAACCTTGTTTCTTTTCTGAAAATATACTAGTGAACGTTGAATTAATGGTGGTATCTGGAAACACCTCCATGATGCTCTGCAATATTTTCAAAGTTAGACTTTTACAATAACCTGTTTGTTTCCCTGGAGGATGTATCTAAAATGGGTCAATTCTCTGAGATAAGATTTTACTCTCAGTCTCTCATGGATAGATAGTCTTTCCTTGAAGAGTTGACCTCTATTGATTAGGGAGGCAAATATCAAAATAGCAGAGTTGCTTCATCTGCTTTCCCTGCGAGCAACAAGTTAAAATGATTACACTTGCCACTGACTGCCCTTAAATTAACCTTTTAGAGCAACTAGTTTCAAACACCGATGAACGATGATTGATCATGTGACGTCATAGGCGACATCTAAGGTAAACGTTCGATTGGCGCCACGTTGTTGCAATAGCAATTCTAACACGGATTTAATGACTTGAAAATATTTATTTAAGAAAATTTGAAGTTTCTGTTGAAAGAATTTCAGTTTGTAATATCACTAAAAATGGCGGAGAAATTGGCGGAGCATGACTTTCTCTGTTTGTCATGCTCCTATACCAATGAAATCATAGCTCTGGTACCATAACAAATGAGAGTTCATATTGACGTCTAAGTGATGCCATTGAAACGTCCTTCTACCGAGGTACTAAGCACTACAGTTGGTAATTGAATAGTTGTTATGGTAACGGATCTATGGCGTCATCTCAACCTTATAATTCGAAAGGAGCATGACATACAGTGTGTCCCCTGCTCTTCTTGAAAAATAAGTGAGATGCTACCTGAAATTCATACAATGTAAAAGTGTGATTTTCTCAAATCTATAATTCATTATCAAATAATCTAATTCTTTGTTTTTAACGTAATGGCCGAACACGTAGTTAGTAACTTTTTGTCAACCCATATTTTGCATATTCAAAAATAAATTACAACAAGAATTAAAATTTGATTTTCAGCTTTAATCGTGTGAAGAATAGTACAAGTAGCGCATTGCGCTTCATGCACTTTTAGCTCCGCCCACTGGCTTCATCACATGGTGAACGCTGAACACTCAAATGTTAATTCTTAAATAACGTCAACGTTTTATAAACGTTTGGTATCCACAGGAAACATGCTATTTTATTTCCAAATAAAGGCGAATGACTATATCTTCCAGGGGTAAAACTCTGAAATTTCATTTTTGTCTGTCCGAATGGGGACCAACTCCCAAAGAAAACGGTTTGCTCCTGTAAGAGAACACTCCAGTTTGGAAATACTACTCTGTCCAGAGAGGCAACAGAAAGTCACCCAGTCGTTTGCATTTTCAAATATGGCGGGATACCATGCAATAATTCAATACGCCTGAAGCAAAAGGGTAACCTTTCGGGGCATGCAATTCTGCCCTTTCCAGTTTTCCCTTCCTAATGGGAGTTAACTCCTAAAGAGTTGACCCCATTTCGGAAGTATAACATTGTTAAGGAAAGTCAACAGGTATTCACGAAAGTTGTCTCCCTTTCTAAAAGAATGACGGTATTACATGGAGGTATACCCATACAGCGTATATGCGTCGTTTCTTTGGCAGACAACGCAGTAGGAGCTACGTCACGCAAATAGGGGTTAAACGTATTTGTATATAGCGAAGTCACAACCTATCTGTGACTCCGAGGGGCCTTAGTTGGGTCTTCATGTTGTGCCTGTAGATGAGTCGAGGTCCATACATAGCAAAGTCTTTCATTGGATTGCGGAGTTGCCGCGGTACGCGGTAGATCAGTAGATTAAGCGCTGGTCTGCTGGTCTGGCCACTCCGGGTTTGAGACCCGGTGGAGGCGGCAATCTCTCGAGCTGTAAACGTGGTTTCACTGCACACAGTCTCTCATTATCACCCCGCCATCGTCATGATATTACTGAAATGCTAATGAAAAGGACGGAAGTACCTACCAGAGGTACACTGTGGACTGCAACCCGGAATTGGCACTGTGGACTGCAAATTGCACTCCAGAGCGTCCTTTGCAACCCACAATGTTTGCATCCCATAATTTTTTGGGTGGAGTCCATTTGTTGAAAACTTACACCCCCTATATAGTTATAATTTAGGTGTGTAGAAATAAGCTTTGCGGCGTACCTTTAACGTGGATTAAACCTGCATGATTTATAAGTTTTGTCCAAAGGGGGGAAAACAATGTGGGGTGCACCCCATAAAATTTGTCGGACGGACATGTCCAACAATGGACAAATGAGTCTGTACACATTCTGGGTTGTACCCCCAATATTTGAAATTTAGTCATTTTAGCTTATTTGCAAGCGAATGAAATACATTCATCATGGGGTGCATCCCACAATGCAGAATCACCCCACAAGGCACCATATTCTATACAAAACACCCCACAATGTAGGTCTGGTAAGAGCTCAAAATCGCAAGCCGTCCGTCCATTTTATTGAAGTGCGCGGATGTGCAGGCAGCTGTTAGTCTTCGATGTTACCGTATGAATAAAGGGCCTTTTTGCGTGTAACACAATTCATGTGCCGTGGCTGATATTTTAAATTATTTTACTCAAGGTTCAACATATAGGTATAGGAGACTTTTATAAGAATGATTCTCAGGAAATTCAGAAGTTCAGTTTGTCTCCGTAGATTGTTCATTCGATGACCTCGTTTGTATGCTACACAGGCAGGGTTGATCAAGGTGTTTAAAACCAGAACGATGGGGTTAACACTGCTGGTAATATTTTCATTTCAACAATATTTAATACCAGCGGCTTACTGAAGTTAAATCATCTGAATGAAGACTTGCTAAACCCATATGTTCGTTTCAGGCAAGACTCCTAAAAGAATATTTCTTTTGTTTTCAGCTTATTATACGGATGAGTCCTACAGTCACTAATCATTTAAAACGTCCATACATAAATTCCCGAATATCTAATCAGACACTTCAGACTGTCTGGAGATGTAATCAAGTTGTTGTGTAGCCACTTCAAGATGCTGAAAATGTAAATTTTCGGTAAGTACATTATATTTACGACAATAGAGTAGGCGGTGATAAAATATTTCGACTTGTTAAATGACATGTAAATTTGCATGAACAAAACAAACAAAAATAAAGTCGGTTGAAATATAACTAGAAAACTGTGTCTGTAAGACACACATTATGCATCCGTGATATGCCTGCCCCCATCCCGTCCCCGTCATTCTCCCCTTAACCCACTCTCATCTCGATCTCTTCAAAACGAAATAAAAATCAAATGCAAAAACGTTTCACATGAATCGCTTACGTAAGGAAAGGGGTTGATAATTACCCATAACCTGTAAAATTCCCAAATTTGAAACAGCCGAAATTTTGTCAGAAATTGTCATTTTCAATTTAAAAAGGTATCTGGTCTGTAACATCTGTACAAAGTTTCAGATCGATTGCTTTAAAACTGTGGAAGAATTTGATTTTACAAGCTAGTCACCGTTTATTTAGCACTATCCTGAAAATCAATTAAGTTTGTAAAGACTTCTTTTGCCCGAAAATAATTATTTACTTTCATATATACATCTTCAACATGTTTGTAGCATCTGTGTAATGTTTCAGATTAATTGCTTAAAAACTGTGGGAGGAGTTCATTAAACAAACTTGTCTTCCTGTATACTATGAGTCATAACCCGAAAAATTACTAAATTTGAAAAAGCAGTTGTCCAAAAATATGATTTTTTTTCTTTTTCAAAAAGGCAGGTGCATATCTTCAATATGTAGGCAACAATTCATTATCGATAACCCAGGTGCACTTTATTTCATTAGTTTACCGTACTGGATCACACATGACTTATTGATTGCTTAAGATTAATTTTGCGAAGTTCCAGATTGATTGCTTAAGGCTGTAGGAGCAATTGATTATACAAACAGTTTAGAGGGGACGGACGGACAGACAGACAAGGGTAAACTATAATGCCTCCTGACTATCGTCACGGGGCATAAATTTTGTAATTTTATAGCCATCATATAAAAGAGCAGCTGTACACAGAACATGACTTGTGTTTTTCACCGGATGAAGCTGCCTTGGCAAGGTTATTCTTATACAGTCAAAACTGTCTAAAGTGGTCACCCATGGGAAGCTCAGAAGGGGTCACCCACGGGAAGTCCAGAAATTCCCTGCTTAAGACAGGTGACTCTTTAATTTTAAAACAGGTTCACTTAAACTGTATTTTGGTTCAAGGGACCGGGAAAGATGGTCGCTATAGGTAGGTGACCCTTTAACAGAGGTGACCACATAAGCAGGTTTGACTGTACTCAAGTAAACATTAAAAATAACATTTCCTTGAATGTTGACGGCTGACAGTATCTCTGTGACCTTGAACGAAGCTACACTAGAACTGTCGGAGAATCCGACTATACCCCCGCTTAACTGCTTTAATCAAATGGTGTTATGTTCGTTACATAAAGTATATAGAGAGAGAACTCATTGCCAACATGTATACCAAATATCAATAAATGTGTATACCAAATATGAAGATTCAAACTTGAGAGGATGCTGTGAAATTTGTTACGAAAAATGGCATTATTCAAAGTAAGGAGAGAAAGAAAAATTGAAAAAATGTTGGGAATAAAGCAGGAGAAGGCTGGTTCTCGATCCCACAATACAATACAACAGTTATCAGAAACCTGCAAACAAAATATCCCTCCTCTAACTTCCAATGGCTGCTTAGAAACCTTTGACAAAGAAGTCTGTTCAAAGTATGGAAAGAAAGAAAATTGGACAAATACAGAAAAGGATATGCCAGATATGGCTGGTTTGCAATCCCACGATAAAATAAGTCATTATCATTCTGTATGCCAAATATGAACATTGTATCTTGAAGGGTTACTGTGAAATCTTTTACGAAAAATTGCATTATTCAGTGCAAAGAGAAAAAGAAAACCAGGCAAATACAGGAATGAATAAGCAGGAGACAGCTGGTTCTCAATCCCACAATAAAATAAGTTGTCATTAACCTGCATACCAAATATGACTACTCTAGCTTGCATGGTAGCAAAATCTTTGACTAAAAAGGACAAGGTGCGCTAAGGGCGGTTTTCGGCCTATCCTTAGTTTTTGGTAAAAAAATTATGAGCTGTTATATAGAGTCTAACTAGATGAAAAACGAAAAAATTGAATGAATATCTTATTCCATCTTTCAGAGAGAACGATTTTAATACGTCAGGGGTTCAAAGATTTTCGGTGATGTTTCTGTCGCTTAACGTGACGTCGCGTGAATCACAACATTATTCCGTGTCTTGCTGTTCTTAGTACATGACATGTAATGTTTATATTGTTAAACGGTTAGAAATTGATGTTGTCGTCATTCCTAACAGACACCATTGTCGCGCAATATTTCTCTATAGAAATGTTTGCCATCATAAAAAACGTGAAACAGGCATATTTTAATAATTCGTATTGCAAATAGCTATAATGCAAAAGGTAAGCAGTGCAGGCTTCTTGTGCTAACGCTACCGCTTTCACCTTGTAAACGAGTTACATTGCACAAGTATCGTACCACGGTCTCGATATGATGTTTTTTAAACTTCAGCCGATCGTTAATCGAAGATGGGCAAAAAATGGAGATCCCGGGGAAAATATTCCCGAGAACTTGGTTTTCTCACTGGTGCGCCGGCCAAGGCTCGAACTAACTGCGGTGAAACACCTGATGTTTAAGAGTATACGCGCTCTATTTCATTAGGCAACGGAGACCCGTGTCTCGATATGACTGAATCTGTTGAAAGGGACGTTAAAATCAATGTCATAGAAAGAAAAACGGTAAATGTAAAAAAGCAAGGTGAGGGAAAAACAAGGCGAGGGAAGGAAAATTTAAAATGCTTTAAAATGAAAAGAAAAGAAAAACAGAATGAAAATAAAAAGAAAATTATTTTGTTTTTCGCCTCAGTTCTATACTACGTTGAGGTCCGATATTAAAAAACAAACAAACAAACGCATTTTATCACTTGATTTCAGAGTGAATTACAGCTGGTCAGGATATATTTTTTGTCATGCTCCATAGGACTCCTAATTCCGATGCACGCAAACTGCCATATGTACCTCATTCAAAGGCGGCCGGTATTATTCTTTTGAAATCCGGCACCGAATTAACTGTTCCAGTTTCTAACTCAGTTTCATCAGACACAATGTGTTGCAATGTGTAATTCAGGTATCAAGACACACGTTATTGTTGCTTCCAATTGAAAGAATAAGGTAGGTGATGACCAGACAGCTCGTTCCAAGGTCTGTGTCGCCGCTATCATTACACAGCAGAAGACAAAATAGAAACGTTTGCAAAAGCAATATATATACATATTTCATTTTAATAAGGATAAACTTCATGAACAAATAATTCAGATACAAATGAGCCGCGTCGCTAAAAGATAATCTTACGAGACATGCAGACTGCGCATGCCTAGACCAGCCTGCTTACATGCATGTCCAGTCAGGGCATGCACTTTATTATTACATGTAAGCATAGTTTGCATTTTTGAACAGTGAACAGCTTGCCCATGCGTGTCTGGGCATGCGAACGCAGCTATAACTTCTCGTATGTGCGGCACTGCTTGAATACAACTGCATGCATAGAAAAACACACTTGCCCGGCGCAAAGGAAACATATGGAAATCGAATAACCACAACAGCAGCTTGATCAAGACCTCCAGTGTTTAACCAGTTAATATGCAAACTTTACAGACTCGGATCAGATTGTTTGACAAGAGAAGCTTCTTTAGGGTATGTATTGCAAATAAAGTACAATGGGTTATTGCATACACAAGTATGGACAGCATGACACAGCCGCTGCCTGGACAGTTAGCTGGAAAGCATAGCAGACCCGGATCAGAGAGGCTCGATCAAATTCCATATTGTCTGGTAATACATATTGTGTCCGAATATCAAGGGCATAAAATTATCGGGTAAACAATAAGAAGATATATAACTTGCATTAATTACAAACCTCGTTGCAAGCATTGGGCAAACGGTGCAGACATTGATCACATCGGTACAAAATGTGCACTGAATGAAAAATTAAATAGAGAGAGAGAGAGAGAGAGGGGGGGGGGGGGTATTGATACTTCATATGCAAACACATTGTTGGATGTTGTGGAGATTGTTTTAACCTGTTTCAAACTTAACAAATAATAATCACGTGTCATGAAAGCAAAAGTAGAAACGTTAAAAACGTTAATGTTCGGACAGATATTTTGCTCCGTGTTAACGCAAAATATTTGCCAAAGAAACTATATGACCACCACCGCTAAATATGTATGAACTGGCTAATGGAAATTCCAGTATGAGGCATTGCGACTAGAGCAAACGCAAGTCAGCTTGCACATCCAAGTAGTCCGACCTACCCTTTGCGGTTCCCATGATCCTTCAGCAGGCTTGCCAGAGAGATGAACGAAGACACTGAGCGTGATTACGCAAACTAATTTGAATTCGCTATTCTTATTATGACCAAGTATTGAGAAAAATATGTCATACAAAGCGATACGAGTGCAAATGGTGAAAACAATCTTCCATTATTATTAGTAGTGGTAGTAGTAGGAGTTTATCCAGTCTCATCATCACGGTGTTAATAATTTTGCTACCCATGCTGTCGACCGAAACGGTACTTACTTTGAAGTAAAGGCCATAACTTCATTATTTATGACTGCAAAACAATTTCTGTTTGTGTTTTTACAGAGCCAGATGTTTGCCAAAAAGGCAATATTAATATGTCTTCGCAGCCATAAACACGAGGCCCAGTATTCAAAATAAAAATCTGTATACTTTTTATTGCCGCTGGGTATATATTTAAAGTTTCATGAAAAGCCGTTCAATGGTTACTTAGTTTTAGCTTCGGACGGACGGAAGGGCGGACATACATGGAGAAAACTATATCCCTTCGCCTTTGGAGGGGAAAACATGAAAACGCATGCTTTAGCGATGTTTGAACAACAGCTATAACTCAATGAGCCGTAAAGTCAACACCGGAATCTGAAGGAAAAGCAAGATACTGGGAAATTGCAGGACCGAGCCGTTTGTCCAACGAAACGGCGGACACATGTATACCTAAGGACAAAAGCTCTGCACGGATATTAAACATTAAACTTTTGTACTTAAGTACATGTATATGAACATGGAGTGCACCTGTGCTAATCTAATACGGTTATCCCCCTTAGGATAATCAGTGACCGGCGCCGAGTGAAAACGGATAGGCGATTTGCGACCAGTAAATTGGCATGCGCATTAGTACTTACGTATCTGTTTGCACTTATCAAATTTTAGATTCCCGAGCATTCTTAGAGATATGCAAATTCGCGACAGGTTGATCTGGTGATCTGAATCCATTCTGTTTGTGCGTTCTATCAGGTACCTTTTCACCCGACGTCAGTTGCATAGGGATTCAGACAAGCAACAACAACAATAGGAACAAAAAAAAATATAACAACATCGCCGAACTTATACTATAAATCCAGCCATTTTTCATCAGATGGATGATTGAATAGATGAATTGTATTTCGTAAACGTTTTAACAGTTTTCATTCCTATCAGACCGATGAATGACGGGGGTGACACAGCGCAGGGGTTACACGGCATGGGTTGAATTCGGATCCACCACCGCTGGATTATACTTCAAACTAAACCATTATTTTATTTGTCCGACGTTGGTCTGATTTAAACCCATGCACGACCTCTGGATTATTATCTCAGAATCATACAAATGCCGCAGACGGTAATGGGCAAGCTTGCGATTACTTATAAACATAAACCACACTGCATGTACAAAGTGGAAGGACCCTGATTAGCCAGCGCATCCGCGCATTTTGACCAGCACGTTCTCTTTTGAATATACGGTCTAGGAATCTTGCGACAAGTAAATATTCTGACCAGTTTGCGCAAAAGCGCAGGCTGATTCTGTGTATCCATATTTAAAGGTCCATGCTCACGCGATGTCAAATAAATTCAGCCTCAAAGACTTGCGTTGTGCATAGAGTTAAAAATTGAACAATCAAACTCTTAAAACCGATCTCCATAGATAGTGATACAGATAGGTGAATACTCTCTGTCTATCTCGCTCCTCTCTTTCTCTCTTGCCGAACGCCGCCCCAACTCGCTCATACTCTCAAAGGAGACCTGGTAGCTAGGTTAAGCGCTGGCCTACTGATCTAGCGGTCCCGTGTTCGAGCCCCGCTGGAGGCAGAAAATATTTCCAATCGGGATTCCATCGCACACAGCCTTTCGCTATCACCCTACCATCGTCCTAATATGACTGAAATACCGTTGAAAGGGACGTAGATCGCAAGTCATCTATCCTTCCTCTCAAAACATACTAATCAAATTAATGGTACATGCACGCACGCAGTATCACCGTTTTGTGCATTATGCAGTCCGGTCACGATATCTGCAAAGCGTTCACGAATACCGCTTTTGCTCCCTTTATACTCTGAGTATACACTCGGCAACATTTCTAGGAGGCAAATAAAGAACGTGAAATGATACTTGATGACTTGACTGGGTACGACATGTAGACTTCATGAAGACACCATGCTCTTTGCTCATTTCTGTTACTGGTGTTGTTGTTTTCATTTAATTCTTCCGACATAATGATGCTCAAACAACGAAACTGATGTTCAATATACATGTATATGTTTTCATAGTTATTTTTGGCATTGTTTGGACCAATTATTGATTAAAATGTTAGAAACAAACGGTTAAACCTACAATTTTACAGCAGCTGCAGACAAAAAACGTAAAATTAAAAAATGATCGCATGCGTGTACCAAGTAGAACTTTTGACAATCTGTCGGCTACTCTCTTTCGACCATCTATACAAAAAATCGAGTTGGTACAGGCATGCGGTCATATTTTTATTTTGCAAAATGTACCTGAATTTGTTCCTTTTCTTGCAAAAAAACTGCCAACATAGCGTCTTTGACGTTGCAAAATGACGTCACGTTACGTAATGACGTCATTTTTGTGTGCGCATGTGATAGTCCTTATGTTGTTACGTTCGCCGACGGTGGTGGTAATTGGCTGTGTCGAGTTTCATTTTTTCCGAAATTTTAGGCCGCTAGCAATACACTAGCGCACCTTGTCCTTTCTTTATTCAAAGTATGGAAAGAAAGAAAATCGGACAAATACAGGGAAGAATAAGAAGCGAAGGGTGGTTTGCAATCCCACAATACAACACATCGTCATCAACCTGCAAACAAAATATAACTACTCTAGCTTGCAGAGTTATGGAAAAATCTTTGACGAAAAATTTCATTATTCAAAGTATGACAAGTAAGACAATTTGACAAATACAAGGAAGAATAAGCAGGATAAGGCTGGTTTGCAATCCCACGATATAACACACCGTCATCAACCAGTATGCCAAATATGACTATTCTAGCTTAAATGGTTGTGGAGAAATCTGTCACGAAAAATTTCATTATTCAAAGTATGGAAATAAAGAAAAATGGACAAATAAAGGGAAGAATAAGCAGGAGAAAGCTGGTTCTCTAACCCACAATACAACACACCGTCATTAACCTGTATGCCAAATATGACCATTCTAGCTTGAATGGTTGTGGAGAAATCTTTTACGAAAATTTTCGTAATTCAAAGTATGGAAATAAAAAAAAAAAATGGACAAATAAAGGGAAGAATAAGCAGGAGAAAGCTGATTTTCAATCCCACGATACAATGCACCGTCATCAACCTGTATGCCAAATATGAACATTCTAGCTTGAATAGTTGTGGAGAAATCCTTTACGAAATTTTTTACCAGCAAGAAAGAAAAATGGATAAATACGGGGAAGAATAAGCATGAAGGGGCTGAATCTCAATCCCACGGTACAACAAGTCAGTGTCAAGCAGTATACCAAATATGAATATTCTAGTTTATCCCATTGTGGAAAAATTGTTTACGAAAATTTTTACTAAAAAGTGTTACGGAATTAGGGATGGACGGAATGACGGACAGATGCAAACCATTATACCCCCCCCCACACACACACACACACTTTTTCAAAGCGGGGGTATAAAAAGAGTGGCCTAAAGAGAGTGGCCTTGGCTGTTAGTAACAAAATGTTCATTTCGTACTTAGCATACTATTATACTTAATATTATATCTAAGACTTAAATGAATTCTAAGAAATCCACTTTTAAAATGTTTTCCCGTAATAAAGGCATTATGTCCCAAAGTTGACCTTGCCGTAAATTAGATCAATGTTCCAAATGTCATCGCTTGTTGGGTCTAAGTCCCCGATGCTGTATAGCAAGCCAAAGGTAATTAATTGGCTCTTTGGTTCTAGAGAAGAAGGTTTTGAAAGTGTATTTTTCTCATATGGGCGTAACGGTCGTCTTGGCCATGTGAACAGATCCCCCGAACAAGCTTTGGTCCGGCCGCCCCATGGAAGCCTTACATAAAATTTGGCTTGGACTGGCTCAACGGTTTTTGAGAAGATCTTTGAAAATGGTGGACTACGACGGACGGACCGATGGACGTACAGACGACGGACCCTGTCTTTACTATAAACTCACAAATGAAAATCTTCTCCTTTGGTTCTACTGGGCAGATTGAAGCCATATTACATATCGACTCTGCCTTGGAGCAAATTCCTTTCCATAAGAGTCATTTTGAAAGGCTCCTGTGCTATGGAAAGCAAAAACAAGTCATAAATCATAAAAGTCGTCTTCCTTAGAAAAAAGGCAAAAAAGAAATATTATCATGCAGTGTATTCTTTATTGCGGGTCTAAATCCTTATCTAAACCCTTATATACAAACTACGTCTCGTACTACACGGATGGATAACTTGCGACTTTACGACCTCATCAGTATGTCAGTCATATCATGGCCATTCGAGGGTGATAATGAAAGAATGTTTGCAATGGGACCCCGTTTACTTTTGAAAAGATTTCCGCCTCCGATGGGAATCAAACCCGAGACCGCCAGATCAGCTAAAACCTACTGAGCTATCGGGGCTCCTTCTGAACTACTTGCATAGTAAAAACTAGGGATAAGCATTAACTTGCACATTCTTTTTAAACCTTAAAGCGTCAAAGAATTAGACGTCAAAATTTACGTCTTCAAAATGTCAACAAGTATTTCATTAAAGCTTTATCATAATGAGCATTCAAAACTACAGAGCAAGCAGCGAGTATCCAGATCGGGCGGCTCAAGATGAGCCGCCCCATCTAGATCTACGTTGTTTGCAAAGTCTATACCTATTGTTTATATTATATATTATGTAGTTACGTACTCTGGTATTGTATCAATTTTTATTTCAAGATTGTTCGAGAGTCATCGGTTATATAATTAAGCTACCACTTCATATAAAAACTCAAATTTAAAGGTAGTAAAATTAAAATTATTATGTTTGAATAACTGTAATATATGTTCTTCAGACAAAGACAAAAAATAACCGCCCTTAGGTATGGTAAGCTGAATATTGTTAAAGAGCATAAAAATTAAGTGTTGTCTTAAACCGAAGAATGGTATGAAAACATGCTAACGAAAGAACCTTTGTGCTATATAATATTGCAGAAATATACATGAAAGTTAAAAAAAAAAACGCTTCAAAATTTGCTTTTATATTTAACTAATTTAGATTTAAAAACGTTCTGAACTATGTACAGTTTTATTGTGATAATAAAGTCAGGGCTAGGCTCAAATTATGTCTAACTGTATATCATGATAGTAACTAGAAATTCAGGAATACACAACTGATTTGTTCATAAACTCTAAAATTCATCGGATTTGCTCTTACCAGTCGAATGGAAAAAGCAATTTTACGTTGAAATCGCTTTTGTCAGTCGACTGGTTATAGTGATTTTAATGTAATATCGCTATTGCCAGTTCACTGGTTATAGCGATATCGACGTAAAATGACTATTACTAGTCATCTGGTAATTTATGACATTGTTTTGAATCGTAACTTGAAACGGCGCCCCATGATTTGCCCACATTTTTGGTCGGGAAGAATCTCATCATAAGCGTAAGGGAATAAACCATTTTGAGACAGATATTTTGTGACTGTTGAAGGAGAGCGTATATGGAAATTCACTGTGTCCAATAAAGATGAAATATTTCCCATTGCTGTTGTTTCTAACTATACTGTCACAAATCTGTGGCGGGCTAAGATTGGTCAACAATGGCTATGAGGATCTTTACGTTGTCATACAGGATTCAATAAAGGAGAATGATAAGTTAATAGATAGAATTAAGGTAATACCATGACATGTTAAAGAAATTTTTTAAATGACTTAATAAACACATCATTTTGTCAACGCTCTGTCAAAGTGACTTTTTTTTAACTAGTTCTGTTGTATGGAAAATCTGTCAGATAATTTTATTCAAATCTGATGTCAAGTTTAAACTACATTTGATTTAGAATTAACGTTTTTCAGACCGGAGACCCGTTTTGGGGACATATACAAACAATGCAGATGCCGCAGATCGCGGCGTCTTAACAGGGTCTACTGTTTGCTTATAGGTGTGTCCATGCAAAAACAATAGAAATGAAAACATCGACTAGTAATGCCTAAAACTAGAAATGGATTCATCCGAATGATAAGGTCAGACAGGTCCACTGGTCAAAAAAAAGTGTTAAAGTATTATTATTGCGAAATCTAAGAGCAACAAGAGCGAACAGCTTTCTGGTCTGTATGTAAACGTTACAGCACATTTTAAGCATGCATTATGTGGGAGTCAATTAATTTAGCGCCATATGAAAGCGCAAGTATTCCCTACAAATATATCAATGATATGAACGAGCTTTAGCTAGGACACGAAATGATCTGATGTATTCTGATGTCGAAGTTGATCTTGAAATTTGTCATTTCGCCCAGAGTTTATGTTTCAAATATACACCCAAGGAAATAACCACTTTATCACGTAGTTAGACATACTCAAAAACACGAACGCAGTATTAGTATTACTGATACGAACGCAGTATCAGTATCAGTGATATGTCTTTCTTAGTTGTTCATCTCTTTTGTTCATTTAGCGTTGTTTTAAGCTAGCCTGAACAAAAGTTCAGGAAGAGCTATTGTTGTAACCCTGGCGTCGGCGTCTGCGTCCGCGTACGCGTCCACGTCCGCGTTGGCGTCCGATTGGATGTTTTGGTTAAAGTTTTTTAAAGATCTATATCTCCTTAACCCATGGATGGATTCTTTTGATACTTGCACTGTAGTTAGATATTGGTCCAAAGTTTAACAGGGTACCACCTCCACCCCTCTTGGTGACCTTGATGTCAAGGTCATGGACTTAGAAACTTGGGAGTTTCTTTTTTTAACTGGATGTTTTGGTTGAAGTTTTATAAAGTCCAATATCTCCTTAACCCATGGATGGATTACTTTGATACTTGCACTTAGTTAGATATTGGTCCAAAGTTTTCCATGGTACTATCCCCACCCCCCTCAGTGACCTTGATGTGAAGGTCATGGACTTAGAAAATTGTCTTTTTATTGATTGGGTGTTTTGGTTAAAGACACATATCTCCTGAACCCATAGATGAATTCTTTTTATATTTGGACTGTAGTTAGATATGAGTCCAACATTTTACAAGTTACTCACCCCCTTTCCCGCTCAGTGACCTTGGTGGCAAGGTCAGGGACTTAAGACATTTGGGCTTTATTAAAGTTTTCTAATTGCATACTGATTCATAATGCTTGGCATGTAATCTATACTTGAACTGATGTTAGACACTTTTTTGAGTTTTACAAAACACTGTATACTTATCCCACTACCCCACTGGATGAACTTGAAGTCAAGATCATTGACTTTGAATTTTGGTTTAAGTTTTATATTTATGAAGACATAATTTCACAATGCCATGATGTACTAAGTTGATACTTATACTTGGACTGATGTTAGATAATGGTTCAAGGTTTGATACATCCTAGCCCCAACCCCACCCCACCACCTCACTCTAACCCCCTACCCCCTTAGTTCTTTGACCTCAAGCTCATGGACTTTGAAATTTCATGTGAATTTTTTTTTAATTTTATTTTAAGACTTATTTCTGAGATAGCTTTTGTTTATAAATGCTTTGTCATTATGGAAATGCTTGTCTGAAGTTTTATGCATAGCAATCCACACCAACATAGCGACTGTATGATGGGCAAGCACCTATTCAGGCGAGCTATGCTGTCATGCGACAGCTCTTGTTAAACCTAGAGGTAGTTGGAAACGAACGATTTCATGATGACACTATTATCTTAAGTGAACATTGAAAACACAACATACATAGAGTGTATGATTACGCGGTTGTTACGTCACAGGAAATATCGGGAATTCAAGTACAACGATCTGCTTTCAAGACAGCACCTTTATATTCAAATGGATTCTTAAAGAACATAGCACATAGAATGTAAACTTGTAATTACTTTAAACTGGTACTCTTGATTTTACTGAGAGTTTTGAAGTTCCCACGTTTAAATCTCCACCAGTTTTGGAGCAACAACAATCACAGACCAAAGCCTGCCTTCGGCAGTTTCTGAAATTGAGGGACGATTAAATGCAAAAACTATAAAATCCACAATAAAATCGCGAATATTGTCTGATAGTACTTATGGCTACAAACTGTCTATGCTTCATTTCGAAAGAATGCATGCAGTTGCAACGAAGTTTTTATGTAAAACATAAGAATTCCCGGGATTTCTTCGTTCAAAATGACGTAAAACTGACGCAAAAACGTGATTATCACCCTGCGCGCCGCAGCTTTAAAGCCCCCGCCAAACCCAAAGCTGTTGGTATATATAGAGATGAAAAATTATGATTTTACAGGAAATCTTTCAAGAAGCATCCACCCTGGTGTACAAAGCTACCCAACAGCGAGCATACTTCAGATCTGTTGTGATCAATGTCCCGAAGACATGGGCGAAAAAGGAGTCTTACCTAACTGTTTCCCCCCTGTCATCTTCAACGAGTCATATAAGAATTGGCAAGGGAAATATGAAGAGACCTGTCACATTAGGTAGCAACCGGTGTGGCGAAAAAGGACTATATACATACCTTCACTACAAACAGTTTGTCTTGAAGACTGCGGTAACAAAGTGGGGCAACCACGGTAAGTTACAACATAGGTTAAAACCGTAAAACGTTAATAAAAGTAATTATTATTCAAATCAAAACCAGACTATCTATTTAGAGAGAGAGAGAGAGAGAGAGAGAAATTGAGAGAGAGAGAGAGAGAGAGAGAGGTGGGTGGGGATTAACAACCTTCTACAGATACAACTTATCGCTTTCAACTATATTAAAACCGTCTTCCAATCGACTTTAGGTTGCAGAGGTAGAAACAGTTAACAAAAATTACAATTATTTCAACATTCATTATAGTGGCAGTATAGAGCACTTTTCACTGCCATAAAAATATACGTCAGAAGTTTCATTTTAGGCAGAACAAAACTGACAATAATATTGAATAAAAGCATGGTCGATGAAAAGCTGGTTTTAGCATATTTATTATATACTTCAGGGTCAGTTATTGTTCATGAGTGGGGACATTTACGCTGGGGACTTAAAGATGAGTATCCAACGATACGAAGAGGTTCTGGCAGGACTTGGCATTTCTATCAGGCACATGGAAAGTGGAATCCAGTTGGGTAAGGTGTTTTATTACCCCCAGGGTCTCTACGTTTGAATATCTTTCTATTATTGAATATTACTGCAGTGCTTCTGGGGAGTGAAAAGGGTTGCACATTCCAGTAATGGTCATATGAGCCGCGACACGAGAAAACCAACAAAGTGGTTGAGCCCAAAGCGCAGACTCAGATCAGTTGGTTGGTTGGTTGATTTGATGCTTAACGTCCACGGTAAACAACTAAGGTCATGTCGGGACGGTCAGTTAACCTAACCACACAATTCCTGGGCAGGCTTAGACCTCCTAAGCGGTTAACCAGTACTAAGTGCACATACTTTCGCCAGTAACTGACAACTGCCCTTCTTGAATCAGCGGAAGGAGAAACGAAAGTATGTGGCCAGACCGGGATTCGAACCCAGGACCTCTGACTTACGGACTCAGATCAGTCTGGTCAGACTCTTCCCTAGGCGGTTAAATGGTAGCTTAGGGTCTAAGCTACCTCGGTGCGGACAGCGAAGGCCCTGATCAGGCTGGGCGGATGCCCAGGCTGATCTGAGTCTGCGCTGGGCGCACAACCACTTTGTTGTTTTTTTCGTGTCGCGGCTCATTACTATACAGACTCAGTAATGAAATCTGCTATTTCCGTTTCTTTGGTATAGTCCTCTATCTACTCAGAACTTAATTATTTATCGCACACGCAGTAAGGTCCCTTTTCATGCGATGCAAATCAATTAATGTGTTTGAAGTTTATTTTTTTTATTTACTTTAATTAAAATACAGTCTGAAGTCAGTAGTATTTTACATTATGTGTAACCAAACAATGAGGTATTTCGTTATTTGATTTTCAGATGCTCGCGCAATATGCAAGGATATGCAAGTAAAAACTGCAAGAAAGGGGCTGATCCTACGTGTGATATCAACAATATCTACAATGTTATTGGGAGAAAATGCAAGTTTTGTCCTGATTTGACACAAGCATTAAATGCATCGTTAATGTCTTTCCAGTATATCCCCACGGTAAGTATAACTATTTAGATAACGTTTCATGCTTTGTAGGACAGACTTATTGTTGTCATCCATGGTTATTTTTATCCAGCTTTGTTATTACCTGTTTGGGACAGAGAGGTCTGCCCAAGAGGCACACATTGTTGAATCAATATAGAGTCAACGTTGATTCAAAGTCATTACGTTGAATAAGCGTAGATTATATGCTGATTCAATTTTATGTGCCCAGTAGGTACTTTTTTTTTACTAGGTTCACTCATGTTTTACTCTTATAATTACTGTCATAAAAGATCTGTTATACGTGATTATGACATTGCTTAGGTATCCTCAATAGTTTTGCATCGTGACGAATGAAATCAATCATTTATCCAGTTATCCATATTGTAAATATCACGAAAATACATCGTTTATTAAAGTAGCAGCTTTTTTCGTTGGCCCCCGCCCATCGGGGCTCGCGTGGGTATGCAGCGTGGTGCCTCTGCGACAGAGGTGCTAGTATCTTTAATAGGACTTAGGTGTCATTAATCTCAGGATGGGCAAAAGTATTTCAAATTCGGAGGCAACGTCTCGACAAAATTGAAATATTGCTTACTAGGACGATAAACCACATCTCAACCGAGTAATGACGTACAATAAACAATAAACTAGAGAGAGAATATTCAAATGGTCGTACTTTTCGAATGGACAGCATTGAAATTATTTGGAATTCAATTTAATCAGCAATTGTTTAAATCCAATTTTAACCGCAAATGAAAGAAAGTGCTTATAAAAGCTTGCGGATGGTGTAGCACGGCATTGCCCTGACCATTGCAAATGTATCTCACGCTGCGTGGTCAAATTTCAACTGATGTCATCATTATTAAACAGCTAAACTATCATCAATCGATACATGTACATATGAGCCGCGACACGAGAAAACCAACAAAGTGGTTAGATAAGCCTGAGTCTGCGCTGGGCGCACAACCAATTTGTTGGTTTTCTCGCGTCGCGGCTCAATTATTTTTCCATCTTCTCATGATATAAAATAATAGTTTAATAGTAAAGTGTACCAATAACGATTATTTTTGACACATTATTATTTTTTCACAAAATAAAAGTAACCATTCAGGTACCTCGCAAACTTATCTTTTCCTCAGTAGTAACCATCGACGTCTAGTAAAAACTGTATTGACCAAAACCTTCATTTTCGATGGAGACACCCATTTAAGTCATTGTCTAATTATAATATGCGTTTTACATTTTCCTTAAAGTACGAAACCCCAAACCATCTAAATTCAGATATGGCTTAAACAGAGTTTTTACTTAGTAAATTTGGTTGGACTTTTAAGTTCTTCTTCTGTGTTGTATAATACACAACTAGCCAGCTATTGCAGCTATGCACGGCCTGCTAGAGGCAAAGGAAAAGTCATATCTTAAATTCAGGTTCGACCATGTGTTTCGTGCGTTTCGGTTATTCTATGGGCCGCATTTTGGTTGTGTTGTGCTTAGTGATCAATGAAACACAGAGATTTTTCCGGTAAATTTACTACCTTGGTGTGTATCTTGGTTCCCGACGTTTATCGAGGTTTCCATTATAGAACAACGGTAGTATTCTGGACAGGGTACCAGACTTGGGGTGCGGTGCATAGTGCCCAATGAAAAACAGAGATTTAGGAACTGATCAATAACTAGTTGTCTCCTCAAAACCGATACAAACTTGGCTTAAATATAGAGCACTTAATCAAATCGGTATATCGATCAATATTGACGGGCCGTACAATTGCGAAATGAAGCATTGAACAATATAAACATGGAAGTATGAGCTTAAACACTTGAATTGAAACAGGTTTGCTACCAAATATTTGTAGGTAATCCAGTTCTGTGACAAAGATGTCCCAAGTACTCCAGAGTACCTACGGCATGACAGCGACGCTCTTAATGAACAAAACATGTACTGTAATGGTAAAAGTGCTTGGGAGATTATGAGAGAGCATGATGACTTTAAAGATGGTGAGAAATATATATTTTGCTAATCAAGACGCGCCACAAAAATGAACCTTTCTACTGATAACATTTTTTACTACTTCTTGTCTTGTAAAAGGTGTGTTCTGAAACACGTGCAAATACATGTAGGTCTGAAATTTCTCAAATGACTACAATCTTGGCTGACTTGCATCATAAACGACTCAAATTTACTGTTACTTTGTAGCGGATATATGTAGCATCCCATAGCTCTTAACAATGCCGTGATCTTATCAGGAAGATACAAATGTCTATATAGAGAAAACTCAAAGAAAGAACACATCAGAAAGACCTGCATACACTTAAAGATTAAAATGGGCATTGACAGAAATGACAGACGAACAAACTTTTGGCATTCTTATTTCAAAATGTTACATAGCAGATACAGTAATGCCCAATTCATACAGTCAGACATTAGTTCAGCATCACCTGAACAAGTTGCGTCATAGAAGAATGTGTGTTTCGAGTAACGTTATCACAGGAATATCTTTACTTTTTGCATCAATATTCTGTCTAAATATTCTTCACTATCCAAAAATTGAAATATTTTATATTTTATTTAATTCATATCAATTATGCCGATTTGTCGAATATGAAATTTAACATTCAAATAATTGGGGTGACGCTTAACTTATGTCTGACTGTATATATTTCTTAGCATTCGACAGTGTTCAAGAATTTTTTATTTTTAGCTCACCTGTCAAGGTGAGCTTATAGTATAGCCATGGTCCGTCGTCCGTCGTCGTCGGCGTCGTCGGCGTCCACACTTTTAAACATCTTCTCCTCAGAAACTACTAGGCCGATTGAAGCCAAATTTCATATGGAGCCTTAACAGGATGGGGGAACGCAAGTTTATATATTTGACCCAGGTCACATGACCAAGATGGCCGCCATGCCCATATGAGGTAAAAACATTAAAAAATCTTCTTCTCCAGAACCACTAGGCCGATTGCCTTGAAACTTGGTATGTAGCATCTTGGACTCCAGTACTACAAAGTTTATATAAATGATGACCTTGGGTTGACCTTGACCTATTTTATGGCAAGGTCAAATTTGGTCCCTTAGGCTTTTGACTGGGAAAATCTGAAAAAGTGCATTTTTCTGTTGCCGTTGTGCTCTGTGAAATAAAAATGTAGTCAATGTAGTTTTAACACCTATGGATATTAGCGGTCAAGGTCATTTATCTATTGGGTGTCAACATTTTCAAACATCTTCTCCTCAAAAACCATCGGGCAGATTGTAGCCAAATTTCATATAGAAACTTAACAGGATAGGAGAACGAAAGTATATATATTTGGCCCAGGTCACATGACCAAGATGGCCGCCATGCCCATATATGGTAAAAACCTAAAAAAATCTTCTTCTCCAGAACCAATGGGACGATTGCCTTGAAACTTAGTATCTAGCATCTTCGACTCCAGTACTACAAAATTTATATAAATGATGACCTTGGGTTGACCTTGACCTATTTTATGGCAAGGTCAAATTTGGTCCCTTAGGCTTTTGAATGGGAAAAGATTAAACAGTGCATTTTTCTGTTGTGCTGAGCTCTGTGATATGGAAATTCAGTCAACTTCAACCTCTATGAATACTAGAGGTCAATGTCATTTAGTGATTTTATAGAAGTGGTCGTAGTAGAACAGTTTACACAGTCACCATCCAATCCTATAGAATTGCTGCCTGTTTATTAGCCTACCTGAGCCGAAAGCTTACATTTTTGCCAGTTGACCTGAGCATATTCTGGCAGGTGAGCGATCGTTGCCCTTGGGCGACTTGTTTAATTTTGTTTTATCAGAAAACAATCTTCCATCGAACGCTGATTCTCCGCCTCCACCAGAGTTTATAATCGCTCAGGAAACGACTGATAAAGTGAGAGTATTGGTGTTGGATACTTCCGGAAGTATGACTGTAAGTATTCCATGCCTTGCTATTGATATTGATCCAAGTGCCCTATTGACTTTATACTGATTGTTCCAAAGCGGTTATTTTGTTATAGTGCCGAACTAAGTATAGCTGTTATTTTAAAAAAAATGATTTTCCGTCTGGTCATTGGGGTTTACATTTCTTTTTTCACTTTTTGGCTTCTTGGGTAGATTGTTCTTTGGGATTCTGGCCTTTGCTGGCTAAAGCTGTATTCATCTCTTTTTAACTCACCTGAGCCGAAGGCTCCGGGGGGAGCTTATAGGATAGGCAGGCTTCGTCGTCCGTCGGCTGTCCACACTTTCAAATGAATTCTTCTCCTCTCAAACCACTGGACCAATTGTAACCAAATTTCATATGTAGCATTCAGGGGAAAGAGGAAGGAAAAATCATTCAAATGGTTCTGGTAATATGACTTACATGGCCGCCATGCCCATTTATGGTAAAAACTTTTAAAATCTTCTCCAGAACCAATAGGCCAATGGCCTGGAACCTTGGTATATAGCATCAGGTACACAAGTAGTATCAACATTGTTCAAAGTATGACCTTGGGTTGACCTTGACCTTTTTAACGATAAGGTCAAATTTGCTTTCTGGGCTTCTTTATGGGAAATTGCCAGATTATAAATTATCTTGGAAACTGTTAAAGATTTTGGGCTTAAAATTGGTATGATTGCATGAAGAATTAGGAGTAAAAGAGGTCAAGGTTATACTATGACATTTGACCAAGGTCTCTCATATTTTGACAATTTCAAACATTTCCTCAAAAGCCACTAAGTCAATTGTAACCAAATGTCATATATAGTCTCTAGGGCGAGATGGAACAAAATATGTTCAAAGGGTCCAGGTCACTTGACCAACATGGCCAACATGCCCATATATGGTAAAAAGCTTAAAATCTTCTTCTCCAGAACCAATAGACCAATGGTCTTGAAATTTGGTATGCAGCATCAGGTTCTCGAGTACTACCAAGGTTATTTTAATGATGACCTTGGGTTGACCGTGACTTTTCTAACTGCGAGATTGAATATCGAAAAAATACTAGAACATAAGATTCAATGGAAAATTTGGATGGTTTTGACCTTAAAAAATGGTATGTATAGTAATTTTAATGAGTAAATGAAGCTTTATGAGTACAAAATGTCAAGGTTACTCTTTGACCTTTGACCCAGGACTCTAATATTTTGACAATTTTAAACGCCTCCTCAAAACCCCCAGGGCAAATTGTTACTTTCATTTTGAGCCTCCAGGGGCTGAGGGAACTAAAATTGTTTAAATGGTCCAGGTCACATGACCAACATGGCCAACATGCCCATATATGGTAAAAAGCTAAATATCTTCTTCTCCAGAACCAATAGACCAATTGCCTTGAAATTTGGTATGCAGCATCAGGTCCTCGAGTACTACCAAGGTTGTTTTAATGATGACCTTGGGCTGACCGTGACTTTTTTAAGGCGAGATTGAATATCGAAAAAATACTAGAACATAAGATTCCATGGAAAATTTGGAAGGTTTTGACCTAAAAATTGGTATGTACAGTATTTTTAATGAGTAAATGAAGATTTATGAGTACAAGAGGTCAAGGTTATTCTTTGACCTTTGACCCAGGACTCTAATATTTTGACAATTTCAAATGCCTCCTCAAAACCCTCAGGGCACATTGTTACTTTAGTATAGAGCCTCCAGGGGCTGGTGGAACAAAATTGTTCAAATGGTCCAGGTCACATGACCAACATAGCCACAATGCCCATATATGGTCAAACGCCTTCAAAAATCTTCTTCTCCTGAACCACATGACTGACGGCCTTGACACTTGGTATGTAGCACCAGGTAATCGCGGACTACCAAGACTGTTCTAATGATGGCCTAGGGTTGACCTTGACATCTTAAACTGCAAGGTCAAATATGTGAAATACTAGAATAAAAAGATTTCATGGAAAATTTTAAGTTTTTTTTTGGCCTAAAATTGGAATGTAAAAGTAAAAAGTATGCACTGACCAGGAACTGAAACAAACAAAATCCAAATCCAGCCCTCAAACCATAGTTGGAAACAACTAAGATTACAAATAATCAAGATACAGAGAACATATGGCCAACCGAGTGAGCAGCTTGTTCCCAAAAGGTGGCCACTCAGCAACCCAAACCGAACCAAAAATAATAAGAACATACATAAGGTAAAACATCACAGAAACTCTGACACCAAAAACAGGCAACAGAGAACCACAACAGAACTACCGCCTTGGAACGGTCAGTAATGAATTACTGGGGGGCTTAAATCGATTTTACAGGCCCAACCTCACCCTCAGTTTCTGAAGTGGTACAAAACATTTAGTTGTTCGGTTCGCATGATAACCCTCTAACTCGTCAATGAATCATCACGGTAAACACATAAATCAAATTTCAACACCATGAAGAAGCAAAGACGAGGACTCAACAGATACAACGGGCCGTCTGACAGGTGGAGATCCCTGTCCTGCCAAACAACCCCACTGGAAATCTGCATAAAGTCGTCTTAATGGGTAGATAAAGATTTTGAGTACATAAGTCAAACTCATTCTTTGACCTTGGACCCAGGACTTACATATTATGACAATTTCAAACATTTCCTCAAAACCCACTGGGCCAGTTGTAACGAGATTTCATATAGAGCCTCCAGGGGCTCAAGGAACAAAAATTTGTTCAAACGGTCCAGGTCAAATGACCAACATGGCCGCCATGTCCATATGTGGTGAAACGCTTCAAAAGTATTTTTCTCCAGAACCAGTCGACTGATGGCCTTGAAAAATGATATGTAGCATTGGGTACTCAAATAATTACAAGATTGTTCAAATGTGAATTTTGGTTGACCTTTACCTTTTTACGGTACAGTCAAATATGAGAAAATCTAGAACACAAGATTATATGGAATGTTTTGTTGATTTCTGCCAAAGATTGTTCAAATGATGATCTTGGGTTGACTTTGAGATTTTTTATTGCAAGATGAAATTTGCTTTCTGGGGGGGGGGGGGGGGAGGGTTCTGTGGGAAAAATGCTTAAGAGTTAATGGAACTTCTAGAAAATTTTGGTACATAAGTTAATAGTTACAGTCAAATAAAAGAGTACATGAACATTTTTATGGAATAGAGGTCAAGTTTCAAACTATCAGGTTTGTTCAAATGATACTCTTAGTTTGACCTTTGATCTTTTTACTCAGGTGAGCGATATAGGGCCTCATGGCCCTTTTGTTTGTAGCTGTATCGTTTTGAGTGGTCTCTTCTTTGGTTATCAGCTTGCATCATAAATGTTTTCAACATACGATTGAGGTGAGTTTGGATTTGGACACAATGGCGATACCCTACCAAATCCTTTTTTATCAGTGGGTCTTTACCTGAATTTATATCTTTGGCGTAGCCTTTTAATCTTTTCTGAATCAAAAACCAATACTATCACTTTACTCGTATTTGTTACTTTAAGAACCAATCTGACAAATCGAGGTAAGACGTAATAACACTATGGCCTACTATTTTAAATCAACATTTAAAACTTTTTAGGCATTCATTAGAAGACCGTCTGGCATCGTAAGTAGTAGATGTATTAGTTGCACTGTCACTTACAAATGATGCAACAGAGAAATGCCAAAATACAATGACATACAACTACTATGCAACTATGAGGCAGTAAGGCTGATGACTCAAACACGTCCACCGTATTTCTAACAAAACAATGCCCCAACTTTCAAAAGGAGTTTCGATCTCCTCTGCCTGTATTTATTGGAATATCAGACATATGACTAATGTCACAAGAACTTTCTGTTATGATCAGAATGTTTCCTCAGGAGTTTTCTGTCCCTTCTCATGGCAATCTACCTGCTAGAAATCGCGGACAAATCATTAGAAAATCGGACTAGAAAATATTTTTTTTTATATATATCAAAGAAATTGGAAACACCAGATACAGTCACATTTTTAATTTTCCTCAAGCGCTTTCAGTAAAACATTTTCAAGTGGTTAAAATGGCGGAGTTGCTAAATAATACTTAGTAACGTCGGTATAGCGTTACGTCACTGTATGTTCTGAATTGAGTTTCGGTTTTAATTTACTAATATAGAAAGCCTCTATTTGTTTCCTACTTACAATGCTATCCGTTCTCATCTTAAAGAATGGAAATATTCTATATCGGTGTTACTGTTGCGGCACAATTATCTATGTGTGAATTTACTCAAAGTATTCGCGTATATATGTCCCTTATTTGCTGATTATGAATTGCCACCCGCTTACGGAGGTCACCTGTCTCACCGATGTACTCTTTTCCGCAACCTCTGCAGCGTATGACACACATATATATATATTCTTCTTAAACATATCGACTGGACAGTAGCCTCCTGTAAATACCGAAATTAATGATCCTCATCTAGATAAAGAGATAGGATTGAGGTGTAGTGTAGGTGGTTGGGAAGATTTGTGTTTGTTTCAAAAGCACATGTCAGGTTGCCATAGTCTTATAAAGGGGTAGCTACTTGAGTTACCATAATACGTTTTATATCATACGCCAAAGAATTAAGCAGATGTTAAAGGTAGCCATTGAACGGTAATTTATTTCCAGGAAGACAGAATCAATGCACTATATAAAGCTTCGAAGTTGATGATAGAGAGTTATCTACCCGACGGATCTTGGCTCAGCATGGTAGACTTTGACAGTAATGCTGTTCTGCTGTCACCGTTTGTACAGATAGACTCTGCAACTACCAGGCAGTATTTAGTGTCCAAACTTCCACGTGTTGGTGATGGAGGTACATGTATTCCCTGTGGCTTACAGTTGGCACTGTCGGTAAGACATCATGCGATATTATGATATTCTTGGTATGGTTCACGCTTCAACATGGCCCTATGGACCAACACAGATACAATTCCCGTTTTTAAGTATGTCGCAATTTAAGTGTGTTCTTGCTTATCCTGAAACTGAGCCGCGACACGACAAAACTAACATAGTGCCATGTGCGCCCCGTGAAAACTCAAATACGCCGGGTCATCCAACCTTTTGCTGTGCGCTTAAAAGGTAGATAAGGGTCTAGACTAGTCAATGCGGACAGCAAAGACTCTGCTCAGATTGGGCAGATGCCTAGGCTAGTATGAGTCTTCAGTGGCCCGACATGGCACGTATTTGGTTTTGTCGTGTCGCGGCTCAAATGTACTCCTTGGAGCACTGGTCGCTGCTCAAATGTACTCCTTGGAGCACTGGTCAAGTATGGAACAATAAGAAATTTATAATTGCAAAGATATTTGTCCATGTCTGAATACTTTGTCTTTCAAACGTAATGTTTCTACCACTGCAGAAGCAGAGGGCGGGGTTTGGGCCCAGTATAACATGTCAAAGCCTCCCAGTAATATTTTGATGACCGTTCAAAGGCGGTACTTCTGTTGCGGTTCCTTGATGTTATATTGTGCTGTGTCCGCTTGTCTATGGTCTCTGGCGGTTTGGTCGCCTGTATTGCTGCCCAGTCTGCTTTCCGTTTTGTTTTGTTTTGAAATTAAAATAATAAATAAGTAAAAATTGATGTTAATGCTGCTATTGATGTAGCTGAATGACCATCTGTTTGGGAAAGAGCTGTTCATTCGGTTTACTGTGCGTGTCATTCGTAAACTTGTGTAAATTGCTGTGTGTATGTGCTTCTTTTCCTATTAGTTTTAAGAGCAGAATGTGGGATTTGATGGTATTAATTCCTGATCATTGGCTATCTTTTTACTTTACTTATTATCGTCTCTTCTAATGGCCGCAATATCGTTTTGGAATCCTCGCATACCTGTCATAAAACGACGATTATTTTATCAGAGTTATCCTTATTTGCCCTCCTGTGATTCACCTGAAAGAACTAAACTCCCTGTCCGTACGTGTTTCAGTTCGTCCGTCAGTCCTGCAGCATGTTATTGTCCGACCGTCTTCGGTCACAGTTTTCAAACGAAATCCTCTCTGAAACCGCAGACATGGCTTCAACCAAACGTTAGAACAAAATGATGCTTGTGTGGTGACCTATTAGATCCGTCATTAATTTGTGGTTGAACATTCCCCAAGATGACCGTCCTAGTCACTCACATGGGTTATGTTTGGCTGACTTTGGAAGTAGTGAGTGTAAATGGCATTGACAGGAACTGATAAAATCACATTTTACATTCCACCCACGACTCGAAACGGGGGAAAATATAAAACAACACAAACATTAAGGCAGCACGAGTAGAGTAGATAACACACTAAATAGGGACAGGAAGTCTCTTGAAGGAACTCTTTAAGATTTTAAATATAAATATACAAGGCATACAAACCATCTGTTTGTTTTGCCTTCTTCCTATCTGTAACATTTTTGTACAAAATTTAAAACAGAATAAAAGCGAAAAAACAAACATTAAAGTAATTATAATAATAATGATAATGTTAAAAAAACGATTGTTCGAAGACTATTGGTTAGCGGGCTGAAAAAGCAATAACACCGATAAACAACAGCGAAAATACCACCTTGAAACAGTCAATAAGGACTTATTTGGGACTTAAATTGATTTAAGTGGGGCTACAGCCTTGGCTAGGTTTAATCGTTATTCAAGTCATATTTAATTTGGTCCACGTAGACTGTACAATTTGATCTGTTCTGATTTTCAAGTAAGTCAAAATGGTCGACACAAAGACGACCAATAGCGATTCCCATGTATAATGAAAATATTTGACTAAACAAGCACGTTCGGAGTTTTTAGATCCTCTGAAAGGAAGGAATGCACAAAAGAAAGGGAAATAGTCTGTTCATTACACGTAGAGATAATGAATATGTAAAGTAAATATTGATCGTTGAATCATTTGGAGTTTTCACATTTGATACTGGTTGTTCCGCGCTGACCTATTCATATAGCTGGCATTTGGATGAAAATGGTCTCAAAGGTCAAAGAAGAAAATAGATTAATCTTAAACCATTTATTTTATTATAAACTGTTCATGAGCGAGAGAGCTGCACAACAGTCTAGTTAATAAATGAACATACTTATCGTGGTGTATACTGTGCCTATGGTTTGAGAGTAAAATTTGAAATATGAACGTTTTTGGAATGTTGATCGTTCTACAAGTTTTTAAGTTTGCATCTGTTTTCTATAACTATTGCTTGAAAGTTTTAATAACTTTCTAATGAAACCTTGATAAAGTCCTAATTTGCTACTATACATATGTGCGTCTTCCACTGCACAATTAACTTCTGCTTCGTTTCTTCTTTAACTCCTTTTTTTTTCTACTGCTTTCTATGTCTGGAATTGCAATTATTACCTGTGAAATGCGTCTTTAGTTTTAAAGAAAGTTACAATTATCGATTTGTCGTCGCAAGATGAACCATCACTTATCCTCGTTTCGTTGTTGCACAAAGATTTGAGTTAGCCAACAAATCTTGTCCTACTTCTCCGCATATTTTAGTAATCTTTCATTTTATTTCAAAGACTTTAGAAGCCTTCAACCAAATAGATTCTACAGAAGAGTCCGAAGTGATCCTGATATCGGATGGGCAAAATAACGCGGGAGATTTAGAAAAAGCAACTCAAAGTCTAGCAGCTGCAGGGGTTGTCGTTCATTGTATAGCTGTAACGCAAGCAGCAGATCCGCTGCTTGAAGATATTTCCAGAAGGACTCACGGAAGATGCTTTGCGTACACAGAGACTGGCTCTGTATCACTATCGGCTATACTGTCAGAAATCATTTCCGGCGGCTCTGTCTCCAGCTCATCTGCATCAGCAACGGTAAATACGTTCTCTTATAAACTGGCATTATTTGTATTATGTTATTTCCAAACATGAAGCAAACTGAGCTTCTTAGCTGACAAGCTCGTTTTCAATGATCATCTACAAACAGGCTACTAATCAAAGTGTATTATGCAGCAAAGTGAATTTGCTTTTACTGATTTTCTGCTTGATATAGTGACCATATACATACAACTCGGAGCATTGAAGTTCTTGCTTTCTTTTAATTTAAGACCTATTTTCATGTCAGACTGGATAACAGTGAGACATTAAAGTGATTATCAAAAGATATTTCTATGCTAATATTATTTGCAGATCGGGGCTTTCTGCTAGTTTTTATCAAAATTTTAGTTACTAACATCAGTAATTCCATTTAATTTGACCGCCATTTGCAGTGCCGGTTGAGTTTAGCATTCCTTAGATAAAATAATTAAATGTTAATGTAAAAGTTAATGTTGTTAACATTACAAGCATTTACATTCAAATATTTAGCCTTTAGTCGTTGGTCATAATCTCAAATATTCAAGTATTGTACCATCATTAGAGCCAGTGACTAGACCAGTGTCATTACATGCGGATATTATCGGTCCTTAATTCTAATATGGAAGAAGAATGGAAAAATTCAAAACTGAAACACAACTAATCACTTTACGTCGTGTAGTATTTGTTGAGATCAATGAGCTCCGTTTATTGGAGATATTTGAAGCAAGAGTAACAACAAGAACTATGCTTAAAATAATTATGAGTAAGAGCCGTCAAAAATAAGCATGAACTAGTAAAATATGGTCTAGAGCTTCCGAGCAAATCCTGATAATTGATACTGTACAATTATATATGATAGTTTTCTTGAAATGAATATTGTTTAAATCAAAAGTAGTCCTTTTGAAAAGGGATAGAATATTTCCAAATCATAATATCTCTCTTTCTTGGAGCTGTATGCAGTCAGCAAAACGCTCGACTCTGATTTATCTTGTACATTTTCTCATTACAGATGATGAATGACCAGTTCAGTGTCTCGTCAAGTGCTCCAGTTGTCATCACATACAACATCGACGATGGTATAGGTCTAGACACTGCGATATCGGTTATATCCAAATATGTTTCAAACATTGCAATTGAATTATCTGGTCCACCCAACGTCACACTTTCAAAGTCAGCTGACCAGGTTGAGTCGCTGTCGCTTTCGATACCAGGCATAAGCAAGGTGGGATAAAATATTTTATTTGGCATCTGTCGTGCTTAATTCGGTATAAGTAGTTTTATAGCTTAATACATACCTATTTTTTAAATAGTTTTCTCGTTTGACGTCGCCGTTATTCATCGGATAACGACATGTCATAAAATCACATGAAAATAACACTATGGTGCTTTGACAACGTCCATGTCAACAATGCATTTTTGATGGAAATAATGTTCAGTTTGGTGGTTTAAAATCCCATCTTAAAGGATGGTATGATAAATAGCATCTTACACAAGTGGTCATTTCATATGAAATGTATGAAACTCGCCGATGGCTCGTTTCATAAATTTCATATAAAATGACCACTCGTGTAAGATCCTGTGTATGGAACACGTATATAAAAGGTCACGATCACAAAGCACGGCCTTGCTAAGTCATGCCAAAGCGGTCAAATGTTACTTAAGACATTAGACTCAGGCAAGCACGTAACTTACTTTGTGTTTAATCAAATGCACCATTATAATGACTTTTTAGACACACCCATGTGGGTCACAATTTAGGTGTTTGACAGGTGTACCTAAATGATTTGATACACTGGTAAGACGAAATTAGCTGCGTGAGCAAGACTTTGGTAGGCCGCCGCTACCAACAGCACCTTTCAACACATGTTATGTACATTACAACATTTGAGTTTCCTACCTTGATTGGAAGATGCATCTCAGGTGTTCGTGATGCTAGATGCATTTCAACTGAGTGGATGCGCAGACTGTACTTGAAGTTACTGAAGTCATTAGCAGTGTTTTAAGCCTTACGGCTTGACTGCCAATTAAAACTTATAATCATCAGTAAAACTTTGAAATTCTAAATGTCATAGAATTTGCTAAACCAGAAAAGGCGTGTCGAAAATTATTGCTCCCCTTTTAGGCAGATGCTCCTAAAGGTAATCTTTTGACAGCAAATGATACTAGTCAAGCATTACTCTGAGCATCTTCATTAGTATTTTAGCGATTGAAGTACCAAGGAAGCAAATACTTTACCTAACGGCCTCTGTATGGAACTAGGCGCACCCTTTTAAGGCAGTGCGCAACTTCTTGAAGGCTATCGTTTTAAGCAGTTTTACAACTATGGGTAGCTCACGAATTTTAGAGACTGTATACATTTTTTTCAGTTCAGTTATGGTACAAATCTGTTGATAGAATAAACGGGTTTACATCTGTTTTATCTAAGCAATCTGTTCCACACAAAAATGTATATATCAATGCCGCGAAGACAGACTAATACTTTGCATACTAATCTGATATATTCAGCAAGAGCAATGCATATTATCAATGTATATATCTTCCCGGCAAGAACCTATGCAGTAATGGTGTTTTAAAGGGTATGTACCTTGTCTGGACAAGCAACATAGATATAAATCAGCCTTTTTGGACTCTGCAGTGTTTGCCGATCTGCCAGTACTTTTGTCAACAATTAGCTGATGATCAGATCAGCTTTATTTGCAGTTTAAGGCAGTTTCTGTCAAATTCCCTGGTATGTCCAGTCATTGAAAGATGTTATGGTAAAGTATGTCAGTCAGCGGTCATCTGTAATTGAACACTTGTATAACAGTTTTGTAAAGAGTAGCCAACGTAAGCAAAACATGGACTATTTTCTGACGCATCCCAGGTGTTTCTAAAATTCTGTATCTACTTATAAGGGATGGAACATCCGTTGTACATTTTCAAATATAATCTACAGACATCGCCAGTACTTAATGAAACATTTCTGTATTTTGTAGCCAGGACGATATACTACAGTGATTACAAGTTCAAGATCTACAAGTCTTGAGGTTCATGTCACATCGAAACCTAATTCCCCCGATGCTGAGGTCATCCGTCCAGTTGTGAAACTGTCCACTGATCAGCTTGACTTTACCAGGACAGAGTCAATACCGATAATGTTTGTCTACCTTCGAAAAGGAGAATCTGCTGTTAAAAAGGCCAATGTAACAGCAGTGGTTGATGGACCAGATGGGAGTAGAACATGTGAACTGAATCTTTTAGATAATGGCATATGTGAGTAATTGTTGTCGCTAACATGAATGAAATATTTGAATGCCTGATATGTTTACTTTCTGACCTTGCTGCTATAGTTTGATAATACAAACCTTTTATCGTACATCACATGTTCAAAGAAATAGTTTGCTTAGTTTGCATTTTGCTGTAGTGCGACTTAGTCACTGACAGACAGCTGGAGCGCGCAAGCACTTTTATTTATTCCGCATTAATTTCTTCAAGGATATTTATTTCAGTTTTGTACAACATATCTATTAATTGCAATTAACCTATTTTTTTTTTCTATGTAAATATTATTTTCGGCCTGCTCTGTCCAAACTTAAAATATGGTACTGTAAAGTAATGGAAGCTTCGTATATCTGAATTATTGTATTCAGAGAATAATTAAGATAAATAAGAAGAAATTGTTCTAGTTTGAAGAAGCTAATTTATACCACCCTTACCAGAAAGTGCCAACTTTAACACGAAATATTAGACTATGAGCAAGGTCTACACTGATAAGGGTGGTATAAAATAGTTATACCATGGTTTGTCCAACTGTACGGGAGATAATCCACTCGCTAAAGCTCGTGGATTATCTCCACGTACAGGCGGACAAACCATGGTATAACTATTACTGAACTCAAACTGAATGTACTGATTATTCTTTAATTATATAAATGAATTAGTCAAAAAATGAAAGCAAAGAGATAAAAAAAAAACTCACTTTTATTTATTTATCACTTACATATTTAGTTTAATATGATTTTGTCCTGATCTGATACATTTGTATGATATTCTGTGTATATCTATACAAAGTACAACATGAAACTTTATGGGACTGAAACAAAAAAGAACATAGTGCTATTTTGTTATCTTTTTCAGTCTTCTGCTTTTAGTTAATAATGCCATCTGGGTCCTTTTAGCGGCGGATATATCGTTGATATTTCCCAGCAGGCACACAAGGTTAAATCAAACTTGAATCATCCTTGATTCAACTTCAAGGTTAATGCAAGGTGATTCAACCTTGAATCATCCTTGATTCAACGCCGTAACTTTGAATCAAGATTGGTTGAAGGTGATTCAACCTTGTGTGCCCAGTGAGAACTTTCTTTTCTGTTTACTACAACACAATCAACTGCTTACGGAGCATGTGTTTTATATCCAAGACAGTATTTTTATCGGAATTAAGCATTTTGTCTTCTTTGGAACGCAAGGTTAGGAATCAAATGACGTTTGCTACACAATGCTATTCATGTCAAACTGTTACATAAATATCTGCCAGTGAAATAGTAAAATATCATCAAAATATGCGTCAGAAGGTTCATCCCATAAATCATAAAAATGTACAAAATTTCTAATTCGAAATTTGTGCTGTTAGAAGTTGGTTAATATGTATATCCTAAATTCATCCCAATCATTGTAACTAGTACCCTTGTTATATATTTAGACCCAGACGTGGTTTTGGATGATGGTATCTACACAGCATTTGTTCACCGTGGTTGTCAAGGAGGTAACGGCAGACACAACAGTAAAGTCTTCATAACAGGCGACCAAGACACAGTTGTAACTCTGGATACAAGTTCCGAATCGGCTGTTTTAGGTAGTCAATTTTCATATCTGAACCCTTAAAGCACCGTAAAAAGCAGATAGCTGAACAGTTTAGATCCAGATAGAGCATCTGATTATGAGCTGTCTATGTCTGTGTATCGAAAGTAAGAATAATAATTGATTATGTGACTTTCGAGTACGGACTTACGAGTTTGGTACTGTGACCACTTAAAGTTATTTAGGTTACTTGAATGGAACTTTGATCAATGCAAAACCTTGAAACGTTAATCGCCGGAAGAAGTGAAACCAATTGCATTTTATATAGCTTAGATCCAGAAAATGCAACTGCTTTCACTTCTGGCGCTGAAGGTTTAAAGATTTTGTATAGATCAAAGTTTCATCAAAGTAGCCTAAATAAGTTAAAGTTGACAAGATACCCAGGTCATACGTCCGAACTCGTAAATCATATAAACATAGTGAATTCCGAGATATTCTATTTGAGGGTCTCGGATATTTCGACAATTTCTTGCATCTTGTTTGCTTTCTGCTTTTATTTGGGAAAATGCTTAAACATAAGAGTTCATGGAACTTGTAGAAGATTCCGGTGCAAAAGATGTTAAATACAGTCAACTAAATGAGTGCATGAACATTTTTGAGTAACTAAGGTAAAGGTCATTTGTTTACATTCAACCAATGTCTCTCATAATTTGAGAGTTTCAAACTATCATGTTTTTGCAAATGATGGCCCTGGCTTGATATTTGACCTTTTTACTTAGGTGAGCAATTCAGTGGCTTATAGCCCTCTTATTGTACTTTTGATTTAGAGTAAGGTATAACGATGAGCGGTAAGAAATATTTGTTTTGTTTTGAAATTTCGAAACTATACATTTATAAAGATCTGGCCCTTAGAACATAACTTCCTTATTTAGCCTTTGGTTTTATCTAGTTTTTCATACACAGTATTTGAAAGTTTATAAAAATGGGTCAAATGACCCTGGGTTTTCGTACTATGTTTAACTGTGCCTGGAGAATCATAGACATCGACCGACGATAATTTGCATTGCTTATGTAGCAACTGACGCACAATTCAAATGGGCCATCTGCAAGTATAAGAAGGGCATACCTTTTCCGAAGCTGTTAGCAAAGTTACTTTTGAAGATAAAAGATTATTTTTCTACAGCGATGCTACAAAGGGCATGAATGACTGTACCTTGTGATAATATCTTGTCTGGTTTTTTAGCTTATACATGTATTACCAGTGACAGAGCTTTTTAGATAATCCTCGTAATCCTCTTTTGTAAGAGAGTTGATGCTATTTTTTTCTTATATCAACCGAATATCTAATATCCACAAATATTTGATTCCACCATCAATATATTTTACGGTGCAATACATAGTATACCTCTATATGAAATAACGTGTTTTATCTTCTGGTTGGTTGCTTTATTTTCTGGTAAAAATAGATGATGAAACGGAAACAGAGGAAGATAAGGCCACAGGAAACTTTGAACGGATAGCTATACCTGACGCATATACTGTAAACAATTATGATAATAGCGTCGCCAATGACGATATAACTCCACCAGGGCGAATTACAGACGTAGAGATTATAGATATCCATGCCGGCGTACCCAGTGCCGCACTGACACGCAATTACACCATAACATGGACTGCTACGGGAGATGACTTCAATATTGGCCAAGGTGATGAAAATATTTGTAGCCTATTGAAATTATATTGTGAAATATTCAGCACGAGTTAATACGCCAAAGAACACATGAGCTTGCCAGTGCGTCTCCGCCATACGAATTCCTGCCAAATATCCCACAATATAATTTTAATAACCTTTTTATAATATAATAAATTGTTTTAACCTAGAAACTACATTATGCCCTCAAGTGCTAATAAACACGCCCGAAAGAAAGGCTGATCAAAAGTAAGTAATATTTTATTGGTTTTCATGCAATCTAATGCAAAGTAAGTGGGGATCTTTTTAGCAAAATATATTTTTAAAGTATGACTGATCAAAAGTAAGTCATATTTAATTAACCTTCATGCATCGTATGCATAGTGAGTGGGGATCTCTCAGGTGTATAATGATATGATGTTATACATCATGTATTTTGTATGGGTCCAGTTATAAATCTGGAGTCTTCTGTAATAGCTGGAGCCCGATATTATAAGTAGAAGTGATCAGAAGACTAAACTCAAAAGTCTGAACTCATAAACCATAAAACCACTGACAAATCCAAAATATCTAGATATAAAGACATTGACCCCTAGAGGAAGTGTGATCAGGTGCTCGTGAGTAGTTAGCATTACCTTTCAATATTTTAACACACCCACCGTCTTTATTTATGTATCTGATTGACTAGTCATAATAAACCAACACAAAACACATGATTAATACATGTTTTTTAGTAATAAAGTACCTTTAACATTTTTGTACTCATTTTTTGCTTCTTTCTTCTGAGGCGCCATAAGGTGGTCCATAGTATGTACTGGTATGTAAACACTAGGCAATCTACGGCCTTTGATATAGTATTGTTGATTTATTTGCAGCATTTCTATACGAGATGAGAATTTCCAGCAACCTTAGCCAGCTACGATACGACTTCGTGAACAATCATTTACTGAACGCCAGAGGAGTGAATATGACCCCAAGTACTGCTGGACAGGTGGAACGGTTACAAATGGTCATCAGTACTAGTGATGCTTTCACATCAACTGCACACTTTGCCATTGTAGCTATTGACGAAGTTGGAAACAGAGGACTGGTCTCAAATATTATACCAATAACTGTCGGAGAAGCCAGCAAACTAGAAGGTATGTACGAAATACGTCGCGTTATGAGGCAAGTACATGAACTCTTGTTTTGTATCACCACTGACTATTACCAGAAACATGCACTTTATGTTTCGATAATAAATTGCTCTTTAAGGTTCATAGATATTCATGCCAGCATCCAACACTCTGATGAGATAGTGCATGAGTCGATTAGTCATCATTGAAGGAGTTTGTATTCTTATATTACTTTCTACTGAGTGATCATTGGTCCTAAGCCAAAGGCGATCGAAATCGGGGCTCAGGTGCACATATTAACCAAATATGTTGTTAGTAAACTAGAGTTTTCATTATCAAACGTACTGCGTTAAAAAGAACTAAAACACTCAGATGTGTACATGAAGACGCCATGAATCCTAGAGAAACGACTGCCTTAAACAACTTGGCGTTGATTTCTGCGAAAGCATTTTGTGGAAACAGTTGCACTTTATATTCCTTGTGTGCTTTAGTTTTGTACCTTCGTTTTCGGGGACTAAACACTTGAACATTTGAAAATGTCTACATACAACTATGTGATTCAGTTGTGTTGTTGCTGGTCGAATTGTAAATAACATGAACGTGGAAGCTACTCTTTATAGATACATGTATGACCACAGCGGCTCGTTCCCTTGATTTTACTACCCGTATTCTTCTCTGTTGTTTTATCGTTTACGAAGAAAATAATAATGGTGTAGTAAACGACGTAATGTTCCCTGCATGGGTCCGTTTACGAAATGGAGAAATGATTTTTAATAGATAGTACATTAATTATTGTTTTATATGTGCACCATATAGATATTATAGTGGTGAAAGAAGAATGTACAGATGATTGCTACTCCGTTCAAACAGGTATCTTGTAAATTTATCACTTATATGATAATAATGATGTTTGTGTTTTTATATATAACTTCAAACTTTCAGTGCAATGTAATTTCTAAATTTTAATTTTTGTGTCCTTTGAAATGAATTATTGAAGAGACAGGTTTGTTAGACTGGATTATAGATAAGAGTAAGTTTAAAGTATTAAAGTTGTAAGTTTATTAAAGGGCCGTTTGCGTTCATTTCGCAAACTCCGTATCTTATAACTTAGTTATTAAAAGCTCTTCAATTACCTTGTACCCTTACTTAAAAACTTGTTAAACACTGCACATAAATACATGTATTAGACATGTTAGACATTAACAGAGCTTCTATTTTAGATTGATCTTTCTTTATATATATGTTAAGTGAGTATTTCCTTATTTCTCAACTATATAATTGAGCCGCGACACGTGACAACCAACATAGTGGTTGTGCGCCCAGCGTAGAGGGCATCCGCACAGTCTGATCAGAGTCTTCGTTGTCCGCATAAAGGTAGCTTACACCTTTAGCTACCCTTTAAGCGCTTAGCGAAGAGTCTGAGCGGTCTAGGCGGATGCCCAGGCTGATCTGAGTCTGCGCTGGGTAAACAACCACCTTGTTGGTTTTTTCGTGTCAAGGCTCATATATATGTACACATTTATACACTACTCAAAAGAAGTTTTGCATCACCTAACTTTTTCCATAGAGCCAATGTAAAACACTCATGTTTCACCTATGTGAGAAGTCATGTCACTAGCAATGAAATACGTCAGAGCTCCAGATAAGATCGAGTATTGAGGATAATTCGAAGATAATTTTTCTTATTTCTCAATGAAAACATATGTTGTGACCCCTCATTAGAACCGTCTCGACGAGACGGTTCTAATGATGGGTCACAAAATATGTTTTTATTGAGAAATATTGATAATTATCCCTAAATTATCTTTGTTACACCTTCTTATCTGGGGCACTGATACGTGGTCACTTTGTATGATTAACACGTTTTATTAACAGTCTCATGTTTCGGTATTTTAAATGTGAAAAGTTGGTCTTCGGTTCCACCCGTCTTGGTAGAAAAGGACTTTTAAAGGGTAGAAGCCTAAATCAGGATGATTTTCCATATGGTTTGTAAAGAGCCAATACCACTCGTCAGTTAGCAAATTTTATATACCCCAGCGGAGGTCAGTTCTCTCCTCAATTTGGACCGGTATTTACCGAGAATGAGTGTGTGAGTAACTGTTACAAAAACCACAAAGCAAAACAGAGGCATTCGCTTCTTGTATAACTCTTGGAAATAAGTTGATTTAGAAAATATAATGTAGTGCAAAACTTCTTTTGAGTAGTACATATAAATATCATAAGAGCTAAGTATTAATGCAGTGACTATTTTAAGACTGCGGTAGAAGTGTCACGATTCCAAATGGACATGTTGATTTAATTAGCACTGCAACTACTCCGGGGAATGTTGTTCCCGTCGTATGCGATGCTGGATTCAAACTAAGTGGTGGTGCAAGCATTACATGTCTTGAAAATGGCACCTGGAGCGAATCTGTAACGTGTATTGCGAAAGGTAAGAAATTAAAATTTTAGGTAAATGGCAATACTTCTCGGGGAGAAAATTCTAATTATTAAGCATCAATTATCTTCGTGTTTGTTGGGAAAAAAATAAAAGTCCTTCTTTTAAGCTTCATATACATTGGATAATATTTTTGGTACACATGTTGAAGTTGAAAGAAGCATTACATTTGCTAATGATATGCTATATTTTACCAATCATACATACTTCATCCCAGCTTCCCACTCTCATATAATGTGTAAAGAGACAGTGCACACATATGCAAAGTGGTTTGTCGAGGCACATGGAGAAAACGTAGACACCGGTTTAGAAAAATTAAACCGCAAGTGACTCAACCTTGATATGTGGCATTTAAATGCTCTTCTGAAAGCGTATATGTGTATGCTGTATGTATATGTGCATTGTTTCTTGGAGCAGTCCTGTCTCTAGGAAAACCGATCTTTCGTCCATACCTCAGTCATACCCGCTACACCTATGTGAAAATGCGTCTTGTTTTTAAAGTAATCATGTAGAAAACTTTAAACACGCTTGCGTTTTAATATTTCTTTGAAAGGGGCACTTTTTCAGAGTTAAGATCCAGTTATGTTGCTGACTTTAACACTTGCAATAAAACTTTAACAGCCAAACTTCTAAAACAAGGCTATCTGTATCACTGACTCCGTAAAGCTTCTTCAAAATTTTAACAACGCCAATACTACCTGCTATCAAATTCTGGACTGAAAAGCTCTTCTTAAACATGGCTTTTTGGAACGTGGGTTTTATGGTTTGGTATTGGTTTATGTGTATATATTCAAAATAGCTGTCAGTCGCAATGATTTTTCCGCTCGATTAAGAAAAACAATCTCTAGTTGTCAAAGAAACGGATACGGCATAAATCATGGATAACAACTTATCAGGTCCCGAGGTTATAATTTTTTTTTCATGCTCAACTCAGCTAAGGATGAAATTTATTTGCTAGTAATCATGGTAATAGCAAATTCCTAACAAGTACAGTTGTTTTCTAGCTCAGTTTAGCTGAGTATGAAATTTTCTCTGCTTACGAATATGAAAATGCAAATATTAGTTGGCATTTTCATATTTATCAGCAGAGAAAATTTCATGCTCTGCTGAGTTGATCACGAAAAAAGTTTTAGAACCTCAGGGTCTGGTCTCTTCAAATGCGGACTTCAGACTTATGGATAGCTCCGGCCTAAAATTCTATTCTAAATTAGTTTGTAACTCAGTTTGGACTTGATGGTTTGTTTGGTTGGACCCAGGAGGGGGGGGGGGGTGTCAGCTGTTTGACTTCTTACGCTCAAGAGTCCCAGTTTTGTTCTTGCAGTTAAGTGTTCATTTGGTTTCGTCTCAGTACATAATACTGATTTAAATGTTTGCTGTTTTGATCCATTGAAGGGTTAGAAGACATTCACACGAAACGAATAACTTGCATGTTTATAAATGACAACAGAATCCAGGGCGAGAGTTGTGAACACGAAAAAGCGATTTGAGCACTAACACAATCCCCTCCCTCATCGGAGCTATCCTCCTCGATACATTATTGGCGGTGCTTCTGCTGTAGTTGTTCTTATTCTAGTCTTGTGTTCACCTTATTTGCTCCTGCTCTGCTTTCTGTCTTGTTTTGTGGCTATATAATATAGAAAAAGACCATTACTGTTTGCTGTGATGTTTAGGTTTGATTTGTTTTGTTTCCGAACCACTGCATAACCTAGGGCGAGGATTGTGTCACATGAATTTGATTTAAGCCCCAATCCCCCATTTATGTATTACTGACCGTTCCAAGGCGGTGCTTCTGTGGTGGTTTATTGTTATTTCTTTGTGCTTTCTACTATCTTTGATTTTTTGTACATTATTTGGAATAACCCCGTGGCCATCTGCTGAGAAATAGCTGTACCTTTTTTGTGCTTGCCTTGTTTTGCTTTGTGTGCCGTCTTTGTTTCCTTTTATTTTTCTTTCCAATTTTGTTTAAGGGCAGTAAAGGATAAACGAGTTCATCGGTTCCTGAGCGTTGCCTTACTAGCACTTACATTACAGCAGTCATAAGGTTAAAGATTTGAAATATGATTATAAAACACCCAACATTTTTTTTCATTTTTAATTTTACACGTATGAGCGTGCCTGTACGTATTTTCATTTTTTATTATTTTGGTATGACATTTAAAATCAAACTTCTATTCAGCGTCCGCCCGAGATGAGGAATCTCCGAAATATATACAAGCCATGACACGAGAAAACCAACAACATAGTTGTACGCCCAGCATAGACTCAGATCAACCTGGGCACCCGCCCAGTCTGATCAGAGTCTTCGCTGTTCGCATGGAGGTAGCTCAGTCCCTTAGCTGCCCTTTAAGCACTTAGCAAAGAGTCTGAGCAGACTGGGTGGTTGCTCAGGCTGATCTGAGTCTGCGCAGGGCGCAACTACGACATTGCTGGCATTTCTTATGCTAACTATGCCTTCTGTTTTTTACTGATAGTGGCATCAGCCCGAAAGATAGTCTGTGTGAAAAGATTCTGTTACATAGGCTTTGTTATGTGTGAGAATCTTATACATTGGTTCAAAACGGACATTAGCTATTAGGTAACATTAGAAAAACGGCGTAGATACGGTTTCGGGGAAGGAACTTCACGCCTAGTTCAGAGAATCGGCCACTGGAATCCGCCCTACTCTTTTGTTGAGGCACTCCAGCAAGTGGTTTTTAGTGGAACTTTTTTCTTTAAAGATGCTTAAATATAAAAATTTTAGGTTTAACATACCCAAAACCATTTCTCGTAGCTAAATACTGACTTGCAGCATATTGTATGACCTCTTTTGTCTATTTGTATCATTTTTTGTTTGGAGGTGGGTTTTCCAATAGTAAAAATATTCATTCTGGTTTCCAGCCTTTGATGAGGTTCATTTTAATTTTAATTAAGCTGGGAACCACCTATTATGACATCACAACAGAAATGATGTCATCATTAATCACCTGATCTGTTCTGGAATATGATCATTTCAGCAAAGGGTTGCTTGCAGTGTCAGCTACACTTAAGCATCTTTTTGTTTTCCAAAAAGATATTACTTACGAAAATAACTGCTATAAGATATAAGAACAATTTCTTCTGAACTGATTTCATGTTAATTTTATATGAAATGGTAAATTTCAAGAATGTGCTTGAAACATGCCACCCCTACAGCAATAATGGTTATCTTGAGGCTGCCATTATGAAACTGAAAAAAATACATTGCAAGAGATTACTTTCCAAGCTTGAGAGCATGCTAATGAATTTCAAAAACTCTACTGGACAAATCTGACTACGAGAAATGGTAGTAAATTGAACCATGTGAGTGGAATTTGCTGTTTCTTTATCCTTTAAGTACATGTATAAACTTCGAAAAACCACTTGCTGGAGTGCCTCAACAAGAGAGTAGTTTTGATGTCCTGCATATATACAAAAGTTTTATTAATTTTAATAAATATTAATCATCGTTTTATATTACCAAAGTGCTGTTTTGGAATTTAGTATGCAGTTAAATTCCTCGAAGCGTGACTTTCTGAATTATCGTAAACACAAACATTTAATCTGGCTAACAAATTACGAGCATCATATGGTTTCCTAAGCTTGAGGAGTACTGTATTTGGATATTCGCATGTTGCACCAGCTGTGCTCTAATTTGAAATGATTTTGAGTATATTTTGTTTATCTTAACACAAACAGAGAACATTGAAGAGAAGAAACTGAGTTCGACCGCCGTTGGGACTGCAGCTATTATCGGAATCTGCATTGGTGCTTTTATTCTCGTCAGCTTGGGCCTAGTTATCCTGTTTGTTCTGAGGCGAAGAAACCAGAGCAAGTCACAGAAATACAAAATTAAAGAGGGATCAAAGGTATGTTTTTTATTGTATTTTTAACAATGCCGTATATGATCAACAAAAAAGACTGGTTGTGAAATATATGAATCTTACGCACTGGTTGGGAGCGGAGCGTACAGTACAAGTGACCCGGAGTAACGATCTATAAAGTGGACATTTCTTTGTTCCAAAGTGTTAGGTAACCGTCAGAATTGTTTATTTTTGTGTTTTAAAATTATTAAGTGTGGGTCGTACCGATAGTTCGACAAGCATAGGTACAGGTATTTTCGACATGCCATTTTGATTGTCTGTATATTGTCATGACGTGCTTTAATACCTGAGAAAATCACTATTCTGCTTTCGATTTTAAAAGATGCATCGTACCATTTCTTTAAATTTTGCTATCAATTTTACATGAAGCAACCGTATCTTTTTACAAATATCTTATGGTGTAACTCGGTGAAGGATTAATTTATCTCGTTAGATATCATGCTGGGTACGGGCAATTAGTATCAAAGACAACGATAGAGGGGTCAAAAGCTATCTGTAGCATGTGTCACAAAACCGATTCTCAGTGAGATATCCTAATAGTATACAGTCAGAAAATTTGGGGATTTTCAGTCTTGCTTGTCAATCTCTTTATAATAATGATATTAATAAATAATGGATTTACTGACATTTCTTTGAAATTAAAACGCAAAATCGGTCGATTTTCTGGTTAAAGGTAGAGTGATCTTATTGAAAATACTAGTGACTTGCAGATAAAAAATAGATTGAGAGCAAAGAAAGCAACATCTAGAGTGCCTCGAAGACGACCATTATGAAGAACATTATAGATAAAACAGTCTACCCAAATAGTTGCAATCCAAACAGTAAAGTATCAATAAAAGAAAACACAGTTCACGCACACAAATCCTGAAGGTCATAACAACAGACAAAAAATTATCCACTATACAGATCGGATTACGGGGCACATGTACTGTATGCTCCCAACCAGTCAAACTATACAGTCCATCACATAAAACTAGGTTTCGTCACCAGATATTGTCAGGGTCACTGACGAGGCTTTATTAGCCGAAACTACGTAGTCTGGCCCACGTCCCTACTCTGTATATATTCTCTGCTCTTGAAGGAAAATTTTAAGATTTTAATTCAACCAATTTTCAGTTATCATCCTTGAGCTAACAAAACATTATTTTAGCAGTGCCCAGCTCGCCGTGATTTGCTGATGCAGTCAAAATAAATGCACTGCACAAGAAACTGTTTCTGGTGGCTGATGATTTCGAGAAATGTTCTTAAGGTGGTGATTTATGGTAAATGTAAAAATCTGCATAAAACCATAACAAAGTAAGGGATCTCCCTGAAAATTAGCAGACTTCTTATTTTTGTTGTTCTTTACAGTTTAGAATACAAAACAGACATACATGCTGCTTAAACAAGTGCTTTTATAAGGAAAGATCAAAGGGTAGTTTTCTGCGCAATAATAAAAAAATCAACAACGTTATTGAAAATTTACGTAGTACTGAAGGTGCGTTATTGCATCATGAAGGGCGTCCTAGCAATTATTTATTCCAACTCTTTCTCAAATTGTAATGTAGACCAGATGCAAACGGTAGCTTTTTCTGAACCATGTACAAGGTAACGAACACTGGATGCATTTATTAAATATAGGGTAGGCAAGCATACCTATATAACACCTACAGTATAAATAATACATTACTTACATGATCACTGGTGTGTAGATGTAATTGTTCAACCTTGTTTAACTAGTCTCACCTGTGTGTTTTGACAAAAACATTTGATACAGACCGCATCTTTTTTCATCTGCTCAGCCTGATAATAATAAATGCTAGGACGTTCTCCATTATGCAACAAGGAACTCTCAGCACTAAGTATATTTTCAATAACAATATTATTTTTTTCAGATTATTGCGCACAAAATTACCCTTTGATCTTTCCTTATAAAAACACTTTTTAACATTAACAAATGCTGTATTTTGGGAGTCTGAATTGTCAGAAACAACATAAAGTAGGCATATGCTAAGTTTTGGAACGATCAGTGGTATTTTGAGTGTTTTATGCAGATTTTTGTCTTTGCCTTAAATCAGTAATTATCACCACCTTAAACGTTCTGAAACAAATTACGTTTTTGAATAATGGCCTGTATATTTGAAAAGTATACACTCTGGCTATCCGAAGACATTTTACTGTAGGTACTATATAAACCATTTTTAACATACTTCAAAGTATTTTGAGAAAGAAATACTGTCGGCAGTGTTTGGAATGCTGTTTTAGTTGTATGAGACTGCTAATCCTGTGCCAAAAATCCACACTATTCGCTCGGGGTCCTGACGGTACAGATGAAATTATGCCACTATCACAAAGCATAGCCCACCTAAGACACCAACAGACAGAAAAATAATGATATTTTTTTCTTTTTTTTTTCTTCTTGAATTCATATCAGCATAAAAGGTAGTTAAGTATTCATTAAACCAACAACTGACTCGATAAAATAATTGTGTATTTAACTAACGTAGCATAAACAGCTGCCCTTACAACACGATAAAACAGCAAAGACTTAGATATGCCTGTTCCTACTGTTGCAGGGTCTGTAGCTTTTTGATACCACGTTTTACAGTATGCCCTATTTTGTGACTATGCATGGGCGTGTAATACTGTAAAACTGGACTGGTCCGCGTTAGATTGATACAGAGACACATTGCTCTTTGTTGTTCGCTCTTTCATAAGTTACTTTCTTTGTATTTCCTTTTCTTGACACTACAAGAGTATATTATTTTCGTACAGTTAAGCTGAATAAAAAATATTTCAATTTTTTTTTTTTTTTTTTTTTTTTTTGCTTTTGACACACGTATTATTGTAATTTGCATTTAATTTCCATCAGACTGCTAATATATATTTTTAACAAGAGCTTTACAGCCTGACCAGTATGTCTTTTTTGTATTTTTTTCTAGAATGAACCGGTTGAAAATGGAACTAAACTAGACACACAGTGCAAACACGAACCGAAAAGTAGCAGAGACGCAAAAGGATACATTAATTCCCAGTATGAACCATAATCATGCAGAAGATGTGGATTTGCAAGCTGGTCGGAGCTTCCCTTTTCGCATATAATAATCAAAACTTAAATTGATAGTTTCAATGTTTATTAAACCAGCGTGTCACAATCTTGTTTGTTCAGATGAACGTGAAAACTTTTAGGGGTCGCAATACTTACTAAGAGAAATTTATCTCCAATTATCATGGAGGTGGGGATGTTCTCAACAAGAATTTTGACGGTTGAGGTAAAATCTGACTAAAATCAGGTACAAACTTCAATCTTTTCCAAATTCAGCCAAAAATACATGTTTTTTCTGCTGCTCTGAATGTTTAGTAAGCTGTCAACTTTCAAAAAGAACCAGATTGCTAGTACTATAAACAGCTACATGACAGAGAAAGCAAGCTGATTTCAGCTATCAAATACATTTTACATATACTCAGCGTCAATGAAAACGCACCAGTCTTATAATGACATTTTTTTTCTTAACTTCAATGATCATACTATGTTAGCAGGGTAAAGTTATCATATCGAACCATCTTATTACGCCCATGATGTCGTTTTTGCATAAAGGTACGCTGTAAGTGTTTGACGTAACGTAAGCTATGAAATCAAGAAAAACGGAATTCCAGCATAATTTCACATGGCAGAAATTCCTCATTGATGGATATTGCTAGAGACTAGATAGCCTATCAAATCGCCATAGAAAAGAAACCCAGACCGCCGAATGCGACAAAGTGACTTGGATTCAAACGTCACTATATTGTCACGTTCATCAAATAATGGACAGACAAAAGTAACTGACGGTAAATATGTTACGTTCTTGCAGCCAAAGATGCTGCGATCAGTAGTAGAAACTCAATTTCAGAAGTTTTGTGGAGCAAACGTCGACCCTTATTCAGAACGAGCATGACGTTAAATGTAAAACGTCCTCCTAATTTGCCAAACCGCGTTATAATTCCAAGGAGAAAAAGTGGTTTTATGCCAAGAATCCCTCCAATAAACAATGTTTTTGCAGTCAAGTGTCTGACATAACGCGAAATATGGATTTATTGCGCTTTAAATGTGTCATTTGACATCGACAGTTTTCAAACACGTCAGTATTGACGTCACGCTTGAAAGCGCCGACTGATGAACGAAATTTAATTTGTTAACACCTATCTCAATACCAGAAGATAAACATTTACTAAATTGTCTATTACATAAAACTAAACATTCAACGAACATAATGTGCCATAAGTTCCAAACTGGTGCGTTTTAACTGACGCTGAGTATATAAGCTTTAAAGTGGGTTTCTTGATTGCGATGTTTCCTTATCTGAACAGTTTTGATCAGAGGGTTTAAATCAGTTTGATTTGAATAGAAAAAAGATACAGACTGTGTATACAGAATGACAACAGGAGAAACTATGGGTTAAAATATTTATGGTAACCTTGTTTTTACCTGTGAAAATATGATTCTGACGACGAAATCAATGTAGTTATTGACAATGTGTGTAGCAGAATGCGTTCTCTTAACGAAAATACCTGTTTATCCTAGACGATTAAAGAAGATTCATCCACTGGCTTAAAGTCCACTGTAACGTGATACAAGATTTTTGTCTACTTCGTATTTCTAGCCAGCAAAACTTGCGGTGACAGCTTAAATGATCAATAGTTCATTGTCATAATTTTAATTCCATTTACAGTCAACAGTGAATTTTAAAAAAGAAAAACAAAAACTATGTTTCGTTATTTTTATCATTTCATGTGTTTTAATGCGTTAGTATACATTTTGCTTACAACAAGACGCCATAACGTTACATCATCATAACGAGCAAACAAGTTAAATGCAGGTTTGCGCATATGATGTCCCATTTTATATAAAAAAAAATCCCATAAAATAAGATGTCTAACGAATAGACTTCCAGCAGCCTTTCAGCAGTTTAAGTATTGTAGAGCAGCTTGTATAAAATACTTTGAGCCAATCATTGGTATTCGCTCCACAAGCTTCTCAAAGACGTTTTTCATGATCAGTGGTAGTAAAAATCTAATTTGCACGAAACTGGCATTTTAGACAACTTTTTTCATGAGATCAATTGACACATGTTAGTTACTATAGACGCGATTGCAATTAGCACAAAAGTGGAAAAATGCTGAATCACTGTAGAGTTATGAATTTCAATGCATTTTGAACCCAGCAATTGGATGCCCTTTAACTGTGTGGGATAAAACAGGCATTATTTGTTATAGGTAGTATGCTGCTACATGCTTGATCAAATGTTACACCAATTCTTTGAAAACTTTAAACCAGATTATCTCCCCTTGTCCATATATATTATAATCGTCATTTAGTATTGCCTTAATCAAAAAGCCTGCCCAGGAAAAGTGTGGTTAGGATAACTGACCGTCCCGACAAGACCATAGATGTTTACCGTGGACGTTAAGCAATAAATCAATCAATCAGTCAATCAATCAGTCAATCAACCTTAATCAAATATAATTCAAGCTCCTGTGGTTGTGATAAGCCCAATAAATCAAATGTTAGGGGGCAAAGACTTCAGCAGTTTTCACATGGAAAGATTTTAGTCTGGAAGGTGTGCATGACAGAGCACGATTTCTAGCTACGTTTCAAGAGACACGCTAGATAAGTATATTGCTCAAAATATTTAAAGGAGCACTATATATATTATCCATAAGTCTGTTTATAAAACTCTTTGCCATCAAAGCTAATAAATAGCTTTGGCATCGATGTCTATTTGTAGACATTGATGCCAAACCTGTTTTATAGCTTAGATGATAATGAGTTTTATATAAAGACGTATGGAAATTATATACGGTACTCCTTTAAATATTTTGAGCAGTATTTATATGCTTTCATTCTGATCCCTTTGTTTGTGTTATCATAATATTGTGATTTTGTACATTTTATAAAACATATGTTAGACTCATGACTACGATAACTACGATAAAATACATATGAGCCGCGACACGAGAAAACCAACAATGTGGTTGTGCGCCCAGCGCAGACCCAGATCAGCCTGGGCATCCGCCCAGTCTGATCAGAGTCTTCGCTGTCCGCATGAAGGTAACTTAGACTCTTAGCTACCCTTTGAGCACTTAACGAAGGGTCTGATCAAACTTGGGGGAAACCTAGATTGATCTGAGTCTGCGCAGTGCGCACGACCACATTGTTGGTTTTGTCGTGTCGCGGCTCATATTATGGTGGATGGCCTCATTACGTGTTTTTGCACGTCTGATTATTAATATTTATTACAATCGCCCATTTCTTGTCGAATTTTTATGGGCTTTGTGAATCCCCTCTCCTTCCCTTGACCCCCTTCACCTTACCAAACACTTACATATGTAGCATAAGTATGTTCTTGGGGCCATGGAAGTCGCAAAACTGCAAAGGCAACCCACAAGCCTGAAGCCATTTCGCAAAACATCTGTTCATACGCCATCCATAGACATTGATGGCCAAAGGCATTCCTTCTGAGCATACACAAACGCGATTCTCGGGACAGAGCAGCCACAGATATCAGGCCCCGAGGTTAAAATCTTTTAAGCTCAACTCAGCTGAGCATGAACGTTTACCTTTAAAAAATTGCTAATTGCTGATAGTACAGTTGTTTCCATGCTGAGTTTAGCTGAGCATTTAATTTTCTCTGCTGATGAATATTTATCAGCAGAGAAAAAATTATGCTCCGCTGAGTTGAGCATGTAAAAATGTTTTATAACCTCATCGCCAGGTATGAGACGGCTACGTATTATCTTGTGAGCGCAGACGTTCCCCAGGGTGCAACCTCAAACCTTTGTCCCGAGAAAGACGACAACCATGACCACCAGGATGACGATGCCTGAAACAGTGAGGACATGCAACACGCCGATATAAAGCAAAATCCGCTAAGATTCGGACGCACGCTGCTAGGATGTACAACTATGGATATGTGCCGCTGAGCCTCGTAGGGTTTTTAATTTTCTGGTTTCAGCCATTAAAGGGTTTCTGTTACATTTTAACGAAGCCGACGCTACCAACGACCTTCGTACGGTTCTATACGTCAACGTCCGTTCGCAAAGACTGACGCCATTCTGCCTGTTTTTATAACGCCATCGTCTGTAAGAACCAGCGTCACTTGACGACATAGATTTGTGACCTATTCAAGCAATGCAATGAATAACGTGATTTTTATCCGGTCCTGGGTGAGATAACATGGGTGAGATATGATTTGTAGGTACAGGGGAAACACGCGGATATCCTTATCCGGTGTGCAAGAAAGAACGCGTTGCAACACCTGGAGAACCCTGGGTTCGAGGTTATAAAACTTGAGAATAATCTCAAACTCAAAATAAAGCACACTGATTGGCTGCTTCCGAGCATGTGCTCAGAAGCAGCCAATCAGTGTGCTTTTTTTTGAGTTATAGAATGTACTCAAGTTTTATAACCTCGGGGCCAGCATGGTATGTCAAATAACACTACTGAAATACAGGCAGACTAGGGAACCACCAGGTGAAACGCAGATAAACAGGCAATTATCAGGAACCCACACACTCGTTTAGAACATCCTGCCCTTAGCACTTGGAGAATGAATGACTTGGTGAAGAAAAATAAAGAAGGCACATAAAGCAGAACAATACAAGGGAAATGCCAAGAAGTCAGTTCTTTCCCGGTAACTGGCTTAAAATATTTTTTGAAAAATCAAAGACGACAAAGAATAATAATTTAGGTACTGTAGTAAACTATATCAGAAGCACTGCCTTGTAACGGCCAGTAATAGACCAATTTGTATACAGAATAAGAATCTTAAAATGTCGTATTTTGCTAGAATAAGTGAGTATTTGAATATTTTGCACAGTGTACTGAAATTAACCCATTTAGGGTAGAGTCGGTTAACTTCGGACAGCGGGTAAATTCGGACCTACATTGCAAACTGTAAAAATCCAGATGCGACGGCTCTTAATGAGCTGTCTCATCAGGATTTCCATTGTTTGCCCAGTTATATTTGTTTCAATTCCAAACAACTGACATATAAAGGAAACAATGTCACTGTCCGAATTTACCTGCTGTCCGAAGTTACCCGACTCTACCCTATACCCGGTGGACTCCTCTATTTTCAATAATTGGATGAATGCATCCATCATTTTAGGGGTGCCAGGTTTGTTTACTTTATGTCATTTTAACACAAAATGCAATATTATGCCAACAGTAATCTGGCCCCGAGGTTATATTTTTTTTTTCGTGCTCTGAGCATGAAATTTTCTCTGCTGATAAATTTGAATATGCCTACTAATGTTGGCATTTTTATATTCATAAGCAGAGAAAATTTCATACTGAGCTGAGCTGAGCACGAAAAAGGTGAGCACAAAAACAGCTGTAAATGTCAGTAATTTGCTATTTATTAGCAGGTAAAATTTCATGCTCGGTTGAGTTGAGCATGAAAAAAGTTTTATAACCTCGGAGCCAGATCTCGTTTTTTGCTCTGTTTGCATATGTCCTTTTTATTGGATGCTAGGCTTAACTTGGTGACAAAAACAGCACACATCCTACACACGAGCAATCCAGAATCGTTCAGCTGAAGTCGCTATGACGGAAAACTTAAAAAAAATCTTAGCATAAGATAATGTATGTGGCAATAGCAAACATACGAGCATATCGATTCAACTACATTTGAAATATGTGTAGATGAAGTGCGTGGAAAAGCAACCCTTAAATTGTCGACATAGTTCATCGTCATACGAGGGTCACTGAAGAAATCCTAAGGTGTTTGATAAATTTGCTCCGTCTTGGGACGAAGATCCATATAAACTGCTCGACTATACATTATAGCTTTCGGCCAAATCCTGACAAAATTCTTACGCTCCACATCAGTGTTGATGTATACGTCGCTACAAGCACATTTTGCTTCGTTAGTCTCTCTAATTTTCCTTTTTTTTTCTCTGTTTTTTTTCTTTCTATTTTTCTGTAAGTTTAAGTAAATCTTGAAATTCTGCAAAAATAATTTGGTTTATTATAGTTCTGGATGATAAATGTGGTTTATCAGGGTGTTACTTATAATACGTGCATAGACTATTTAAATAAACATCTATTTTCTTGTTGATTCTCGTGAACTCTAGCAATGAGATACTTTGCTCGTGTGTTAAATATGCTGGAGTTGATAAATCACTTACTTAAAAAAGTCCCGTATTAACTACAATATAAAGTATTTACGTTCGGTGTAAATTACCTTTCATCTATTTTTTTCTCGTAAATATGTCACTTCGAATCATCGTTTGCTTTACAAATTTCTAAAAAAAATAGATTTTGTTTTTAAACTATTTGCAAAGAAGCGATTAATTTTTGCACGCCAAAGACTATCAGAATTCAAGATAAGCGTCACTGTAGGGCAAGAAATTTCACCGAAGGATAGGAAATGTCAGGGACAAGACTTTGCGAGTCACTGGTTGAAATACCGACCTCAAGGTTAAGATTTATTAACCCTATATGGATTGGCTGATGGCGGATAATTTTTCGCCCGATTTTATAGTCTCACATCAGCTTAGGCTTCATGAAGGAAAAATTACAACCATTAATAACAAGTGGTCTGAAAACCTTTTGAGCGGCCGAGCCACTGGTTAAAATGCCGACCTCAAGAGTGATATCCTACATGTACGTGGACTTACTCATGATGGATAGTTTTCTCCTGTTATAAGCAAAACTTCACATCGGTTTAAGCTTTAAGACGAATAAATGGTTTGTTTAACTTTGGGGCTGCAATCAAGGAACTGCGTGGACAATTGGTTGGTTACAGTCAACTCCCGATATCTCGAACACTGATATCTCAAAGTATCGTTTATATCAATCAATGTATTTCCTGTTTTTATTTACATTTCAATTCCTGTTATCTCAAACTATTGATATTTCAAAGTAAATTTTCTGGTACCAGAAAATTTACTTTGAGATATCAGTAGTTTGGGTTGAAGTTCGACTTCGAGATAGCGAGAGTTTACTGTATATCCAAAAGTGATTGATTTGACAAGCACAGGAAGTCTAAAGCTTGTAAAAATTATGTTACTCAATGAGTCTGTGAATTAGAGTGTCAAGTTTAATCCCTACAAAAAATAGGAGCGTCATGCTATTTTAGGACAAAAATCATCATATTGACGTATGATGGTTTCAAATTCAGTCAGAACATGTTAGGTGCTCCGATCTTTGAATTGCATTCCAAATAATTTCATTATATTTCTCTTTCTTTCCATGATGCTCGATAGAAAAAAGGATTTTAACTGGGTGGGGGGTCCTGAACTTTTTATCAAGTATACACTATAAGTATCAGATTATCTGACAAGGCATGTGATGTGTACTTTGGACTCAAAGCCAGTTCTTTCTAATTCTCAGAAAAGCTCAAAAGATGAAATTTTTGGGGAAATGTTAGCTCTTGTTCATTTCTCCTTATATTTGAATCCTAATGAGCAATTGTTTTGAAATTATCGTTTGTTACAACTAAGTACTGGAGTGTGCCCGACTGTCAAGGCTGTTGGACTGCCGATGGCAATGGCTGGGGCTGAATAGACGAAATGTGCTATAACTTACAAGTATCAATAATTATATATGAATGGACCTAGTTTGGGGCGAAATAATAATAAAATGATTTATCAGTCATTATTGTAAGTTTCTCAATATATTTACTATAAAGGCTCGTCTCATTTTTTCCTGGGATCTTGCCCCGTTATATATAAATCAGCCGGGACACGACAAAACCAACAAAGTGGCATCTGCACCAGCAAAGACTCAGATCCGCCTGGGCACCCCCTCAGTCTGATCAGAGGCTTTGCTGTCCGCTAGGGTAGATTCCTAGCTACCCTTTAAGTGCACATTGCAGACTCTGCTCAGACTGGGTGGTTGCCCAGGCTGATCTGAGTGTTCTCTTGGCGCAGATGCTGCTTTGTTGGTTTTGTCGTGTAGCAGCTCAAATATGCATAAAACACGGACGCTAAAATGAGTCAGTGTTTAGAGGCATTTTCCAAGCACTTGCAAGAAAACACATCGTAGTAACAAACCCATCCTGTAATGGCCAAAATTTTCATCTACCATTTCGTTTATAAACGTATTTTTGTCTTTCCAAGTATGCATTTTAAGCCGGGTTCTCGGTGGTGGGAATATAGAACCATCAGTGTTCTTTTGTTTTCCTTCCAAACAGACTTAACGACATTCGCCCTCAATGTTTCTATTACCTTTAAGTTTCTCTCAAATAATTATATCTTAAGCCTGATAATGGTCACCAGTAAAAGAACTTTTATTCATCAGAATAATGATTTGTAATGGTCACTGGAAGAAGGAGAATTTAAGAAAATAACAAAATTTGCGGGAATGGCGGACCGCGTTTCCCGCCAAAAATAAAGGCTGAATACGCCCAGCAATCATTGTTATGCAGGGTAAAGTTACATCATGAATAATTTTAAGCACTTTCTTAATCGACTTCGGACAGTTGGCTGAAAAGAACTCACGTGCATGGATTAGAGGTTAATGCTATTGTTAAAGACAGGACTTCCCTGCCGGGGGGTCTGGTTCCCTACATATAACAATGTTACCTGTATAGGTAAAGGTTTGAAAATTTAGTCAACCAATCAGTGGACCAGAATTAACAGTTATGATGATTTTATTGGCTGACTGGAGGTGTTGACACTATGAGATCAAGAGACAGAATGACACTGTGGATGTTAATCCTCCTTATATAGTCCCATCCCTGTCTTTAAGTCATTTACTTCACCAATTATAAAATTCAAAACATGCTTGCAGAAACGTCTTTTATCGCTACGTGGGAGTCAATCATTTCATGACGACAGAATATCCGTAAATATTCAGAAGGCTTTGCACTGATATATCGTCTCTGCCTCCGCAACAAAGATATTTTCGCTGAAGATTTTTTGTACAAGTCTTAATCGTGTTGCATACAACTAACCAGTTTCATAGATTTGTGATCATTTCGTAACGAAATACGAGGGAGTAGTCTTTTAATGTTCGAACCTCTTTCGATGTCAAAATCCTATTTTACATGGTAGTAACACAACTTCTGTTTTCTATTTATTTATTTCATTTCAATTTATTTCGCTGAGTTGTTTTTGTGGAAAAGTATTTACACAAATAGACCCAGTTTGATTTTCTTTCACATTTGAAGGCTAAGAGGATTTTGATTTCGTTGTCAAATAAAGAGACAATCGTTAACTTACATTAATATGGGTATAAACCAGGAAGAAATAAGAAACAGAATACTTTCAAACAAATAACCTCAAAACGTTTATAATAAACTAAAATATGTTAAATGAAATGAAATCGCACTGAATATTTTTCTAATTTTTTGACGTATATAACAGACGGAAAAATAAGTAATCCAATAACCCAAATGCAGTGCATTCGAAGACACAATATGTTAACTTGTGACTTACTGTACCAAGATAATTACTTTCGTGGTAACTACGTGTAAACTGGTTTCTTGCGAAGATAAACAGAGAACCGCTTTTGAATCAAATGAGTATTTTGAAAAAATCATTTCCTTATATGATTAGAAAGATAAAATATCTTGCATCAATCTATCGACCATATATGTTGGTTATTACGCAGTATCATTTTGATTGGATGGCAACGAAGTGAGAATATCCCATTTAAAGGAGTTGATTTAGTCGCAGCCAAAGTTCTAAGAAAAATATGATATTTTATCTAGAATACGACAAGTAAGACCGAGAAAGATTTGTGTATGATGGAAACAAAAATGCAGTTTTTGAACTTATTACATCTTAACATCACTAGTTAATATTTTAAGAGAAAAAGGGCACTTTCCGGCATATGAAATCAACGGCATTCTTGGCGGGAAAGTCATTCGACTAAACTGTTATTTTGTTTGTTGTTGTTGTTATACGGGCCAAACAATATAACTAAATAATGACCATAATTAACCTTTCCATAGACATTCTTTCCATTCACTGCAGCTGGATGAGGTGATATCATTTCTTATCCTCTCGGATCAATGAGTTATTTTAGAATCATTTTAAAAATAGAGTTCTGTTTTATCCGAACCATTTATCTCAACATATACAAATGATGCTGTATAATATAAAGCATTTCATCGGCAGCTTTATACGTAGATCCTCAGACTGACATAGGACAGCTTTTAAAAGGCGTGGAACTGGCTACACTGATATCGCGAGGTGAAACAAAAGGTAGAAAACTCCAACAAAGACCTTTCGTAATTTCACTATATCCATTGTATATGCTATAAAAGTACCCAAAACTTAAGATTTCGCCTTAGTCTATAAATTCAAAAGACAAAAAGCTGCAAGTAGGGCTGATTGGTTTGATTAATTTTTAAGTAAAAAAATCATACGTAACAAACGTATTGTATATTATATAATTGTATAATAATTGTTTTGTAATGCTAAATGTATAGTCTCCATGCTTAGTGGTTAATCCAGTCATGGGTTATAATTTTGCTTTCCTCTTCGCAGCCCTTGGGTCGGGCATCAGACTCTGTGATGGTAGACCTGACATAAGGCGGTTTATTTTAATTGTCTGGGGCGAGAGCTCTTTTATGTTGCTTGGTCATTAGGGGTTCAATTTTGATTTTCTTTTTCGCTGCAGGATGTCAGCGCTGTTGTTTGACAGTCAAGGGATCGCCAGGTGTCGCAATACGTTGTTTCTAATCTTTGATTTACCATAGGCTTTATCCGTGATTTTTCGCTAGGTTAGGAAACTATCATACGAATAAAGCAGCATACTCAATGTTTCGAGCCACTGCGGAAGTTGAGGGTGAAGGTAAGGATTCAGGAAAAAATAGCTTATGCCCTCTAGTAGTTGTCCGCTTATCGGTATGTCTATGGTCTTCTAGCATAAAGACCACCTCTATAGCCGATCACTTTGCCCTGGTTTTGTTTTCTAATTAATAATTATAGAAAATACTGTAAAACTAGATATGACTTGTGTTTCGGTTAGGAAATCTGCATGCGGACCAAACAGAAAACCAAATGGTCCATTCCACAAGCAGAGGGCGAGGGTTTGAATCCGGTAAAATTAGTTTAAGCCCCTAGTTAACGTACTACTGATGTTCCAATGTGGTATACTTCTGTTGTGGTTTATCACTGCTGTGAATTTTTTGTCCGTGGTCTACTAGCAAGGTGGCCAACAGTACAGCTGCCGACTGTGCATCCTGTCGTGTTTTGTAGTATAATAGAAAATAGGTATGTTGTAGATGTTTAATGGACTTTGTATAATTTGTTCTAGTTGTCGAATTGATGCTTTCGTTGGTTTGTTCAGTGGGTTGCAATTTTTTTTCTTGGGGGAGGTGGTGGGGGGGTGCATTGCGGAGGCAAAGGCGGAGGTTGATTTAGTAAACCTAGTTTAAGTGTCCAGGAAATCTATTACTGACCGTTCCAAGGCGGTCCTTTTATCTTGATTCCTCAGTGTTACATTTTGTTATGTCCGCGTGTCCAGGGACACTAGCGATATGGTCACCTGAAAAGCTGCCCATTCTGTTTCTGCGTTGTAATTTACAATAGAAAATAGTCAACAAAAAGATGCTGCTGCTGTTTTGAATAATGGTAGCTGGGAAAGAGCTGTTCATCGGTTTTCCGTGCAGGCTTTCGTGAAAATAATTCAGTTTGTTTGTTTGCTTCTCACCCTTATTGTTTAGAGAGCTGGCTGTGGGATTTGTTTGTATTAATTCCTGGTCATTGCATTCCTTTTAATTTCGAATGGAATAGCGGAATGACCAGCTATGGTGTGCTTGTTTAGTTTACCGTGTGTGTCTTTCGTGAGCTATTGTCGCTTTATGTATATATTTCTTTATGTTTGGTTTTGAGGGCAGGATATGGAATTTGATTGTATTTGTTCATTACCATTGTAAGTCTTATAACTTTTTATCAGTAAAAAACGTTGTTTTTGTGTGTGTGTGTGTTTTTTTGTTTTTTTTTTTTTTGTTTAAAGCCAGAGAAGGAAAGTAGATGAAATTTAGATGTCATTTATGAACAAGTATAAATACATTATTTAAAGTATATTGGAAAAAATGAGGGGGTTGAGCCATTGCGGAGGCAAAGGCGGAGGTTGATTTAGTAAACCTAGTTTAAGTCCCCAGGAAATCTATTACTGACCGTTCCAAGGCGGTCTTTTTATCTTGATACCTCAGTGTTACATTTTGTTATGTCCGCGTGTCCATGGACACTAGCGATATGGTCACCTGAATAGCTGCCTATTCTGTTTCTGTGTTGTAATTTACGATAGAAAATGTCATACATAGGCTCATATAGGGTAAATCCAAAAAATCTTCTTGTCAGAAACTACAAGAGTCGGATCTTCCAGATTTGGTATTTAGCTTCATCAGGTAGACCTTTACCAAGATTGTTCAAATTATGCCCCCGGGGGCAAAAATTGCCCCGCCCCGGGGGTCATATTTTACATAGGCTCATAAAGGGTAAAACCATTAACAATCTTCTTATCAGAAACTTCAAAAGTCAGTTCTACCAGATTTAGTTTGTAGCTTCATCTGGTAGTCTTTTACCAGATTGTTCAAATTATGCTCCTGGGGTCAAATAATGCCCCGCCCCTGGGGTCACATGTTTTACACAGCTTGATATGGGGCTCAACCTTTAAAAACCTTCTTGTCAGACACTACAAAAGTCAGATCTGCCAAATGTGGTTTGTGTCTTTGTCTGGTGGACTTCACCAAGATCGTTCAAATTAAACACCTCAGGGGTCAAAGATTGCCCCGACCTGTGGTCACATGGCCTCCATGGGTGGGGCTAGTTTTCCATGTAAGCCTATATAGGCCTCCCCCCCCCCCCCACTCCATTCTACTTGCATACAAAGGCCTATACAACAGCAAGCCACTCTGCCATGCCATTTTCAAACATCAAGTTCCGCTCCACTATCCAACCCACCTTACACTACAGGCAAAAGCAACTCTTCAAGCCACAATGCTGCTGTCAAGTACCAGTCTCCTTTCTCTTTCCCTCTTCCCCTCCTTCCTACTCCTCTCAAATCCCCCAACAACTGAGCTTCTTAAACCACCAGGCTTCCATCCAATAACAGTCATTTTCGGACAACTTGTACACTTGAGGTGGTGATTTATGGTAAATGTAAAAATCTGCATAAAACCATAAAAAAGTAACGTATCTCCCTGAAAATTAGCAGACTTCTTATTTTTGTTGTTCTTTACAGTTTAGAATTCAAAATAGACGTACATGCTGCTTAAAAAAGTGTTTTTATAAGGAAAGATCAAAGGGTAATTTTCTGCGAATAAATCTGAAAAAATAATATCGTTATTGAAAATTTACGTAGTGCTGAAGGTGCATTATTGCATAATGAAGAGCGTCCTAGCAATTATTTATTCCAACTCTTTCTCAAATTGTAATGTAGACCAGATGAAAACGGTAGCTTTTTCTCAAATGTTCAACCATGTACAAATACTGGATGCATTTATTAAATATAGGGTAGGCAAGCATACCTATGTTAACACCTACAATATAAATAATACATTACTGACATGATCAGTGGTGTGTAGATGAAATTGTTCAACCTTGTTAAAATAGTATCACCTGTCTCACCTGTGCGTTTTGACAAAAAAAATGGACACAGACTGCATCTTTTTTCATCTGCTCAGCCTGATAATATGTGAAAGAGTTTGAAACAATAATTGCTAGGACGCTCTCCATTATGCAACAAGGTACTCTAAGCACTAAGTATATTTTCAATAATAATATTATTTTTTCAGATTTATTCGCAGAAAATTACCCTTTGATCTTCTCTTATAAAAACACTTTTTAACATTAACAAATGCTTCATTTTGGGATTCTAAATCATGAGAAGCAACATAAAGAAGGCATCTGCTAAGTTTTGGAAAGTCAGTGTTATTTTGAGTATTTTATGCAGATTTTTGTCTTTGTCCGAAATCAGTGATTATCACCACCTTAGGTCCAGTGAAGAGGAAGATTATAGTCTTTTAGAATCAGTATGTTGCATTCAATTGTTGAAGTAACTCATGATGATTGAAGACCGACACTCAGGTGAGCGCATTGTGGTCCTCTGGGCCCTCTTGTCTTATATCTTAGCTTACATAAAAAAAACTGTCAACACTCAGTATTTTCAAAGGTTGATGAATGTCTATTTTAGCTCTGCAGCCGGCCTTACAGTGACATGTCTCTTTGTTACTTTGGCCCTGAGGAGCGGCTGTAGTGTAATGGATAACACTCCGGACTACCAATCCAGGGGTCGCAAGATCGATCCCCCGCTTCTCCGGTCTTTCGGATGATACTTTAAACTGAGGTCCCGTCTCCATATGACATCGTTGTTGGTGGGACGTTAAACCCGAGTTCACTCACTCACTCACTATTTTGGCCCTGTGAATATCTAGAAGTAAACGTTGTTTTCAACATTCCTTAAGGTAATCTGTCTGAGGTAGGAGGAACTCTTTCTTGCTATGTGCAGAAATTTTAAAAGCTATCTAACATAAACTATGCATTTTAAGTAAGTGCAGAACGGTAATGAAACTTTACAATGTACCATTTTACTATGCTTAACAGATTACGTTAGTGTCAGTAAGTGTGGCTTGGAGACGGATGTTCGTTGAGTACCGAGACCTGTTCATCACCTTTACTATGTGTACCGGCCTAGCCAGAGTCCTTTGTCGGTCTGACAGAGTTAATACGGTTATCATTAACCAACCTCTAGTAGCATAAGAAAACAGAAAGCCTTTAACAGTTTTAGAAATCTTAAGCATCAACCAGTTTGACCACTATATCACAGCAGGGCGCCACTTAAGTAATTGTTACAGCTTTTTAGCAGCCATCTATATCAATAAACCCTTTTATGTTGAAAAGTTAAACAGACTCTGAAATTGTAGGCTGTAGACAAAAGCGATTTTAGGATAACAATCGGAGTTTTTCGGCACTGAACACAGAATGCAGATTTATCGCACTAGGCTTAGTAACGATGCATTTACGTTTACTGGATTTTGTCATCAGCTAATTTAAAGTATCTGCAGATATGATAATTTAAAATCAGTTTAATTTTAAATGGAAGCAGTGCCTTACTTAGACATTATGTATACCTTCCCTAAGACGCAGTCCCCTGAGTACTTTGTGCTGATAGGGAATACTGAACATTCTGCGCGGATACTCAGGCTAATTAGATCATTTGACTGGCGTCAGTCTGTTAAAATACATGTTTCATCAGTACCAAATTACCCGGTTGTAAGACAATTCCGTGATTTTCTTAGTTATCTAAAGGTTTTTTTTTTTTTTTTTTTTTTTTTTTTTATAGGATCGGTATAGCCTTTTCATACATTAAAATAGACCAAGTGATTAAACATTGTTAACAACAAGACCAACGCATATACCTACTGTTGTGTATATCGTAAAAGTTCTTAAACTGGGACAACTAAAAACGTCGTACTTCACCTTTCTAAGCCACACCCAGACTATCACTTAAAGTTACCTGAAAGTGTTGAACTGGCCAATGCAACGAGAACTTAGCATATGACATAGTCCCACAAACAAAATTGCAAGTATTCAGTGTCCAACAATAAGTCTGAGATTCTACCTTACAGTTAAAGGATGTGCACCTGTTTAAAGAAGAATTGGTTTCGGAAATGTAAATTGCCCTCAAAATGGAATGGTTCGGTTTTACAATGGCAATGATTCGTACAAAAGATGCAGATGGAATAACTAATAATGTAGATCCTTGAGGAGCAGTCTAATCTGGGTGTTACGAAATGAATCGGATCGTCGACTATGTCAAGTTGAAATTCCTTTTAATTCTTTCAATCAGTAGGGCTACAGTTTTTAGGGTAACTGTGGTAGTAAAACATTTACGGAACTTGTGGCTATTTGTCATGCATGACTTATTGGTGAATACCCACATGGCCTATTCACTGTAAAACGGGATTTTGAAAGTCGCATGATTTTAAAGTGAGATTACCCAGCTACAAAATAACTATTTATAATCGTTGATTTTTATTGAAATTTAGACGTGGCTTGAAATTCAAAGTGAAAGGATATTATATAGTGCCTAGATTCAGTTGTTAAGATCTAAGAGGTAAAGTTTTGTTATATTTATTCAGAATAGATTTTGCTAAGAATGAAAAATGTGACTTCTGATTGATATGGTATGATTAAAATGTATCGTCTGATTATGATGATAATGATCATGCTGCGCATGGAATTTGTATTTTAGGAAGTTTTGTAAATTATGGAAATAGTTTGTAATACTGATGGAGGTTGAACTGGTGTGCGTATATTTGAGGTCGAGTGACGTCAGTTGCATTCGTGTTATTGCGACGTCAGCAATTTTTACATTAGTTTCATGTATACGTGGCCTATAGAATTATATTGATTTACAATGGAACTAATTTATATACTCGACGTCAGTTGACGTCATAGCGTGCATCACATTAAGGTTTTTTACATATGTTTAACGGTAACATTTGGTCGTCATGCGTTGGAATTGCCTTTACTAGATGACGTCATATGGTATGACATCATTGGCGTCCTGATGTCAGATCAAACGTTATGACCCAAATGTGTTAGAAACACTTATTAAGCTATTCAGAGGATATAGTCTATGGCAAATGGCCATACGCTTAGTTTAAAGAAGTGAATTAATACATGTGCAAGTTAGATTTTTGGTAATTCAATTTATTGTAAAAAGGTCATTGTTTTGATTATTCATGTTTTATGTGGGATATATCATGGTGATACCTATTGACGTCAGTATACTTCGTGTCTGACGTCAGATCCTTTGACGCACATGTGTTGTAGGACCTACGTTTGTTCATTGGCGGAATTGGTAAGCACAGTTTTGGATGTACATCGTAAGCGCGAGTTGTGTCTAGTGACACGGCTGGCGTGTGCACGTTATGCTCGGCATTGGCCGAGGGCGTTGTATGGTATTTCCAAGACAGGCCCAAGTCTTACGTATTGTTATTATGCTGTTATAATGTATTATGTGTAAGTTTGTTATTTTAGACACTTCAAGTCCGGCAGTCAACTGTTTGGGCTTAGAGCCACGTCTCACCTGGAGATACCATATACATCTCCAGGTTAATACTAACCCGGGTAGAGGCACACTTACAACGCCACCTGCGCAAGATTCCTAGCCGAGGCGGGATGCGCAAAAACTAGGCGAAGTCAGCCGCTGTCGTCGATGTGATTGGCTGCTGAAGAAAAAGTGGGACGCTGTTAACCAGTAGTGTTCATCCACTAAGGTGTTTCCCATAATATATAGACTGGTCCCTGGTATAATCCAGGGAGTGACCAGTTTATAAGTGCGCGATATGGAATAAGTGGGTGTTTCGCATAATATATAGACTGGTCCCTGGTATAATCCAGGGAGCGACCAGTTTAATATAGCCGGCAATGGTATAAAGGCCTTATTTTTTTGTTGTGAGCTCAGTTAACGTCTTTGTTCTTTGTTTTTTTCCTTTTAGTTCATGACGCTGAGCCGAGTACGGTGTTCACGTCAGACGGTAATCGATTTGCGTTACATACGCAGATCGATTACAGATTTGGAACACACATCTTACTTGGGCCAGCGACATGAACTGATATGTGTTGCATATTATTGTAGTTGTGACAGTTGTAAATTGTATTGTTTGTATATAGAACTTACATTATCATATATATAAACTTCAAAAATTCTAACGTTGTTAGAGTTTCCTTGTTAATGTAATACACTGGTCGATAACTCCTTTAAGCGGAAGTCACCCTCTGCCGTCCTGGCGACGCATAAGGCTATACACCCGTGACATCCGTGTGTAGAACTTTCTGCGTAACACTGGGTCTCCATTCTTTCATCAGACTTATCAGTCCCGATATTTTGAATTATGACGGTAAAATCAAACAGAAAAGTATCATGATACAAATCAAGATAAACCATGTAAGACTTCAGCGTAAACATTTTGTTTTGAAAACCAGATATGGACCGTAGTAGACTATTTGCCTATGTTTTGCTCATTAGAATCGTTGAAGGAAACAGATATGAACAGGGGTTAAGTAACGGTAAAATGCTCTTCATAGAAATTGTAAAGATCAAGTGTCATTTTGATTCCTCTATATTTCAAAGTCATGTATACCAGTCTGTTTCCTTTTTCATTGTCGTTTTTTGTCTTTCTTTTGTTTTAATAGTACTGCAACAATAAATTTCTACAATTATCGATTGTTTTCCGAATTTTTTTCTTGTTTTCTTTGGTGTTAATTTTGCATAATAAAAATCGTCACCCATTAATGACAAGAGTCCTACAAAAAGGACAGTGACAAACAGAAAACAGTTAAGACGTCTGATCCGGGTCTACATGTTTGCATAAAATTTAAGACTCAGACTCTTCCTTAAGCGCTTTAAGGGTAGCTAAGGGTCTAAGCTACCTCCATGCGGACATCGAAGACTCTGATCAGACTGGGCTGATGTCCGGGCTGATCTGAGTCTGCGCTAGGCGCACAAACACTTTGTTGGTTTTCTCGTGTCGCGGATCAAATACTATAAGGCTAGACGGACAATGTGTATTGTCTCAAATACATAAAAATGCAACTGCGTCACCTATATTACTGTAGTTAAAGACCAGGAAGAAAAAATAAAAACCAACAACAGAAGAACTGTCAGTCAAATAATCAGAGTCGACCAGATCGTAAGCATAGAATATGAACATATGCAAATATTAACGCAATGAAAATTTACTTCTTACTGTTGGCGCTGACAATAAGTGCACAGTTTCAGTGTATCTCAGGATTGAAACTGATAAACAATGGTTATGAGGATCTTTATGTCGTGATAGGAGAGACGGTTCCAGAAAGCGACGAATTGCTCGACAGAATTAAGGTATATAGTTAGTCATATTTTACTAACAAGTACATTTCGTTCGAATATTAACATTAAGGCCCGATTTCACGTCGCATTCAAACATGTTTAAAGCACTTATCAATGACTAGTGTTGCATTACGGTAAAGGTAAAATATTCGATATGTAAATGTTAGTCGGTGTTTTAAGGCGACGTGAACTCGGGCCTAAAATTCCAAAATGTTCCTATCGGCATATTAACACAAACCAAATTAGTATTTGAATGAAGAACAGCTAAATGCAAGCTAAGATATAAATTAATAAATTCGAAATAACATTGGGGTATGATAATCATTTTAACTGGATGGTCAAATGAATAGATTTCAAATTGATAATTAGTCACAGGTTATACATGCTTAAAGGTGTTCGGGTACACATTCATGCTTTTTCTGCATCTTAACAACTTCTGTGACTACATGCTTGTTTTTTTTTTTTTTTTTTTTTTTTTTAATGGCATAGCTCTTCTAAAGACAATAAGTATCTCTGTTTTCTGAAGATTTCAATAATCACAAAATGGTTAATTGAATAGTAATAGCGGATTCAAAATTGTTTTCGTAGATCCCGAAAACTTACTTTTTCTAATTAAGAATTTAGAAATCCTTTTCTTAAATTTAATTTGTTTGCGAAAGAGAAGCACCGTCGAGGAACGGTCTAATAAATTTACATCAATTAAGTGCTACGGAACTATGTTCTAGAACGGTGCGCACTATTCCAAACGAGAAGGTGGTGTGGACATAAATAGTCAGAACAAAATGACGGACAAGCAGACGACACAGGAATATATATCAAATTTATTAAGAAGCTGTAGCTCTATGCCCGTATAATAAAAATTTTATTCGTTGACCCTTTAAATCAATATTGCATCACCCAAAATGTCATCAAACAGAATAGGATATGTCTTATTCCAAACGCCATCGTCTCATAATTGTTCAATAGCTTTGCATTTGCCCCTTTTCTGCTCGATTGGTACGCTCGATTTCGGAACTCTAATAGCTGTTCTGGCACAGTGCGCACAGCCCAGTCGAACACGACCTGGGAGTTGAATGTAGTAAGTGCACTCTGTGGTGAATTGCAGTAAACAAGTTAAAAAGTATTTCCTTTCATGATAGAGGTAATGCTACATCTGTTAAAAAGGCAAAACACGTTTGACACATGTGACAGTCTAGCATTACGGTCTCTTTAAGGAAAAGCAGTAAATTAAATGCCATTTTTGTTATGGCCTCTCCTTTTAGTACCGACCAACCCTTAAAAGAACGAATTTGCTCCTACCGGAGTTTGAAAAGAAAGAAGGAAACAATATTCTTCTCTTGGAGGAAAAAAATAGAATTTTCTCCAAGAGAAGCGAATTGTTTCCTTTTAGAGTATATCTCCTTTTAGAGGGCTGTCATCGTTCAGGTACGCAAACAGCCTGTCACAAAAGTTGTCTCCTGTCGATGAATAGAGAACTAGAAATGTTTCTGAGAGAAAAACTGATGTCCCGCACCAGCCCATTTCCCATCCCTTCTAATGAACAAAAATCCTGTACAAGTAAAATATCTAGGCAAGTTTGGAGAAAATCAATCCACTGGTTCTAAAATTATCCTTCATAGATGACTATGTCCTTGAAAAATGGGTTTATGTCACCAAATACTAAACATGTCTTAAACCTGTCACAATGATATATATATGCAAGTCTGATAACTATCTGTCAGTTAGATCAAGGTATGACTAATTATTAAGAGAATAAATAGCATTTTTAAATTAGCTTTTAAAAAGCATTTATAAATTAGCTTTTGACCTTGAATATGGGGTCCACGTTATCAAAACACAGTTAACTCTTGAAATTGTTCCAAGGTATATCTATGAAAGTAAACTGGAAATCAAACCAAAGGGTAATGAGATATATCAACTTCAGTGAAATTTTAGCGTATCTAAGTCCTCCTGTGACCTTGAAAATGAGGTCAAGGTCACCAAAATCTGATCAGCTCTTAAGCTAGCCCCAGTAATATATCCAGGCAAGTTTGGTGAAGTTCCATTAATTGGTTCATGAGAAATTGTAGGTACAAGAAATTGCCATCTAAGTTCTCCTGTGACCTTGAAAATAAGGTTAATGTCACCAAAATCTAAACAGCTCTTAAACTAGACCCCGTGATATATCCAAGCAAGTTTGATGAAATTCCATTGATCGGTTCATGAGATATTGTGGTAATAGGAAACGGTCATCTCAGTCTTCCAGTGACCTTAAAATTGAGGTCAATGTCATCAATATCTGATCCGCTTTTAAACTTGTCCCAGTGATTTATCCATGCAAGTTTGGTGGAATTCCATTCATTGGTTCAAGAGATATCGTGGGTACAAGGCATTGTCGTCTAAGTCCTCCAGATACCTTGAAAATAAAGAGAAGGTCACAAAAATCTTACCAGCTCTTTAAATTGTCTCAACGATGTATCTATGCACGTCTTGATGATTCTTATCCATTGGTTCAGGAGATATAGTGGGTACAAGAAATTGTCATCTAAGTCCTCCAGTGACGTGGAAAATGAGGTCAAGGTCACAAAAATCAAATCAGCTCTTAAACTTGTCCCTGCGATGTACCCTTGCAAGTTTGGTTAAATTCAATCCATCGGGTCAAGAGATATAGTGGGTAAAGAAATTATCATCTAAGTCCTCCAGTGGCCTTGAAAATAAAGTCAAGGTCAGCAAAATCTAAGCGGCTCTTAAACTTGTCCCAATAATGTATCCATGCAAGTTTGGTGAAATTCCATCCATTGGTTCAACAGATATCACGCACGCGAGAAACTGAAGAAACTGTCATCTAAGTCCTCCAGTGACCTTGAAAATGAGGTCAAGGTCACCAAAATCTAATCAGTTCCTTAACTTATCCGAATGATGTATCCAAGCAAGTTTAGAGAAATCCTATTTATTGTTTCAGGAGAAATAGTGGCTACAAGAAACTGTCATCTCAGTCCTCCAGTGACCTTGAAAATAAGGTCAAGGTCACGAAAATCTAACCAGCTCTTAACTCTGTGTTAATTATGTTTCCATTGAAGTTTGGTGAAATTCCATTTATTGGTTCAGGAGATATAGTGGGTACAAGCAATTGCCATCTAAGTCCTTCAGTGACATTGAAAATGAGGTCAAGTTCACAAAAATCCAATCAGCTTTTAAACTTGTCCCAATTATGTATCCATGTAAGTTTAGTGAAATTACATCCATTTATTCAAGAGAAATTGTGCACGCAGACACCGACGCCCGGGTTTCCACTCCCTACCCCCCCCCCCCTTTTCACCCCCACCTACCTCACCATTGGTGTGGGGGGCATAATACAACGTAAGTGTCTTGTGTAATTAAGTTTATCAAGCGAGACCAGAAACAGCGTACGAATGGCGAGGCTTACCGAGCCAGTCCGACGTGTTTCTGGTCGAGCCTTATAAACTTGATTTCAAAAGACACTTACATGGTTTTCTATTTATCTTGCATCACAAGAAGTTTTTTTTTAAAGAGATAAAGAGAGTCAGACAAATGAAAAGCAAACGCAGTTTTGTTTGAACTTGCTGACGTCGCGATTGCGTTATGACGTAAGTCAGTGACGTCATTCAACCAATCGAAAACTGTTATCACGGCCAATTTCAGTATACAGCCAATCGTCTTCAGAGATCGCTTCTAAAGGCAAGACCTGATAACATTTGCGCGAGCGCAGTTCTACAGTGGCATGATATCAGATCGTGTTATCATACCCCTGTTATCAGTGGAATGTTGCAGCAAATGCATGGTAAATACTAAACCACAATGAATGATACTGTCATGTGCAAATTCATATGTTTGTTAAGGAAATCCTCTATTCTCGATGATTATATCTACATTTAGACCATTTTCACGGAGGCATCGGCGCTACTGTATACGGCTACTCACAGAAGAACTTACTTTAAGTCTTTGAAGGTGATGATACCACAGACATGGACCAAGAAAGATTCGTACTCCACTCTATCAGGTTTAGCCTCGTCAACAAGCCATATAAAAGTTGGAAACACAAATATGCTTATGCCTGTGACGGTTGGAACTGAAGCGTGTGGCAAAGAGGCAATGCACACATATCTTCCTTACAAAGAGTTTGTCATGGAGTATGGTTCAACTGAATGGGGCAAGCACGGTCAGTATTAATGCATTCCATAGCTACAGAAACCAGCTTTTTCAAATTAACGAATCACATGTTAAAAGCAGGTATACAAACAAAGATATACTAACATATTTGACATTGGCTATTTCATAGGTGGTATTTAGGTTTCGAAATGGCGTATTAATTATATGAGCCACGACAAGAGAAAACCACCAAAGTGGTTGTGCGTCCAGCGCATACGCAAATCAGCCTTGAAAGATCCCATTCCGATCAGACTCTTTGCAAAGCGCTTAAAGGGTAGTTAGGGATCTAAGCTACCTCAATGCGGACAGCGAAGACTCTGACCAGGCTGAGCGGATGCCCAGGCTGATCTGAGTCTGCGTATTGCGCACAACCACTTTCTTAGTTTTCTCGTGTCTGGCTCAAATTACAGTAGAACTTCAGTTGCTCAAACAAGCTTGAGACCATGAAAATAGTTCCAGCAAAGTGTAGTTCTAGCAATCAAGGGTTAGTTCCTAGTTAAAGTGACCTCTAAGGGCCCAGGACAGAGTTCTAGTCATGCAGGTTTAACAAGCCATCAGGGTTCGAGCCATTGAAGTTTTACTGTATTATCGTAACCGAAGGAGATGACAGTTATACGTGTAAATATTGTATCGAAAACGATACTCATTTTGTAATATTTTATTTGTGTCCTACATAGGCTCTTTCGCATTTTGCACATATAAGCTGTATGTCAAATTCATAGATCATATTGCGAGCGCGGAGTGCGAATGATGTATCTTCTTACAACTGACCGACAGACAGTGAATTATTACTCAACAAGCGAATGCTAGAGCTGAACTATTTCGATTCTAACCTTCAAAAAAGGTGAATAATTATTCTTTTCATTCAAACTCTCCCACCCTTCCTGCCAGCTCCTTCATGCTCCCGCCAGTTTTTCTTAACTGTATTTAAGGTAAATGTACGTTTTTATGACGATTTTAGAAAGAAAAGAGACGTTACACCGTCTAGGTGTAACGTCTCAAAACGTCACAAAATTACATCAGTAATGCCAGTGACGTCAGCAATTAGACTCACGCGCTCCTAAACAGTAAATTAATGCAGAATGAAACACTTTCCATTGGATCTATTGGCGCACTGTGTTAGAATAGTGGATTAAATATGCAAATTATACCGTAACGTAATTTGCGTTGACGTTCATAAAATCGTCGCATTTTCTAATGGGGGAAACGTGACGTTTCAGTGCAAAACTTGCTTAAAAATGCGAGTCAGTGTCAGTTGATAAATAGATATTTGCATTCGTGCTCCTGTATTATTGAATTTATAAAGCTCGTTTGGGAAAACCGATAGGATGCTCGGCATAGCCGCGCATCTTATCTTTTTCCCCAACTCGGTTGATAAATTCAGAAATACATGAGCACTCCTGTAGATCCTCTATTTTCTACATGGCGCCGCATACTTTACGCTCAGTAGGTAAACCGTTAGCGTAATGTTAGAACTGAAGATAAGGCGCTGTAAAACAATATAGCTATCAGCTTATATTCTTGCGAAGTTTGGTTATTTCTATGAAGGTGGCACTTCCTGATTGGCTTCATTTATATTTTTCTATCTGTTTACTCCTATTGTTGCACATCAACTGTAGCACAACTATCCAGTTGTATCGTGATGTTATCGTTTGTTTTGTTGCAGAAATCCAAAGACAATTAAGAAACAAAAGTCGAAGAAAGAGCCATAGTCTTAATAGTCATCGCTATCACAGTTTGATTGTTTGTAGTATGAAACGACAGATCGCAATCGAGTCAGTTTATTTTACCCTAAAAATAAAATAGGACATCTGAAATAAGTACCATAGC